>CM060978.1:139190658-140390658 GCA_030765065.1 Deroplatys truncata | reverse complement strand
GGATTTGAAGCCCTCAGATTGCCGCCTAATCACAGGTTAAATAATCGGTGGTATGGCATGCCTGGATGATGACAGGCAGATAGAAGCACTCAGTTGAGACCACTTTTGTAAATTTTGTAAACATATTATTACATTCACTTTTTAAGCTAAATTTTCATTTCAACTTTAACTAAATTTTTATTTTAATTTAAGGACTTCAAATAGTTTTGAAGCTTTGCATTTCAAAACTATTTGACAGAATTGCATGAAATTTTTTCCTAGTGTATCTAGATTAATGCTTGTCAATGTGAACCACCAATGTTTACTTAATATTGATATATATTTTTTTTGTAAAAAATTTAAATATGCTAAAATGATTTATATTTTGAATTTTTATGAATAAAAATTTTTAATTTCAAAGCAACTTATCCCACAAAGTTCAGATTAATTCTGAGGTTATTTTTAATAGGTTGTACAAGTATGAAATCCCTCACATGACAGCATTAAGTGAGAAAGGTAATAAAAATCACAAATATGTATAATTATAACAAGTAATTAATATAGCTGGTAGTAGCAAACAAAATGTGAAATTTAAATTGCAAATTTTTTTCTGATTAATAGATAGCTCCATATTATGTCAGTTAATTTTCATGAAGATTGCTTGAATAATTCAGAGGCTACAAATTTTAGAAACAAATAACGGGAAAGCACTACTCCAGCAATTAACCTCCCTTTAAAGACCTTTGATTGTGGCATCAGCCATTCCTGAAATATCTGTTATAATTGTTTTGAATTTGTTAATATTTTGTAATTTTTAAAGGTGCTGTCACTATTCACTTGTTTCTCACAAAGTCATGAAATAGCTTATGGCTTATAGTGATGCATATTTAAACATTTGACTATCACTATTCCTTTTTTACCTATAACAATGTGTTATGAAATCATTCATGCAAATGTTTATCACAATTAACTTGAAGTACATAGATACAAAAATAAGCTTCTATAAGAATAGTTTGAAGAAGCTACATAAGAACAAAAGGCAGTGGGTCAAGAAAGTCATATGAGTGTAACATATCAGAAGTTCTTTTTTTTTTCAGACAATCCTGTTCACCACTGATGATACTATTTTGGAACACATTTCACGACATGATGCCTCATTTTCAAGTTTATTAAGAGGATTTCAACCAGATACAGTATGTCAAATTGATAGGCCTTTTACTGGTGATAATGGGGTAAGTGTCATTATGATAAATTGTTCTGTCAATGCCACATATTTTATAATTGGATATAGTTATACAACAGAATTTCAGAGAAATTATTTTAATGTTATGTAAAAAGTTATGTTGTAAAAATCTATATATTTAGACGATGATTACTCCTTATATGTTATTCTAGGAATAATAATTTTATTCCTTTGAAAAAACGTTTGTTCTGTTCTTATTGTTTCAAATTGATATATATAAAAAAAAAGGATGAATGTTGGCATCCCACCTCAATAGCTCTCAAGTTCATACCTTGGTTAGGGTGAATGACCTGTATAAGGATTTTTTTTTTTTCTGGGAATTTCCCTTATGCTCAAAGATGAATGTTGGCCAACTCTAAGGTCTATGGACCCAGGGCAAATGTGAGCATAATTTCACTCCATTCAATGACAATTCTATATGACCTATCCAGTTAATCCATTGGTGTCTTATTTAAATACCCTCATGTCTACCTTAGAAATCTGATTTAAATCCCTGTACAGCTGCATTAATGTACTGTAAAGTTTAAAAATTCATATAAAATCAACCAAAATAATTTCTTTCCTGAAATTTTGCATGCATGATACTGGAAGCAGTGATTCACTGATTTTGATGGCGTAAATTATTTTTGGGTGTTATAGATCTCAAAACAGTTCTCTAAAAAAAGGGTGATGCAACACATTTTGTGTTTCAAGCACTTTTGCTTTTTTCCCCTCTACTATGGCATACAACACATGTTTTTGTTCCATTTTGTTTGTTTTGTCTGAGGGTGGAATATGCATTGGAAAAAGGGTGCATGTTTTATATTGCAGTCTCAATATTGTGAAGGTCCACCTCTAACATCTGGTAGTGTTACACTTTGAAGGAGCTGAAAAGCAATATTGGTTCTAAAGCCCATGTAGTTGGTCATTTTCTAACCAGTCATTCTTGTGAAACACAATGAAACAATTGGATACATACATATCTAGCTGTGTGTTGCATTATAGGAAACAAAGTTGTCAATTGATCTTAGAAAATTGACACCTCCCATTTATTTCTGGTATCAGTGATTTCTTTATATCCTCTCTGGGTGTCTGACCTTTCCTTCTCAGCTTGACTGTTGCTGTAATGTCAGCAGCTTCGTGTTTTATAGATAGAAAATAAACATGTTTATTTACTAAACAAGATGAACGTCTTATCTTTACCACTAATAACTGGAAGCTTTTTGACCAGTGAGGTTAATTGAAAATTAATTGAGCTTCGGTTAGGTTTACACTATACCTCACTTACTTGTTGAAAATTGGTCATGTTTTGGGAATCTTCATTGCCATCTTCAGCTTATAACAGACTAGTTGATGTAGTTGTGTTGTTTCGTGTTCTCTTGAAGGTGGAGGTCTCACATATCACTATTACCAGAGACCACCACCATTAAGAGAACATGGTAACTAATCACAATAAAGAAATGCTGGACAAATTTGAGCAACTTGAAAAGAAAGTAAATAATGAAATATATGTAGCCCGGAATGCAAATTCTCACCACATCAAAGTCCTGAAAATTCTAACAGTTGTGCTATGTGTGTTGCTAACCAAAGTATGAGTCATGATCATGTACAAGCACATTAAATTAATGATAATCACACAAACAGTAGAGAAAGAGAAAGTAGGAAAATGTCTAGCGACCTTTCTCAAAACAGTGGCAACAATCACAGTTGTGCAGCATAATTTCCAAGTACCAGGTAATAATTACCACATATAGGGGAAATCTCTCTTCCTTATAACTAGTCATTAATGCAGGATCTTCCTCTACCTTCATTCTCGGAAGCAAACAATGATTCGCCCATAGGATTCATAGAACAGCTACAGGAATATTTTCTTATTAAGAACGTTCCGGAAACAATTAAGATGATGATAGTAAAGGAATGCCTAAATTCAAGAACTCTCAATTGGATCAATATTGCCATGGGACCTGAAGACAATTTCACATACTTCAAACATATTTTTGTGAACTACTTTTGGAATGTGTCCAAGCAAAGAGTATTTCAGCAAGGTTATGTTATGGTCAGCACGACTCCCGAGGAAATGTGTCAATGACCTCCTACAAGATTCACGGTTCATAATGCATTTAAGACCTCAGATATCGCAACCGATTTCATAAATTTGATAGCAAACCATTTCCCACTCCGAATCCAGAACTATCTCTTGATTGCTAAACCGAGGTCAGTGATATAACCCATTGACCTCATCTCTGCCTTGAAAAACCAAAAAATGGAATTTCAAGTACTCCGGGTCGACCATGGAGTGATAGGAATTCACAGGATCATAGTCATTTCGGACCTAGACACCATAATTATGGCATAGATACCCAACATGTGATACAATAGCAGATGCCTCATTTATTGTCGCACGGCTTGAAGTCTCTGATTCTGACAAAATTTGAAAACATTCTTTCAATGCCTCCTCCTTTTCGTAAACAACATTTATAGTCGTGGATTGTAGTTCCACCTCGTTGATCCGCCACTGAGTATTCTCTTCTTAACACACAAATCTAACACTGATTATCTGTGTGGAGAGCAGGAAAAGAAGGTGGGTATAGCAGAAAGATTTGAAAAGAAAATCCTAGCTTTTGTGTTTTGCAGCTCTCTCCATTATCAGATTTAATTAATGTGCTAAGCAATGTACAAAGTATGCATTAGGGTACACATTTCTAATTTTAACTTGCACTCCATTGATAGCCCCGCTCATTACCGCTGCACCATCAAAACTTTGGCCTATGAATTGCTTCTTCTTCTTATCTTTTAATATTTTGCCAAGCTCAGAAATTACAACTTCTGCAATTGCATCAGAATTTTTGGAATAAAAAATCCCCAGAATTGCTCAACAGAACTACCTAAGGCATTACAATACCTTAAGACTATTACAAGCTGGAACATGTCAATAAGATCTGTAGTTTCGTCGGCCATAATAGACACATAGTTGCTGCTTCAATTTCTTCTAAGATGTTTTCCTTTACAAACTTCAAGAATGCACTGAAGTAACTCATTTTGTATTGTCTTAGAAGCTCCTTTAAAAAATGAATGGTTAAGATGGCACTTAAATAGGGAATAAATTTCTGCTGTATATTTAATCAACCCCCTGAACACCCCTTGATTTTGCGACCCTTCATGCTCTTCATATCCTCTTAGGGAGTAGCTCGTGATAACTACAAAATTTCACACAGTTGCTTATCTTTATAAGTGTCCCTATTTTTTGGACTTGATCGTTGTGACGATCTATTGATTCCTTATAGGCTTGGCTTAAACATGCCTGTACATTTGCTGACCCAAGTGTAGCAAAATTAAGCATGCTATTAACATGGTTTTTGGACATTTATGTTTATGACATTTTTCATGTAGTCTCTTCAAGTCTGAAACCCCCTTTTGAACACAATGTTGGCTGTGTCGTCTTTAATTCCAAATAAAAGGCAAAGAAAACAGAAAAGGGAATTGCTGACTTCACAGCCACATATACACTCATATTTCGTGTAAATTTCAGGGTTGAAACACCTACTATATTATTTTTGGCGGCTTGTTGCAGTTTGAATAATATTTAACACACTTTAATATCACATTTCTCTTGCAGTGTTAAAGCGCCAAAACGAAGCGACTTTAAAAACTCGACTGAATTACTCATTGTTACAAACACACCATTGACACCTGTATATAAAATCACATTTGATTATACTTTACTCAGGAAACAAAAATATATTTGAATCGCCATGAAAATATTCACAAACAGTCTGATTTCACGAAAAGCTGCACGAAATTGCACCTAACATTGCTTTTGGGATTGCAAACATTGCAGTCGAGTGAGTTCACTAAACGATAGGATGCGCGGTAAGCCGAAACGTGTAGTGGGGCTAGCAGAGAGGGAAATGGAAGCAGTACACATGTTAGCGAGTTGTACTGGCAGTCCTCTGAGGGAGAAGTAGCTTCACATATGAACTTGCCGAGCAGCCTGATATGAGCAAGTTGTAATGAATTACAATATATATACAATATATTACAATATATAGATGTAATCTATTCAATTTAGACAATTAAGGCAAGAATATTAAATTTGCTCTGGGGGGGCTGCAGTCCCGCAGCCCCCCTTTATTGGCCGCCACTGGTAACAATCATTTAAATATAATATTAAATACTTTGAGACTAATGTTATATACAGTAGAGGAGAAAATTTATTTTAGTATATCAATAATACATACCAATTACATCCAAAGTAGCCATAAAAAATCTTGCATATCACAAAAACAATTAAAAACTTAATAGCATATTTCCTAAATTTGACTTTATTACTTTTATTTATTTTATTGGTGATTAAATTACACATATATATTTATACCTTTATGCAAAATGGAATTTACTTTTTTGCTATTCTGGAGGTTTACAGGTATAGCTTTATGAAAATTCCTAGTAGTGTTAAGGGTATTGTTTGTGTTGAAGCAGTCAATATTATTTATGAAACATATTGTTTCTAATATATACAAGCAGGATAAAGTGAGGATATTGAGATCCTTAAAATACAGTTTGCAAAATGTAGTTCTGTTTAGCTTTAGCATACACCAAACTTTTTCTTTTGTAATATAAAGAGAAATTTACTTCCTCAGCAGGCAGACCCCCCTCCCCCTACAAGGATGCCATAAGGGAATACAGATTGTACATATGAAAAATAGCACAGTGGTAGCACAGTAGTTTTTCTCATACTGAGGGTCCAGGGTTAGATTCCCAGCTCTGGGGTGACTTTTAAACTGGCCCCTTTCACATCTTCATCTCTGACTTGCTCAGGTGAAGTATCCCAAAGACTCAACGTGGTTCGGAGACCACAGTAAAAGCTGTAGGTCCTCTCATTCCACTGCGATCCTCATCATCACCCTACATTGGAGACAATAGATTCCGCCCGCTAGGTGTCTCCAACTCAGAAATGGGTCCAGTCATTGCTTAGTGGAATGAGGTATCCCCAAAGGTCATAGGTCACATGAGGAGCATTAGAAACAATGACAATGGCCTGTAAAAAATATACAATTTTTAATGCTTGCAAATTACATGTATTATTTAAATTGAGATTACATAGTATGCTCTAATAAGTTTTGTAGTTCATAGTCTGAATGATTCTTTATCATAATTTGACGTGGTATTTTTCGGACAGTGAGTTCATGGAATTACCCCTGTAGGTTTGCATTTGGCACTTATTATTTTTATCTTGCTAAATGAGCAAAATTACACATTTGCACTATATCAAGACAGGTTTCCCTAAAAAAAAATAATAAAAAAAATCTCAGCATGTACATTTATGAATCTTGAATTATGTAAGTGTATGACAAATGTAAGTGGAAGGATACGCACTTGAAGTCCGCATTTTGAGCACCTGCTTCAGTAAATGAACTGTCCTTAATCCTATTTTTTTCCCCCTGTATTTATGCATATCTTCTCTCTTTGTAATTTGGTATTCAGTATATTGTATTAATTAGAAGGAAAGAGTCATAGTTCTGTACACTATTGTGTAACTTTTCTAGCCATCTGCTCATTGTTCTTTTCCATAGTTGCCATCATTGTACTGCTTAAGTGTTTTATGTAGTAATAATGTTACCATAAATGTTTATGATTTGTTATTTTATGCTTTTATTGTACTTATTTAATATGCTTTTTGCTGTAATAGCTACATATATTGTTCTTGTTATGTGTAGGATGAGCGGCCGTTTACCTGTGCACAGGTACAGAGCAGTGAAGTTATGGAGAAAACACATGTTTGTGTTGGAACATTATTGGGAGGTCAAAAATTAGAACTAGAATTGTTAGCAAATTGGGGACATCCATCAAGCATAGGTAACTTTAAATACACCTTCTTTTATAAAGTACTACAATATTTCATAATTTTAGTAGATACTCTCCTAATGTCCTTTTTATGATTATTGAAAACTAATATAAATGCAAAATTAATTTATAAAATGAACATTAGATGGTTTTTATTTAACTATTGAAGCTTCATTGCAAGAAAATGTGAAATTTGTTTCCAGAAACTAATTGTATAAATTTTAGAAGAGACAACGGGAAAGCTAATGAAACTCCAGTAATTAGTATTTGTTAGTTTGTGACAAAATACAAAGTAGTTTATGGAACCAACACTTGTTCTTCACCAAGCCATAATACAGAACAATAATAAATATGATATATAGCTCTTACATTCTATGAGTACTTATCAATTGACCATATTGTTTAATGCTATGATTATGATGAAAAAAATTCTGATGTGTTACACTCACATGAGTTTCTCTACTCTTGTACAAACTATTTTTACAAACGCTTATTCTCCATATGCTTCATGTTAATCTTATTGCTAATTTTCTTGTAGATGCAAGGGGCATTGGTAGGCTTTGTAACGGTATTTATGTTATTTATTTTAACATTATTGTAGCCCCACGTTGTGGTAGCCAATTTGTAACGGTATTACTTACTAATGTTTGTTTACATCTGTGTTGAAGCCATCTTGTGACGTCATTCATTTGTTCGGTTTGTAGCTCCATCTAGTGTTAGCAATTTGTGGTACCTAGTATTAGTGTTTGAAAGAATTTTTAAGTTTTGTTTACTGTCCTCCGGCTAGCTATTATCCTGTTGGCTTGAGCATGTATCTCTATACAGGTTGTGTAAACGGAAAGGAATCTTTTATCCAAAAATTACACTGATGAAGAAATTTTGTTTTACACATTTATTGTCGAACACGTTAACTATCACATTTACACATTGATCTTAACACTCGCCAAACTGAAACTGTTATAATAACTTCTTACTTATCACTTTTAATTTGCGTACTTCAACTTTGTGTATTATTAACTTTACAACACTTTAGATTTTTCGTAACTTGTGAATCTATAGCCGACGTATCTCATACAAATATTTTGACAAACTGACGAACTGAAGACGACGTGTAGTGTACAAAGAATTTTGATGAACTGGCCTCAAGCTACCTCTAACCTACCCTATTTATACTCCTTCATCCAGATACGCCTAAAGATTATCTGCAATTGGCTAATAAAACGCGCCAACATTAGCGTCTATTTTAATATCCAATGAAAATTATGAATACATATGCTTTAGGGAGAAAATATTCCAGAAGTTTCTAAACGGAAAAAACGTGCCAACATTACATAACTTCCTCGTTTCCAATAATGATAAACAGCTCACCCCCCCTCGCTGCATTATTGCGCTATTATTGACAGTTTCAGTAAGGCCATATAAACTTATTTCCCAACAATAATTACAATTAATAAACATCTGAAATCAATGTCACATAAAAATGCATATTCATATTACAATCATTATTTACATTTAAGTAATTTGTGATACAAATTACTGCATCAGCTTTAAGCTTTAGTCAAATATTTTAAGAGCTGGTTGCTATGTGGAGTATTCCATTCTCTTTTGTGATAGGATTTCCTGTCGGTGATTGAGGCCCCACGTTTGGCAGCCAATTTGCGGTGGTACTTCTGGTTATTTTACGGTACAGGATTTTTAGGAAAGGTCCTGGGTTCGGTACTAGCTCAGGGTTCTTTGCATGGATCTTGGATCTCGGGTTAGTGGTGAACACGACTGTTGGTTTTTCTGCTCATTTATTTACCGTCACTGTTTTAACATTTGATCCCTGCTATTTCTTCGACACACACACACACACACACACACACACACACACACGCATTTCCTATTTGTTAAATGTTTCATATCATCGTGCCTATCTGCTGCCTTCTAAACTTTTCTGACAAGCATCTCCCCAGACTTACTACAACCAAGTGTGTCTTCCAAAATCTCATGATGAAGTGTTCATTCTCCAATCTCACAACCAAGTGAGTCTTCTAAACTCTCCTGACACTCATCTCCACGGAACTCCACAGTCAAGTGTATATACTAAAATTTTCTGTTTCTCTGTTATCGCCTGATTCCTAGCTTCTTTCATTGGAGGCCTAAGGCTATCTGGCTTTTGGTGAACATTGACCCTTTTCTACTAGCTTGCCTTCCCAGCAACCTAACGGGATGCTTAACAATAGAGGGAAAAACCACCCGTTTCCAGCCACCGATGGTCTTGTCTCAACTCAACCCTTATTTCAACTTACAGTAACATTCGCTTGCCAGTTTTATTTCAATACTATTCCTAGTGTTATTGATATTTATTTTCCCTATGATCTTAATTTATTTTACTAATCAAAATATACTGCTTCACTTTGTATTACCAGGACAAAAAATAACGAATTTTAGATAAAGTATAAGTATTGGAAAATTTAAGGGAATAACAAGCAATATCTCAAAAATGGTTCACTCAACAAAAAAAAAATGTATATGACATAAATTATGTATTTTAATGCGATCTACATTTTTTGTGTAGTAAAATTTTGTCTATCTCTTATGGTTTACCAGTTATGCAAAATTTGTTCACAATGAAGAATACTTTTGGAGACATTCCCAGAAAATTCGAGATATACATTTCATTTGTCATGAAAATATCTTAAACATATGATATTTTAATCAAAATCATTACGGCCATTTTTGAGAAAATTAAAATTTTCGAAAAATGTTCCATGTAAAGGGTAATCTGGGGTGGGGGATTTTCTTGAAACCTTCGTGTCGCATCTCTGGAAGATACTGAACCTAAATACCAAGTTTGGTGTTTATCCGACTGTTGGTTTCTGAGTTATGCTGTTCACAGACACACACACAGACATGTTTCCAAAAATACTTTTTTTGGATTCAGGGAGTCTCAAAACATGTATTTCCGGTGAAATCTCAGTATCGAATTTTTGGGTGGAATACCATACTTCCCCTACTTACTATACGTAGTAGAGAAAGTAAAAAGCAAAAATAAAAAAGACGAGAGAGAGAGAGGGGGGGAGAGAGGGTGAGGGAGGGATGCACACCCACCTGGGTGGAGTAAACTTAAATAGTATATTATGCCACAAGACTATAATGTTAGTAATTGACACGAGCGGTAGCAAGTTTCATAATTTTCATACAAGTGTCTTAATTACCATTATAGTCAAGTTGCATACAACTGTTTTTGGTTGACCATATTACGGTTTCAAAACATCGAGATTTTACAAAAAGATCTTAACTTGTTAGTTGTGTATAATTAAATGCTGATTAGATGGAAGCACTGATGGCAGGAGCTTGAGCATGTTTGTGAGTAGTGCAATGGATGTTGGCACTGTTGATTCTATGCCATATTTATTGTTTTTTTGCAGCTAACATGAAAGCAACACAGATTGAAAGAAAGGAAATGAATTTATGAGAAAATTAAAATTACAATGAACAGAATGTATTTTATTTTAAATACACATATTTCGTTGTTTATCTGGGGAATAGATCCTAGCAGAATGTTTAAAGTTGAGTTAATGCTTATTTGATTCTAACCTAAAAACAACACATTTATTTGAAATATATGTTGCTGATTCTGCAATTTGTGAAGTTACCTGGGAAAGAGTTCCCACTGGAACGTTTGAAATGGGGTGAAATTGCCATGTCTGCCATCTTGAACTGCTGCTTTGAAGGTGTTAAAAGGTATGGGCAATAGGGGAGCTGCGCTTGCTGCCAAGTAAGATCATATGAGTTGTTAAAGTATTATGGATGCCATAACGGTTCAGTTACATCACATGTAATCAGTGTATTATAGTGTGGTCAATCAAAAACACTTTAGTGCTTCACTCACCTACTTTGTCATGCAGAACATTTATTATGAGCTTGCACCCACATCATCAGCTGCTTGTTGACATTAATATTATTATTATGTATTAATTAATTTATTACTTTCTCTACTACATATAGTAAGTAGGGGAAGTATTGTATTCCACCCAAAAATTTGATACCGAGATTTCACCGGAAATACAAGTTTTGAGACCCTCTGAATCCAAAAAAAGCATTTTTGGAAACATGTCTGTGTGTGTGTGTGTGTCTGTGAACAGCATAATTCAGAAACAAACAGTCGGATAAACACCAAACTTAGTATTTAGGTTCAGTATCTTCCAGAGATGTGACACGAAGGTTTTCAAGAAAGTCCCCCCCCCCCACCCGAGATTACCCTTTACATGGAACATTTTTTTAAAACTTTAATTTTCTCAAAAATGGCTCTTAACGATTTTGATTAAAATATCATATGTTTCAGATATTTTCATGACAAATGGAATGTATATCTCGAATTTTCTGGGAATGTCTCCAAAAGTATTCTTTATTGTGAACAGCTTTTGCATAACTGGTAAACCATAAGAGATAGACAAAATTTTACTACACAAAAAATGTAGATTGCATTAAAATACACAATTTATGTCATATACATTTTTTTGGTTGAGTAAACTGTTTTCGAGATATTGCTTGTTATTCCCTTAAATTTTCCAATACTTATACTTTTTCTCAAATGGGAATTCGTTATTCATTTTTTTTATGTCCTGGACATGCAAAGAGAATGGAATGCCCCACATAGCAACCAGCTCTTAAAATATTTGACTATCGCTTAAAGCCTACCATATTCCCCTTGCATCTACAAGTAAATTAGCAATAAGATTAACATCTCGATTAACATGAAGCATATGGAGAATAAGCGTTTGTAAAAATAGTTTGTACAAAAGTAGAGAAAGTTATGTGAGTGTAACACATCAGAAGTTTTTTTTTTTAAATATTGTGTTAACCATTGTATTATGATGCGGTATTAATGTTGTAATTATTTTTAACATTAATATAGCACCACGTTAGGATGCCAATTTGCAACGGTATTACAAATAATGTTGTGTGTTTACTTCACGCGTATTTGCGAGAGAACTTGCTTTACGTAATGTCATTTTTGTTGTCGAGCCCCACGTTGTGGAAGCCAATTATGCGACGGTATATGTTTCTTACGTAATATTTATAGTGTAAGAAATAAGAACTTGTAGATCATATGTTGTGCTGCTTTACTGCACGCCTTGCCATCCTGTGACGTCACTCCTTGTTTGGTTCGTAGCTCCCTCTGACGTTAGCAATTTGTATCAATTAGTTTCTGACAGAATTTAAGGTTATGTATATTGTCCTCCGGCTAGCTATCATCTTATCTTGGTAGAACTTGTATCTCTTGCAGGGTGTGAATCGGAAAGGAATCTTTTATCCAGAAATTATACTGACGAAGAAATTGGTTTTATAACTTTTATTGCTGAACACATTCACAAACACTTTTACAAATTAATCTGGATACTCGCCAAACTGAAACTGTTTGTAATAACTCCTCACTTTTAACTCACGTACTTCGACTTTGTGTATATTTAACTGTATAACATTTTAGATTCTCGTAATTCTGCTGCGCGTGACTTATGACGAAATGAAGGACTGACTGGCGATATGTAGTGTACTGAGAATTCCGTTGAACTGGGGGACACTCTACCTCGGCCTGGCTTATTTATACGCTTGCCTTAAGATACGCCTAAAGATTATAAATGAACTGCTATTGGCTAATAAAACGCGCCAACATTAGCGTCTATTTGAATATCCAATGAAAACTACTAATACATATGCTTTAGGAAATGTTCCAGAAGCTTCTATCGAAACCGCGCGAAATATTACGCAACTTCCTTGTTCCCGGTAATGATAAACAACTCATCCCCTCTCTGCATTATTGCGTTATTGTTGACAGTTTCAGTAAAGCTGTATATTATTATTTACCAATAATAATTACAATTAATAAACATCAGAAATCAATGTCACATAAAAATACATATTCATATTACTATCATTAATTACATCTGAGTAATTTGTGATACAAATTACCGTATCAATTACTTTATATGAATGCATCTTTGCAAATTATATATTCAAGATAAATTCATATTTTAGTAGCACATAAAGATTTTCCATCATAATAAATAGCAATCTTACCTCTACTGCATTTTCATTACTGTGTTAATAAATTGTGATTTATATTTAGTTCACCATTACAGAAGTGAATGATATTAAGTAATTATTTAACGTATGACTTATGGCTGTAACTTAATATTTATTTTACTAGATACAAAATATGGCCTTGTGTTACACAATTTCTAAGTATTTTGTGCTTATTGTTTTGTGTTATTACATACATGGAATGTAGCACTAATGATGGAAGATAAATATTCGTTGAGTTAGTCTCAATGTCTCATGAATGTTCAGTGTTTTAGCCTGATATTAGCATTTGAACCAATTACTTATGCTATCATCCATTCAAATTGGTGTTGATGGATCAAAGTATGGAGAAAACATTTTCAGATCTCTCAGTTTGATACCATTATTGAACTATATCAACAATTGCCTGTCTGCCTTTGTGGTATGGGGGTAGCATGCCTGCCTCACATTCAAGAGATTCCAAGTTCAGTTAAGGTGAGTTACCCGTATAAGGTTTTTTCTGGGGTTTTCCCTTATCCTGAAAAGGTGAATGTCGGGTAACTTTAAGCTCTATAGATCCCAGGCTCATTTGAGCATCATTTCACTTATTTCATTCATTCATCCAGCATCCTATATGACCTAACCAGTCGGTTAAAGGACACTACAAAAAATCCTTTTTCATTTGGTATATAATTTAAAATCATCTTTTTATTATTTAAGAGCATTAAGAGAATGGGAAGTAAGTGATGAAATTTTATCCTATAAATTTGTTTCTACTATTATGTTGATTTGATAAATCATATCATATATACTCACTTTATGCACCAAGTAAAAATATGTCCATTTAATCATAAGGCTTATAACAAACTTTAAAAATATTTCTTATTGATCAGTTTCAGGTGAACAATATAAACTTTTATTTGTACCATTATTTGAAAAGATATAAGTAAATTGAAATTGAATACTATTTGATTTTATGTTAGGGATTGGTAGAAGTACTGATCTTATTGAAAGAAAGAAAGAAATAGCGATGAAGTTTCTGATACTTTATTCTTCTACAGGACTTACTGGTTTAGAAATAGTTGGAGATTCAGGAAGTGTGATTCATATTGAACCAGATAATTTGCAATCTAACGTACTTTCTCCAGATATATACAGGTAAGTGTCTACTGTATTTTTAGGTCTGTAGAACTAAAATCAAATCAAATCATTTATTTGAGGCCTATGTACTTATAAAAGTTTCTGGGTTTGTCAATAACAAGAAAATAACTATTTACAAATGTCAATATAGAACATAGCTGTTACTATAAGAATACAGAAGCAAAATAGAAATAGATACGATATTTACAAATCATTGGGTATGTACAGACATTTTTCTATTAGGAATAATTTCAGTTTACTTCGAAACTGTTTTGTGCTGTTTATTGCCTTAATTTCTGTTGGTAGCTTGTTATACAGAATTTGTCCCATTACAAAAACGTCCTTGTCGGATGATTTTTTGTTGGTCCGTTTCCGAAAGTAGCCATTGTTGTGTCTAGTATAGTAAGTATGTACATCATTATTCTTTTTGTTTAACTTATTTACAGCAAAGATAATTTCCTTAAATACATATAATGAATAGAGTGTCAACATTTTATTTTGTTTAAATATATTTACACAGGAGTCAGGTTGTCTTAAATTAAAAATTAACCTAATGCACTTTTTCTGTAGGATGAATACTCTGTCCAGATGTACCCTTGGACAGCTTCCCCATAATTCTATACCATATGACAGATATGGAAATATAACCCATAATAAATAATTTTCTGCAGATTTGAATCACCAAGTGGCTTAAAATGTCTCATTATAAATATAGATTTACTAATTTTTTTGCATATGTGATCAATGTGAGTAGACCATGTTAGATTTTTGTTCACACATATGCCCAAGAATTTGTGCATATTTATGTCTTCTATGTTACATTATTTATCTGTAGATTAATATTTAAATGTACCTTATTTGTCAGGCTAATTTGCATAGATGTGGTTTTTTCCATGTTGCATTTGAGGTTATTTGAGTCAAACAATTTGATTATATTCTCTTCAAGAGAGCCCATATCCTGTATTAATTTGCCTTCATTTTCAGCACAGCAGATAGCTGTAGTATCATCTGCATATGATATTACATTAACATTATCCATAATTAGTAAGTCATTTATATATAAAATAAATAGTACTGGCCCTAACACACTACCCTGAGGAACACCATATTTTACAACTTTACTGGTAGAGTTATAGTTATTAAGATAGCATTTTTACTTTCTCTACTACGTATAGTAAGTAGGGGAAGTATTGTATTCCACCCAAAAATTCGATACCGAGATTTCACCGGAAATACATGTTTTGAGACCTCCTGAATCCAAAAAAAGCATTTTTGGAAACTTGTCCATGTGTGTGTCTGTCTGTGAACAGCATAACTCAGAAACGAACAGTCGGATAAACACCAAACTTGGTATTTAGGTTCAGCATCTTCCAGAGATGCGACACGAAGGATTTTCAAGAAAATCCCCCAACCCCAGACTACCCTTTACATGGAAGATTTTTCGAAAATTTTAATTTTCTCAAAAATGGCTCTAACGATTTTGATTAAAATATCACATGTTTAAGATATTTTCATGACAAATGAAATGTATATCTCGAGTTTTCTGGGAATGTCTCCAAAAGTGTTCTTCATTGTGAACGACTTTTGCATAACTGGTAAACCATAAGAGATAGACAAAATTTTACTGCACAAAAAATGTAGATTGCGTTAAAATACACAATTTATGTTGTATACATTTTTTTTGTAGAGCGAACAATTTTTGAGATATTGCTTGTTATTCCCTTAAATTTTCCAATACTTATACTTTTTCTCAAATTCGTTATTCATTTTTTTTATGTCCTGGACATGCAAAGAGATTGGAATGCGCCACATAGCAACCAATGCTTAAAAGATTTGACTATCGCTTATAACCTACCATATTCCCCTTGCATCTACAAGAAAATTAGCAATAAGATTAAAATCTTGATATCTCGATTAACATGAAGCATATGGAGAATAAACGTTTGTAAAAATAGTTTGTACAAGAGTAGAGAAAGTCATGTGAGTGTAGCACATCAGAATTTTTTTATTGGATTTGGGTGTATTGTGTCCTATCTTTCATATATGAGGTAATTAAGTTCTTGGATAATCCTCGTACACCATAATTATCTAATTTTTGAATGAGAAATCATGATCAATGCAGTCAAATGCTTTTGATTGTTTTCTAGGCTTATAGAGATCTGGTGTGTAAACTCTGCAATTACAATAATTGTAGATAAACCTTTTTGAAAACCATGTTGAAATCCCTTTATTTCTTTAGGAATGATAGGAGTCTTATTTAGAATTACCTTTTCAAATACTTTTGCAATTTCTGAAGTTAGTGTTATCAGTCTGTAATTATTTATAATATGTTCCTCACCTTTTTACTTTCTCTACTACGTATAGTAAGTAGGGGAAGTATTGCATTCCACCCAAAAATTCGATACCGAGATTTCACCGGAAATACATGTTTTGAGACCTCCTGAATCCAAAAAAAGCATTTTTGGAAACATGTCCGTGTGTGTGTCTGTGTGTCTGTGTGTGTGTGTGTCTGTGTGTGTGTCTGTGTGTGTGTGAACAGCATAACTCAAAAACGAACAGTCGGATAAACACCAAACTTGATATTTAGGTTCAGTGTCTTCCAGAGATGCGACACGAAGGTTTTCAAGAAAATCCCCCCACCCCAGACTACCCTTTACATGGAACATTTTTCGAAAATTTTAATTTTCTCAAAAATGGCTCTAACGATTTTGATTAAAATATCATATGTTTAAGATAATGTCATGAGAAATGAAATATATATCTCGAATTTTCTGGGAATGTCTCCAAAAGTATTCTTCATTGTGAACGACTTTTGCATAACTGGTAAACCATAAGAGATAGACAAAATTTTACTACACAAAAAATGTAGATCGCCTTAAAATACACAACTTATGTCATATACATTTCTTTTGTTGAGTGAACCGTTTTCGAGATATTGCTTGTTATTCCCTTAAATTTTCCAATACTTATACTTTTTCTCAAATTCGTTATTCATTTTTTTATGTCTTGGACTTGCAAAGAGAATGGAATGCGCCGCATAGCAACCAGCGTTAAAATATTTGACTATCGCTTAAAAGCTACCATATTCCCCTTTCATCTACATGAAAATTACCAATAAGATTGACATCTCGATATCTCGATTAACATGAAGCATATGGAGAATAGGCGTTTGTAAAAATAGATTGTACAAGAGTAGAGAAAGTCATGTGAGTGTAACACATCAGATTTTTTATATATGGGACGTACTATGCTTACTTTAAGACAGTGTGGGAATTCACCCCTTTCTACGGAGTGATTAATCAGGTGAGATATGGGTTTTGCAATGGCATGTTTGCAATGTTTTAGAGTTATGGGGCTTATTTCATTCCATCCATGTGATGACATTTTTTAAGGCTGATATTATGTCTATTATTTCAGTTTCTGATGTCAGACTTAGAAATAGTAAGGGTCTTGTGCTATTAGAGTAACAATTTTTATTGGTAATAGCCCTACTTGCTGAAGATCGTGCATCTACATTAAGAAAGAAGTTATTAAATTTTTCACTAATTACTAAGGGATCACTAATTAAATTTCCATCAGATAGTTCAATATTTTTATGTGCTTTTTCATTTTGTCTGCTTCATTTATAAGTCCCCATGCTGTTTTTTGTATGTTACTGGATTTATTGATTCTATTTATATATGAATCTGCTCTCAATGTATCAAGGTAGTCAAGATACTTTTTCTTAATAGTTTTGTACTTTTCTTTATAATATCCCAGACCTGTGGATTTCTGTATTTAATACAATTCCTTCATTTCTAATTTTAATTTAATTAATTCATTAGGAAATGTAATTGGCTTTTTGTTATTCTTTTTAAGTTCAGTTATCTTTACTGGGCAACAGGTGTCAAAATAATTTTTAAAAATCCTATAAAATTTGTTCCATTTGTCATTTGTCAGTGTATTGGTACATACTATCTCAGGATTCTTCATTTAATAAGCTTACAAGCAGGTCAAAGCACTTTGCTTTTAACTGTCTTTGTTTTTTAATAAGGTTTACATGCTGTATTTTATATCCATTGAGCATGAAGTCCACACATTGCGCAAAATGGTCAGATAAGTGGGTATTGATTATGTTAACATTTAAAAATGGTTCATCCATGTTAGTTACAACATGATCAATTATTGTTTGTGAGGTATTTGTAACCCTTGTAGGAGTGTTTATGAGCTCAATAAGATTAAAAGATCTCAATGACCTTTTCTGAACAGTACTTTTCTAGATTTAATGGGATTATGTCCAGGTCATTTTGTGCATAAATTGCTACTTCCCCACTTTTGAATGCCGATCTGACATACTTAGTAAGCAGTTTATAATTAAAAATATTTTGAAGTTCTATTTCATATTCCTCCATTCCATGTTCGGTTAGTAGAGCTACCTGGGGTTTTATCTCATTTATTAAACACTCAAATGCAACATGCTTATTACTAAAATATTGAATATTTAAGTGGAAGAGCAGAAAAATGCCTTTATCAGAATTGCTATTGGTGTTCATGTTACCTTTGTTGTCCAAGGATTCATCCCCAGTTGTATTTAACCTATCATTAATGCCAAGTGTTGTACTAAAATCACTAGTAGTCTTGTTACACTCTTTTACACTGTAGTCATTCTTTTCACACAATGAGATGTCATCCACCACACAGTTTGTCAGTTTCCCATTTGTGCTCTGCACTAATAACTTCACATAGTAGTTTTCCAAATTTATAGGATCCTCTCCTGTTGAGGTGCATACCTGCTATATATACATTTTTACATCATTCTCATTCTAATCATAACATGCTCATGCTTAATGTCAAACATCTTATAAGTGGAAATTTTTGTCAAGATTCTTTTATATCCTTAGAGAAAAATATGAATTACTAAATTTCAAATAATGTTCTTTATAAAAACTATATAATAACATGTTTTTCTTCTAAAATAGTTTTTTTCTCCAAACTAATTTTCTTTGAATATGGACAAATGGTTGAGTATAAAAATCTGTTATTTGCAAAATCCATCACATAATTAGGATGTCTTGAATTCTTTAAATCTATATGTACCATTTTTCAGTTAACGGCTACCACTCAAATTCATCAAAGGTTTAATACGGCATTCAAAAGTTGCACACAGTAAAGTGAAACAAAAATTTAATTGACTTTTGATATACTCTCATCTTACTTACTTGAAAATTATTCAAACATACTTCAAAAGCGCTTGCCTTCAGCCAGCTTTTTTCTAACTAAGGGTGTTGGGAGTCTGAGTCAGTTCCTGGATGTACTGCATGTGGAGCCCTCTGGAGTCACCATGATGAACCTGCACAAGTTGTCCAAAGGCAGGATTTCAAACTTCATTATTTGTTTCTTGCAGTTTATTATGTATATATTTTTCCAAACTTGAAGTTCTATAGATTTGCTGATCTTTTTTAAGAGTCTGACTTCAGGGTTGATAAGGTTTTAAGATTTTACTGAAGTTGTGATTTAGACGAGGATGATAACTAAACTATACAAATTGTTTTGGCTCTTGAGTGCAGAGGGTTGTGTTTCTCTTATGTTTTGGGGTTTCTTAAATGTTTTAGTTTTATTGTTGACTATTATTATAGTTGTAAACCATTTTGTTGCGCTACATGGAAGATATAGTCACACTCTTGTTTAAATGCTTCTTTGAACCAATTGGTAGGCAAGACTGTTGAGTATGGAGTGTTGGTAAGCTTTCAGGTTGAACCGGTTTATCTAGGTGTAATTGTCTGTATGCGTGGGCTTTCTGTAAAGCCTTCACATTGATATTCAAAATTTGGTTTAGATATGTAGATGATGTTTTTGCCATTGTACCTTCAAAACTTACAGATAATGCCCTGAAAACCACTCAACCTGCAAGACGGTTTTATCCAGTTCACACTTGAAAGAGGGGAAGAAGAAGGGTTTCTCCCATGCCTAGATCTGAAGATTATCAGGGAGCAAACAATCTCTCACTTGGCAGCTTATTCATAAACTTCCCCAAATGAGTTTAGACCCAAAAATAACAAGTGAAACATACATTTACCTTGGCAATGCACATATGATAATTTAAGATTAATGGCAGTAATGTGAGCAATTGCCCTCCCCTTTAATACATTTGCCAAAATTTTGGGGCTTAGATGCCCCAAAGTAAACTCTCAATGCAAAAATGTAAATAGAAGTATTGCATGTATAGAGCAGACTATATTAATTAAAGAAAATTGCACTGTTAACATTTAAGTGATGTAATGTAAAAATAGTATGTAGTATTACATTGCATATTGGAGCATACTCAATTAAAAAAAAAATTAAAATTCAAATAATTCTGCTAACTCAATTTTACCTATGTGTCTACCTATAAATCTCCATAAGGTAACTTGACGAAGATACCAAATAAAATATAACTTTACTTTGATAACTTGAACATGATTCAAGATATGCAACTTAGAACTTTATGTTAGTGCTTGAAAAAAAAATTATATTATTTCCTTCTGAATGAAAACTAAATGCAGTGAGAACATGAAACAATTTAAGCAAGGGCTGGGCATACAATGCAACAGTTAGCAATTAGACAAGACTTCCTATAATAGTTACCCACAATAAGCAGGTGAATTTAAATTATCCAACAAGATTTTGCTTACCTTAATTTGCTATTATGATACCAGGTACCATGGAACACAAGAAAAAAAGCACTATCTCTGGCGGAAGCCCATTGCTATTCTCTACTACAGGAAATCAAAAAAATCTAGATCTGTGAGTGGCATGATATTGTGCACATACACATTTCAGTATGCAAACCCAGGAAGCAAGTGCATATTTAAGCACCAGTTAATACTAACCGCATAACATCAAGCTAGTAAGATCACTATATTAGCCAAATATTTCTGAGTGACTTTCAGTCCATTACATTTACTATATGCTTCACAGTAACCTTATGAAATACCATTCATTCTCAGAAACTCTGTAGAGGATATCCAGAATTTGTGCACTAACTCTCCAACATCATATTCTATGGACAAATCAAAGATTAGTTCAAGAAACTATCGACACACTGATCAATGAAGAGTGAAATTTTCCTGTTTCTTATGTCCAGTCTTGCATCCCATGCTAGTAAGAAGTTTTCAAATACCACAAGTTGTTGTTCACCAGTGCCACTGGGGATTAATTGATCTGCATCATTTTCCCTCTGGCTTCCCAATATAAAGTCTGTGTTATCACTTTTAAGGCCTTTGCATTTGCGAGATGTTGTTTGTTCAGGATGACATGTTTTTCACAGAGAGTGCACTTGGGTGTAGGTAGGCATCCTATCTTGTAGAGGTATTCTGCAAGGCAATCGTGGGTAGTTGCCATCCTAAATAAGGCCACTGCAGTCTTCCTTGGCATTTTTTGTATATCAACTCTATCTTTAATATTCTTATAATCTTTATCCTTTAATTTGTCTTCTTCATCAAGTCTCTGCTGTCTTTTGAAATGTTGTTTAATGTTATTTAATTGTTTTATTTGTTGTATTCTTTGCTAATTGATCTGCATGTTCATTGCCCAAAAGTCCAACATGAGCTGGGATCCATTGTAGAGTGACATGATTTCTAGTTTCAACAGCTTTTATTATTATTATTATTATTATTATTATTATTATTATTATTATTATTATTATTATTATTATTTCTTTAATATTTCTTGTTTACTATTCTATCTGTGGCTGATTTTGGGTCTGATAAAATGACTATTTTTACTTTCTCTACTACGTATAGTAGTAGGGGAAGTATTGCATTCCACCCAAAAATTCGATACCGAGATTTCACCGGAAATACATGTTTTGAGACCTCCTGAATCCAAAAAAAGTATTTTTGGAAACATGTCCGTGTGTGTGTCTGTGTGTGTGTGTGTGTGTGTGTGTGTGTGTGTGTGTGTGTGTGTGTGTGTGTGTGTGTGTGTGTGTGTGTGTGTGTGTCTGTGTGTCTGTGAACAGCATAACTCAAAAACGAACAGTCGGATAAGCACCAAACTTGGTATTTAGGTTCAGTATCTTCCAGAAATGCGACACGAAGGTTTTCAAGAAAATCCCCCCACCCCAGACTACCCTTTACATGGAACATTTTTCGAAAATTTTAATTTTCTCAAAAATGGCTCTAACGATTTTGATGAAAATATCATGTGTTTAAGATAATGTCATGAGAAATGAAATGTATATCTCGAAGTTTCTGGGAATGTCTCCAAAAGTATTCTTCATTGTGAACGACTTTTGCATAACTGGTAAACCATAAGAGATAGACAAAATTTTACTACACAAAAAATGTAGATCGCGTTAAAATACACAACTTATGTCATATACATTTCTTTTGTTGTGTGAACCGTTTTCGAGATATTGCTTGTTATTTCCTTAAATTTTCCAATACTTATACTTTTTCTCAAATTCGTTATTCATTTTTTTTATGTCCTGGACATGCAAAGAGAATGGAATGCGCCACATAGCAACTAGTGTTAAAATATTTGACTATCGCTTAAAAGCTACCATATTTCCCTTGCATCTACAAGAAAATTACCAATAAGATTGACATCTCGATATCTCGATTAACATGAAGCATATGGAGAATAGGCGTTTGTAATACTAGATTGTACAAGAGTAGAGAAAGTCATGTGAGTGTAACACATCAGATTTCTTGTTTTATGTATGGTCTGTATAAAATGTTCTGTAATGCTGCTTTTATAGCTGTTAATTCTCCATCATAGTGCTTTGACGTTTCATCTAATCTTAGATACTGTGCAAAATGTTTACAGTATACTCCTGCACCAGCATTTGTTTTATTGATGAGGGATCCATCTGTACATATTCGGAGCCATTCTTTTTCTGGGTGTCTTTAATTTTCCGTAGCTCTTGCTATGGCTCTCATTTCATCTGGTATATTGTTTTGTTTGTGTATTGTATATATCAGATCATTCTGATATTGTATATCAATATATTCTATTGGACTCGTTACCTCTGTTGCAATTATATTTGTTGTAATTATATTCTTGTATTTTAAGTTCTTAATATGTGTTCTGAAGCTTATTTGAGTTTTTAAATTACTTATAGTATCTGCTGTGTGATACCATTTGTATCTGTTTCTATTGACTTGCAGTTTTTGTGCTAGAGTAATTGCTTTTGAGACGGTAATTTGTATCACAAATTACGTTAATATAAATAATTATTTTATTATGAATATGTATTTTTATGTAACATTGATTTCAGAGGTTTAATAATTGTAACTATTATTGGTAAATAATAATATATGGCTCTACTGAAACTGTCAACAATAACGCAATAATGCAATGAAGGGTTTGAGTTGTTTATCGTTACCGGGAACCAGGAAGTTACGTAATGTTTCGCGCCTTTTCAGTAAAAAAAGCTTCCAGAACATTCTATAAAAGTAATTTGTATTAGTGGTTTTCATTGGATAGTAAAATAGACGCTAATGTTGGCGCGTTTTATAAGCCAATAGCAGTTCATTTATAATCTTTAGGTGTATCTTAAGGCAAGTCTATAAATAAGCCATGTCTGAGGTAAGCGTCCTCCAGTGTTCAACAAGATTCTCAACACATAACACGTCAGCTCCCAGTTCAACAAGATTCTCATGTCGGTCTCTAAATTCATAAAGTTACGCGCAGCAGAAGTACGAGAAATCTTATAAAGGATTATACAGTTAAATATACCAAATTGAAGTACGTGAGTTAAAAGTGATAAGACGTTATTATAAACAGTTTCAGTATGGCGAGTATCCAAATTAACTTGTGAAAGTGTTCGTGAACGTGTTCTGCAATAAAGATTATAAAACCAGTTTCTTCATCAGTATCATTTATAGACAAAAGATTCCTTTCCGCTTCACAACCTGCAAGAGTTAAATGTCTACCTAAATAGCTAGCCGGAAGACGATATACATAACCTAAAACTGATACCAATTGCTACGTCAGAGGAATCTACAAACAACAAATGAACCAACCAACGTATGACGTCACACAAGATGGCTACACGCGTAATGTAAACAACATTACGTGAGAAACATTATCCACAACGTGGTGCTTTAAAACATATATACAATTTGTTGCTATCGCAAATTGGCGCCCGGACGTGGGGCGAAGTGACTAGGAAAGGAAGGCAAAGTGACCAGGAAAGGAACAAGAATAACCAGGATAGTAGCAGAATTAACCAGGAAAAGGCGAATGCAGCAGTAAAATGATCTACAAGACGCAGATTCCAGAAACAAGAGGAGCAACAAATGACGCGGATAAGTGGACGCAAAAACAACGAGACAACGTAGATTCATCATAAAACAACGCAGAAGCGACATACAAATCTAGGAGAAAGGGGCAGAACGCTGGACATCAAAGCTGCAGCATCAGACAGCATCAAAAAGGTAATTAAATGAGACTTAGGAGCGGTAGGAAAATAAAAACAATGGCTGCTAGCAATACAGAAGAAATAATTATGGAGGGAGATAATGTAACAGTTAGCTGTAATTCAATACAGGTTACAGAAAACAGCCCAGACTTTTTAGGATTTGAGGGTGAAAATGTTAGTGCAGAAAGTCAGAATAGAATAGCAGGAAATGTTAATCTTGATACTAGTATGATTATGGAAATGCTGAAAAATTTGAATGAGAATATAGAAAAGAAAATAGATCAAAACAGGGAAGATATGCAAAAAGATCTTAGTAAGAAAATAGATCAAAACAGGGAAGATATGCAAAAGAATAATAGGGAATTGAGGGAAGATCTTAGTAAGAAAATAGATCAAAACAGGGAAGATATGCAAAAGAATAATAGGGAATTAAGAGAAGATATTGATAGGAGTTTAGAACAAAAACTAGATCAGAATAAGAGAGAATTGAGGGAAGATATTGGTAAAAGCTTAGAACAAAACAGGGAAGAGATTGAAAAGAAATTCATGGAGCTAGATAGTAGTATAATTAGAATGAAAAATGAAAATCAAGAAATGATAGCACATGAAATAGGTGAAGTTTCAAAGAAAATGTTAGACATGAGCAGGGAAATATCCAACCAAAAAAATGAGGTTAACAATAAAATAGAGCATGTTAATGTAAAATGTACAGAGCTAGGTAGCCGAATGATTAGCATTTCAAGTGAGTTAAAAGGGATGATGGAGGCTACAAATGCAGATTTAATACAGGTGCAAGTTAATTTCAGAGGGGAAATATCTGAAGTTCAGAAGGAGTCAGAAAAACAGAGAAATAAATTGTCTGATGAAGTTAAAGATTTGAATCAAAAGCTAACTTCTGAAATTAACAAACACCAAACTGTTCAAAATGAGAATAATAAGAAATTGGAACAGACAATAGAAAATCTGCAGGGTACTGTAAATAGGTTAGAATTGAATTCAAGGGCAAATTTATGTGATGTGCATGTGTCAGATGTACAAAATAATGATAGAGGTAGTTCCTCAGGTATGATAAATAATGTGAGTGATGCGGCAGCTTCATCTATAGCTAATGCTGAAACTCAGAGTGCACAAGTTACACTAGAGAATTTAAATATGGGAGTAGGGAATTTGCAAAATTACAATCATATCTTAAGTGATTTTCCACTTCCAAAATTTAATGAAAACTCCAGTCCAGTACAGTTCATTGCAGAATTATCAGAGTATTTTCAAATTAAAAAAATACCTGAAGCATTGAAAATGATAGTTGTCAAAAGATGTTTGGACCAGAAAACCTTAGATTGGTTACAAATGGTATCAGGGGGTGAAATTTCATATGAATCCTTTAAAAGATTATTCATGAACAGATTTTGGAATGTTACGGTACAGCAGAGAATACGAGCAATGCTTAGTCATGGTCAATTTAATCCACGAGAGGGAATATCGATGACTGATTACTTACTAAAACATGCAAGTCAGGTTAGAAACTTGTCACCTCCAATCAGTGAGGAAGATTTTGTGAGTTTGCTCGCAAGGCATTATCCTATAAGGATACAAAATTACTTATTAATTGCAAAACCACGGAACATCTATGAGATGACAGAATTAATAACAGCTTTGGAACAACAGGAAGAAGATATGTCTCGGGAGTGGGAACATAGATTTTTAGATGTACGAGATAGAAGAAATTACCAAGGTAGTTATCAACGAATAAGAGGACAAGACAGACATCATGAAATTAATACCAGACAACGGTATCAATCATATGTTCCACAATTTGAAAGATCAAGGATAGATAGGAGACCAGGCCGGCAGGAGCAAATAAATTATGTCCGGACAGAAAGATTGCCTGAAAGAGGGCAAAATTATGGAAGGAGGTACACTAGACAGAGGGGAAATTTCACTCACTGGAGGGAAAATAATAACCGAGAAAGATCTGAGGAACGGCAAGAAAATTACGTGCCAAGGGGACAAAATGTCAGAAATCGAGGATTTCGAACTCGAGGAAGGGGAACTCAAAACAATGGTAGCGACACTGAGATAGATTTAGCGCCTGTTAGGAATGGCAGTCCCGTACGTGAACATGGAAATAACCAGGAAAACTGTTAACAGACTCCTGTGTAGTAGGTTCTCAGGACGTCTTTAATAATTCAGTATCCATTACTAATACAAATCATACGCCTACACATACACCCTGTAATAAGATTACAGCAACAAAAGATAAAGGAGAAAATTTTGAATCACCTCATATTAGAATGGAAATTGCGAAGAAAGAAATCATTGCAACTATAGATTCTGGTTCATCAGCTTCAATTTGCTCACAGAAATTTTACATAAATTTGATTAATGAAGGTAACAAAATTATGGCTCTTCCCACTAGTAATTTAGTTTGTCGTGTTGCAATCGGAAGAACTACACAGGTCATAAAAACACAAGCTCTACTTAGCATACTTATTGGCGGAGAGAATTTTGAGGTTATGTTTCTAATTGTAAACCACCTGATTTGTGACATAATTATAGGATGTGACTTCCTACATGAATATGAAGCATGTATAGATTTTAAACATGAAGAGTTAAAAATAACAAAGGAAGATAGAGAAATAAGGGTACCATTTATAAAAGAAAAAATTTCTGTAATCGAGATGACAAAGGATGAGAAAAATATTTGTGACCAAGAGTTTTTTGTGCAAATAACAGAAACTGATAGAAATAGTCAGATAAAGCAGGTAGTCACAGAATATGAAGGGAATACCACGCCATATTTTCAACAGCTAGCAGAAATGCCAGAAGAAGTAGAGAAATGTGTAATCCACACAAAAGACGACCATGTGAGCGAGACAAACAACAGCAGGAAAGAGAAGAGAAATGAGGAAATAATACACAAGTGTGAAGAAGCTTATAATCTTACGATAATGCAAAAACAAATCCTTCATGATGTTTTGATGAACAATAGTTCAGTTTTTAGTAATATCCCAGGCAGATGTAATGTATATCAGCATACATTTCAAGTAGAAGACGTACCACCATATAGGCACAAGTATGACAATTTACCTATAAGTCTTCGAGACAAAGCTAGACAATTAATAAATAGCATGTTAGAAAATGGGATTATTGAGCAAAGTAATTCTCAATACATAAATTCAATCTGCTGGAGTATTAAACGAGATGGTAGTTTGAGATTAACTTTAGACGGCAGATATGTCAACAAGTATATGAAACCAGATCATTTTCAAAGTGAGGGAATTGAACAACTAATTACAAAACTTTCAAGAGGAAGATTTTTGACATCCATCGACCTCACTGCATCATATTGGCAAGTGGAATTAGATCCGCAAGTGCGTGATTACACTTCATTTCAGTACTCAGGGATTCAGTATCGCTTTTGTGTAAATCCTTTTGGTTTAAAAAACTCAGGAAGTGGATTTTTGAGAGCCATTCACAATATCTTTGGAAATTCTGCAGATGACTTTTTAATAAAGTATATTGACGACTTCTTAATCATTAGTCAAACATTTGAAGAACACATGAATAATGTCCATTATGTGTTAAATAAACTACAACAACATGGAATGACTGTGAACATACTAAAATCAAAATTTTGTGTCAAGGAAATAAATTTTCTGGGTTATGTAGTAGATGAACGAGGTATAAGACCTGATCAGAAAAGAATAGAAGCAATAATGAAAATTCCGCCACCCAGGAACGTAAAACAAATTAGACGTCTCTTAGGGGTATTGAACTTTCAGAGTAAGTTCGTACCAAGATATTCGGCTGAAATAGAACCACTGCGGCAGCTACTCCGAAAGAACAATAAGTGGAAATGGACAGAGGATCATCAAAAATGTTTTGAGAGAGTAAAGGAACTCTTTGCTAAGTCCATATTACTTGAGAGGCCCAGAGAAGATTTGGAATATGAAATTTATGTCGACGCATCAATGCAAGGATACGCCGGAATTTTAGGACAACGAGACTTCAACAATGACTTTCACGTCATCAGTACAGCTTCTAGAGGACTTACAAATATTGAGCGAAATTCTTCAGTGACTCAGTTAGAAATTGGAGCACTATATTTCTCATTAATTCGTTTTAAAACCTATATTTATCAGCAAAAGGTGAAAGTATATTCAGACCACATCAGCTTAACTTTCATACAACGGTGTAGATTATGTAGTGGAAAACTTGCTAGATACATTCATGCAATATCTGCATTTGATATTGAGATTATCCACATTCCTGGCAAAAATAATACCTTCAGTGATTTGCTGTCAAGATTGAACTACAACCCACAAATTCCCGAAAATATTGAAAGGCCTAGAAATGAAGTCAAAATATTGACAATTGAAATTCCTTTAAGCAAAGAAATGATTAGAAAATTGAAAAATATCGGGGAAATTCAAAATGAGGATGCAAAATTATTTGAACTTAAAGAAAAAGCACCATTGATTGAGGAGGCAAAGAAAGAAATTATAGCAATTCGAGATGGGACATTATACAAGAAGCATGGAAAAGAAATGCCCAGTTGGAAGATAATGGTTCCGAAAAGCATGGAAAAGGAACTAATTAAAAATTTTCATGAAGGGTTAGCACACTCCGGGACGGACCGAACAACTTCTATGATTTTAGAGAATTTATACATATCCAAATTGCGTCAAAAAGTTCGGAAATTTATATCGTGCTGCAACCTGTGTCAGAAGGCAAAGCAAATAAATGCAGCATATGCATTTGAAACTAATTCGGTTATAAGGGATAAGCCGAGATGTGTAATTAGTATTGATATTCATGGTCCGATGCCTCCAAGTCAATTTGGAAATAAATATATATTTGTCTGTTATGATATATTCAGCAAATATGTAAGAATTTACCCTTTGAGAAAACCTACAGGTTTAGCATGTTTAAATAGATTACTTAAATCATATGTGATAGAAGAAGGACCTATTCAATCTGTATTGAGCGACAATGCTTCGTACTTCACAGGAAAAAAATTTATGGATGGACTGAAAGAAAATGGCATTAAACAATATTTTTCGTCAAGATACAGACCGAACTCCAACCCAGTGGAGAGGGAAATTAAGGAAATTTCAAATTATTTAAGGGTGTTATGTCATCGAAAACACACCCAATGGTATGGATACGTGAACTTTGTTCAGAACCTACTAAATGAAACCATAAACAATGTGACAGGATATAAACCATGTGAACTTAAATTGGGAAAAAAGATCAATACAATGTGTAAAAAAATTCCAGAAGCCATTCCAGATGCGCATTCGATACCACCAACAGAAGAAGAGATGTTCCGAAAAGCATTCGAGAGGATGAAGAAAAAAGCCATAAAAAGAAAAATTAAACATGAAGAAAAGAAGAGAAAGGAATGGAGGATCAAAATAGGAGATTTAGTTTTGGTTAAAACCAAGAAATTATCGGATAAAGAAAATAAACTTTATTGGCGAATGTTTCTCAAATACCATGGACCATATGAAGTTGTTGAAGTGTATGGAACTAACACATATGAGTTATGTAATCCAACAACTCGAAAAAGCATAGGAAAGTTTCATATTGAGATGCTTAAACCATATAACCATGAAGATCATAGTGAAATAAAAGACAAAGATGATAAATAAATGCTGGATAGTTAAAGGCGAAATGCAGAACAATGTATTGGAACGTAAGAGGGTTAAATAAAAATGTAAATCATATGAATGGAGAAATAAATTGTGGTCATGACTAACTGTTTGAGAAGAAAATAAATAAATTAAATTTTTAGTAACTGTAACAAAATATTTGAAGATTAAGAATGCAAAGATTGAAACTTAAGATGAGATTAAAGTAAAAGTACGTAAATACAATTCCAAGAATTAAAAATTAAGAATACAAAGATTGAAAATTAATATGATATTAAAGTAAAGATACGTAAATGCAATTCCAAGAGTATTGTTTAAAATAAAATTCAAAATAACAAAAATGGTAAAAATAATTTAAAACAAATACTTGTGTAGTAAACAGAAAATGTAAAGCATTATCTAGATTTAAGAGATGTAAATATATGTAAAGGGTGAATATTTTGGTAAATATGTATGGTAATTACAAAAAAATTCTTGAATTGATAAATTTTTGGTAACAATATAAGAAAGTAAACCATTTTTTGTAACACTAGTTAAATAATTTAGGGTAAAGTATTTGCTATAAAAAAAAAAATTATTGTAACGACAGATTAATATCAAAACAAATTAAACCAAAGCCAGTAAGTAGTGGCGAGATAAAACATATGTCGTGTGTTAAACGCGTGTGAAGTGTTAAGTGAAAGTGAATAGCGTGTGTTACAAGATTTAGGAGACTAAAAACAAAATTATAAAATTTCCAAACAGGTTATAAATATTTATAATTATGTTTCTAGTGGGGCATATGAGACGGTAATTTGTATCACAAATTACGTTAATATAAATAATTATTTTATTATGAATATGTATTTTTATGTAACATTGATTTCAGAGGTTTAATAATTGTAACTATTATTGGTAAATAATAATATATGGCTCTACTGAAACTGTCAACAATAACGCAATAATGCAATGAAGGGTTTGAGTTGTTTATCGTTACCGGGAACCAGGAAGTTACGTAATGTTTCGCGCCTTTTCAGTAAAAAAAGCTTCCAGAACATTCTATAAAAGTAATTTGTATTAGTGGTTTTCATTGGATAGTAAAATAGACGCTAATGTTGGCGCGTTTTATAAGCCAATAGCAGTTCATTTATAATCTTTAGGTGTATCTTAAGGCAAGTCTATAAATAAGCCATGTCTGAGGTAAGCGTCCTCCAGTGTTCAACAAGATTCTCAACACATAACACGTCAGCTCCCAGTTCAACAAGATTCTCATGTCGGTCTCTAAATTCATAAAGTTACGCGCAGCAGAAGTACGAGAAATCTTATAAAGGATTATACAGTTAAATATACCAAATTGAAGTACGTGAGTTAAAAGTGATAAGACGTTATTATAAACAGTTTCAGTATGGCGAGTATCCAAATTAACTTGTGAAAGTGTTCGTGAACGTGTTCTGCAATAAAGATTATAAAACCAGTTTCTTCATCAGTATCATTTATAGACAAAAGATTCCTTTCCGCTTCACAACCTGCAAGAGTTAAATGTCTACCTAAATAGCTAGCCGGAAGACAATATACATAACCTAAAACTGATACCAATTGCTACGTCAGAGGAATCTACAAACAACAAATGAACCAACCAACGTATGACGTCACACAAGATGGCTACACGCGTAATGTAAACAACATTACGTGAGAAACATTATCCACAACGTGGTGCTTTAAAACATATATACAATTTGTTGCACTCTCACTTTCAACTCATGTTCCAATTCTATAGCCATGTTTTTTGTGAAGATTTATAGTAAGTACTGTAATTGGTGTTGTTTTTACAGCTCCTGTTATTATTCTTAGTGAATTATTTTGTGAAATTTCTAGTTTACTTTTAAGTCTCTTGTTTACTGTTGCTAGTAGTTCTCCTACCACAGAAGTTATCCAGGGTCTTGTGTTGGAAATTTACTTACATGGAAAAAATTGCTCATTCTTGAAGCATCGCGGACTATGTGCTCTTCCAATAACCACCAGTACCAGTTTCTTGTTAGTTTTCGTTACAGTGCAGCAAAACTGTGATCCTGTCCTTGTTAAGTTCCCGCCGTGACACTTAGTGCCCTTAAAATCCAGGATTTTGTCTGGCAAAAGATGGAAAAATAATCCCGTTTCATCTGCATTATAAACATCATCACGGTTCTAGTCTATCAAAATTGATGGGGAGCGTTGTATTTTTCCACATTTCTATATTTTCACACAGTGAAGTGCCATTATCTAGGGCAGCAGTCTTACTTTGCACACATCTATAAACTAAGCCATGTCGATTCTTGAATCTTTCAATACAACCATTGGATGCTTTGAAATCATCTAGTCTCATCTTCTGAACTAACTGTGTCACCTGAGCTCAAACCACAGTACCATCTATTGACACATTTGAAGCTCTTGCTTCTGTAAACCACTTTAATAGAACATTTTCTAGTTCTGGGAACTGACGAGGGCAATTACGTTTTCTTTTAGCATTTTTCCATTCTTCAAAAGCAGTCTCAATCAGTTTACATTTGCTAACAATTGTGTTTAAGGTTAATGGAGGAATGTTTAACTCCCTCGCTATATCCACACATTTCATATTTGGATTGCGATCTACTACTTCAAGGATTTTCAGTTTTTCTTTGTTGGTTATTCGCCACACTTTCTTTTTCTCCATTGCAAATGAAAAGTTAAAATACAATCTACGTGTGTTTGGTCAACACTCAGCAGTAGAAACTGTTGTTGGCATTTATCACGTCAAACTAAAGCATTCTCTATCCTGCCCACACAAATCGCATCACACAAATATATACATACATTGTATTTATTGTCACAGTGCTAAGAGATTACAATTAGATTGTCTACTGAAATCTGGCCCTGGCCACTCATTCAGTAGACATCCACTACAGTTTATCTACATTTTACAATTACCCATCAATAAATTATTTTGCTCCTGTTTTTCATGTCACATTTCCAATTGCTTTTCACTTATCACTTTTTAATTACTTTACCATCAAACATTCACCACAATTTTCCAATCAAAATTTCAACACTTTATTTCATTGAATTTATGATTTCTCACTACCTCTGTCCATCATCTTATTGGTAAGCTACACCACCCCTAACTTATCTCTATCCACTGTCCCAAGCCATTTATTTTTGACTTTGCACAAAAACTGTCCAATGCTCCTACCGTCTTTAGACACCATTTCAATTATAGCTATATTTCTATCCCCCTTCAACCACTTCTTTTTAACAAATTCTCTTCTCCAATTTCTGTTCCTTGACACATAAATATTATGTGTTCAATGTCTTCATTTCCACCATTTATCGGACCTTGGTTTTAAGGAATTTCTTTCACCGAAATTGATTCCTCTTGTTCCCGCAAATTTCATTCTCAAAAATTGTCCAATTCTCGCTCTATACACAGCTATATTCACACCCCTTGTTACTTAGCCCTTTCTTTCTTCAAGGTCATGAGCTCCTTCCCAACACAACCATCCTCTCTCACTGCTGGCTTAGCACTCTCTACACATACATGCAAGTCATTGGCTGCCAGTCTCCACCCTGACTGGACCAACGAAGGATTGGCAAAATAGCGAATGAGGACATCAAGCTTCAAACATAGTAAGCAGGAGCGAGAAAACGTACTAAACAAATGTTATTGATTACATTTAGTGCTGGAACTTTTATAATTCAGTATCATACACGGGAAAATGTGTTAATGAGAAGCATGCTAATGAGATTCCACTGTATCCAATTATTCATTGAAAATTTCCTTATAGTTAACAATATTACACACTTGATTGAATGACTTTTGAATGATTTTATCATCTACTTTGAACTTACATGCAATTTATACAATTTTTACAATACAACGGAGTTGTATTATTTCTCTTTCCCTTATATTTAACATTCTGTTGTATATATAATGGGGAAATATAATTTTCCACTTTGTAGTATTTTTTTTTTTTTTTGCCTTGTTACCCTTTTACCGTATCTTCTTCAATTTGCTTCACGTCTCTTTTAACCACTTTAACCTAATTTTTTCTAAATATTTTCCTGCTTTCTCCATATATTCATTTGATCCTCTTTTAAAAATCTTCCTAACTTTTAGCTCTATTGGTAAATTTTTCCATTTCTCTAGTATTAAATTCTCTTCCTTTATCTGTGTCTGCGCATTCCAGAATATAATGCCAATTGTCATGTAATCCATTACATTTAGTACTTCTCTCCCCCCTTCTTCTCCCTGTTAGACCACTTAAATTGATTACACCTGTCCTTGCCCATGCATACTCCATTCTGGCCTCTTTGTGGCATACTTCAATGTATCTTTCTTTCCCCCATTCCATTTTAAAATATTTATAATCTATTAATGACCTTTTTGCCTTGAAACTACGTATAATTTCATACTTTTCAATATCCTCCACCCTTGTTCTAATTCCTTTCCAGAAACTCCTTACTTTTGTTGTTTCTTTCTACCCATGTTTCCCCCACTCCTATTTCTTCCAATGTTTTTTGTATCTTGTGCATCCAAGTTTCTTTTTTCCCCGCTTTCTTCTGTACAACCAAGCATTGCTTTAGTATCTCATTTTCCTCTAGTAGCTTTATTCTGAACCATTGATTGCCCTTTCTACCATTTTGCCTTTAGCTCCCACCCTCCCTAGTTCTGCTTGTGCTACTCCATTCGGTGAACTCCTTGGTAATCTCAGGCTTATTTTGCAAAAATTCCTATGTGTAGCATCTACATTTTCCCATCCTTTTTCCAGCCCCCATATCTCTGCTGCGTATAACATCCTTGCTTCCACCACTGTGCTATATATTCTTTCTGGCCATGCAATTTGCATTTCTGGTATTTTGTTCACATATGCTCTGATTACCTGTATTGCTGGTTTCTCCTTTGCTAATACTTTTTTCTTCTGTTCTCCCCAGTCCCCTGCACTATTGAGCCTTACTCCTAGATAGTCAATTGTCCTCACTACTTTCAGCTCTGTTCCTTCCCAATACGACTTTTCGGTTTTTCCTAGTTTATATCCTTTCTTAAAAATCATGATTTTCGATTTCTTTTTGTTTATTTTCAACCCCCAATCTTTACAGTATTTGCCAATTGCTTCAATAGCTTTACTTAGCCCCACAACTGCGATGGAACCTGCCACTAGATCATCTGCAGATAGTAATCCTGGTATTTCCTTATTATTAATAACTGGTGAATGCTTATTCAATTTTTTTTCCCTCTTCTATAATATCATCTATAAATAGACGAAATAGCACTGGACTAAGTTTGCACCCTTGTCTAAGCCCTGAATTATTCGCGTTCTCTTCAGTAACTCTTCTCTTGGCTATTTTCACGCACCACTCATTATTTGCGTATAAATACTTTATATTCTTTACAAATGATTTGCTCACTCCTTTCTTAATTAGTTTTAACCATAACGCATCCCTGTTGATAGTGTTGAATGCTTTTTTCTTAAATCAATAAACATCATGTATATCCTACCCTTGTTTATACTTAAGTATTTATCTACCATTGTCTTTATAATTAATATGTTATCTGTTGCTCTCTTCCTTTTCTGAATCCTGCTTGGAATTCTGATAGCTTCCCCTCTTTCTCCTCCCATTTCTGCATTCTGTCAGCTAGTATCCCTGTGTATACTTTACCTATCACTACTAGGAGGGTAATACCCATGTAATTTATAGGATCCTCTATATCTGCTTCACCTTTATATATTGGTACTACAACTCCCTTTTTCCAGTTTCCTGGGATTCTATCCCTTTCATGTATTGAGTTAAACAATTTCACTATTAACCTCAGCCTATCATCATTTTTGCACCATACTTTCCAGAATTCACCTGGTAACCCATCGATTCTACAGGTCTTGTTATTTTTTAACTTTAATATTTGTGTTTTATTTGATTTGTCTTAATTTCTTTGTCTAAATCCTCAGTATACTGTATTTGTTCTTTTAAACTCTCTTGAACTTTGACTAATGTTTGTACCCCGTAAAAACCTTCAAAGTAATTGCACAATGTTTCCTACTGTATGTTGTTTCCCCCACTTTTGTTCTTATATATCTGTTTCACCATTTTCCATATCGCCTTCGTATCCTGATTTTTTGCTGCTTCATTCATTTTACTACTTAATTTTTCCCCCATTCTTTCTTTTTCGCCTCCATTAGAATTTGTAGCCCCATCTTTGTATTAAAACTTTTCTTTATCTTTTTGTTCTCCTGTCTGCCCCAATTAGTTCTCTTTCCACTTTTTTCTTTGTCTCGTACATTTGTGATCATACCATCCTTCTCCATTTTGTAAATAAGTATTATTCTCCTTCATTTTTCATCCTGCCTTTTTTATTACCTGCTCCATTCTCAACATAGCTCACTTTATTTCACCCTTTTGTGCCAACCTTTCCAGACATGATAACTCTATTATTTCCATCCCCTTCTCTAGCTGTTTGCAAAATATTTCCCTATCTTTATCCCTCCATCTATATGCTCTGAATTCCTCATGCTTTTATCCGATTCTATTCTTTTCATCTCGCTTTTAATATTAAAACTTACTTTTAATGGGAAGTGACAACTAGTAAAAACATTGTTCATAACTTCAAAGTCCGCACAGTATGCATCTAACTCTGTTGAGTATAGTATATAATCTATCACACTTTGTCCATTCTTATTATACTTTACACTTAAATCATAATGCTAATGGTTCATTACCCCAAATTTCAGGATATTGGATGGTGTAAACATGACAACAGATGTGAACCATATGTGGCAAACATCATTTCATGAAGGAGATAGTGTTGTGCTCACCATTAACTTTCCATTTCTAGTATACATTGCAGGACTAAGAGTCTGGAACTATAATGCTGCACCTGATCTTTCTTATTGCGGGGTAAGTCTTATGCAATGGAATATAATAATCTATTGCAGTAATTTACTTGGTCGACCTTTCTCAGTTCTCATCACTTGGCACTTGGTGTTGTTGGTCCCAGCAAAGTTTTCAGAAAGATGAGAACTGAGAAAGGTCGACCAAATAAATTATTACAATGCACAGGTTATCACTATTAGGACTGCTGCCTTATAATTATTTATTACAATAACCTAGATTACTGTTTACTTTTTGCTTTCACATTGTAAAATATTGTGAAATGAAAATGACAAGAAGCGTAATACAACTGCTTACAAACCTTTATCAAATCTTAATCTTTATTATTTGTTGTTGACGGTACTTTTCTGCATCATATGGACCTAGTTATTGGGAAAAGCAGGGTGTGTTGTAGCAAAGTGAGGCTGGTGCAGTCTCAAAGGTGTACTTATCTTAGCTTACCTCTGTACAAGATTGAGGGATGAAATGTGGTTCTGCTTCTAAAGAAGAAACCTCATCATTCCAACACTTTATTTCCCTTAAACCTTGCTGTAAAAAGTAATAACAAGAAAATAAAATTATAACAATAACATTAAAAATCCAGGAAAAATGTACGGTGACATAGGCAGGGATGCAAACTAAATTTTCGAGAATAGGAGCATTGTATAATAAAACATTTGTTTAAAAATGTTTGTTTGCAATATTCATGACTTACTCTACTTAAACTAATATAGGGTCATTATTTTATATGGTAACCCACTTGTGGGCTCTTTCCACTGCATGAGTAAGCCGGGAGTTGCCGGTGAAATGGTTATAGTAGATGTGCGCTAAAATCCTTACCTTATAGTAAATGCTGAAGATGTGGACCTTCTGCCCTCAGACAAGTATCATACCTCTAAAGATATTGTCACCCACTTGCATAAGCTGACCAGCAGGAATTCTTGTGATTTCTTGCATGATGTTATCCCTAAGCTTCTTTAGTGTGCAAGGATTTGAACGATACACTCTATCTTTCAAAGGACCCCATAAATAAAAATTACAATTTGTTAGGTCGAGAGAGCAAGGGGGCCGTAAATCAAAACTAATAATTCTGTTATCAAACATTTTCTGATTGCATTTAATGATTTGGCAGTCATATGTGCTGTTGCAGAATCTTGCTGGAACAATAGCACAGAGTTTGGAAACTTTTCAACAAATTCCCTGTACAAACGGTGAGCAGATTCATGTTTAAAATAAATTTTGCTAATAAACACCTGCTCTTCCACAGAAAAGTGACGTACTATGTTTACCGTATCAAAAAAGGCACCTGACTGACAGGACCTGATGCAGCAACACATGTGAGACATGGCTCCAGTGCACTTTCAAGTGTGAATCAGCAGTTTGGTTTCCCAGCAAATGGCAAGGGAATAGTGAAGAAGAGAGAGGCTGCGAATGAATTACCAAATAATGAATGACCCTATACTTATCCTTATAAAACATGATGTTTCTGTCCACTTTACCTTAATCATGATAATTTATGCCTAGAAATGATTTCAGCTTACAAGTTTTACATTTGTTCCTCTTTGGTTACATACAAGATGCAGTAATGACAACCATTCTTTTTTTTTTGTGAGCTCACGTGAAAAATTATTATTCTTAGTTTTCAAACATAATAAAGAGAGAAAATTTTTGTTTATGTATTAGAGGTCTGTGCAGGCTTAAAGCAAGCCCTTGGGCCTAGACCCAGGCAGTGTTTGGGCATAATTTGAAAAATGTTTGTCAGGCCCAGGCCAGGCTCGGACATGTAAATAAGAACGTAAAAAATAATTTATGATGTTCAGCATAAGTATTTTATTTGTATGTATTTCTTACACATATATGATATGTTAATCAAAATAATTAGTGCCATTTTTGAGAAAATAAAAAATAGCAAAAGCTTTTTCATATAAAAGGAAAATAAAGTTGAAAAGAATTAATTTATCCCAGTTTTTAGTCTAGAATGTTGAGATGTTGAATAGCATAATTATCGCAGCGCACAACATCCATCACAGTAGCAATAGTAGTATAATAACTAAATGCTCACTTTGGGCAGTTGAAGATAATTACAACAGCACAGCAGCTGGAAACATTGCCTCCCTTCGTCTACTCACACCCCAAGGCATATTGGGTAGAGTACAGTAATAGGGGTGGCATGTGGTCAAAAAGGCAGTGTGCTGTCACATACTACATGCAGATTCCAGGATCTCAGCCACCACTATTTCTGTAAAATGGCTGTTCAGCTGCTCCCAAGAACCTGAATGCATCCCTTACAAGCCTTCCAGCAAATGCTAGAAACAAAATATGCATAATGCATTTCATGTTTCTCAAGAAAATTACTGAAAAGTGCATCTTGAACATCATTAGCAGTAGCATAAATAGAGCAACATTAGCTTTTAGTACTACACATGTACAGAGAGAGCCAAAAAACTACGAACCGGCTGCGTGGTGTTTTTCCTGTCCGCATTCTTGGTGCTCGTTGCCGTCTGCCACTATCATAGAAAGGCACGGATGAAACCATACAACATTTTTAAAACTACTTTTAAAGGCTTTACTTACCAACTTTATGAAAGGAGATGCTGAAACTGGCCACCATCGTTGTCCAAGTATATTATGGCTCAGTATATGTTTTCTATTGCACAGTGTGTATTTATTTATGATTCGTATGTGTTAACTTAGTCAGCTCGCCAAGTGAAAGTACGATTTGCAGAAAGATTTCCAGGTGTAAAAGTTTCAGACCGTACAACAATTCATGAACTTTACAATAAATTTCAGGCCACAGGAAGTGTTCAGGCTAAGAAATTTAAAAGATGCCGAAAGAGTTATAGAGCCAATTTTTTTTCGAGTCAATAGTTGAAGCCTGTTCATATGTGAATACAATTTTGCCCCCTGTTTTTAGAGAATTAACAGACAGAGAGCGTTATTTTTCTTTTTTTCAACAAGACTCTGCAACAGCTCATATGGCCAATATTTTGATAATTGAAAGTGTGTTTGAGGACAGAATTATTAGTAGAGATTTGTGACCCCCTCAGTCCCCCGACCTAACTCCCTGCGATTTCTATCTCTTGGGTAACTTAAAACAAAGTGTACAAGACAAACCCACACACCCTGGAAGAATCCGCCAAGAAATTGCCAGCATTTCTCAACGTGAACCACGGTGAGTAATGGATGGTTTCCTAAAGAGGTGCCAAAAGTGTGCGGACAACGTCAGTGGCCAGTTTCAGCATCTCCTTTCATAAAGTTGGTAAATAAAGCCTTTAAAAGTAGTTTTAAAAATGTATGGTTTTATCCGCACCTTTCTATGATAGCGACAGACGGCAACAAGCGCCAAGGACGTGGACAGGAAAAACGCCACGCAGCCAGTTTGTAGTTTTTTGGCTCTCTCTGAAAATGCTCATCTTATCTTGTTCTGAAGAAAAACTGATAAAGTAGAAGAACAGGTTACAAAGTGTTCTCAATTTCAACATATGTAAAATTGTATTTCAGTAACAAAAATGCTAAAAGCATTTAAAATTGAATAATAGAGCAATAAAATGGATTAGTACAGTATAAGTATTGTATTTATTTCATTTCTACAGCATGTTGTATGGTATACAGTTACATGCTGTCTGTAAGACTTATTTATATTGAAATTTTGTGAATTAGTCCTCAAAATAAATTTGATGTGCATATGCAGAGTGTAGGAAAATGATGTACACAATATTTAAGAATGAAAAGAGTGTTTGCAGAAGCTTAGTTATAGCATTACAGTGAAATCTGATGTAAGTAGTCTACTAGAAGGAAAAGAAACTGCTCACAATTACTGACAGCATACCCTGTTTTATAATGATTAAAAGCTAGTTTCAATTGCTTTACAGTAATGTTTAAGTTTACAAACAAAGCTTTTGGTGTGAAGTGGATTGGGCAAGGTGAACCAGTAGTATGGTGTCTGCATTCACATAACCTGACATTTGAGAGTTTTTCCTCCAGAGTGCATGAAGGAAGCAGTTATGACACACTAATTGAAAATGAACACATTTTAATACAATGCATAATGGCTGCTGCAGAAATTATTCAAACTAATTCAGTTATCTTCCAAAGAACATGCCAATCTTTGCTTACTTTGTACCTTGTCACAATGTCATCCTATGCTTTAGCATTTGATATGGTGGGCATTAATCTGTACATGCATTTAAAAAAAATAACAAGGTATTGTGATTTCACAAACAAAATGTTATTGTCCTGTCCCTAAAATACTTCATTTGTATACACTTTTCATCCTGAAATTTTGTGTATAGTATTTTTCTGCATTCTGTATATTATTCCATTTGTTCTATGTGTATAACCTAATTCGTCTGTGACTTTTTACACTTTCCAAGTTATTGCACTTTTAACCTACTTCATTAGATTTGCATGTATACAAGACAGCGGGCATTGCATTCATCAGGCTGAAAGTATGATGGATCTGATGGCAATCAGTGGAGAGCATCAGGATTCCATAGTACTTCAAGAACATTCTGGTGGAAGTCTGATCATATCAGTGGATCCATAATTGAGTTCAAAAACTTATTGATATTCAGTCCCCCCCCCCAGATTCAAAGCATATTGATATTATCAGAACATCTGTTTTTAGTAATGTGTTCTTTTATGTTTCAGGTAAAGTTTGTGACAATACATTTGGATGGCAGATTGATATGTCCAGGATTTCTTACACTGCGTCGAGCTCCAGGCAATTGCCATTATAACTTTGTCCAGGATGTCACTTTGGAACAGCATGGCAATATCAATTACTATCCAGAGTGTTTTATTCAGTCACCCTTCATTAATGACAGAGAAGAGGCTAAGAGGAGGGAGGAAGACTATGAAAGTCCTGGAATGCCTCAAGGCTTTGTTTTTCAGCTTATGATATGGTCCACCTGGGGTGATCCTTATTATGTTGGCTTAAATGGGTTGGAATTGTTTGACCAAAATGGAGACAAAATAAGGCTGACAGAAAACAGTATGTAATTATACCACATTTTTTTTTCTGCTTATGGTTGAGCTTTAGTACACTTTTTACTTAAGTATTACCTAAAATCTACCAAACTTTGAGTAAAAGTTACTCTTCAATCAGAACAAAATTTTTATAGAGATTTCAAGATGGTTTTTATTGTTACTTTAACAGTACTGTCAAACTATTCTGAAGGTACAAATTGTGCTCCTGTTTGGAGAAAAACACTCATCACCCTGTTTTACTTCCTTCCCAAAAATATTTTAATTTACTTGAGCCAATTAAAAAAAAAAAACACTCTTAATTCTTATGAGGGCCTATTTTAGCTGTTAAAAAGGGTGGGGGAGAGAAGGGAAGTGTTAACAGCAATTTTAAAACAGTTAAAAGGGGTACTTTTCTTCATGTAGAGGTTGGAGAGCTTGATACATAGGTTTATTGACAGACATTGTGACCTTCAGCTGGGTTGTTGCATAATAAATTACAACCTAATATTGCTTGTAATTTGTAACTTGTTAAATATTTCTATTGCACAATGGTTTGAAAAAAATTACAAATTACAATTAAAATTGTTAATTTTGTTTGTGAATATTACTAGTTTGTTGGACAATTGCTACTAATACTACAAATTACAAGTAAATACTAATAATACTAATCATTTTTCCCCTTATTCTGTTTTAAACGTTTTGTCTGTTATCTTAATGAAATGCATTTTAGCATGTGTTAAAATCAAGAGTGCACTTGAGTGGCCCCAACGTGCTCTGCTACAATGAAACATTTTACTCATAAATATTTCATTTAAAGCTTAAAATACTCATTTGCTTAGCAACTACTAACTAAAAATCTTTAAATGTGGGTTTAATATAATTTTAGTGGTTTGCATTCTGGGATCCATGGCTAAAGGGTAACAATTAACTTTGAGGTTATATTATACCAAGGGTGATAAATTGATCTCTTTGACAATATAAGTAGCTAACTACTGCTAATATGAGTAATATTTCTAACACTGGACCCTAACAATAAATGAACAGGAGCCATTTAGGATTTAAGGTCAGATATCTCCAGAAAAGATTCAGAAAGTGCCACATACATCCAGATTTATTCCATAAACATTATTTATTACCTTAGGCTTGTTAGGCTGAAAGCCATTGAAACAAAAATTAACAACGTAAAAATAATTTGTTACTGGACAGCAGCTCACAAAATGTGTTACTGCAATTCTGATTTTTCATAACATAAACCAGATCAATGTAACAAGCTCACTGACTGCAGTGTCTTAATAATCAAGCATAAACTGTATAAATCCACTGATTGCAGGATCATACTAATCAATAGAAATCAGCATTTACCTATTTGCCTATTTTGTTCCTTTGCTTAGAACTGTAGGCTTTGTATATATAAATATGTTTCATGCTTACTGGAGTAAAATATGCTAATTTTATAGTACCTATAATTTCCTCTTTTCATAGTGTGTGCTTTTTCACAGCTTAAGGGCCTATTCTGGCTTTTGTTGTAGTGATAACTTTTATTAAGGGCTTTGCCTATTGTAATTTCATTATTTTTGTTATCAGTGGTTATTTATTAATACTTCAAGGATGGATCGGAAAGTAATGCACAATAATTTTTTTCTGCGTTGGTATCATGGCTGGAATGTAGAAGTTTCACCAAGATGTTATTTTGTTCTCATGTGTAGCTCCAGCAAGAGAAGTGTGAACTATGCAACAAAGATAGTGCGTATGTTACTGTTGTCCACTTGTGAAGAGCAGCAAGGTGTAGTGCAATTTTTGTGGGCTAAAGGGCATAACCCTAGTGGAATTCACAGGGACATGCGTGGCGTGTATGAAGACGACTGTATGGACTGTAGCAATGTTTCCAGGTGGTGTGCATTCTTCAAATATGGCCGTGATAACCTTTATAATTTTCCATGTTCTGAATGGCCGGTAACAGCTGCAACCCCGCAGAATGTCACAGCCATTCAGGTGGCAATTCTGAATGACCAGCAGGTCCAACTGCGAACCTTATTTCAGCAGTTCAACATTTCATACGGTGTGGTGTACAATATTGTGCATGACACATTGAAGTTTCATAAAGTTAGTGCTTGCTGGGTGCCTATGAACCTGACAGATGACCACAGGGCCAGCAAATGATGACAAGCTTGGATTACTTATCGTGTTATGCTGCAGAAGGGCATGACTTTCTGAAGAGAACCGTCACTGGTGATGAGTCATGGGTGTGCCTCTACATGCCTGAAACAAAGCAGGCCTCTATGGAGTGGAAACATGCTGCTTCCCCGGTAAAGAAAAAATTCAGAGAGCCCTCCATCTGCTCATAAAGTGCTTGTAACAGTATTCTGGGATATGAATGGTGTTTTATTAGCAGAATTTGCTGAACATGGGACCACTGTGAATGCTGCAGCCTACATTAAAACTTTGGTAAAGTTAAGTACTTCTAAAGATTGAGAAGCTAGTAACCGTGATGTGTCATAATTTGAAATAAAGAGAGTTGGAGGTTGTTAAACTATATCACTAAAAAATTCTTACTTTGAACCTTTTAGTGATGTAGTGTAACAACCTCCAACTCTCTTTATTTTAAATTCGGTAAAGTTGCCTCATGCCCTTCATGACAAATGCTGTAACATTAATGCTGACCGATGTCAAACTTCATGACAATGCTTGCCCCCATATTGCTGCTGCTGTTCATGAGAAAATCAACAAATTTGGTTGGGAGGTGCTCCAGCATCCACTATACCGTAGACCTGGCACTGTCGGACTTTCATTTTGTTTGGTCCCATGAAGAAATTTGTGGTCGGTCAATGCTTTGCGTCAAATGCAAAAGTGAAAACAGCAGTTGCAGATGGCTATACTCCAACCAAACAGACTTCTATGAATAGGATATTATGAAACTGCACGATGGGAGAAATGTGTTGAGAAAGTTGGCGACTATGTAAAAAAATAGTCAAAAGATCTCAGTTCATTTGTGCATTTGTTTGTAATGGTACCTATTAAACTTTTTGTAAAAAAAAAAAAAATTGTGTGTTACTTTCTGATCCACCTTTGTATATATAAATATGATGTTAACCTTAATATTGCACTTAATATTTTGCACTCTAAGCCAATGATCCATCTTTGACAACATGCCTGAGGAAGTTTGCAATACCAGCATTCCTTTACTAATGTCAGCCATCGCACTGTCCCATGTAATAATAAAATAATAGCTACTTATCTCATTAAAGCATGCAGTAAATGTTGGCTACAAAAAATCTATTGGTTTATGGCAGGGAAATTGATTATTTTAGTATTAACGCATGGCTTTGTTCATTAATACAATGATGTTATTGTTTTCTACTTCTCAGATGGCCAAAATCCCAGTACTGACCTAAAAAGACTGATTTCAAATGAAATAGCCTGTTTAGCAATAATACATAACAGACTCAGTAATAATTACAAACCAGCATAGGAGTACTCTAGGTGTAGAGTTTGTTTCTAACCAATTCTAAACCTGGCTGGAAGCCCAAAAAAATCTAAGAGTATTCACAATGCCAGGAAAACTTCAGCTCATATTTCAGCATGGGAGTGTAAAACACATTCAAGAGAGAAATAACTTAAAACTGATAGAATTTCCCATAAAAAATACACAGTAACTGAAGAGTGCAAAGTTAAAAAAATACTATTTACAGTTTACACTCGTTAAGAGAATAGTGAATTTAGTAATTTAGTATATGCGATATGGCTATTTGATATATCTATACTGTTCTGTCATATCAAAATGTGCTTATAAGTGCTAAATGAATAAATGATTGCGCCTACTTCAGTGCTTATCATTACTGATAGTGCCTATTTTAAACTTGCGCCTATTTGTCTGCCTATGAGCGCAGTCCCAGAAGTACCCCACCTGATGTATAGATAGTGGTGGTTGTTGCAAACAAATGATTGTGGCAGAAAGTACCAACCTTATAAAGGTTAAGTCTGAAGTTTGATGATGCTACGTTGTTTATAATTGTTTGGCAGCCATCAATAGTGAAAGCTCTCAGCAAATTTGTAAACATGGATAAAACTGGTCATAGTTATGTCATACAATACTTTCATCTGAAAGGTCTTAGTCCAACTAATATTAAAGCTGAGCTAGATTCTACACTGGGAGAGACTGCTCCTTCATTTACAACAGTAAAATATTGGGTGGCAGAGTTTAAGCAAGGCCGTACAAGCTGCCATGACGAAGATCGCAATGGTCGACCAAATGAGGTGACCACACCAGAAATTGTGAGGAAAATCCATAAAATGGCATTGGATGACCGTCGACTGAAAGTGCACAAGCTAGCAGACATCGTAGGCATTTCAAAAAGTGCTGTACATTGATATTGACTGAAAATTTAGACATGAGAAAGCTATGTGCAAGATGGGTGCCACGTTTACTCACAATGGAACAAGAGCAGCATTGTGAGGATGTTTCAGTCGAGTGTTTGGCGACGTTTTGCTGCAATAAAGCCAAGTTCTTATGCCGATTCATAACCATGGATGAAACATGGGTCCATCACTTCACACCTGAGACGAAGAAACAGTCAAAACAGTGGATTGAAAGGGGAGAATTGGCTCCAAAGAAGGTGAGATAGTTCCATTTGCAGGCAAGGTCATGGTGTCAGTTTTTTTGGAATGTGTGTGGAATAATTTTCATTGATTATCTTCAGAAAGGAAAAGCAATCAATGGCGAGTATTATAGTATTATGCAAACTTATTGCAGTGTTTGAATGATGAAATCAAACAAAAACTGCTGCATTTAGTGGAAAAGAAACTTTTGTTTCATCAAGACAATGCACCAGTTCACACATCCATTATCACCATGGCCAAAATCAATGAGTTAAAGTTCGAATTGCTTCCTCATGCCCCCTATTTGCCAGATTTACCCCCTCTGATTATTTTCTATTTCCAAAGTTGAAGAAAATCTTGGTGCTAAAACATTTGCCAACAGTGAAGAGCTGTAGTCTGCAGTTGATGGCTATTTTGTAGAGCTCCATGGTTCTCAGTATAAACAGGGTATCGAAGCTATTGAACACCACTGGGAAAAGTGTATCGAGCTGAAAGGAGACTATGTAGAGAAATAAAGATGCTTTTTCCCAAAATTTTTGTGTTTAGTTTGTTAGGTCGGCTACTTCTGGGACAGCCCTCGTATTTTAAGTTATTTAGCACCAATTGTGGCAAGCTCTACTAATCTCACATTCACTCATTAACTACAATTTAGTGAGATAACTGTATCATGAGATACAATTTAGTGATTGATTACGTTTTTGAAACCACACTTGCTCAACAAAACGTTAATCAAATAACATGTTCCCATGGAGGAAAAGGAAGTCAGAATAACAGAGTGTGTGTGGGGGTGGGTGAGTGGGTGGGCGCGCACGCGCCATTGCATAAGAAAAAATGAAAGGCACTGCCCCTAAGGCAGTCTGATAGTTTATAAAATATTTTGTAGAAATTCTATTAATATTATTAGTAAAGCAGCAATCTTTATGCAACACAAATTAATAGTTCTTGTAATTGTAGCTTGAAATTTGTAAATTTCTCCTAATAATAGTAAGAATTATCTAACAGACTTGTAGCATATGAAATAGTTGCATATATGAAGAAGAATTTGTTAAAAATGAATATGTAATAGAAAACTTGGTGAACTAATGACAAAAGCCACCAAATGCAATTTTGAAAAAATTATAATCAAATTTTAGAAGCAATGACAAATTAATATATGTATAGTTTTGTTGTTATAGTTGGTGCATCAAAATAAAATAATACTTCCCTGTAGTTAATGTGTGTGCTTTAACTCTATATAAATTCAATAGTACAAAAGCTTATAAACAATGTATGTGTTTGAAGTGATTTGTACAAGAAGAAAATTTTGCTTTGCAGCATTAAAAGGATAAGAATTTCTCAGATAACAGCAATACCAATAGAATACTCTTGACTAAATATGACTAAATAGTTAAAACACTTACAGAAATATTTGTCTCTAGCTCTGTTTAATTAATCATATACATAGAATAATTTCTCTGGAGACAATGAAACAGAATTCAGTCAGTAGATTAGTGACTTACATCAACTTAAGATATTAATGTATCCATTTCCTCAGTTTTCGAAGAAACTTATATTATAAGGACTATATATTTTTAGAAACATCCTTAGGTTTCCTAACAATTGATAAATTGTTTTTCCAGATGTTCAGAAAAATGATTTTTCAATAAACATTTTAACAATAGTTAATGGATTAATTGGAGTTACTTTTTCCCAGACATAGGAGCATACCCAGATAGTGTGAACATATTGGAAGGTGTATCAAATGATGTTAGAACACCTGAAAGATTAGTTGATGGAGTAAATGACACATTTGATGGACGCCATATGTGGCTGGCACCCATACTTCCCAATCAGGTATGTTTTTTCTCTTTTAGAATGACGTGAGAACTTGTGAAATGAAGAACTGATAATGTGATTCATGAAACACATCAGTTTTTTAAATTGTTACATTTACATAGACTCTTTTAACTTCTATGGTCATACTGGGGATTATTATTTTTATCTATCATTAAAACAATAAGTGAAGTTGAAGGTGATTAGCACTTTCCTTCCTCTTTACTCAAGATACTGTAACTTTGTCCAGTTTTTTTTTTTCAACTGTCACTTTTCTCTCTAAGTTCTCACTGTCACTGTTTTGTTTTTCTATAGTTCAATTTCACTGGGCGTTCACTTCACCAATGTCAATTCATTAAGGTAAACTAGTTTTATTCTCCATCACTTCACTTCCTTCATGATGAGGCTTCATCTTTACTCGGGAGGCGAACACAAGATCTCTACAACCATCACTCCACAGTAGCACTCATTGCATGTCACAGAAGCCATCACCAACTCCTCAGAGAATCGCTCTTATCACACCAGAAATGCAGTCATTAACTAACTCGCTTGCTCACTCACTGACTGACTCAACTTCACTCTACTGTCGCCACTCCTCACCTCGCACTGACTCCACTCTGTCGCATTCGAATTGTTTTCAACATGTGACTGACTGATTGATTGCCTGTGAGAGTGCTCACTTAGATAGACAGTGAAATCTTCCACAGAAGGTTCTCAACCGTTCTGTAACTATTTCAATAACTTTCTGGAGGAGGGGGGCAAAAGCTTCCAGAAAGCTCTAGTTATCTCCCAATAGCACACCAGGTGTATACTCTGGCAAGTGGCAGTTATCTTGTTTATACCGACCACTCAATGCCAATAACCTTGGCCATAGCTGCTGCATCACAATACACAGATAATGCTGTAGTATCACTTCCATTTGCTTCCTAATAAATCATTTTCTTTGCGAGAGATGGTTCTTACGTAATATGTTTTACGTAAATTATTAGAACTTGAAGATCTTATGTTGTGCTGCTTTTGTTTTGTTTGGTTACATAATTTTTAACTGCCCCACGTATGGGAGCCAATTTGATGCGGTATTACTTACAATGTTTGTTTACATCAGTGTTGAAGCCATCTTGTGACGTCATTCATTTGTTTGGTTTGTAACTCCATCTGGCGTTAGCAATTTGCGGTTCCTAGTATCAGTTTTTGAAATAATTCATTTCAAATGTCCTCCGGCTAGCTATTATCCTGTTGGCTTGGGTCGAACATGTGTCTCAATACAGGTTGTGAAACGGAAAGGAATCTTTTATCCAAAAATTACACTGATGAAGAAATTTGTTTTATAATTTTTATTTTCGAACACGTTCACTATCACTTTTACATATTGATCTAGATACTCGCCAAACTGAAACTGTTATAATACTTCTTACTGTTCACTTTTAATTCAAGTATTTCAACTTTGTGTATAATTAACTTTATAATACTTTAGATTTTCGTAACTTGTGAATCTATAGCCGACGTATCTCATACAAATATTTTGACGAACTGACGAACTTAAGACGACGTGTATTGCACTAAGAATTTTGATGAACTGCCTGAATACGACGTGTAATGTATGAATGCTTTCGACGAACTGAAGGACTGACTGACTGAAGACGACGTGTAGTGTACACAGATTTTTGATGAAATGCACACAAGCCACCTCAAACCTACCCTATTTATACGCCTGCATCAAGATACGCCTAAAGATTATAAATGAATTACTATTGGCTAAGAAAACGCGCCAACATTAGCGTCTATTTTAATATCCAACGAAAACCACGAATACATATTGCTTTTAGGGAAACATTCCAGAAGTTTCTACCGAAAACGCGCCAACATTACGTAACTTCCTTGTTCCCAATAATGATAAACAGCTCACCCCCCCTCTCTGCATTATTGCGCTATTATTGACAGTTTCAGTAAAGCCGTATAAACTTATTTCCCAATAATAATTACAATTAATAAACATCTGAAATCAATGTCACATAAAAATGCATATTCATATTACAATCATTATTTACATTTAAGTAATTTGTGATACAAATTACCGCATCATCTTAAAAAGCATGAGAGATAGAGCAAAAGTGTTTAAGCCATTTTTCCTCCTGTTAAACGTTGAGACCATCTTTTCTGTTTCCTTTTTTACTTTCTCTACCTCTTGCATTCCACCCAAAATTTTTATATTGAGATTTCACCAGAAATACATGTTTTGAGGCCCCTGGATAAAAAAAAGCATTTTTAGAAAACGGTATGTGTGCGTGTGTGAACAGCATAACTTAAAAATGAAAAGCTGATAAATATAAACTTGGTATTTAAATTCAGTATCTTCTAAAGATGCGACATGAGGATTTAAAGAAAATCCACTACCCCAATCTACCCTTTTATGGAAGATTTTTCAAAATTTTTGATTTTCGAAAAATGGCTGTTACAATTTTGATTAAAATACCATTTACTAAAGATATTTACATGACAAATAAAATTATTATACTGAATTTTCTGAGAATAGGCAGTGAAGTCCTCTTCATTCTGAAAGAATTTTATACAGGGTGGAAGTTGACCTATGATCATCCTTTTTAACCATGAAAGAGTACTTTGTTTTGAGTGTTTTTCCTTAATTTTTTTTCCATAAAGCTTTCCGTTCCTGAGATACTTACTATTTTATTTTGTACAATACTCCAACACAGCAAATTAACAGGTTCAGTTTACATTCAACAGGATAACTTTTAATTCTTCAGCTTCTGTGCTATGGCAACAAACAAATAAACACTTGTGGTATACAGATAAACAGAAAACTAATGATTGTAACATAACCTAAATATCATACATAATATGGAATTGAGGAAGCATTTACAATATTATGCAAATTATTGATAGGAATGCTTATTTATAAAGGTAAATAAAAGCTTGAGAAACCCAAGTTCCAAGATTATGCTTCCTTTCTTTGTGAATTATAAAACTGTGAATAATAAAAGCAAGACAAGAACAAAAAATCAACGAGAACTTCTTATTAATGTTTACAGAAATTGTTCAAAATGTGCGCCCTCACCAACACACGTGCTTCACAACGTGTTCTCCAATTCTGCTACACTCTAGGAAGTACGCCTGGGTTGTTTTTGTATTTCTTCCACTACTCAAAGTATTCTTTCTTACAATGTTTCCACATCAGTCACTTCTGTAATGTATACACAAGTTTTCATATCACCCCAAAGAAAAAAATAATCAATTGGATTTAGATCTGGTGATCTTGATGGTCTACTTATTGGTCCATTCTGAGCAATCCAGCGTTCTACATAGGTGTTGCATAGATGGCCACACATGGCTCTACTTGTGTGCAGAGGTGCACTATCATGTACTAGCCACATCTCATTTCTTACTGCCAGGGGAACATCCTCAAGTATAACTGATAATGTTTCTTGAAGAAACTGGAAATAGATGGCCACTGTCAAAACCCGAGGAAGAATCCAAGGACCGATTAATATGTTTGCTATGATTCTTGCCCAAACATTTACTGAAAATCTGTGCTGAAAGTGGTCTTGTTTTATTGTGTGTAGATTGTTGGAAGCCCAGTGTGTGCATTATAGTAATTAGTTACTCCATTTCTGGTAAATGTTGCTTCATCCAATGCAAGAATTTTAACAGGAGAGTCCCTTCCTTGTTGAAGAAACCATTTGGAAAATGCTACCCTTGATGCATAATCTGCTTCAGACAGATACTGGATGTGCTGACTATGATAAGAGTAGGAATTATTCTTTTAATGTTCTGAAAATAGTCCAATGGGATACGCTGATATTGCGAGCTATACTACAGCTGCTGCTTCCAGGATCTTCTTCCACCAAGTGAAGGATTTCTTCTTCTTGTGCAACATTTCTTTGACCAACTCCTTCAACATGAATAATATGCTTCCTGTATGTAGAACACTTGACAAATGAGAAAAAAAAATGCTCTATGATTGGTGCTCATCTATTTGGAAATCTTTCCTGATATATTCTTGCTGCAGCTGCCACATTACAATATGTTTCACCATAAATGAGTAGCATTTCAAGATATTCGATATTAGTAAAGTGAGCCATGTTAACTGATAATCTGCTGTTTCAAAAACAAGCCATAAGTGCAATAAATAACAGCTGAAGTGCATTTCTTTCCACCTTACAGTGTTGTCATGTTGTATAGTCTTGTAGCTAATGACGTAGATTCAACTGAGATAAATTTTGAAAGCTTATAATAATAGTAAGAATGCAAATTATTGTAATGCATAATGTAGTTAAACATGCAGAAAATACTTATCTTTCAACCTCTTCTAAGAAATATTTGAAAAAGTGTTTAAATTTCATAAAATCTTCATTTAAAATAGATATGATATTAAACATATTTGCTTTTTTCTCAAAAAATACTTTAAAAACAGCAAAACTGCACTAAGATTTTTGCTTTCTCTACTACGTATAGTAAGTAGGGGAAGTATTGTATTCCACCCAAAAATTCGATACCGGATTTCACCGGAAATACATGTTTTGAGACCCCCTGAATCCGAAAAAAGCATTTTTAGAAACATGTCCGTGTGTGTGTCTGTGAACAGCATAATTCAGAAACGAACAGTCGGATAAACACCAAACTTGGTATTTAGGTTCAGTATCTTCCAGAGATGTGAGAGGAAGGTTTTCAAGAAAATCCCCCCCACCCCAGATTACCCTTTACATGGAACATTTTTCAAAAATTTTAATTTTCTCAAAAATGGCTCTAACGATTTTGATTAAAATATCATATGTTTAAGATATTTTCATGACAAATGAAATATATATTCGAATTTTCTGGGAAAGTCTCCAAAAGTATTCTTCATTGTGAACGACTTTTGCATAACTGGTAAACCATAAGAGATAGACAAAATTTTACTACACAAAAAATGTAGATCGCATTAAAATACATAATTTATGTCATATACATTTTTTTTGTTGAGTGAACCATTTTCTTTTCGAGATATTGCTTATTATTCCCTTAAATTTTCCAATACTTGTACTTTTTCTCAAATTTGTTATTCATTTTTTTTATGTCCTGTACATGCAAAGAGAATGGAATGCGCCACATAGCAACCAGCGATAAAATATTTGACTATCGCTTAAAACCTACCATATTCCCCTTGCATCTACAAGAAAATTAGCAATAAGATTGACATCTTGATATCTCAATTAACATGAAGCATATGGAGAATAAGCATTTGTAAAAATAGTTTGTACAAGAGTAAAGAAAGTCATGTGAGTGTAACACATCAGATTTTTTGTTCTATTTGTCACAAAGAATCATCCTGTTCAAGAATGATCATAGGTCACCTTCCACTCTGTATAATCTTGTAAAACTGGTGAACATTGAGCATTAGGTAAAATGTACTACATAAAATATGTAGATGTTTTTAAAACACAGAGTTTATTTTCCAATAACTTTTTTTGTGGCATAAGCCATTTTCTTATATATCATTATTAATGGTTTGAATTGTTCAATATATTGCCATTCTTTAAAGTCCTGTCAATATTCAGTTGTTTTACACGATTGTATGGAAACAGTATGGAATTTTAAGGCTAGCATATAGCTGTTCTCAAACATTTGATTATCAGTGTTCTCTATGTATGTATAATGAAGTTTGTAATTTAGCTGTTTCTGCAAAGGTTTATCTCAATTAAAATGAAGTAAATAGAAACATAAACTTACATAAGAATAATTTGTATACCCACTAATAAAGATAGAGGGATAGAGAAAGTCATGTGAATGTAACACATCAGAATTTTTTTTCTCTGTGATTTCTCTTTTACCTTTATTGATTATGATATAAATTCATACCACTGATTATATACTTATAATCAACAGTATTTGGAAAACAAAACCTCATTATCGTGGTATTCACTGGTATAATTGCACTGTTGCTATTTTTAACTGTTTTCCCTCTTTCAGCTCAACAGAGTATACATTGTGTTTGATTATCCAGTCACTATATCTATGCTAAAGCTCTGGAACTATGCCAAGACTCCAATCCGGGGGGTAAAGGAATTTGGGGTATGTCTATTTTGTTATACCTACATTCAAATGAATGCAAAACATAATTTATTTGTTCATACATTCAGATATTTGCCAATGTTTATGATTTGCCCTCAAAATGTATGTTTACCCTCAAATGCATGCGTTTTTACAACTCTTCTACAACTCTCCAACAGTTCTAGAAAGTGGTTTTACAGCTTAGTGGGGAGATTCAAGTGTTTCACATTTTAATCACAGAGATGATGAAGCATTAAATTCTATTGCATTATATTATAACTTAAGATTACGAACTAAATGTACCATCCTAAATTGGTATACAGTTCTATGATAGGCCAAAGCTTATCTGTGTGTTTATCCTGCATCACAATAATGGCCCCCTTCACTGGGTTGCAAAAAATGCATAGCATGTGGACTTAAAATTTGATTGCACCACTAGTAACCAGCAGTAAATGGATGCTAACATTCAGTAATGGACAATGTGAACTGTAAAGTCAACTCCCTCACGTATATTATCTAATTCTCATGCTATGGCTGTGGGATAAGTTTTCCAGTTTTTGTTTGTAGTTTATGTTATGAAGTGTAAAATATGGACCAGAAATCTGTGTATAGCCTAGGAAATCATGTTCTTTGCTTTAATGTGTGTTTATTGTGGTACCAGGAAGAATTTCAGGCATGTTTGACAGAAAGAGGCAGTACTACCAGGTCTTCCTGATTTCTTATAAAAGGGAATTCCCATTTATTTTACATATAATTTTCCTGTGTTTATTTCACTGAACATTTTGTGCATTCTAAATTTCTTGTCATCACAAAATTATTACACTTTGCAAGATTAGGGAAAGTTTTACATGTTTCAATCATAGGAAGTTGTCAAGTATGCATTCACATAAAAAATTTTACATCATAAAATTGTGTAATAAAAACTGAAAATTCCATTGTGTATTCCATATGCCTTAGAAATTCGGCTTATACTCTTACTTTAAGATTAGATGTATATGGGGTGGAATAAGTATAGATTAGATTCTTAGCTTAAGGAAGGATTTTACATAGTGTCTGAATGAAACATTTTAGTAGAATTTGCTTCATTGTGCACTCTATTTGCCATGCAAAATTACTTTGTTTAAATTGTTAAATAACGGGATGAGCAATCAAATGGTTAAAACAATAAGGGCATTGTATAAACAGAGCACCTATTGTATAAGAGTGGAGGAAGGGGAAGTTAACGGGAGATATTTGACAATAGAAAGGTCTCAGACGAGGGTGCAAATTAAGTCTGGTATTATTTAATATATTTATAGATGATATATTACAAGAAATAGGAAGATACAATAAGCACTCGTCAGTGCTAAACAATGTACAGATATTGGGTTTGCTTTTTGCCAATGATTTGGTGATGAGATCTTTTGCAGTAATTGGATTAAAACAACACTTCAAGGGGTAGAGAAATATAGCAATGACTGGGAATTGAGACAACCCAAAAAACCCTGATTGTGGTGTTTAAGAAAGGAGGTAAATTGAGTAAAAGTGAGAAATGGGAAGGAAGGGAAAAAGAATATAAGGTGATTAGAGAAAGTAATTACCTGGGAGTCAAAATTGATGGTTGCAGAAAATGGGAAAAACAGAAAAAAGTAAAACGTGCATTAATAATAATAATAATAAAAAGTTGTAAATATAGAGTATCTGAAATAGGAGTCAAGTGGTTGGAATAGCTATATAACACAGTGGTGGAGCCCAAAATCTTATACAGAGTAGAGATATGGGGACTTGATGAGGGATGGGAAGTAGTCGAAGTCCATAGGTTATACTGGTCAACATTGATTCTGCAGTATAAAGGAATCAATGGAAATCAGTGCCCTGATTTCAAAAATGTAGTCCGTTTTTGACTATCACATCTATTACTTTCTCTACTACGTATAGTAAGTAGGGGAAGTATTGCATTCCACCCAAAAATTCGATACCGAGATTTCACCGGAAATACATGTTTTGAGAATCACTGAATCCAAAAAAAGCATTTTTGGAAACATGTCCGTGTGTGTGTCTGTGTGTCTGTCTGTGTGTCTGTGAACAGCATAACTCAAAAACGAACAGTCGGATAAACACCAAACTTGGTATTTAGGTTCAGTATCTTCCAGAGATGCGACACGAAGGTTTTCAAGAAAATCCCCCCACCCCAGACTACCCTTTACATGGAACATTTTTCGAAAATTTTAATTTTCTCAAAAACGGCTCTAACGATTTTGATTAAAATATCATATGTTTAAGATATTGTCATGACAAATAAAATGTATATCTCGAATTTTCTGGGAATGTCTCCAAAAATATTCTTCATTGTGAACGACTTTTGCATAACTGGTAAACCATAAGAGATAGACAAAATTTTACTACACAGAAAATGTAGATCGCGTTAAAATACACAACTTATGTCATATACGTTTCTTTTGTTGAGTGAACCATTTTCGAGATATTGCTTGTTATTTCCTTAAATTTTCCAATACTTATACTTTTTCTCAAATTCGTTATTCATTTTTTTATGTCCTGAACATGCAAAGAGAATGGAATTCGCCACATAGCAACCAGCGTTAAAATATTTGACTATCGCTTAAAAGCTACATATTCCCCTTGCATCTACAAGAAAATTACCAATAAGATTGACATCTCGATATCTCGATTAACATGAAGCATATGGAGAATAGGCGTTTGTAAAATTAGATTGTACAAGAGTAGAGAAAGTTATGTGAGTGTAACACATCAGATTTTTTTTATGTAATGTGCATATTTGCCTACGGTGAAGTTATTCAGCTTATACAACTTACTGCTATGTTTCATTATGTTATTCTAAATCTGTCGATTTTCTTTCTAATTGGCTCAATTCCATCCTCCATTATCACCCAGATGTTTATGTTTATGTTACCAGCACTTATCAGTTTTGTTCTATGGGTCATGTCCGTCTTCTTCTGAGGTATTTATGTTTAACATTTGCAGCTATCATAGATCCCAACTTCAGTTGAGCTGAAAACTTTTAATACGCACATTTATCTTCTATATGTTTAGTACTAAAATAAAAGTTTGAGTATTACTTCTACATCAGGATTATGCAGGAGACAGTGTTCTATAAAGTCCTCAGAAGTTTTGTTACATTTATGGGTGTTACGTGTTTGATGGGAAGGTACGTAAATTAGACTCACAAACAAAGAAACTATATTACTCATATTCCAAAGAGAAAGTTGGTGATCAGGATAAATTGTTCATGCTTCATGTTGCATGTAACAGTTGTGTTAAGGGATTATGTTATTGGTATGAAGGAAAGCGGAAGGCAATGCTGTTTGCCAAACCAATGATATGGAGAGAGCAGCAAATCACCATAACAATTGTTACTTTTGCATGTGCAAAGTTGCTGGCTACAACCAAAAAAAAATAAGGCAGGAATTAAATATCCAACCATCTATCTAAACTCAGCTACACACCCTATTCCTCATGGACCAGAACTACCCATTCCTACGCCATCAGCAGACCTCAATTTTAGTAAATCTGAAAGCAGCTCTGTAACTTCCAACAGTGAGTTAGTTTCTGATCGAGAAGAATTTGACAATTCATCACAACAGTTTAATCAATTTGAGTTATATGACTTAGTGAGAGATTTAGGCCTCATAAAACAAAAATGTGAATTACTAGGCTCAAGACTACTACAGAAGAATTTGTTATCACCTGGCGTTACATTTTCATGGTATAGAAATTGAGAAATACAGTTCCACAAGTACTACGCAGAAGAAGATCAACTTGTGTTTTGTGTAGATGATGTAACCTTATTCAACAGTTGGACAGGGAAGCACATGAGCCAAGTTTTTATTGATTCTTCCAAACGAAGTCCTAAGGCAGTGTTACTTCATAATGGCAACAAGTTAGCTTCAATATTGCTTGTACATTCTACGAACCTGAGAGAGTCTAATGAAACTCTGAAGCGTGTTTTTGAGAAAATTAAGTACCGCTACCATGAGTGGCAAATATGTGGTGTCTTGAAGGTCATTGGTCTGTTACTACGACAACAGGGAGGATACACAAAATTCCCTTGTTTTCTTTGTGAATGGGATAGCAGGGCGAGGGATAAACATTAGGAAACTGACCAATGGCCTGAGAGGTAGCAACTGGAACCTGGATAAAAAATGTTACTAATGTGCCTCTTGTTGATCATCAGAAAATTCTACTCCCTCCATTACACATAAAATTTGGCATGATGAAACAATTTGTAAAAGTGCTTGACAAAAGTTGCCCTTGCTTCCATCACTGTCACAGGCTAAAATCAGAGAGGGGGTATTTGATGGACCACAGATAAAGAAATTGATGAAAGATGTTAATTTTACCAGCTCTATGAATGAAATTGAAAAAGATGCGTGGAATGGATTCAGAGAGGTTGTTAAGAAATTTCTGGGCAATGAGAAAGTCCCTCAATACAATGAAATTGTCAGAAATATGCTGGAAAATTTCAGACTGCTAGGCTGTAATATGAGTTTGATGCTTCATTTCCTCAAGTCACATCTTGATTACTTCCTGTCAAATTTAGGAGATGTCAGTGAAGAGCAAGGTGAAAGATTTCACCAGGACTTGAAAGATGTTGAACAACGTTATCAGGGACGTTGGAACGTACATATGATGGCTGATTACTGCTGGTGTCTTGCATGCGACGAACCTACCAGAGAATACTCGAGAAAATCACATACACTGAAGTTCCATGGGGAAACAAAAAATTGTGGGTAAATTTGGGGTAAAATTGTGTAGAGAGAATTGAAGTATTGGTTCAGAATACTTCACCTAGAAGAAAATAACATATAGCAAGACAGTGTCTAGAATTTCAAGAAAAAGTTTAAAAACTAGAGTGTGGGTGTACCATTTGAAGTACATCCTAGAATTAAATGGTCTAGGAGAGATTGGTGGAAAAGGGAGAATAATAAATTAAGTTTTTGGAGAGAAGTAAGAAAGAGACTAAAGGATATGGAAATACAAAAAATGTTTAGTGAAATATCAGGAAAGATTTCTTTAATAGATTATAAAATATTAAAGTCAACATGGGGAAGGGAGGAATATGTAGAAAAAAGAGGTAAGGAAGCAAGAGAAAGTATAGCATTGGTAAGATCAGGAGTGTGGAGGTTAAAAGGAATGAGGATGAGAATAACACAAAATCAATGACCTTTGTCTGGAGAGCAGGAGGATCTAGTACACATAGTTTTTAAATATGGGGCCAGAAACAAGTGGAGGAAGGAACAGATAAATGACAAATGGTCACAGATGGACACAAACGTTGCAGTGAAGGAAATATTTAGTAAGGGATATGAGAAGTTTAGAGTGTTTATACATAAAGTGAGAAACAAATGGTTATGGACAGTGAAAGGAAACATTTAGGTCATAATATAGTTAATAATTAGAAGTAAGAATAAAGCTGTAAATGTTATAAGTTCTCAACGTGTGGGACAGGCAAATGAGCCTGGGCTGAACACCATTCCTTTGCATCTTGTATCCAGCTAAACACAATAAATAAATATCATATCATAAAAATTTATGTTTCCACACAATCATATTAATTTCTATGGTGGAGTATGTCTGGCTATACAACATAGAGGTTGTATTACCTCACCTTCCTCAAGTAGGTCAACTATAGACCAGTCAAGCTGATAAGAGTGCTGCATAAATAAGTTGTAGTAAGGTAAATGATTAGAAAACCAGGATATGTGGTGAAATAAAATGAACAAAAATAAAATGCTCAAAGTGGTAAAATAAAATACTCAGAGCGATGAAATAAAAAAATCAAAGAATGACAACTCAAGTGGAATAAGTACTGCTTTTCTATTGAAATAATCATAATTACATTTATCTTAAAAAAAAAAAAAAGATCACATACAAATGATTAGCAAGTGCAATAAAATTGCTGAAAGTATCACCAAAGTGCAAACTTAGCATTGTTTCTACATTTTCTAGACTAAAATTTGTTCGCCTGTATGACAGTAAGTTTGCATATGCTCAAGAGCCTCTCTCACTATCCATATTTATAATTGAAAATCATACTGCTTTCAAGCAGTGGCTTGAAAATTCTGGATATTCCTTCATCAGCCCCTTCAGTAATTCAGGTTCCACATCCTGCTTCACATCAACCGTCTTTGCCTAATGCTGCAATGCTAGCTAACCTTTCAGAAATGCACCTTTAGAAAGGCACTTCAGAAGTGGAATCTGACTCGCATATAACATGAGCCTCATTGGATACTGGTGCTACCAGTAAATTAGATAAATGAAAAAGTTGGGCAGTTGAGTGAAAGATTTTTGCTGCAGGATCTTCTGCCAACAGCTTCTCTAGCTTTTCAATGCTGCATTTGGCTAATTTCATCACTTGAGGTCCTCCTGCTGCTTGATTTCATCCTTCAGCTTACTCAGGATTAAGGATGTTTCCTCTCCACATACCTTGCTTTTTATGAGCTGCACTTCACCAAGCAAAGGTGTCACTCTTGGCACAAGCTTGTGCGCCGTAGGATATTGACACTCCTCCAAAAATTGAGTGATCTCAGAAATAGTGCAGCAATGCTCTTTCACAAAAGCAGACTCAAAATAAATGCAGTTTTTGTCATCATTTGAAAGCTCTTTGAAGTAGCTGAGTACCAGTCAGTTACTTGAAGTACACGAGGAGATCGTTGAAGTATTCCACAACATACAGAACAGATTTTATCCATGAACTTCGAGTTACAATGGGAATCGGAAACATTTTTCCTTCTTTAGCACCAGCATGTTTATGTTTCAAAAAAGTTTATTATATTGGTGCTTTCTCTTCCTAGCATTCTTGAAGTCTGCCTTAATCATAGAATGCACAAATAAACAACGAAAACTTGACATCTTCTGCAGCATTTCGCTACATTTCACGTTTTAAAGTAGGTTTCATAAAATAAAAACATTTCATGATATTTAAAAAAAATTAACTTTATCTCATACAAATATGTGATTTTGGCAACATTAAATGTGTCACTTGAAAATTTTGCTGTTATCATTAATACCAGAAATCTGGGCCTCTATAAATGCTGGAGGGTTGCATAACGAAGTTAACTTCAGAATTACAAATTGGGTCAGTTAAAACAATTTTAATTTTCTAAAACTAAGATGCAGCCTAGAAATGCAATTGAAACTTCATCAAACTAAATCTGCAATCAAAAGCTCTCCATTTTTGCGGCTGTTGTTCAGTAAAGCAGTATTATAGGAAATCCTTGCACCAAAAAAGCCATTCAAAAATTCATAACAAAATCCTCAAGCAAGAGAATGTATTCTGTACATTCTCCTGCTGTAAGTTACAGAATGTACTCTGTAACCAATGGAATAAGATCTGGGAAGGAGCAATGCAAAAAGTAGGTAAAATAGATTAATTTAAAATAGAAAGAAACTTGTACCTAACAATAAAGCCTGAAATAATTTATTAATATTTGAGCCAGTTTATAACACAATACTTCACTCACACTAAAATTCAAGCTTGTTTTAAAATTGACTCAGATATTACTAAAAATGGATGGCGTTGTTTTAGAGGCAATAACAAATTATTAATTTGTTGTGAGCCAATACTCTTTGTCTTTATCTATAGTTTAGATCTTGTGAAAGGGATTTTGAACTCAATAGAGGATGCTACATCACCAGGTGAACCTAATGCAATGGTTTAGGCAGGTTTTACAAAACTTATCTTTCATTTTCAAAACAATGATGTGCGGCCAGAGGAATGTGTGAGTATCAAAAGTCAATCGCACACTTTCTCTCCCTCTGTCTTTCTTCAACTCTTCAACAATGTAACTGAAAAACACAAACATTTCATACTTACAAACCTCCCTCTATCAAAAAGTGAGTATGTGTAAAAATGGTAATATTTGCTAGCTCTTCTTGGAAGTGCTATAGTATAACATTGCTATACTATGCAAACTTTACAAGACTTTTTTTTTTTTTGATTTGTAGAGTTGGGTCATTATAAGAGATAAAAATGGGGATATGACACTGATTGATTTACTTGCTTGGTTTGTGCCAGGTTTCAGCAGTTGTTTACTTTGTAACCCACTTTTACACATCACCTTTTGGTACAGCATTGTCAAGTATTGCATTGAAATCACTTATTTTAAATAAATGTTTGGAGATCAGGTTATAACATATTTTTTGCTCCTTTTGACGAGTTCCTTTAGCAGTTTAAATATGTACATAGATACTCCTTTTGTTCTGTATAGTAGTGAACATTTGATAATTTCTTTGATTTTCCATGAAATAAATTTATTTTTTAAGAGTTCATGTAATGATCACTCTCCCTTGTAGCAGCTAATTAATACTCTGACAAAACGTAAGATTCAGATATATAATGATGGTAGAGATCATATTGGTGGCTTAGGAGTGATGGATGTAGCGGTAGTAACAGCTTGAATATCAGGTGAAAGGAGTGTAGATGTCATTCACTAAGGAGGTGATTCTATTTAGACAAATGAAACATAATACTGTCATAGGCTTTCACAGCCAGAGTCTGTATTAATATATTCATCTTCCAAGCTTTGATGCCGTGGTCCATTGGTTTCCATTTTAAAACCCGATGTTTAGTTCAGCACTGTGGTGGACATCTTTAGAGAAACTGAGTGCTGCTAAGATCTGGCAATATTTGCAGTATTTATATAGACTGATACATCTAGAAGCTTCTCTGAAGATGTCCACCACAGTGCTGGATGAAATGTCAGGCTTTAAAATGGAAACCAGTAGACCACAGCATCAAAGCCTGGAAGATGAATAGATTAATTATAATACTGTGGTAGTCTTTTAAACATTTATTTCAACAGAAAATAATTAATTTTATACATTTTCATTACATTATTTCCATAAGGAAACATTAAGGCAATTCTTATTGAAAAGTGTAATAAAAACAGCAATATCTTTGTTTTGATTAAACCATAATTTACATTACAGTTTAGAATTTCAATATTGGAATAATGAATTTCTCTTATCCATGTCTCCTATAATTGCAGGGTTGAGCACTATGAATGGCATTACTAGCATTGCACATCAGTTTTGCTTTCTTATATCAATTGTTTAAATAAAAATATGATAGGTTAGTCATTAGTCTCTTTTGTTGAATAATGAAATGAAATAATTTTTTTTTACAGAAAATCCCCTAATTATAGTCAATATAATGGAAAGAGAGAGTGAAAAAATAAAGACACCAGGTTTACTATACAAGCTAGACTATTTAAGTTGAGACTGTACAGTATCTCCAAAACTAAGCGTAGAAAGAAATGTCTTTAATAAAAATTGCTTGTATTATGGGGGAAAGTAAATGCAATTTTTTTAAAATTTGAACCTACAATTAGGGTCAAATTAAATTGACCCTAAAATGACTATCACAACGTCCTCCAAATAAAATATTACTAATGGCATTTACTTTTCCCTATAATATCAAGCAACTTTTATTCAAGACATTTCTTTCTACAACACTTAGTTTTGGAGATATTGTACAGTCTCAACTTAAATGGTCCACCCTGTATATAGATGACCTAATGGTGGGGTTCATAACAGTTATTGGGATACAAAGGGCAATAATGAAATACAGGAATTTTGTGAAGAATAGGTAATTAGAATAAATACAAACAAGTCAAAAGTATGGTTTTCGAAAAAGGAAACAAATTAAGAAAAGACAAAAAATGGCATTTGGTTGGCCAAAAGCTGGAAGTGGTTAGGGAATTTGATTACTTAGGTGAGAATGAGCAATAACAGAGAATGGGAGGCTTATAACAGGAAAATGGAAGCAAAAGGAAGGGCTGCAATGTTAGGAATAAAAATATGTAAATGTAAGTAGAAGTGGCTAGAGAGAATGTATGAGGCATTAGTAGAATTGAATGATATATAAAGCAGAAATCTGGCAGGTGGGGAGTCAGATTTATGCAAAAGAATAGACCATATATATATACACACACACAATGTTCTGTAAAGCATTATTGGGGTTGCTAAGATCAGTACCAGAGCCAGGAAGGAAAGGAATAATTATGGAAGGGATCAGTTTTGTTCAGATATTTTATAAAATAAGAGGGAAAAATTTTAAAGATGTGTATGTATCAGCAAAAGAGTGAGCACAAATAGCTAGTGGGCAGGGATAGAGAAAACTATGGGGAGAATAGGAAGGGGAGACACATGGAAACTAGAAGGAAAAAACAACAATGAAGTGGAAAATTAGTAAGGGGCAGAATAGAAGACCTAAAACGACAAAAGATATAGGGAAGCTTAGAAAAAAGAAATAACTTTCTATAGAACAATAAAAAGAAATTGGGGAAGAGAAGGGCACATTGACCACTGTAACAGGCAGCAAAAAGAAAGATTTGGATGGATGAGAATGGGATCAATGTTTTTAGGGATAAGAGAGAGTGAAAAAGAAGTCTGTGAATTCTCCAGCGGAAGGTAAAACATAGTACATTATCTGATAGAATGTAAAGAATAAAAAAGTGTGGGAGCAAATGTGTGACAAATTGGATGATAAAATTTTAACCATAAAAATGTTAACAGGGAAAGAGAAAAAGAGAATCAGACAATAGAAGAATTTTTAAGAAAAGCAAAATTAAAATAGGCTAGGAAAGTAAGGGATATAAGGAAAGAAGCACGACAAAGAGAAGAGGAAGAGGAAACAATATAAAAGATTAAAGTTGGACAAAGAGCTACTTAGCAGAGCTAAAAGGCCTGGGAATGATGCAAGCTGAGGTAACACACAAAAAATAACCAATCTGTTCATAGTGGAAGCTCGGCATATAGGAATAAATTTTGTATAAAAAGCAAGAGATGTGCAAATAAATTCATTCATTCAAATATGCAAATCCTTAAATTATTAAATGAAAATACTATTTTGGTTGTATTTTTTCAATGAATGTTTAAACAAGCATGAGAACTTCCTGTATCACTTTATTTTAAGGCAATGAATCCTTGAAAATTTAAACTTCTACATTTATACACCTAGTAATCAAAATTATTTACCACCTTTTGGATATTATAAGAACATGCAATATAAAAAATTTCACTTTGGTATGACAAATATTTTAAGAATAATAGTTAATTTTTAAAGCTGTTTTTAGCGTTTAAAAGTTGTTCCAATTTTCAATAGTTTACAAAAAAGTTCTCTCAAATCACATTTAATGTTCCTAATAGATGTATGTAAAATGTGACATACTTTTTGGATTTTTCAAAAAATCTTTTAGAAAAAAATATTTATACTGTTAGTTTTTAATTCTTCGCACCTTAGGAAGTTATTAAATCTTAAACATATGCCTATTTCAATAATTTCAGTTGCACAAGAAAAAAGATGTCACTTTATTAAGCGTGTATTTATGGAGTTGTATGAAAACTTTTAATGAGATTGGAGAAAAATTATATTCACTTAAGCATTTTGAATGTCACAAATTGCTGAAGACTGGATATCTAAGAAATAATGAGTTTTCATCCACCTTAGGTTTTCAAAGCCTCTTGCTTTTAGAACTCTTTGAAGTTCTTTCCTTTGAATTGTAATTAATGTTAATCATATTTACAGTTTTTTATATGAAATAAATCAAAACTGTGCATTTGATATATACAGTTTATATTTACTGTATAAATAAAGGCCATTATGAACTTTGTGTAAAAACTAACTACACAATGCTGAACTAATAAAAACTAAATAAGTATCGCAACATATATGTAATATATTTTCATACTTCATCTGACATGAATTTTTAGGTAGGTACTAAAAACTTGGATAAATAGTGTAGCCTTTCAATAACTGCAGAAAATATGAATTGAATGATACATAAAATTTGTTATTTTGGAGAACAAAGTCGAGAGTGACTCGCACATGCATAGGTACCTTTAAATTGCTGTAGTTCCCAAAACAGCACAGGTATAGAAAACAGAAACAGTATTTCATTTTTTGAAATTGAAAATCAAACTTTGGTTCTAAAGATTTTTTTTCATGATTTTCACCAATCCATAGCCTTATATGGTTATGTAAATAATAAAAGATGAGTAAATGAATGAAAGATATCTTCTGCGAATCAAGATTATAACAAATGTATTTCAGTTTGAGTTACTTTTATTAAATGTTAAAACTTATGCTACAGATACATGAAAAAATTGCTTTGGAATTAAATAGCACAAACAAAAGCTAATATCATTCTTGTAATGCATGATTGTGGCTGGCTTTAGAAACTCAGTGCTTTTTTTTTACTGTAAGGCTACCCCGGACTGCCCATGGGGGAAATCACAGCGTAAGTTGCACCATCAGGAACATTTTTGAGGGGGATTAAAAATTTTGAGGAGTACAAAAATATTTAAGTAAATTAATGCAGGTAATATAAATACGTTTATTACAATTTTTAATCGAGTACTGTAATTGTTAACTCAGTTTGTATCATTAAGTTTGTTAATCTAAATGTGCTGTATTTCCCCACCTCCCCCATGATTTTGGATTACCCAAAAAGGTAATCTTAAGTAAAAGACATACTGTGTGGTATAATATGGCATATAATATAGTGAATGTGTGATGGTTAAGTAATCAGTAAATGAAAAGTGAAAAAAAAAGTGGAAATGGGACATGAAAAAAAAAACTGAAAAAAAGAGCAAGATAATTTAGTGACAAGAAATTATAAAATGTAAATAAACTGTAGTGATTGTCTACTGAATAAGTGACCAGGGTCAAAATGCAGTAGACAATCAAATTTGTAAAACTCTTAGCACAATAAAATACTACTATACTATACTATACTAATATGGCATATCAGATGATAATTTTTGGAAGTATATAAAAGGAGCTATAATATTATAGGTAGGTATGTAGTTGTTCAGAATGTATAGTGTTATTACACTTACTACTCACTTTGAATGGAAAACTATAGTGAATGTGTGATGGTTAAGTAATCAATAAATGAAAAGTGAAAAAAAAAGTGGAAATGGGACATGAAAAAAAAAAAACCTGAAAAAAAAGAGCAAGATAATTTATTGACAAGAAATTGTAAAATGTAAATACACTGTAGTGATTGTCTACTGAATAAGTGACCAGGGTCAAAATGCAGTAGACAATCAAATTTGTAAAACTCTTAGCACAATAAAATATAGCATAGCATACTATATTAGTCTATTTAAATAGATACAATGAGATACATTGAAATACCAAGTAATAAAATACACCACCTACCAAATATTTTTGTTTGTAATTTTTTGTGTAAATATTATGATTTTTTATTGATTTTAAGTTTCCAATTATTTTTTTAAGCTTTTAATGTGTACCAGTATCACAATAGCTACTATAGTACCTATAAGACAGCCCCTTTGTGAAGCTTTCCAACAACATAGAAAAGGAATTAAATAGTTTAAATTGAACCCTCAAAAAAATTGTGGCAGGGGAGATGAGCACCCCAGGGGCTACCATACCTTATCCTCAATTGCAAATTGTATTACATGCCTGCAAGGGAAAGTGCATGATTGCCAAACATCTGTATTTTCAAAGCATTTTTCTACATATGTGAAAGACACAATAAAAGTGCTCAGAGTCTTTCATTGTAACCATGGAGATCCCTCTCTCTGGTTTAAGATTGACATCCAAATTCTTTACTCTGGTAAAGATACTTTCTGAAATGCAACAACGTTCCCTGTACATGAAGTAACTACTTATTCATTCAAATTTGTTAAAGGACTTGGTCAACCTTAAAACACTGGTGACAAGTAAGTGACTAATCTTTAACAAATTTGATTACCATACTCCACTGTTTTAAACACTTAATTATTTTTAATTTTATATTTATTTATTTCTTACATTTGCTTTGGTAGTGATATGTTTTGGCACTTTTAAGTACACAATATTTTAATGTTATCTGATCATTCTTTCCTCAACGTCTTACTAAACATTAGGCAATAATAACAACAAGAGGTTTGTTTTATTTTGGTTACTGTTAACCATCTGCATTTGGAACACTACTTTCTTAAAATAATTAATAAAAAGTGAACAGAAACAAAAGAGTTCTTTTAATATTCAGAGCATCTTACATTTCTATCTATAGTTCAATGGATCCTAAAAGAATTTGATATCCTAAGCTTAAAATAACATTTATAACTCAATAATCATGTTAAAAGGAAAGTAATGCTACAATTTTTATAAGAAAAAACACAAAGTGAATGTTCTGAATTTAAAATATCACACAAATCTCAATGTTTGTGCCATTTCAGTTAAGCAATGGGCTTGCCTGCTGTTTTCCAATGGCATCCATTGCTCCCTTCTGCAATTTTTATGTTGTTAAAAATATAAATACCTTAGTGTATATCTCTTTTATCCAAATCAGAAGTGCAGAATGGGGGAGGAATTAATTTTATTTCCAATTCCATGCATTTACTGTGTTGTCTTTATTGATGTAAACAAGTAAGTGACTAATTACAAACTCTGTAACTTAACTCTCATTATGGCATTCAGAGAGGAGACAGGTGACATAAGCTATTTTCTGGGATAACAAAAATTGTGTTACAGTTTGCATACCTGATCTAAAGGGCTGTTTCGTTACATTCTTTAAAACATGTCTGAAATCGCTGAACTTACCCTGTTTACTTTGATAGTTCCCCATATTAGCACCCCTCTATATTTGTGTTAAGATAGATATTTATCATACAGAATTTGAATTGCTGCTCTCTTGACGTAGTTCCTTTTTTTACACATGTTAAAATAGGGCTTCCACAAATTAGTTGTTCTCTTAGCAGTGTAAAATATGTGAATATTTTTGTAAGATTCTTGAGGAAGTTTACAAAAATAATTCTGAAATTCAATTTCAGATCTTGGTGGATGATCTGCTGGTATACAGTGGTATGTTAGATAAAGTACAAAGTAATAAACATAGTTCTACGCATGTCCATGATCAGACAGTTATGTTTACTTCAGATAGTCAACTTCTCAAGAAAGAGATCAGCACTCAAGTCAGGTATGTTACATAGAAAACTTGTTATTCTCCATATGTTTTAGAAAAAACACAGTAGATATCATTAGCTCAAGGAGCTCCCTTAAGATGGTTTGATGAGATGAATATTAAACGGAAATAATTATTAAGTCAAAAGTAAAAGAATTTTGGGGAATTTAAAAGCCTTGTCCCACCAAAATTAAATTTGCTAACTTAATGACCCATTATCTTAGAAACTATTTTGGATATCAGTATGCAATTTGTATTGGATGTAGATCCATGCCTTTTAAGTTTACAGATCTCTTTTTATCCAATAAGTTTGTTTATTAAGGGAGACAGAATATTTTCTTAATTATACCTTCTTTTATTAAACTTTATCAGCAATTATTTTTTTGTAAAACAAAAAAACCAACCATGCTATTAACACCATAGAGATCCACAATAGCTCTTAGAGGTTGTTTTTATTATCCTAAAATTTAATTTAGTTATCTTCAATAGTTTTTGAGAAAATGGATCTTTTATACCAGAAAATGTCATTCACAAAAAAATATATTGAAGGCAAACATGCACAAACTTGCATATATGTGGAAAGAGCTTGAGCACACACAAGCTGTCACACTTAACAGTAGTACCAATTTGTAGAGAAAAACTTCCCCTAAAAGACGGGCTAAAGTTTACCTATCTACTCCAAAGTGTGTAGGAGTTATGATATTTTTTCTATGAAGTGATGCAGAATTCATGGAATAAAATGGCAAATGTAGGGCTGTTTCTAAAAATGTATTTAAAATGTAAATATTGCACCTAGTGTGTGTGTGCGTGCGTGCGTGCGTGCGTGCGTGTGTGTGTCTCAAAAACTAACAATCGGATAAACACCAAACTTGGTATTTACGTTCAGTATCTTCCAGAGATGCGACACGAAGATTTTCAAGAAAATCCCCCCACCCCAGACTACCCTTTACATGGAACATTTTTCGAAAATTTTAATTTTCTCAAAAATGGCTCTAACGATTTTGATGAAAATATCATATGTTTAAGATAATGTTATGACAAATAAAATGTATATCTTAAATTTTCTGGGAATGTCTCCAAAAGTATTCTTCATTGTGAACGACTTTTGCATAACTGGTAAACCATAAGAGATAGACAAAATTTTACTACACAAAAAATGTAGATCGCGTTAAAATACACAACTTATATCATATACATTTTTTTTGTTGAGTGAACCGTTTTCGAGATATTGCTTGTTATTTCCTTAAATTTTCCAATACTTATACTTTTTCTCAAATTTGTTATTCATTTTTTTATGTCCTGGACATGCAAAGAGAATGGAATGCGCCACATAGCAACCAGCGATAAAATATTTGACTATCGCTTAAAAGCTACCATATTCCCCTTGCATCTACAAGAAAATTACAAATAAGATTGACATCTCGATATCTCGATTAATATGAAGCATATGGAGAATAGGCGTTTGTAAAAATAGATTGTACAAGAGTAGAGAAAGTCATGTGAGTGTAACACATCAGATTTTTTTAAATAGTGTTCAACACCCATTCTTACTACATACAGCAACACAGGCAGTGGACACTTGTGACACATGAAATAAAATGATAATTGGGGAGAAGACGTTCCAAGCCTAAGTTTATGGTACCTCCCTGGCATTTGCCAATTATGAGAACTGGGGAAAACTTGGAAGAAACTCAGTCAGAATGACGATCCTGGCAGGATTTGAATTGCAGATCTCCTGTTCACGAGTCTGTGCCATAATAACCTTGGCTAACTGTGTGTATCACCTAGGTGTTCCCTAGCTCTTTTGCACTATTACTTAAAAATAATAAAATCATTCTAAGAGTTAAACTTATAGATAGTAATAAATATAAAATATCAAAGGATAGCTTATAATAAAATATTAATTTTGGAAATTAATGATAAGACTTTCTTTCCTTTGAAGTTTTAAAGGTTAATTTACCCTTATTTTTGTTTTACAAGACCAATGTTTTATTATAAACATTAAGTCTCATTAGCTGTTGTCACATATGATCTATATGATTAAAAGTTAACACATTGACTGCTGACCTTTTGTCATGTGCATTGCTTTGTTAACCAGTGCTGCCCTTTCCAATTGGAGTACTGCACAGAAGCTTTTATAATGCATTGGTATGCAATGGGCATTGAGTGAAGGCTGTTTTACTTCATGCAACAGTGTTGGTGGCCATCTAAATAATGAAGCATTATATAATTACAATTAATTGTTCTTTCACACAAGCCTTGTGTAGGACAAGGTTGGAAAGTAGAATCAGACAGGAAAATTCAATGTCATAGCTTGGATTCAAACCATGGATCTCCTGGCTTCCAGCTGTTCTAATCAACTAAGCTACCATGGCAACATGCTGGCATGACACTAAATTCCCAACTAACTCACATTTTTTGATTGATTGGCCTAAGTTGTTTAAACTATGAAGTCCAGACTTAAATGCTTACAACATTTTATGTTGCCATTGGGGTAATGCCAGGATTACAGTAAACATTACTAAACATGACTTAACGTAACAGGACATAACATAAAGTTATGAAATAAGTCATTTCAAAATGAATTTGATATCTTCTTGTGGTTTATCAGGAAAAATGCGAGTCAGATGGGGAATTTAGTGTTATGCTAATGTTAATCATAATAGCACAGTGGTTAGAGTAACCTGATTAAAACTAGAAGATCTGTGGTTCAAGTCTGGGTTATGGTATTGAATTTTTCAATTTGATTCTACTTTCCATGGTAGCAGTAGTTTATTGATCCTGTAAATCATACATAACACTGTAGTGTTGATGATAAAGGACATGTCAAATAAACACATAATATATACTATAAATCTTGGATATATACAGATTTTAACATAAAAAAATTATGCCTTTATTACATACAATTATTCATAATATACATTTCACTGTTTAAGAAATTCCTCCTTTGAGTAATAACAGTGATCAAGCAAATGTGCCAGTAGTGCTGACTTAAAGGTAGTAAATTTCTTTACTGGCTTCAAACTGACAGGAAATTTGTTATATAATTTAGTATCTGCATAGACTGTTCCATTTTGCAACAGTTTTGTATTGGTTCTCATTACATGTACATTTTTTCTAGTACCTATTATAGTTGTGAAATTCTTTGTTTGTTGGAAATATATAGTTATGTGGTTGGTTATGTGTACTTTATATATTATGACAAAATTGGGCAATAAGTGAAACTTTTAGTAGCTGAATAATGAAGTCTTCAGAGACTTTCATAAAAACCTTCAGTAATTGAGCAAGAAGAATTCTTTGAACTAAAAATAGGTTTAGTTTTCTTTCATTTTATGGCTAAAATGTATCAATCTTTGATTGGAGCAAAATTTTGTTTTTAATATTTAAGCTAAAAAATGTATCAGAAACAATTTTAAAAATGTCCTTCACCACTCCTTTTATAAAATCTAAAACAAAAATAAATAATGGCATTTGGCATCCATGAAAGTTCACTAAGCATACAAACACCGACAGTTGCTGTAAGTTTCCAAAAGAAGCTATGTTTATTATTTTATTGATCAGAGGCTTTCTTGCTCATTCTTTCAGCACTTCTTGCTTGTTTTGGATTGTATCGAATGGCTGTCAGTGTCCTACTTGCAGCCTTTAATATCTGATGATATACTTTCCATCTGGAATTGTTGATAAAGTTTTCATTTGAAATGTCACACTTTGTGTTAATGCTACCAAGAGTGCTAAAAATTGCAATGCATAATTTCTGTTCTCCATTATTTGAGTTCTCCAAGTATTTAAATACTCACCATGATCTTCATAGGCCACGTTATTAAGTGACTTAAGGGAGTGAGAAATTAAGGAGTTTAAATGCAAAGGTATTCCATTTAAAAATGTGAATGATGAGAACTTCCCTCTCTCTTCAAGTGAGAGGGTGTCTCTTATTGGAGTCTCTCTCAAAGATCCTACCAGTTGTTTATTACCAGTGGTATTTGTCAATATTGCAAAGATTTGAGTGAAATGCATTGGTAGTCTTGTGGTTAGTCCTGTGTTTTGTGCAAAGCATGAGATGAAATATTGAATAACACATTTATATTGAAATTGAAAAAAAACCAATCTGATGTGTTATATTTACATAACTTTCTCTATCCACTATTATTTATTACTTTCTCTGCTACGTATAGTAAGTAGGGGAAGTATTGCATTCCACCCAAAAATTCGATACTGAGATTTCGCAGGAAATACATATTTTGAGGTGCACTGAATGCATATAAAGCATTTTTGGAAATGTGTGTCTGTGTGTGTGTGGGTGGGTGGGTGGGTGGGTGGGTGCGCGCGTGCGTGCGTGTGTGCGCACGCATTTTTCGAAAATTTTAATTTTCTCAAAAATGGCTCTAACGATTTTGATTAAAATATCATATGTTTAAGATACTTTCATGACAAATAAAATGTATATCCTGAATTTTCTGGGAATGTCTCCAAAAGCACTCTTCATTGTGAACGACTTTTGCATAACCGGTAAACCATAAGAGATAGACAATTTTACCACACAAAAAGTGTTGATCGCGTTAAAATACAATACACAATTTATGTCATATACATTCTTTTTGTTGAGTGAACCATTTTCAAGATATTGCTTGTTATTCCCTTAAATTTTCCAATACTTATACTTTTTCTCAAATGGGGAATTTGTTATTCATTTTTTTTTTTTTTTTTTTTGGTCCTGGTAATGCAAAGAGAATGGAATATTCCACATAGCAACCAGCTCTTAAAATATTTGACTATTGCTTAAAGCCTACCAATTCTCCTTGCATCTACAAGAAAATTAGCAATAAGATTAACATCTCGATTAACATGAAGCATATGGAGAATAAGGGTTTGTAAAAATAGTTTGTACAAGAGTAGAGAAAGTCATGTGAGTGTAACACATCAGATTTTTTTTTATATAGTTTCTAAGAACTCTTCTCACAAAAGCTTATTTTTGTATCTATTTCATATTAATGGAGATAAATGTTTGCAGAAACAATTTCATGAGACATTCCATTGTAGTTACAAGATTGATACAGGAGACTGATAATCAAATGTTTAAAAGCAGGTAGCTAAATGCTGAACTAGAAATTTCATACTCATTTCAAGTGGTTTGTAAATTGTGACTAATCTTAGATAAAATAAAATTATACGTGCAAATTGCAACTTAAACATTGGCAAATGAACAAATTACTTCCCACTTCTTCAAACTTAGGACTGGCAGATTTTAAAACTTTGGTGTATTTAAAAATATTATATTCACTTTTGCCTTCTGTGTCTCCTAAAAATTGAGTAGGAGGTAAGCAGAGGCCTCAGGCCATAGCCAGCTGCAGCAGAACCATGGGGTCTCATTGTTTCTAGCTTTAACCCGAGGTTAGGTTTGTGTGTGTGTGAGCGTGCGTGCGTGCGTTGTTGTTTTTTTTATTTTTTATATATATATATATATATATATATATATAGGATTATTTCTAAAAATATGCATGTCTTTCTCCGCAGGAAAAGCAGTTTTGGCCATGATATTCAGCTCATGAATAATCAACAGCGAGTAACCTCTGGAGGATCGTGCATTTCTGCAGACCAGTCTCAACGTCCTTTGACTTCTTTAAGCTCTAATAAACAACCACATAATCACTGAAATTCACATTTTAAAAGAAGTGATTGTCAGTCTGTGTTTGATGACATATAAATGTTAAAAGAATGCTGGGAACAGACAATGCATTTAGAAACATTTGTTATTGAAAGAGAGTACAAAAAATAATATCTGTCAGGTCTCAAGATATCATTCATTGTAATAGAAAGAAAGAAATCTTATTTTGAATATAATGTTAAATTTTCTCTTATACCAAGTGCCTTTTCATGATAAAGCCGCACAGTAGAGTATGTACATAATTATATTTTACCACTTTTATCTTTGTCCTTTCTCTGCTCCTTCAGAAAGACAAAGAGTATTTCAGAATTACCTGTTTTCTAAGTTGCCATCTGAAGCTGATTGCACATTAACCCTTTCACAGCTGGGTACTTTAACTAGTCAATGACTATGTAATAACAATTCAGCCATGTGGACTTTATTCACTCTATGCAAATGGTTTTCGTGCAAATTGGGAGTATACACTTAAATTTCTTGTCCCTTTTGCATCTGATAAGTATTCTAGCACTGCTATTGTTAAGATGTTTCCTATTGACTTTCTGTGAATGCAGGATGCGACAAACAATATATGTAAGATGCCAAAGCATTGCATAGTGCGTGATGTGTTTGCTCAGAGAAAAGAAATAGGACCTGTGACAACATTCAGCAGAGCTAGCAACTGATAATCAGATGCAAATGAGACAAGTGGTGTATAAAATGCATATAAACTTGGCACCTCTATATAAATAGCAAAATAAAAAAATTGTATTATATCCAAAACAACAAAGAAAAAAGAAGAAGAAGAGGGAGGAGGAGGAAAAGGAAGACCCAAGTCATAAATATAGTAATACAAAATACAGACAATACATCCCAGAGCGCACAGATGTCACAAGGGAAGAAATCAAACATGGTGGCAGAAGATGATTGCTAAAGAAGACAGCATATATATATCGTAAGCATACAAAGATAATCCACCAAGTCCATTTTTTATATTTCTGAGATTTTTCTATATTTGAGTCCCATATTGGTTGACGTTTGATCTTGAGAAGTCATAATTCATTAGCTATCAGTATTGGTGTAATTGACAGCCGCTTTTTCTCTAAGACTAAATAGGCATATTTTATGCTTATGAGAAAGTCACCATATGCATTTAGTGGATTTTTACCATATATAAACTTATATGGTTTTCATTGTATATCCATAATATACTGTTTTTTATAATGGGTCTTCAGATCTACTCATCCTTTACTGCCAGTCGGTTTAATTTTAAATTAATAACATTATTAGTTCAGCGAGCCTCTCGTTTCAAAGGAGAAGTGTGGAACTTCAGTCTGCAAGCATTTCTGACTTTGTAAACAGGCTGATGTGCCAGGACATTTCTATGTGTTCTTTGTACGTGAGATGGGGAGTGACCACCGATCACCGAATTTGCATGGTTGAGTGTTACTTCCGAACTGGAAAGATACGAGGGGGAGTCTGTTGTCATGATATTGGCTACTGTGTGAATGATTTTCTCTGTTGTTGCCTAGAATTTCATTAAGTTCTGATACAAAACATGATAAAAAAAACAGTTTTTTTTTTAACAAAACTAAACAACTAAAATATTTATAAAGGTTACTTCAGTTGTTTTTTTATTAAAAATTAAAGTTGTGCCATTAAAGCCAAGACACCCTAGGGCAATTATTTGAGTTACCTATCAGCACATATGCTGAGATTGCAAGATGCATGTGAAAGAAGTTTCAAATGTAAATATGAAAAGATAACAATACAAGTCACATTTCACTAAGGTGATTTTGGAATTGTTAACATCCACCCCTTCCACTCTTTTGTTAGTCCTCTGCTAGAGGCACTGGTGATAAACTCGTTCCAAGTATTGACGTCATGCACAGACAACTGGCTGCGGCAACAGCCGAATCAATCTGAAGATCCCATATACATACAAGGGTGGTCCTTATTTTCTGAATTTTGTATTTCTTCATGCACATCCCCTAGTTTTTTTCCTTTTGTTTTAAGAAGAAGTTTAATACAAATTTTGTTGAAATTGAAGAAGAGGAAACCGTACCGCAGAGGCTGAGAATTTGTGTCATGTCTTTGCTTACATGTGGCTTATTCATGCTTATGCATGTGCTTGACTGCTGTCATACTGTTCTACCTTCAGTTGAGCCTCGGTTTCCATTTATAATGTTGTGAATGTTGATTTACATCATGGCGAGTAGTTTAAGAAGTACTGACACATTTATTTAGTCAGTGAAATTACGCATCAGATCAGTGGACATAAATTAACATCTAATTGACGGGTTATATCAGTCTTGTTTTATAACATACACAAAGTGAAATTGGCTATCAGGTAAAGTGCTAATTTTGTTGTGCGTGAATGTGTAATATTTTGGGAGAAGGTTAGGATTCCTACAAGAGCTTTACCTCACTGCACTAAAAAACTTATAGACCTGTATTCAGAGTGGCACAATTGCAAAAAAGTGCTCATAGAAAGATGAACACTCACAAAGAACAAGAGCATATGTTCTTTGCAAATCTAATTTGTTTGATTTGCCCATGCTAATGCTTTGAACATGATGAAAATAGAAGAGGATAAACCTTTTCTATTTGAAGTGGAATATTTGTTAGCAGTTGTAGGATGCTTCATGTTTATATGCCCTACGTATGTAAGCCAATTTGTCGCAGTCACTTCGTGTTATCTTTTGCTGGGCGCCTGTTATTGTATTACTACTTTGAATGTTGGATTCATTGTCCTCCGGCTAGCTATTTTTATTATTATTATTATTATTATTATTATTATTATTATTATTATTATTATTATTATTATGCCCCACTAGAAACATAATTATAAATATTTACAACTTTTTGGAAATTTTATAATTGGGTTTTTAGTCTCCTGAATCTTGTAACACACGGTATTTACCACTTGCACTTAACACTGCACACGCATTTAACACACGACATATATTTTGCCTTTATCTCGCCACTATTCACTGGCGCTGGTCTAATGTGTTTATACATACATCTAACATTACAATTTTTTTTATTTATAGCAAATACTGTACCTTCAATTATTTAGTTACTGTTACAAAATAGTTTACTTTCTTAGATTATTAACATAGAATTTTTTACACTCAAGATTTTTAATCTAGTTCATCTTGTAATTTTTGAACATATTTACCAAAATATTCATCCTCTACACAAATATATTTACATCTCTGAATTCTAGACACAATTTCACATTATCTGTGTGCTATATAGGTGTTTTGTTTTAATTATATTTGCACTTTTTTTATTGTTTTGTGCTTTATATTCACAATACTCTTTGAATTATATCTACATACTTTTACTTTAATATAACATTAAGTTTTCATTATTACATGCTTAATTTCAAATGTGGTTACAGTTTACTGTAAACATTTATTTTTGTTCTGAATTTATTTCTCCTTTCTCATGACATATATACATAGATAACCCTCTTACATTTCAATACTTTTTTCTGCAGTTCAGCTTTAACTATCCTGGATTTCTATTCCCCCTCCTGGATCAAATTGTCTATGCCTAAGCATTACTCGTAGCTGTATCATAACCTTCCAAAACCTGTTCATGGATAACCTCTTTAAGGATTCATATGAAATTTCACCCCATGATACCATTTGAAACCAATCTAAAGTTTTCTGAACCACACATCTTTTAACAACTGTCGTTTTCAATTCTTCCGGTATCTTTTTAATTTGAGAGTACTCTGACAAGTCTGTAATAAACTGTAGTGGATTGGAGTTTTCATTCTGAACAGCTTGGTACTTGTTAATTTCAGAAGTTAGTTTTTGATTATTTATAGACAAAACTTTAACTTCTTCGGACAATTTATTTCTTTGTGTTTCCGACTCCTTCTGAATTTCAGATATCTCACCTCTGAAATTAACTTGCACCTGCATTAAATCTGCATTTGTAGCCTCCATCATCTCTCTAAGCTCACTTGAAATGCTATTCATTCGGCTACCTAACTCTGTACATTTGACGTCAACATGTTCAATTTTATTATTAACCTCACTTTTTGGTTAGATATTTCCCTGCTCATGTCTGACATTTTCTTTGAAACTTTCCCTATCTCATTGGCTATCATTTCCTGATTTTCATTTCTCATTCTTATCATATTGCTATCTAGCTCCATAAATTTCTTTTCAATTTCTTCCCTGTTTTGTTCTAAGCTCTTACCAATATCTTCCCTTAATTCCCTATTATTCTTTTCCATATTCTGAGTTAGTTTTTGTTCTAATTTCTCATTATTCTGAGTTAGTTTTTTTAATTTCTCATTAGTCTTACCAATATCTTCCCTCAATTCCCTATTATTCTTTTCCATATCTTTCCTTAATTGATCTGTACTTATAATACTCTTACCAATATCTTCCCTCAATTGCCTATTATTTTCTGTTTGGTCAGTAATACTCTTATTTAATGTTTTACCAAAATTTCTCATCATTTCCATCATCATACTAGCATCAAAATGAACATTTCCTGCTATTCTATTCTGACTTTCTTCACTAACATTTCCTCCCTCAAATCCTACATTGTTTGAGCTATTTTCTGTAACCTGTATTGAATTACAGCTAACTATTACATTATCCCCTTCCATAATTATTTCTTCAGTATTCTTAGTAGACATTGTTTTCTTAATCCTACCACTTCTTAATAACATTTAAATTCTCACAATTTTTTTTTTTAGGATACAAAAAATTTTACAAATTTCTAACCTTTCTGATGCTATCTGATGATGTTGCTTTGATGTCCAGCTTCCTGCCCCTCTCTCCTAGATGTATATGTCGCCTCTGCGTCATACTACGATGGATCTGCGTCGTCTCGCTGTTTTGGTATTGTTGTTGAATTCCCCTGTTGCCTTCTATTCTTGTAATTACGATGTCCACTCATCCGCATCGTAGGTCATTCTGGAGGTTGTTTCTGGGATCTGCGTCTTGTAGTTAATTGCACTGCTCCATTCACTCCACGTCCTGGTTCCTTCGTCCCTTCCTGGTTATTTTGCTCCTTCCTGGTTAATTCGCCCCTTCCTGGTTATTTCGCCCCACGTTGGGCGCCAATTTGAAGTGGAATATTTGTTAGCAGTTGTAGAATGCTTCATGTTTATATGCCCTACATATGGAAGCCAATTTGTCGCAGTCACTTCGTGTTATCTTTTGCTGGGCGCCTGTTGTTGTATTACTACTTTGAATGTTGGGTTCATTGTCCTCCGGCTAGCTATTATCATTATTAAGTCGAGCATATCTCTTGATCAAGGTGTGTAAACGGAAAGGATTTGTTACTCAAAGATAACACTGATAAAATAATTTGTTTTTACACTTTTATTACCGTCACAATTAATTAAGTTCACATATTGACTCTTGATACACGCCAGACTGAAACTGTTATATTTTCTAATATCTCTATAATCACTTATTTACTGCACATTATTAATTCGCGTATTTCACATTTATAACAAACTTTAAGACGCGAGAGATTCTGTAGAATTGCGTAACGTGTACTTTATGTATGCTTCCGTTGAACTACGCGACGTATAACTCACGAATACTTATGTTGAACTGATCGACGTATTACACGCGAATGCTTCTATTGGACTGACAAAATCTGCCTCTGACTTTAGCTTTTTATACTCCCACACCCCGATATGCCTAAAGATTATAACCGAGCTGCTATTGGTTAATAAAACGCGCCAACATTAGCGTCCATTTTTATATCCAATCAAAAATTATGAAAACAAATGCTCTAGGGAAAATATTCCCGCTATTTCTAAGAAAAGCGCGCCAATCTGACGTCATTTGTTTGTCTCTTCTAATTAATATTCAACTCACCCCCTCACTCATTGTTATCCGTTCTTATTGTCAGTTTCAGTGAGGCCGTGTAAACTTATTTCCTAACAATGCATATAATTAACAAACATCTCAAATCAATGTCATATAATAATGCTTATTTACACTACAATCACTCTGGCATTTACATTATTGTGATACAAATTACTGCCACATATTACATCAACAAGAGCCTGGCCGTAGAGGTTATTTTGGAGGAGTTGACTGGAAGTTGTCAGCGAAGAGGAAAGGGTGAGGATTAGAGTTATGAAAGAGGAGGTAAGGAAGATGAAGGCTGATAACAGTTCTCAGTTTTTGAAAATTACCAATGATTCATCTGAAGAAACAACTGAAGTGAGTGACGTTGATGGTGATACCGTTTTTACAGAATCCTCCTGAGCTTGTCTTTAATTTGTGGTAGTGATGCAACCTTGGATGGAATAAGGTGAATTCAGAAAAGGAAAACCAACGTAGAAGAAAGTGTTTTATGACATCAAAACTAGCCATTGTTTTAGACAGATGTCAGTTAAGTCAGAGAGATGCTGTGTTCATCCTTGAGGCCAAAGCTGAGGCCTTGGCACTTAATTGTAGTTCGATTCAAAGATATTGAGCACAATTTGGAAAGAACGTTAAATATTTGTTTAAAGAGAAGAATCCAACATTTGTGACTGTTCATTGGGACAGTAAGTTGATTCATTCATTCATTCATTCATTCATTATCTGTTTACCCTCCTCTTATGTAGGACTTACACCCCCCAGGACTTACAAGCAGGTGCCTGGGGTCAGAGGCCCGTCGAGGAGCAGACACTCATGGATCAGACAGAGCATCCAGGATGGGTGATCAGCCCGATGCCTGGTATGGGATGAAGGAAGTAGATGAAATGAAATGTGGGTGAAATGGATGAAAGGAAAGGTGATGATGGAGCAGTTGGTGGAATGAATGGCGGGGGAAACCGGAGAACCCGGAGAAAACCCGCCCAGACGCCGCTTCGTCCACCACAAATCCCAGTAAGTTGATACCAGCATTAAATGTCGGGGATTCAAAAACAGAAAGACTACCAATCATCATAAGTTATAAATCAGGAACAATTAATAGGTTTGCCTGATTACTGAATTGTAGTAGGAAAGAACAATCACTGGCAATTTGAAATGCCATAAAAGTTTGGGGACCGGAAGGGAAAGTTCAAATTGTTTGTTGTGACAGCATCACATCCAACATAGGTCACTTCAGTAGAGCTGTTACTTTTCTGGAACAGTTAACAGGAAGAGAGCTGCTGCTTTTCCCTTGCCGTCATCACATATGTGAGCTAGTATTATGGAGTGTGTTCGAAAATGAGTTACTCCAAGTGGCAGTTAGTCCCAATGTAACATTTTACAAAACACTTAGAGAAAAGTGGGATGGCATGATAAAAGCAAATTATGAAGATGGGCATGAACTTGGCATGAGGCTTTCAGTGGTGTCAAAATTGACGAAGCACTTAACTTCTTCTGAAAACTACTGAAAGAAGAACACCTGAAAAATGATTACCATGAACTCGTTGAATTGTGCATCATGTTACTGGGGACAACTGTGGACTTGAATCTAAAAGTAAGGTGCATGGAGCTTTGCATCATGCAGGGTGGATGGCCAAAGGAATTTATTCATTGAAGATGCTCCTCATTCATTCTCAGCTGTTCCTCAATGTTAGTGAATTGGATGGTCTGAAGAACATCTGTTTGTTCATGGTACAAGTATATGCAAGATGGTGGTTTCTAAGTTCATCAGCAATCGGCGCACTTACAATGACTTGTGCTTTTTAAAAGAATTAAAACTGTACAAAAAAGTAAATGCAAGGGTTTCTTCGGGTGCTCTAAGGAAGTTTTGTCAGCACTTACAGTATTTAAATGAAGAGATTTATATGTTATAACTGTTTGATGACAACCTTAACAATGACACAAAAACATGTATGGTTAGAAATCTGCAGCTGAATACCTTGGGGCTGAAAGGGGGTATACTGTTCTACCTGTTGCAGTTACAGAACTTTTGGGTAAGTTTTCTTTTTAGCCTAATGTATCTACTAGCTGGCTGAGCTTTGAATCTCTCTATTATTTCAGATAAGGGAATTGATGTGTTCATTTCAGTCAGGAGTTTCGACATGTTGAAGAATTTAGATTTTTTAAATAAGGACCCAATTTCTTGGGATTCAAACACTTCCTACTATGAAAAATCTTAAGGTGATAAATGATATGGCAGAGAGAGGAGTGAAGTTAAACCAAGATATCAATGGACTATTAACGGCCAATGAAGAACAAAAACAATTCATTTTGCAATGTGAGCAATATCACCAAAGACAATACTCTGGCTGTAAAAAAAAGTAACACTAAAAACAATATTGTGCTAAAACTAGATTTGATTTAAGCTGCATTCCCACATTTTGTATGTTCTATTACATATTAATTACATACTAATACTTAAATCTCTTCCATTTAAATATATCTAAGCATATTTGCAAAACACTTATAGGTTAGTTTGAATTGTTTATGTCAAATAGAAAAGTACAAACACTTTATCAGTACTTAAGTTTGTTTAGATATTTATGTCCATTGCAGTAGGGGTTAATATTAATTAATTGTAATGAAATTTGGCAAATTATCAAAACATACCAAAAGTAAAAAGTTTTGATCTCTTGAGGAATGTGTTGGATTATTCAGCTATTGATTTTTGTACTGTTTCAAATATTTTTGATTTTGGGTTCTCTGATAGCCATTTAAGAGTTCACTGTTCTTGTAGTTTAACTCTTAAGTTCCTGATTACATCTTGATGAGGGGCAGGAGTAATTTTGTCTAATATCGAGTGTCTTGTAGCTCCTTTTGCTGCTTCATTCTCTTTAATGTTCTGATGTGATGGTATATATGTTCTGATGTTATAGCTTATCTCAACCTTAAAAGACAGTGTGAAGGTAAATGGGATATCTTGTCTCTATCTAACACGTACATTAGCTTCGTTGTTTTCTACACTCGTGCTGTCACCAAGTTGCTAATAATATGTAAATATTGAGTTGTTATAATTTTCAGCATTTAACATGTTATCCTATGCGGAATATCTTTTTTCTATAAGATTATATCATTTTTAGAGTATTTATAGACTTCTGTGGGCACAAATTTCTAAAGAAACAAGTTTTTCAGTAAAAGTCTGATAATTGCTGTTTCTATGTTTATCAGTAACTAATAAACCAAAGAGAACACAACAATATTTTCCTCTTAGCTAGAGTAATCTGAAGTGGTTTTATTATTATTTATATTTAATTTGTTGTTGAGCCCCACGTTTGGGAAGCCAATTTGCGACGGTTTTACTTATAATGTTTGTGTATGTGTGTTTACTTCACGTGATGATGCCATTTTGTGACGTAATTCTTTGTTAGGTTTGTAGCTCCATCTGGTGTTAGCAATTTGCGGTAGTATTAGTGTTTGTTTGAAAGAATGCTACTGTTATTTTATTTAATTTTGGTTTACTGTCCTCCGGCTAGCTATGATCTTTTTGGTCGAGCACATCTCTTTATACAGGTTGTGTAAACGGAAAGGAATCTTTTATCCAAAGATAACACTGATGAAGGAACTTGTTTTACACTTTTATTGTCGAACACATTCACTATTACATTTACACATTGATCTTGACACTCGCCAAACTGAAACTGTTATAATAACTTATTTACTGATCATTCTTAATTCACGTACTTCAACTTTTTGTATCATTAACTTTACAATACTTGAGATTTTTCATAACTCTGATACGCGTAACTTGCGAATCGATAGCCGACGTGTAATATTTCTACTGGACTGAAGGCGACGTGTAGCATACAAATATTTTCGGTGAACTGACGGACACTACCTCTAACCTAGCCCTTTTATACCCCTACACCCCGATATACCTAAAGATTATAACTGAGCTGCTATTGGCTAATAAAACGCGCTAACATTAGCATCTATTTTTATATCCAATGAAAATTATGAATACATATGCTCTAGGTATAATGTTCCAGCAAATTCTACAGAAAAACACGCCAACATTACGTAACTTCCTCGTCTCTAATAATGATAAACAGCTCACCCCCTCGCTGCATTATTGCACGCTATTATTGTCAGTTTCAGTAAGGCAGTATAAACTCACTTCTCAACAATAATTACAATCAACAAACATCTCAAATCAATGTCACACAACAATGCATATTCATAATATAATCATTCTTTACATTTAAATAATTTATGATACAAATTACTGCATCAAATCTAGATGCTGATACCTGCCAAGTTTGAATTCTCTAACTTTAATAAGATGAGCGATATAATTTTTTTAATTAAATATTTTTGGAAAATTTTATACCTATGCAGTAAAGAAGTTAGCCAGCAAGAAACTTTTTTGTTAATGAATTTACAACATGAACCAAGCAAGAGAAAATGTTGAGAAGTTGCATTGAGTATAACTTCTTTATGAACTAAGTTATTTTTTATGTATGTTACAATTTCTCCATTGTCATGAACTGTATTGTTGCAATTTTTGTTATAGGCTGTATAGTTTCGTATGGGTGCTACAGTTTGTTTCATGTAAGCAAATTAGGTAGGGAGTTAGTTTATTGATTAAAATCTGAAGAGTTTTAATTGAGGTCTAAAGTCATTTATGTTCCACTGTAAGATTGCAAGCCAATACTATAATGAAAAAACATGCACATATACAATAACTCAGGATAGGAGAGTGTTTGTTTAGTTTCTTATTCATTATCTAAAAGAGAATATTCAATTATTGCTATAGTTATCTGGAGGGGGAACTGGTATTTTTATTAGGTTTATGTGTGTGCAAAGCCTGTTTTGAATTTGTGCGCTCTTGGTTTCTATTTTTTTCTCTTAGTACTGTGGGTAGAGTTTTATGAGCTTTTCAAGCAATTCCATTAATTATGATTATTGGTATATTCTGAGGCCAGATTGACCCTCGTACATAGGTAGGTTTTTGGGCCAGTTGATAACTTGTAAATGTAGATCCAGTAAAGTCTTGTTGTCTCTAACGCTCCCTATATATGGCCTATGATCTTTGAGGGTTATCTCATTCCACCAAGCAATGACTGGACCCATTTCTGAAATGCAGGCACCCATGGGCGGAGTTTGTAACCTTCAATGGTAGGGTGATGATGAGGATGACGGAATGAGAGGGCCTACAGTTTTTACCGTGGACTCCGAATCATGTTGGGTCTTAGGGATACTTCACATGAGCAAGTCAGAAGTGAAGGCATGGATATGGCTGACTTAAAATCGCCATGCCAGAGCCAGGAATCGAACCTCAGACGCTCAATACGAGAGCCATAAATGAATCCACTGCACTACCCCAGCACCCAGATGCAATAAAGTTTCTCCTAAAAGATGTCCATGTTCATCTTGTCATTGATTGTTCCAGATTGATGATTTTGCATTAGCATCTATGGTGTAGAAGATTGGAATGTCTGGAAGTACCAAAGATGCCTGGTGCATCAGTTGTAGATGTTCATCTATTTCTTGGTTCAGTTGAAACTAACTACAGTAAAACCCCTTTTTTACGTCCCCTGCCATTTATGTCATTTTTCGCAGGTCCTGTTATTTACCCTATATCAGCAATACATAGTGTTCCCGCCATTTACAGCTTTTGAACCTCTGTATTTCCCACCTTTTTTGCATTTTCCACGTTGGCAGCATTGATTTTTGTTGAATCACTTTCACATCTCCATTTTCTGCTAAGTTGCCAGCGCTCAGATGTGACATCAGTTGCTATTTTGTGTTAGTTCACGTGGTATTTATACAGAAGCCTGTGATTTACTGCCCAGCAACAGGCTGTGATGGACCAGTCTTTTTCAAGAGTACATCGCCATTGATGCCGATGTAATAACATCATGGTGCCCACATTAGAAGACATTCTTTCCAGCCATCTTGAAGAAGAAGTTGACAAAGACTCTGACCAGGAACCCAAAATACGCACCAGCAAAGAAGCGATGGATGCATTAGCTGTTTTGTGACTACATTGCGAGTGCCTCAGGAGAGGATGGGGCATTTAATGTTCTATATGCTGGCAGGTGGAACTAATACAAATGCATAAGAAGCAAAGACAATTAACAATTTCAGACTTTTTCAAATGGACGATGTTATGTATATAGGTACATATTTATTTTCATGTCTTAAATATTGCAATATGTAGCATTACAATCTAATAGTAAATAAATTCATGTTTTAAAATTTACTTATACCATTTCCTGCCATTTACACTTTTTTGCATCATTCCCTTGAAACATGTAAAAAGGGGGTTCTACTGTATTGATGAAGATGGTGTTTTGGGTGCTGGTGTTCAGAGATAATTCAGTGCAGACAGAGTGACAGGTGCATCGGTGTATGATCTCTGTGGCCTGAATGATGTGGTTTAGAATAATGTGGCAACCATTGGTGCATCTCCTTGTATTGTTATTTTAGCCATGGCAAGCATGTAGGGAATTTGACTATTGATGGAGGAAGATTGTGTGCATAAGATGCTGATTTTGCCTTCTCCAGGTGATGGAGCTCTTGCCTTACAAATTTGCTTCTGGCAATGTTGACCTGTAGGAGTTTGATTTGGCATTTTCTTTGGTGGTACATGTTGATGTTTAGCATCTCTCTATTTCCTTGATCTTCACTGGCTATAGTTAGTTCTCATTATTAGGTACTGCAACAGGATTTGGTGAGTTGCATAGTTGTTTGAATTGGATTCCCTACATGGCTTTCCTCTATTTGTGCAGGCAATGTATCTTCCTATTGGACTTTCACATTCCCTCTTTGTGTGGTCTTGTTCCCCACGGTGTCCTCGACTTGCTTGATTTGTCTGAAGTGTTTGATCACATGGCCAAAGTCTTTGCATCTGTGGCACTTGGGGATTACAAGGAAAGTTTTTGTTGTGTGGCATCCAAAATTTATGAACAGACGTTCCTTGCATAAGATGGCTTTTCCTAGTTCTGGGATGACTTTCACCATCATTGTGTGGGCTGATTTGTTGCAGAGACCTGTTAGGAATCTGGGTTGGAAGGTATCTTTGGATGTGTCAGCGTCCCAATCTTCTATGAAGTTTCTGGGCATAGGTCATTTTCTGAAGCTGTTCCAAAGAACTATTTTGGAACTTCATATAGCATAATATTGGACCTCCATTTTTGTCGTCTTTTTACCATTACCTGTTTTGTGAGTTTCGTGAGAGAGAAGTCTATGAGCATCTTCCTTGGAGTTGGCTTCCATTATTACCAGCTTGTCAGTCTGTCTGAGGGCTTGGATATTTATATTATCTGTTGATGGGTTGATAGTCTCAGTGATCTTGGATCTTAGTCTGTTGATGGAGGTGACTGTGCCCAAAGAGTAGAAAACCATAGCAGGTTTAGAAACAGGCATTTCAGTTTGTGCAGAACTGAGCTCCATTTCCTTGGTTCGTAGGTTAGTTTTATCTTTTTCTGTCAGTTTTTATGTCATATTGATGTCATTGTACACATGTAGTTGTTCATAATTAACTTCGCATTGTTGATTTTAATCTGTTTCCTTGCCTACTACAGTCTATATACTTGTTAGATTGGCTTTCTTTATCATTGCATAGCTCATTTTTCTTCTTTTTCGATGCATTGCCTCGCAAGGTGGCCTTCTTGTTTACATAAGAAACAAGTTGGTATGTCTGAGATTATATGTATTTAATAATTGTGTTCTCATATTGGATACATATGCTTTCTGGTAGCTTTTCATAATCCTCTGCCTGAACATACATTTGACGCTGGAAGTTAAAAACGTTTGAAATGTTTGCTATACCAGCTGATACAAGATTATAGATGTTGGTTTAATTCCTAGCTTTGTAAAGCTTTCTTCTAGCATTGGGGATGTTAGGACAGACATTTGGGAGTTTTACTCTTTTGGTTTTAGATAACAGAAGTCTCAGTGGGATATTCATTACTAATCAACCTTTAATGTTGTGAGATTAGGTCTTCAGCTGGACATTTGCTTGACAAATACATGTACATTCTACCATTTGGTATTTGCAACACAAAGCAAATATTACTTGCATCAGTAAGGACAGCTACTGCTAAAACATATTCTTTAATGGTTATAACAATCTATGATTCTATTAGTGTAGCTTGTTCCCCTGTTGGGATAGCTTGGGTTACTCTAGAGTAGCCCAAATTAGTTGGGGAAATATTGGGTTTGTCACTTAGCATTTTTTCATGATTTAAATGGCTGCGCTTACACAGGTAGCCATGTCGTTGTTCCTCCTATGGAGGTTTACTTGGGACAATTATTAACTGTAATAATTAACCATGTACAGCAGTAATTCACCAATTTATTATTTTTGCTACTAAAGAAAACACTAATGTGTACTTCTGTGTATGGTCATGGTGTGGAATTGCTATTATTTAACAGACAAAGGCAAAAACTCAGGAGTAAGCATGCAGAACATTTAAAATATTCCATGGCCTGCCTCCATCTGATATACATTTATTGTAAGCAATGAAAGGGTTAAAGAAGCATTAACGCATTCTGCATTTCCATCCATATCAAAATGGTTAATAAAGTACCACTATTAATGGTGAATACATTTTTCACATAAAATCAAAATCTCAATGGATTTAAGATTTTTAAAATAAATGTACATCTCATTAACTAATTTGCTAATTTTGAGCCAAAATTTAAAACTTTCATGAGTAAAAGTCTCTGTTAATGCAGTTTTATTCCAGACAAGTCACTGGAGATGTGCAAAGAATAGTTATAAATAGATCTATCTGCATGACACAATTACAGGCAATAATGTTCTATTTGAATGAATGAATTAATTAATTAATCAACAAATTCAATATACAAAAAGAAAAAAAAAAAATCAGTAAATTCTGGTTGTTTCTTCTTTTAAACATTGTATTTAATACAATGGTTGGACATACCAGGTGGAATGGGTGTAGATGTCATCCTTTAAACCAGAGAAAGACTTTAATTAATAGATTAAAAAAGTTTATGAGCACTCTTCTTTTACCTTTTATAGTTTGTAGGAAAACAAAAATAAGGGAAAGTTTTGCAACCACATGCAATTTTCCTACAGTTGGATGTGAATTCATGGTTGAGGGATAAAGTGATTAGTGCTTTGGGTAGAATGTGCAGTGAGTTTTAGAAGGTGAGTTTTAAGATTATAATACTGCATCACAGGAATAATTAATTTAACTAATTGTGTTTTCCTTTCATGCATTTATAGTGAAATGTTTAATGTGCAATATAAGCAAAGCAAAAATGCTGTGATTGAAAGCATAAAAGAAAATAGATTTTTAAGTTAAACCATTTGATTTTATACACTTAAAATAAAAAAGAAAATTGGCATAATAGCTTTTAACATTCAGGTACAAAAAGCAAAATGTTTTACATATGATAATTATTCATTCACACTAGCTGTGTATAGGCAGTAAGGTGGAAAGTTGAATCACATTTGATAGAAAAAGATTAGAATGAGATGGTTTAATCTGCATATGGGGTTCTCAACATCGGCACAGAGAGACAAAGTCTGTGGTTTGAGTTCCTCTCATGACTTTGAATTTCTCAAGTCTGATTCAGCTTTTCAAAATGTTTTCATGATTATCTAAACATTCAATGAAAACAAATAAAGGTAATGTGTAATAAATTTATTAAGTAATTTATTGAAATACAACAAAGCAGAATCAAAGATTTTGTTTAAATGTAATAGAGGAGGCTAAGTACTGAGTTGTTTTGCTTTTATTTAATAATATATTAAAAGAAAGCAATAACATACAATATACAGTACTAGTGCAGCAGTAGTGTTGGCAGATATAAGAATTGTCTGGCTCATACTAGGTCATGGCAGCAATGTCTTCAGTACTTGGTTGCAACAACCTCTTAACTCTAGCAACATTTATGATTTGTGCAAAACAGAAATTCTTAATTGCAGTGAAACTAAACAACTAAGGAAAGAAGAGATAAGTATGTAGATCAACTGTTCTTCTATCATATATTTCATTAACTTTTCCCTTAATTATTATGTATTTGAATTTAGATGCCATAAAATACATAAAACTTTTTTTCCTGCTAAAATAAATGGTATAAATTAACATCAGAAAGACAGCTAACAGTGAAGTCACTTTATCATTTTAAATGAGTCAACATTTACACTTGAAACTTCACTTAATGCCAGATGGCTAAAAGTATGTTCCTGTTTTAGCCATCTAATGTAGACCAAGCTTTTAAGTGTAAATATTCACTCATATAAAATTATGATAATATTTATTTTTATTTGTTTTTGTACACAGAATCTCCTCGCTGAATGGATAACATCTATACTCCCTCTAGCTGGTATAATGGGAGTGTAAAACAAAAGCAAAATAATAAATACTCTAAAATTCAGTGTATTTCGTAATTTATTTTTCTAGAGTTTTTAACTTATCATTACCTCTCTCCTGGAATCTACACACATTTCTTAGCCATTTCTTTATCACTTTTCTTAAATTGTTTCCCCCCTTGTTTTTAACATTTAAAATTCTCTTAATATGAGAAAGAAACACGTCTAAGTTTCTGTGTAGAAACTCCAGTATGAAATTTGGTCACTGCTTTTAATTATCAGCAGTCCTGAACCAATGGAATCAGGTGGAAATTCATCGCTAACAGCACAAATGTCTGTGTTTTGTCGGTCAGCGTTTTTGTCAAATTAATATTAATGGCCACTGAAACTAATTACTAACACAAAGTGGATTATGGGGAGGTCTTCGGTACACTGATAACATATCATTAATATAAATTAAAACTGTTAGTAGATTTGTAACATAAACACCACTTATTTACCATTTACTAAGGACATATTTCAAAAGCCTTTGTTTTTATCTTTTGCTTCTCATCAACTTGAAAACTATTCTTGTAATTGAATACTGCCAACATTTTCAAATGAAGTTACAGAAATCTTCAGGCATTATACAAATTTTATGTAAAAATATCCAATCATGTATTTCCATTACAAGATCCTCCCTAACCCTAGAGAAGGAATAGAATACTAATATTGAGCAACTATGTATGATGTGTATACTAGGCTTCCATTTAATGAGAATTTATTATATTTTAACCATGTTACTTATTACATTTTCCTTATTCTTTCCCACCTGTCGAAAATTTAAAACTATAGACAGTGTAGTGAACTACACTGAAATAATTTGCGAGTGTGGAAGTGTCTTGGACAAGTAATTTGAGATAGGAAACATATACCCCTCTGTTCAGATTTCAAAGTTATGTTTTAATTTTATAAAGTGCCACTAAGATGCTGGCTAATAAACATGCTATTGAAATCATAACATGATAATGAACAGAGCTATCAGAGCATATCTCTCTGGTGCAACGGTTATGACATCAGCTATCAAATAAAAGGTGGCATTGTTTTCGATTTTGAGTCTCCCTTTTATTGCCCCCCCTTTTTTTAGTAGGATATAATAATACAGATTTTAGCCTTCATTTTAATTTGCTTTAATTTATACTATTAAATCTGAATAAATCACTTCATTTAATTACAACCCTTACAAAAAGTAGAATCATGTTTAATGCTATAGAATTCATATTCTGTATTTAAAAACAGGAAGTAGTAAAAGAAAGAAAAAACATAATTAGGCATTGCATATATGGATGATTATATAACTTGTTTAATATGTTTAAGCATATATTGATTATATTGTAACTAAGACAGTAATATATGTTACTCGTTAGTAAGAGTTTTTCTTTACTGTGGAGAGAAGTGTTATGCAATACATAAAAACTCCACTCTGTCATATATGTTGGGAATTTGATATATTAAGTAAAAAGTATGACATTGGAAACCCTAAAAAATATAAAAACTGAAAGGCACTTGCAAAGTAAGATTTGAGGTTTTAAGCAATGATTTATTGATAAGAGCTCGGGTTACCAGCTGTATGGTACTAATAAAACCTCCTGAAGAATCCACAAAGCAAGCATGGCTAAAAGCACAAGGATGGCGGAACTTCATTGCCTATTAATCCAAGCTCTTATCAATTTGGAAAGTAGCTTTATATTTAATTCTGGTGTATGTTTCTATCCATTAAGTGAATATTCTACAAAAAATAACTGCAAATATATATGGATAGGTAATAAATACATGCACATATTTAAAACTTGAGAAACGTGTATTTTAGAAGGAGTTGTATCGTATTTCAACTGTTAGGGAGCCAAACACTTGAAGTAGTTGCAACCGCACATATAGTAAACAGTTTCCAGTAGCCTTTGCCCCAAATTTACTTTCAGGTGGCCTTTGCCCCAAGTTTAAAAAAATATTAACTTTGTAATTTGACTGTTCTTTAAATATTATTATTTATGTTTGCTTTGGCTGCGTCAGTATTTATTTTAGAGACATGCATATCTTGGCAAGGTTGTGATGCAACAAGAATGTAGGCTTACACAGATTATAATTTTACTTCACTCCTTTTATTAATGCTTGATATGATTTAAATAACACTTCACTGATATAGAGAGCTGTGAGATTCTTTTTATTAATTAATTACACTTTTTTTTAACACGTAAACTTATTTTTCGTCTTCACACGAATACGTATTAAATCTCTCGAGGACGCATCTTGCATCCAGTTACAATCACTGTCTGCAGGCAACTGACTTCTAGATTTGTAAATTTTGCTATATTTCAGTTTCTGATTGGCTAATCCTACTCCAATAGAATACCTTCATTTAACTAAAGTTTTTCTGGTTGTTGATTGGCTATTTTATAAACTGTCACTAAAATTACATTATTGTTACTCCAAGAATCACAAATAGTACTGTTAAACTTTCTTACTCATTATTGACTCAAGGTTACCTCATTGTTAACTCATTGTTAGCAACCTTTAACTTATTATTCTCACAGCTCCTACATTATTAAATTATGTAATATATTCACATAACATTATTACACATGGATACAATAATATAAGCATATGCAATGACTGTTACATACATTTTACAAATGATTACATAAACATATTGCTTCAAGGTGGGCTGTTATTGCATTTACATATAGTGTAATTACACTGAAATTATTTAAGTGTTAAAAATACTGCCTCAAATTGCCCCCTTTTAGAAATATTTAAAATTGTTCTTTTTGTTTTTGTTCTTTTTTTTTAATTTTTAATTATTTTCTGAAAGAAAGAAACATAACCTGTTTTGTTATTATTGCACTTCCTATTTTTCACTGTCACTTTTATTTAACACTCACTGGTTTTTCACTACACTCGTGTATAGCAGAATACTTCATTTTGTTCTTTCACTTGTTTGACACTTTGAGGTCAATTATCTGGTGTTCAATGACCTGAGTGAAGTTTGTTTATTCACTAGCATAGCCACTATTAAGCATTTTATTTGCTATACATTAACATTTAATTAGGCATATTAACACCTGTTAACCTTTCTTTACAACTTATTTCTTACAATTTATTTTTATTTTCTTAAAATTTCTAACAATTTATACCTTATACAATATAATTGCAGTTGCTATTCAGATTTATTATGTTTTTCTTACTATCAAATGGATTTTTCTTCTATTACATCTTTTTATCTGAACTCTCTTTTGTTATATTGACAATTGGTTACTTTAGTAAAGATATTATTATACCTTTTTAAATTACATTGCTTTCCCCTGTTATGTTCCAGATACTTTATTTTATTTTTCTTCTTGTACCTCAGACTGTTTACTTTTATTTTCTTTTTCTTTTTGTGCCACACATAACCTACATACTTTGGTTTCTTTTTCTTTTTATTCTTGTGCCATAGACTTTTTAGCCTTGCCCTAATTTTATGTTGCACAGTGGTATTCCAAAACTTATTCATGAATAAAATTCTAAATGTTTCAAAATTCATTTCACTATCTGCTAGCATATGTAACCATTCTAAGGTTTTGTTATCGAAGTATTTTCTAATAAGGATCATTTTTAATGCTTCAGGCACATTTTTCAATTTAAAATATTCTACTAAATCATTAATAAATTGTACTGGACTTGAGGAAGCATTAAAATAAGGTAAAGGTAATTAATTTAACACAGAATAATGGTTTGACATCTGATTTGGTACATGCACATGTGTGTCATCATTATTGTTTTGTGTTTGAGAGGCTGATGCTATGGAAAAAGCAGTAGCGTCTCTTGTGCTGTTAGTTAACAAAGGTGATACACTTCTTTCTGCACTTGTGTTATTGCCATGTATTTGATTAGCATTTACAGAATTAGTTACATTTGTATTTACCTTTGGTGCACTGGTACTTAAATTTTCAAAACTATTTCTGAGTTTATCAATTTGTTTGCTACTTTCCTGTACTTTATCTTTAATTTCATCTATCATTGACTTATGTGCTTCTTTAATTGCATCTGCATTTGTTTTTGCCATTTTATGCATTTTATTGATTTCCGCTGTTAAATCTATTTGTACTTGTACTAGATCTGCATTTGTATTTTCTAACATTGTTTTTAATTCTTCACCCTGTTTATCTAACTTATTACAAATACCTTGTTTAGTATTAGTAAGCTTTAACTCCATTTCAGTAACATTTTTGTCAATATGACTTGATAATTTCTGTTCTAGCTGCTTACAACATTTGTTTACTTTTAAATCTATATCTTTTTGAAGTGCTTTGGAAGATTGTTCTAGTTTTATTTCTAACCTCCTACTTTCAGCTTTACTTTCTTTCATACAATTTTCTATTTGCTTAGCTAGATCATTTTTGATACTAGATAGCTCTGTATTAGTTTCAGCTAACTTATTATTAGTTTCAGTTATCTTCTTATTACTTTCAGTTAACTTATTACTTAACTCTGTACTAGTTTCATTTAGCTTATTCAAGTCTTTTCTCAGCTCTGTATTAGTTAATTATCTTATCAGTTATTGCTTTTAGAAGCCACATAATATTTTGTTGTGATAAGTTTTCTTGCTCTTGTTGGTTAGATTTGTGAGGGTTTCTTTCTTTTGTTGTTCCCTGCACTAATATGTGTAAAGGTGATTGACCTTGCATACTACTGCTATCTTTTTCTATGCCTACCTGTGAATTTACAGATAACTACATCTAACCTATTTGTTTTCTCTAGTTCTGATCGTAAATTTACATTGTAATCAGTAATGGCAAACCTATCCTCTCCTACCTTCCATATTTTCATTGTTTTCTGTTTCCATTTTTATTTGTGTATTTTCTTTTGTTATTTTTGGTTTGAAATTGCTCAGTTTTAATTTTCCGCTTCTTAACAGCATGAAATTATCTTAATAACAATATATTTTCTTAATTAACTTGACAATCATTAAACATATATTGGAATTTTCTGACCTTTTGTTCTGGCTGTTACAGTAAACCTTTTTATTCCGGTGCACCCTCGTAGATTGTTGAATTGTTGAGTGCGTGCCCCGTACTCCTGAAAGAATTGTTGCTGTCCTTGGATGCTGTTGATGATTCTGAAGTTTTTCTGAAGTCCCCTGATGTTCTCTGTTGTTTTCTGAAGTTCTCCGATGTTCGTTGATCTCTTTTTTTCAGTTGTTGTCGCCAATTCTTCTCTCTTCGAGCCCCACGCTGGGCGCCAATTTGGAAAAATATTAGTTTGTTACGTAATTTATTAGTCCCACGTTGGGAGTCAATTTGAGAAACGTATATTTTAGGAGTTGTATCGTATTTCAAATGTTGGGGAGCCGAACACTTGAAGTAGTTGCAACCACATGTATAGTAAACAGTTTCCGGTAGCCTTCGCCCCAAATGTACTTTCAGGTGGCCTTTGCCCCAAGTTTAAAAAATATTAACTTTGTAATTTGACTGTTTCTTTAAATATTATATATGTATGTTTGCCTCGGCTGCATCAGTATTTATTTTGGAGACATGCATATCTTGGCAGGGTTGTGATGCGACAAGAATGTAGACTTACACAGATTATAATTTTACTTCACTCCTTTTATTAATGCTTGATACGATTTAAATAACACTTCACTGATATAGAGAGCTGTGAGATTCTTTTTATTAATTAATTACACTTTTTTTTAACATGTAAACTTATTTTTCGTCTTCACACAAATGCGTATTAAATCTCTCGAGGACGCATCTTGCATCCAGTTACAATCACTGTCTGCAGGCAACTGACTTCTAGATTTGTAAATTTTGCTATATTTCAGTTTCTGATTGGCTAATCCTACTCCAATAGAATACCTTCATTTAACTAAAGCTTTTTCTGGTTGTTGATTGGCTATTTTATAAACTGTCACTAAAATTACATTATTGTTACTCCAAGAATCACAAATAGTACTGTTAAACTTTCTTACTCATTATTGACTCAAGGTTACCTCATTGTTAACTCATTGTTAGCAACCTTTAACTTATTATTCTCACAGCTCCTACATTATTAAATTATGTAATATATTTACATAACATTATTACACATGGATACAATAATATAAGCATATGCAATGACTGTTACATACATTTTACAAATGATTACATAAACATATTGCTTTAAGGCGGGCTGTTATTGAATTTACATATTATGTAATTGGACTGAAATTATTTAAGTGTTAAAAATACTGCCTCAAACTTACACAGGACCAGCTCCAGGAGTTTTGCTGTCCCATGTAATAATTGTCACCTGCCCTCATTCTTTGAGATAACTAATCTTTATCCACAATGTGTCATCCTCTGACTACTCATTCTTGCACAAAGTAAATATGTATTTGCAGGGGTAATCAATATATAAAAAACTAGATCTGAGTGAAGGATAAAACGCACAAGTCGGGCAATAAAAATGTTCAATTTTTTTGGGCTTACCTCTTTATTAGGAGGTTAAAAGACTAAAAACACGCTAGACAGTCACCTGCACTGGTTAATAATCCACAACATATTTGGGCCTGGGCTTGTTATTTACATATGAGCAAAGGCACAGCTTGGGAGTGGTTTTGGGGGTTGGAACCCTTCCCCCATGCTAAAAAAGCATAAAAATTAATAGCACAAATATCTTTGTTAAAATAATAGAACTTTCTGCCAGGAAACGAAATAATTCATTGTATCACTGGTAGCGCTATATTTCACCTTAGACAATATCGCCAAAGGTGATGCAATAGAAACTGTACCCTGTATTGACATGGGTAAAATCATGTTAAGATATCGGGGGCATGTGTTCCAGTGTTGAATTTCAGGGGTTTATAAATGAATGCAATATCTCCCAGTTTAGAACATAATTAGAAACCCTATTTTGTAACGAAATAAAATATTTCACAGTAGTAATTAATTCTCATCTCGAAACACATTTTCCGCTTAGAATACGCAAAATATATTGTCCTAATTTTAATTCCAATTGCTGCACCTTAATGTGTTAATATAAAATCGATTTATTTAAATGTTTCAACTGGAGATTAGTTCATATTTATAGTTTGAATTGATACAAATTGTTTAAAAATGAATCTTTATAATAACCCCCCCTTAACATTTTTCTGGCTACGCCTTTGCATATGAGTAACAGAAGTTATTAAGTACTCCTTATTTCATTGTAATGTTAAATGCCACATTATGCAAGTGAGCCACTCTATAATTTGTACTTTAGTGTTACTGTTATGTGTGCTTATCTGTTTAAGGCATGTGGTATGGGACATTGTCCATAACAATGACATGGAATGTTAAGGAGTAACTGAACCTTAAACCATCTGTAGAAATGCTCATGGTTAATGTCTTTATGTTAATCCCCAGATCTCAAACTGAAGAGCAGCAGGTGGTCATAAAACATTAAATGTTTCAGTAAAGGCAATAATAAAGCCCTGCGGGTGACTTCATGGAGCTTTCAATTGTCATTAGTCCAGCACTGTAATACGGATGGTCAGCGTTTAATCATGTTTCAGTCAAGCACGCTATTTTCCTCAAATTTTTATTTTGTATTTATCTTAAAAATAATGTTGTTAGGGTTTCAGTATCGGATCTTTCAAGTGTTTATTTTTCTCTTATTTATTGTCTTAAACATAAATACAAAATCATGGAGGACCTTGTTCAAAGAGCTAAAACTTTTCTGAAAGAGCTCTGCTTCTTTAAATAAAATAAGTTTGTGTATAGTAGGATGCTCATTTTGGGTATAGTAACCGTAGATTGCCTTATTATTGCATTTAATTCCAAGTTGTCCAATTGAGTTTCTTTAGAGTTAAAAGTAGTATTAACAAAGTAGCCTAACAACACAAGAGGTAACTGAATGCACAAACTGCAACTTCTATGATACCATTAAGGTAATAACTGACTTGAGAGGTTCATTTAGTTGTTGTTTTTTATTGTTATAATTTATGGACGCTCTATAACTACTATGGTCCTTAGTGTTCCTATTCTATATTGGGCGTGAAAGACCGGAAAGTTTGCTCAGAGACCTCTTTTATCAGGCTTGAGGTTCTTTTACGTGCCGTAAGTCTATGACACGGGACCATCGGCTTTACTTCCCTTCCGAAGGAAGCCACGCTTAAAATTTTTATGCCCGAAAAAAACCATCGCCTTCCGCCGGGTTTCAACCCGCGACCTCGGGAACTGGAGATTAGATGGTACCCCCAGACCACGGAAGACGACTGAGAGGTTCATGAGTCACCAATGTAAGCAATTAAACTAAAGCTAGTGGCTTGATGAAACACTTCTATTTATAAACGTGACACCCGACCCTCACGGGATGCTTTAACGATGATCATCAATGAGCATCCATCCAAATCACTTTGGCGCTTCATTTGTCATCAGTTTCAAGAAAGTTGCTAGATTTTAAGCATGACTTTCAATTTTATTCCGGCATATTTTCACATATTGTGTTCATATTTTAAGATAAACATGCTGACCTGGGCGATGGCACGACTCGACCGCCCCCTTGAGCCGCCCCTGATCTACATAGATTCGAAAGATGTAATGTAGGATATTAGCAGTGGCGTATCCTCTGTTGTGCGGCACCAGCAGTGATGTGGCAGTTAATCAGTGTGTTGATTTTCTGAACATCCAAGCCGCTCAACACAATATGGTTGAAATTGATCCAGAAACCAGCGAGCCGGGATCTCTCTCTCTCTCTCTCTCTCTCTCTCTCTCTCTCTCTCTCTCTCTCTCTCTCTCTCTCTCTCTCAGTTTAACGCCCTTTAACCTAGTAGGTCATATCGGACGATGAATGAATGGAATTGGTGAAATGATGCTCAAATGAGCCTGGAGTCCATAGAGCTTAAGTTAGCCGACATTCGTCTTCTCAGGATAACCCTGGAAAAAAAACTTATCCAGGCAACTCACCCTAACCAAGATTCGAACTGGAATATCTTGATTGTATTGCAGACACGTTACCACCACACCACAGAGGCGGACTCCTTCTCTCTCTTGTATTCTGCGAACTTACAGCTCGTGTTGCTTCAGGGGGGCCTCTTCCCGCTTCCCGCGCATTCACTGCTTGTCGAGCTGTCTGCTAGTGACGTCACGTGGAAGGTAGCTGGATAGCTATTCCCATGTGGAAGCTCAGGGTTTACGATATAATTCAAATCCTGACATGATATGGTCACCTCAAGCAAATTTATTTGAAACAAAACTCTCATTCCGTAACATATAAAATAGAAAAATAATACGGAGGAAGAAACAAAACTATCCATATACTCTATCTAACAGCTTGTCTTGTTAAACAACACATTATTTTTTTTTTGCTTCAAATTTTTCAACATTTAAGTTATAATTGCAATGCATTTCTTGCAAAAGATAACAATTATTATTGCCTTTTAAACACGTAATAAACGAATAGAGGGAGGGAGAGAGAGACAAGGGGAAGAAAAACCATATTATATTAAAATAAAATAGAACCTTCAGACTATGCATTATTTCTGCAATTTTACTTTCCCTCCAATTTACTTATAGTAAGTAGAAGTATTGTATTCCACCCAAAATTTCGGTACCGAGATATCACTGGAAACACATGTTTTGAGACTCTTGAATCTAAAAACCACGTTTTTAGAAACAGGTTGTGCATGCGTGTGAACAGCATAACTCAAAACGAAAAGTCGGTTAAATACCAAACTTGGAATTTAACTCCAGCATCTTCCAAGGATGCGACATGATTTTTTAAGAAGATTCCGTATCACGAACTACTCTTTACATGGGAAATTAACCATTACTTTTCTGTTCTCAAAAATGACTAATACCATTTTGATTAAAGTGCATATGTTTAAAACATTTGCATGACAAATAAAATGTATATTTCGAATTTCCTGTAATTAACCTGTGGAAACTTCATTTGAATGCCTTGTATAATTTGGTAAAGGTTAAAAGATTAAAAAATTATTTTAAAAAGAAATAGATCTCGTTAAAGCACACACTTTATGCCAAATAAATATTGTTATGGCGTTAACCATGTACAAGATATTCTGTGTTATTTGTCTGAATGTTCAAATACTTAAACTTTTTAAGTGGTAAGTCGCTATTCGGCTTTTTTCCCTCGTGGTCATGCAAAGAGCATGGAATTTCAAAGCCATCACATAGCGACACGCTTTATAATTTGACTATTGGTTTAGCTTTCTGAATCCTCCTTATGCATACAACTAAATGTGTAATTACAGTTCATCTCTGTTTAACAAGTTAGATAGAAGAATAAACGTCTTTATGAATATTTTGTAGAAGAGTGAGCAAAGAAAGTCATGTGAATGTAGAAAATCCGAGTTTTATAATTACAATATATATTGTGCATATCTTCACACTTTAAACAGCTATAAATAATTTTAGTTATATATGTTATGCATTTTCAGAGATGACGACAGTGATAAAAGTAAGCTATAGAAAATCCTTATTTAAGGTTGTAAAATAATGTAATTTTATCGCAGATTACACTTTCTAGTTGAATACCATCACAATGTTATATCATTACAATGATATTCCTCAGGATGGACCGAGTGTTTTTTCTCTTAAAATGGTAAAGAAAATGTTTTTCTTATTTCGGATTTTAAAAGAGCGCTTGCATAGGTATGCAAAAGGGTCATCAGCCTTTTGTCCACGTTATACCTGAATTTCCACATGATTTGGTATTTAAGGCAGTATATTACCCTAAGGCATAGCGAAAGTTACTGGATTTCGCCTTCTTTTATCTTTCTGTTGAACTTCTTGAAAGTTTTGGAGACGTTGTGTCCGAGTCCTTGTGCATTTGAAACAGCGCGAACAGGTGTCACAAAGCGTGCCAAATTGCCCTATTAGGTGCATTTGATTGCACGTCTTCACGCACTAATTTCTATAACAGCATATTCCCTATTTTCTGGGGAAAAACCATTCCTAAATAACGCCTATATAATTATTTCGTGGAATCACAGAACAACTCTTTAAATAATATTTTTCTGTAATGCGTTGTACTGACCAATCACGAACAACAATTTTGTACCCCACAGGTGCAAACGTTGTTCGGTAAGCGTTGTTGCTCACTAAATAAGAATGCTCTTTCCGATTACTTAGAAGTTAGTTCTAGTTGTGGATGGATTTGGAAATACAAGTGTGGTGTACATTCGTGTTCAAAATGAATGTTAAAAAATTTTTTAACTGTGCTGTTGCGTAATGTTCTAATATAGGAACAAAAACCGCTGGAATTATGTATTATAGATTTCCTAAAATGATAAACTAAAGCGCATGTGGGTGTCTCGCTGTAAACGGAGTGATAAATTCAACACTGATAATGTTCGAGTCTGCTCAGTATATTTTCGGCCTGACGACTATGAATGGGACTTAAAAGAATGAATTAATTGGCTTACCTCTACGAAAACTTTACGTGCCGTGCAGTGCCGTGTCTGTCTCCGGATGATATGATTCCATGGCTTTCATATTTCATATGTGTTAAGAGTATGAAAACAGCGACATAATTTGCTCTAAATTCCCTGATTTCGACAAAAGAATTGTTTATATATACGTCAGAACCTGCACATTTATTAGGATGCGGCATTTGAATACAAAATTAAAAGCTGCAACCGTGGAAAAAAGAAATACAAGGAAATGTCAGCAGTGGGTGGCATCTATTTCTTCTACAACAGTAGCATGACCAGCCACTTCTAAATTTAAATCTACTTTTAAGATTAAACAAATAATAATTTGTTACTTTTTATGTTAGTAATAGTTTTGATGGTGGTGTTGATAAAATTGGTTTGTAATAAGTAGAATGAGTTGAGAAAAGTTTCCTATGCTTTTACAGTTAAAGTATCTTTCATAACATATGTCATTGCATTATGTTACACTTCCTTAATTACTACTTAACCGTTTACACAATGGGTATACCAAGCCATGCCTTAAAATTTACGTATTAAAACGGGTTTAAACCGATCTCTTTCAATTACTATCCAAAGAGCGCGCGTGCTCAACCTTCCACATGACGTCACAGGCGCGCAGCCAATGAGAGCGAAATGGCCGGAGTGGCCTACCTTCCCTATACTCAAGTTACCTTACTCAAGTTACCTTGGTGTTGCTTGAAGCAATACGTAGTGTGAATAGTCTGTCCCTGAGTACAGTTGACTGTAGAGTATCGTACACGGTTGTTAGTGCGCATGCGTCGAGTTAACTTCGTGCTAATGCTTCGTTCAATTTCAAAGTTAAAAGCAAAAACACTTCATAGTCAAACTAGTGAGGTGATTGCTAATGTTTATGATACAGAAAAATCAAGCCAAGAATAAGGTTCGGTACTCTTCTGCGCTTTCCAAAGAAACCCAAAAACTGCAAGAAAGAGTTTATACAACCACTGGCGTCTCTTACAGTTATGTTTGCAGAATTTAGCAAGAAAAACAAAAACTTGAAGAGGAAGGAGTATCTCTTGCGACTGCTAGAGAAAAGTATAACGTCCCGACGACAGGAGTAGCAGAAAATGACTATGGTTGGTTTAATGTAATAAACAATTGAAGTAGTTATAATTAAAAACAATGGGAAGGAAAGCAGTGTCGATGATAATCACATTGATGGGGATTCCAAGAAGACGAAGATATGTCAGATACAGAGGAATTAAAATGCGATAAAAAACTAAACTATTGTTTCGTTCAGTGCAAAGTGCTGTGTGAACTGGAACCGTTACTGGAACTATGGTATTTAATTTGGTGTATACTGTACCAATTCTCTGTATAGAGACATGTGAAATAAACATTCCAGTGATACTTGAACGGGTGACTTCATCATAATTAGATATCGCTGCTACGGAAGGCAGGTAATGACTCGCATCCAAGCTTTCATTTAAATGTTTCAGTGTTCCAGGACGAATGCACGGGCTATACATCATGATGCGGCATCGTACCTTCGCCACTTTCGGTTTCTTTCGTCAAAGTCCGTATTCAATGCATTCTGTGGACTGGTTTTGCGTATTTCCGCATGAGATGGTTGGCGTTTGTTAGGAGAGGTGGGATGCATGAAGATTTTGCTTGACTGTGAGCTGTCCCGTTACAGTGTACACTTCTTCCTTCTTCGTCTTGCACAGTGCATCAAGTATGAGAAGACTGGTGACGCAAAAACTTCAGTGAATACTAGAGTTGTTAGTCTTTATTGTCGTTTGCATTGTTTAGTGAGAATCAACAGTATTAAGTGCACAAGAACCTCATTTATCCGTCCAGGTGGGACCGCAGATAATCCGCGTCCTCCGTGGTCTAAGGGTACCACATTAACCTCTAGTTCTCGAGGTCGGAGCTTCAAACCCGACGGAGGACGATGAATTTTTTTCGGGCGTAAAACTTCTTCGGGAGGAAAGCAAAGCCGGTGGTACCGTGTCGTAGATTTATAGCACGTAAAAGAACCTCAAGCATGATAAAGGCATTTCCGGTCTTTCACGCCCAATATAAAATGGAACGTTAAGGACCATAGTTAAAGAGCGTCCATAAATACAATTCAATTTAATTAGTTTTCCGGAGATAACCAGGCAATACGGAAACAAAATATTAAATGAATACAAATCTTGATGCATGATAGTGAAATTTGAATCACTGAAAAAGCATAAGAAAAAAGAATTGAAAGCGATCACTATCAAGACTGCCATCAAAACGGATGAAACATAATCTCACATACTTTAGTTTTGTTCTGTGTAGCTTGAAGCATGCAACCGAAAGCGATCTCTACGACACATGCGGTGCCAGCGTTACAGCTGTATACAATCATGTATTTATCAAAGGAGGCATATATTTTCGTGGTTAAAAAGTAAGAAAAAATCAAACCGGAAATCCGGATTAATGAGGTTTTTGTATATGTTACTTAAAACTACTTAAATAAGTTAATGATCTTATTGGCAAGGTAAACCTGTGAAACATAGTCAACATGTAAGCTTTAGAAGAACTTAGAAACAGAAAATGCTGTACCCTAGCATTTGGTGAAAAATTGGCAGTTGTTATGAGCGGCAAATCGTCTCCCGAAATTCCGTATTTAACCTTTGTATCCACACACAGCAAATTATACTTTGTTCAATAACTAAGTTACCGAGGTAGCCTCATGAATTTATTACGGCGTTAGTCACGGTTGGCAACACTAAGCTTCGGGTATATACAAAATGGTTACAAGAATGCATTTAATTGTTGCTGGCTACTAATTGCACAACATTCTGTACATTGTCGTGTAATGTTGCTACAGTAAACCTCAACTGTGGTGCTCATGGATGATACTCAAGAACTCTCTAAATCTGAATACAGCAGATTAAGCTATAAAAAGAAAGAAGATTATACCAGAAAGTTAGGCTACTGTTGATTCAGAAGAGGGTGAAGCTACAGATTTCAGTGCAGAAGATTCTACAGACGAATGGATTCCAAGCAAGGAAGATGCTGCTGATACAGATACTAAAAATACTACTGATGCTTGTAATATTGAAATTGAAAGTGAGAAGAGTGATAACAGTAGCGATGCAGAGCTGACAAAAACAGTGAGGTGTTTGTGTCTTCTACAGTCATATACGCAGTAAAGATGGAACTGAATGGCATAAGGAAGCTTTTGGGACAAGAAAGTTGCTGAAGCATAATATCTTACGGTAAAGGACTGGTCCAACACGGACTGCAAAAATTCTTTCCATAAAAGACACCTTCAAGAGTATATTCACAGATGAAATGTGTGATATAATAATACGTCAAATCAACAGGAAGACAACTCAGGTATTCACAAATTATAACATCAATTCAGAAGGAGCAGCGAAAGCGTGTAAGCCATTTAGAACTGAAGAATTTGATGCATATATTGGTATATTGATTACAGCGGGAGTAAGATTCTCTAACAGTGAAGACACAAAGGCAATATGGAAAACAGATGCATTCACATTGAATCCTGTAAGCTTATCCCTCAACGCATTTTGGCAGATAAGCAGATTTATAAGATTTGACAGTGTGAACACTGACGCAGTATTTTATATCACAACACTGTGAATGCCAGAGTAATTGTAGTGTAAATTAGCATTATTGTATGCCAAGGATTTGAGATGTTTGTTGATTATAAGCATTGTTAGGAAATAAGTTTACACGACCTCACTGAAACTGACAATAGGAGCGGATAACAATGAGCGAGGGGGTGAGTTGTTTATTAATTAGAAGAGACAAGCAAATGACGTCAGAGTAGCGCGCTTTTCTTTAGAAATGGAGGGAATATTTTCCCGCGCTTTATTAACCAATAGCAGCTCTGTTATAATGTTTAGGCATATCGGGGTGAGGGAGTATATATGAAGCCAGAGACAAGTATTGACCAGTTCATCAGAATCATTCACGCGTTACACGTCGCACAGTTCAACAGAATCATCCACGGGTTACACGTCGCGCAGTTCTACAGAATCTCTCGCGTCGTAAAGCTAGTTACAAAAATGTGAAATACTCGAATTAATAATGTGCGGCAAATAAATGATTATAGTTATATTCGAAAATATAACAGTTTCAGTCGGGCGTGTATAAAGAGTAAATATGTGAAATTAATAACGTGTGACGGCAATAAAAGTGTAAAAACAAATTCTTTTATGAGTGTTATCTTTTAGTAACAACTCCTTTCCGTTTACACACCCTGTTCAAGAGATTTGCTCGACTGAATAATAATAGCTAGCCGGAGGACAAAGAGCCCAAAATTCAAAATAGTAAAACAATAACAGGCGCTCAGCAAATAAGACAACACGACGATACCGCGACAACACCAGGAGTGAGCGTTTAAAAAGTGACAAAGCTGCTGCAATATTTGACATATTTAAAGTTTTAAATTAAAATCTTCGAAAAAACCATGTGACAAACTTTGAGTCGGAACAGACCTGTACTGGCCCACCTTGTAGTATATAATGATGATGAAAAAACTATGTTCTTACTGATTCCCTCGCTGTTGATGAGCAGCTATTTCCTTACAAAGGAAAGAAAAGATTTACTTAAAGCCATCCATATATGGCTTAGGGTTTGGTGGATTTGTGATTCACGAAATTCTTACCCAATAGCTGGCCAAATTTGTATTGGGAAATCTGCTTCCGAAAGAGAAACTAATCAAGGAGAGAGGGTAGTGCAAGATTTGTTATCATCTCAAAGATACCGGCAGAAACATAGTCACTGACAATTTTTTCACAACTCTGTCATTAACAAGGCTGCTGATGACCTGGATTTGTCCATAGCTGGTACTGTGAAAAGAAACAAGCTCTATATACCCCAGGAGTGCAGCCATTCTCTTTACCCCAAGAACTGTAGACTACATTTGGATTCAGGATTATTGTTTGCAGATGATCGAGTGGCAGGTTCCATCTCGCTGTGGGGCTAAGTAAAGCTATTGAAGCATTTGGAAAATACTGTAAAGATTGAGGGTTGAGGATAATCATGATTTTTAAAAAAGGACATAAACTAAGAAAAGTCGAAAGGTGGTATTGGGAAGAAACGGAGCTGGAAGTAGTGAGGACAATTGATTATCTAGGTGTAACGCTCAATAGTGCAGGGGATTGGGGAGAACAGAATAAAAAGTACTAGCAAAGGCGAAATAAGCAATACAGTTAATCAGTGCATGCGTGAACAAATACCAGAAATGCTAATTGCGTGGCTTTAAAGGATATATAGCATAGTGGTGGAAGCAAGAATGTTGCACGCAGCAGAGTTATGGGGGCTAGAAAAAGGATGGGAAAATGTAGATGATATACATCGGAGGCTGGAAGCCAAAGGCAAAATGATAGAAAGGGCAATCAAATACTGGTTCGGAATAAAGCTATTAGAGGAAACGAGATACCAAAGCAATGCTTGGTTGTACAGGAGAAAATGGAGAAAAAGAAACTTGGTTGCCAAGACACGGACAGCATTGGAAGAAATAAGAATGGGGGAAACATGGGTAGAAAGAAGAAAAAAAAACTAAGGATTTCTGGAAAGAAATTAAAACAAGAGTAGGGGATATTGAAAAGCAAGAAGCTATACGTAGTTTCAAGTAAAAAAGGTCTTTAATACAGTATAAATATTTTAAAAACACAATGGGGAAAAGAAAGATACACCGAAGTATGCCACAAAGAGGTCAGAATGGAGTATGCATGGGCGAAGACAAGTGTAATGACTTTAAGTGGTTTAACAGGGAGAAGAAGGGGGAAGAGATGTACTAAATGTAATGGATTACATGACAATTGGTATTGTATTCTGGAATGCGAGGACACGGATAAAGGGAGAGAGAATTTAATACTAGAGAAATGGAAAAGCTTACCAATAGAGCTAAAAGTTAGGAAGATGCTTAATACAAGATCCAATGAATATATAGAGAAAGCAGGGAAATATTTAAGAAAAATTAGGTTAAAGTGGTTAAAAGAGACGTGAAGCAAATTGGAAACGATAGTAAAAGGGTATCGAGGCAAAAAAGTAAATAGTGGAACATTATACTTCCCCATTATATACAACAGACTGTTAAATATAAGGGGAAGAGAAATAATAAGCAACTCTATTGTATGTAAACATTGTATACTTTCATATAAGTTCAGAGTAGACAATAAATCATTCATTCATTCATATTTGGATTCATATTTGAAGATAATATCTCTCTGTGTACATATGTCCCAAAGAAGAATAAAGCAGTTTCTAATGTTATCTACAATTCTTTGTAATGCATCCACATCTGACCCCCTTTCAAAACCAGATGTTATGCATTATTATGACAGCACAAAAGGAAGCGTTGATAATATGGACAAGTTGTGTTCTCAATACAGTGTAAAAAGGAATACACAGAGATGGCCCCCAACATGTTTAATAACATTCTGGATATTGCTTGCTTAGTTGCATACATTATTTGCACAGAAAACAATCCTGAAACAAAAAATATGGCCTACAGACGCAGGCTGTTTCTACTAGATCTGGGAAAGCAGTTGGCAATGTCTTCCATTATCTCTAGCTCATCAAATCCTGATTACTTGAGAAAACTTTCCATGGAATCGGGTATTGATTGAATGATAGGAGGACCTCTAATTCTGGTCCCTAAACGAACGGAGGCTCAGCCAAAACGAGATGCTTCTGGACCACTGAAGATCGTTTGCAACTGTTTTGTATGCAAATCTCAACCAAACAAAGGGAAGGTGGAAAATTGCAATAAATGTAAAAAACCAATATGCGATGAACATTTTATTACAACAATGATGTGAGGACTTTTTAAATAAATCCTTTTTCCAATTTTATATTTTTAGATGTAACGAGTAACAGCATTTAGTAGCTATATAATATAATGTAACTTACTCTGTCAATTAGTAAACAATTGATATTTTGCACATATTTATGTATGATATATTCATACTCAGCTGCTTAATAAACAATAAAGCTACTAATATGTGAAATAAAATATTTCATTCGTGAACTTTACATCTATTCTAATTGGGATAATTGGTTATCTAGGTAACCCGAACATAGATTAGAGGGGAGATTATATTCCTCTCCATTTTAAATGTTTTTCGAATACATTCAATTTTCTTTTACTGTGGCATTTATAAAGATGCAAATGAGGAATAACCTGAGGCCTGTGCATACCAGCTTCAATATACCTTATATATTGGCAGCTATAGCTATAAAGGTTACGAGGGTAACCCAATGTGGACACAAGAGTAATGGCTTGTCAGCATTCTTCAAGTCATACAAAAGAACGGCTGATCTTTAGATTTCCCTGCTCCTCTTCACCATTTCATTATATTTGCTGATACTTTTATTATGTTGTTCACTAAGCATGATGTTTACTCTTATTTTCGAACACCAGTCTATGGTTATAAGAAGCTGAAGGTGAATTAGTCTTAAGTTTTTTCATGTCACTATGTTACTGTGCTTAAATGGTTAAGATAATCAAATCATGTTTTACTTCAGACACTCAGGAAAAACAACAAGGCTAACAGAATAATTTTATTCATTTATTTTTCCACACACCTATAGCTTATCTCCACCTTAAAGGACAGTATGGTGGTAAACGGAATATCTCTGTCTCAGGAAAAACAACAAGGCTAACAGAGTAATTTTATTCATTTATTTTTCCCCACACCTATAGATTATCTCCACCTTAAAGGACAATATGTTGGTAAACGGAATATCTCTGTCTCTACTCTATCTAATGCTTACATGTTGCCATTAGCTTCGCCCTTTACTACTCTCGCGCTGTCGCCAAGTTGCCAATAACATGGTGTAAATATGCAGTCATGAGTTTCTCCATGAAAACATTATCCTATGCAGAATATTTTTTCTCCTTCAGATTATATCATTGTTAAGAGTCTTTACAGATTTACGTGGGCTCAAATTTCTAAAGAAAACAGGTCTGATATTAGTTGTTTCTATGATTATCACGCAGTAACTAATAAACTAAAGAGTAGAACGTAACAATAGGTTTTCTTAGATAGAGTAAACTAGAGTGCTGATACCTGCCCAGTTAGACTTCTCTTAAGATAAACGTTATCATTTTTAAATTAAATATTTTCGGAAAATGCTGTACCTATGCTTTAGAAAGGTCAACCAGCGAGAAACGTTTTTGTTATTGGGTTTACAACGGGGACCAAGCAAGAGAAAATGTTGAGGACGACAATTTTTAAAAGAAGTCAGAATCCTGTAACCCCTTGCATTCATCGTGTATGGCAAACAAAAGTCATCCATCTATTCAGCTAACAGGTGACGGGAGCGAGGCAAATGAAGTAAAGATTAACATCAGTTGTAAGGATATGTGTACGTTTATAGCGTTTAGAACGCCGTGAAGTGCTATGTAGGCTGATATTTTTAAATATTTGTGGTTATGGAGGGAGAAGGTAGGAATAAATGACGTGTTGGTAAAGTAAGAAGAAGCACAAATTAACAATGGGTGTGTTAGATTACTTAAGTAAAATAAGTTTGTTAGTAAGGCAGTAAAAGAAACAGTTAAGGCTGCCGAGTTGTTTGTGTTTAAGTGCGTTCAACTGCTAGGTCATTAGCGAAGGCTGCCGAGTGTTCAGAAAAGCAACCTTCAAGGACCCGTAAAAATAAAGCAAAAAGGGTGAGAGAAACAAACACACGCCAGGTTAACGCAATATGATGGAATAGTGCAAAGCGCATCGTTCATTTTCTTTTTCTGTTTGAAAACATTCCACTCACGCTGAATGTAACTTTGTTAAGGGTAAATAATGATGACAACCTAATAAATTATAGCGTTTATTATGTTATATGTCCACAAGTGTTTGATAGTACATGTCCTTATGCCTGTAAAATCGTATTTCGAAGTACTAAAATACAAAGAGGAGATGTAAAGTGTAGGTGAAAATTAAATGTCTTACAATAGTCTTAAATAGCAGTGCAGATATTTCACTATTTGATGATGCTTCATTCACAAGATTACATTAAATTGGTAAACCGAGTGCAACTGAGCGCCAAAGTTGCGAGCGTACATATAGTAGATGTGACAACATTGCGTTCCATTTAACCTTCACTATATTTTAAGCGTGAGTCGCGCTATAGATACACTTAACACTATGCACCGATGAGAAATAAGTGTATACATGCTGGTGTCTTTCGTGAATCGAAAGAAGAGATTGAATCACACTGCCATTCATATCTATTGTAGTTGAATACAGCAGAGATTTTAGTGGATTTGTCATCCAGCAATGCTGCCCTATGGTCTAGAAACATATATTTGTTCTCCATTGTGTCAAATCCTTCGTAAATGATGTAACTCTTTCACGTGTTTATTGCTAATTTTGTCACCATATTACTCAACCAGGCCCTATCGTTGAATCGCGCTACTTTGGCGTGTAGTCAACATTTTAAAGGAGTTTCTAATATTATAATAATAAGATATTTGGTATCACAGCACTTTTTCACCTCAAATAAAAAAATTAATGCACGCCAAGAATTGAGCCCATGATCTTCAGAACATTAACTTTTAAGTTTGCATTAGCCCACAAGAGCAGTTAACCGAAGTTGTCTATAAGAGCAGGCTACATAGGGCAAGAAGGAAATTAATTGGTGTTCAGTATCATGCAGTCAAATTGTTAATTCGCGAGTTTCATCTTGAATACTCTGATAGGGGGCTCTCAAAATAGATACGCCACTTGACCCGGTTTGACTTTAACACTGACCAATCGCACATGGTTCCAAAATGTTGTTATTGTTATTTCATTTCAACACTCTCTATCATATTGTCTACGACCTCCAGGGGAATCTCGTTCTACCAAGTGATGGCTGGATCCATTTATTAGCTGGAGGCACCCAGCGGGCGGCGTCCATTACCCTCGATGGTAGGGTGATAATGATAATGGAACGAGAAGATCTGCAGCTTTTACCGTGGATTCAGAACCGCATTTGGCATTGGAGATACCTTACATGAGCTCGTCAGAAGGTGAAGCCTTGGATAGGGCCGATTTAAAATCGCCACCCCAGAGCCAGAAATTGAATCACGGACGTTCAGCAGGGCCAGAAACGAAACCGCTTAACTACCCGGCACCCTGAAGCCAAAATGTTAAACAGTATAAGATTGCATTATGTTTATTGTGGAACATACATTACCTAGGTATTCTGTAACTATTTAACTAAGACAACTCTACCCTCTTTCTTTCTCTCTCTCAAATTATTCAGGTGCAGTTCATTATTACTTTGTGTAGGGTATGCTTCTCTTGTATTACATCCCCTAAATTAACTCGTAAGCTATAGGAATACCAGAATACTAGATGAAAACCACGGTTTAAACGAGTCATTGAAATGCCTTAACACAGTTGTGATAAAATTTCTTCAAACTTTCACATTCAAATTGAAACTAACTATAGTCGGGAGCACACATGAAGGCACGCACACACAGAGAGAGATATTTGGTCATTTGAGTACCTATTCCATGCGATTTCGGGAGGTTCCCTCTCATTCCAGGATACAAAGAGTAAGTCAATACCATTAATATTTTATTTATTTGTATTCTAATAAGCTTCACATTCGTTTTGTATTCATCCATTTAACGAAATTGAAACTTACAGTTACACCTCAACAGAACAACTGTTATACTAGTAGTGTTACACGATCTGCGTTTAACAGACAATTATGAAGTATAATTATTGTTCTGTCCGTACTATAACGATTTCGAACGCCAAGGTTGAAACCCTTGAGGTGTCAGCAGCATTTCATGTAATTCAGAGAGGGAAGACATATAGAATATTACTTATACCATTGCTTACTAGATATGAAAAAGAATGATGGCACCCAATGGGCATATTATAAAAATATATACTGCATTAATCATCACTACAGAGGGATGTCAGAGATTTGTTTCTTAGTGCAGAGCATCGCATGGTATCGTTCATAGTGTTTTCCAAGCCGTTCACTGATAGACTTTGCGTCTGACTGATGGAACTTTTTAACTCTGAATATCTTCTGCTAGAAGTCATATACCGCAAAACGGTAACGTTATGCTTGAGGTCATAGTCCCCACGTTTCCAGCCCTCACAAGTCATAGCATCAGTACTGTAAAAATCGCCCCATATTTCTCTCGTCTTTGTTCCTAGCTACTCCATGACTTCTTCATATTCAGGGTTTGAGAACATCGATAACCGATGCGAAGCTCTTCCACGAAAAACCGTTCCCCAGTTAGTTCATACCTAAATCTTGAGGCGGTAAATTTTGAGACACACAATTTTCTTTAAGAAGTTTGCTTTTAGTTTTTTCAACTACTCCAGATGTCTCAGTTTTGGGAGTGGCCAGATAATTTTCTGTCCGTACATCGTAATAGGTGTGATTTTTATCTGAAATAATTTCGGTGGAGTTTTGATAGATCGTCTGTTCAATTGCTTTATATTGATTTTTAATTTATAATAACTGCTCTAATCGCAGCGATAATTCGGTCAATAATGTAATGAGTGAATACATTTCCACTAGCCTATAACGTAACTCCTAGATACTTGAAATCAGGCACACTTTGTAAGGATGTTGCTTGTATGTGAAAAATTGCCGAGTTTCCTCCCTACCTAAATGCCATAATTACGGCCTTTCCCTCATTTAAATCTAATTCGTTTTCTTCTGTCCATTTCATCAACAGATCAAAGGCTTTCTGAAGTCCTTCCTGAGACCTTGGGGTTGTTACCATATCATATGTATGGTAAAAAATGATGAAAGGCATGCCAAAATTGCAACTTTTTAGTAAGTCGTGTTTTCAAAAGTATCTTTCATGCATTGGGTAGAGCATTTTGTTGTGCATACATCCACACACTTTCATCGACATGTGGCTTAAACTGGTGAAGGGATAAATTCGTGAAGTCGTAAAAAGTGAGCCGAAAACGAATTAAGGCAAAAACGTTGAAAATTCTTAACCTTAATATTTTATTCCTCCATCAAATAAAATCTTATTTTCACCGCAAAATCAAATAATACACAAAAATATTGCTCAGCTCAATGCACGTAAGATAATTTTGGAACCCTACGTACAAAGAGCTGCAATTTTGTCATGTTTTTAAAAACTCTATAAAACCGACAAAATGAAAGATTGAAAAAAACGCCAAAACAAATAAACTGTATTACCATTTGATCTTTATGTAAAAAAATCTGATGTGTTACACTCACATGACTTTCTCTACTCTTGTACAAACTATTTTTACAAACGTTTATTCTCCATATGCTTTATGTTATTCGAGATATCGAGATGTCAATCTTATTGCTAATTTTCTTGTAGATGCAAGGGGAACATGGTAGGTTATAAGCGATAGACAAATGTTTTAAGCGCTGGTTGCTATGTGGCGCATTCTATTCTGTTTGCATATCCAGGACATAAAAAATTGAATAACGAATTTGAGAAAAAGTACAAGTATTGGAAAATTTAAGGAAATAACAAGCAATATCTCGAAAATGATTCACTCAACTAAAAAAATGTATATGACATAAATTGTGTATTTTAACGCGATCTACATTTTTGTGTAGTAAAATTTTGTCTATCTCTTATGGTTTACCAGTTATGCAAAAGTCGTTCACAATAAAGAATACTTTTGGAGACATTCCCAGGAAATTCAAGATATACATTTTATTTGTCATAAAAATATCTTAAACATTTAATATTTTAATCAAAATTGTTAGAGCCATTTTTGAGAAAATTAAAATTTTCGAAAAATCTTCCATGTAAAGGGCACTCTGGGGTGAGGGGATTTTCTTGAAAACCTTCGTGTCGCATCCTTGAAAGATACTGAACCCAAATACCAAGTTTGGTGTTTATCCGACTGTTCGTTTCTGAGTTATGCTGTTCACAGACACACAGACAGACAGACACACAGACACACACACGGACATGTTTCCAAAAATGCTTTTTTTGGATTCAGGGGGTCTCAAAAACATGTATTTCCGGTGAAATCTCGGTATCGAAATTTTGGGTGGAATACAATACTTCCCCTACTTACTATACGTAGTAGAGAAAGTAAAACAATCTGATGTGTTACACTCACATGACTTTCTCTACTCTTGTACACACTATTTTTACAAACGCCTATTCTCCATATGCTTCATGTTAATCGAGTTATCGAGATGTCAATCTTATTGGTAATTTTCTTGTAGATGCAAGGGAAATATGGTAGCTTTTAAGCGATAGTCAAATATTTTAACGCTGGTTGCTATGTGGCGCGTTCCATTCTCTTTGCATGTCCAGGACATAAAAAAAATGAATAACGATTTTGAGAAAAAGTATAAGTATTGGAAAATTTAAGGAAATAACAAGCAATATCTCGAAAACGGTTCACTCAACAAAAGAAATGTATATGACATAAGTTGTGTATTTTAACGCGATCTACATTTTTTGTATAGTAAAATTTTGTCTATCTCTTATGGTTTACCAGTTATGCAAAAGTCGTTCACAATGAAGAATACGTTTGGAGACATTCCCAGAAAATTCGAGATATACATTTCATTTCTCATGACATTATCTTAAACATATGATATTTTCATCAAAATCGTTAGAGCCATTTTTGAGAAAATTAAAATTTTCGAAAAATGTTCCATGTAAAGGGTACTCTGGGGTGAGGGGATTTTCTTGAAAACCTTCGTGTCGCATCTCTGGAAGATACTGAACCTAAATACCAAGTTTGGTGTTTATCCGACTGTTCGTTTTTGAGTTATGCTGTTCACAGACACACACACAGACACACACACGGACATGTTTCCAAAAATGCTTTTTACTTTCTCTACTACGTATAGTAAGTAGGGGAAGTATTGCATTCCACCCAAAAATTCGATACCGAGATTTCACCGGAAATACATGTTTTGAGACCTCCTGAATCCAAAAAAAGCATTTTTGGAAACATGTCCGTGTGTGTGTCTGTGTGTGTGTGTCTGTGTGTGTGTCTGTGTGTGTGTGTGTCTGTGTGTGTCTGTGAACAGCATAACTCAAAAACTAACAGTCGGATAAACACCAAACTTGGTATTTAGGTTCAGTATCTTCCAGAGATGCGACACGAAGATTTTCAAGAAAATCCCCCCACCCCAGACTACCCTTTACATGGAACATTTTTCGGAAATTTTAATTTTCTCAAAAATGGCTCTAACGATTTTGATGAAAATATCATACGTTTAAGAAAATGTCATGAGAAATGAAATGTATATCTCGAAATTTCTGGGAATGTCTCCAAAAGTATTCTTCATTGTGAACGACTTTTGCATAACTGGTAAACCATAAGAGATAGACAAAATTTTACTACACAAAAAATGTAGATCGCGTTAAAATACACAACTTATATCATATACATTTTTTTGTTGAGTGAACCGTTTTCGAGATATTGTTTGTTATTTCCTTAAATTTTCCAATACTTATACTTTTTCTCAAATTCGTTATTCATTTTTTATGTCCTGGACATGCAAAGAGAATGGAATGCGCCACATAGCAACCAGCGATAAAATATTTGACTATCGCTTAAAAGCTACCATATTCCCCTTGCATCTACAAGAAAATTACAAATAAGATTGACATCTCGATATCTCGATTAATATGAAGCATATGGAGAATAGGCGTTTGTAAAAATAGATTGTACAAGAGTAGAGAAAGTCATGTGAGTGTAACACATCAGATTTTTTTGGATTCAGGAGGTCTCAAAACATGTATTTCCGGTGAAATCTCGGTATCGAATTTTTGGGTGGAATGCAATACTTCACCTACTTACTATACGTAGTAGAGAAAGTAAAAAGTTGTTTCCTTCTATTAGCTTAGCTGCTAAAATATTTTAAAGTGCAAACAAATACTTTCTTGGGGGTTAGATTGACGCCATCTGGTATTATTTCTACTATATCTGCTGTAGCTAATGATAAAATAAATAATACAGGGCTTAAGGGTTCTCCCTGTAATACCCCTGTGATTTTTACTTTCTCTACTACGTATAGTAAGTAGGGGAAGTATTGTATTCCACCCAAAATTTCGATACCGAGATTTCACCGGAAATACATGTTTTGAGACTCACTGAATCCAAAAAAAGCATTTTTGGAAACATGTCCGTGTGTGTGTGTCTGTCTGTGTGTCTGTGAACAGCATAACTCAAAAACGAAGAGTCGGATAAACACCAAACTTGGTATTTAGGTTCAGTATCTTTCAGAGATGCGACACGAAGGTTTTCAAGAAAATCCCCCCAACCCAGACTACCCTTTACATGGAACATTTTTCGAAAATTTTAATTTTCTCAAAAACGGCTCTAACGATTTTGATTAAAATATCATATGTTTAAGATATTGTCATGACAAATAAAATGTATATCTCGAATTTTCTGGGAATGTCTCCAAAAGTATTATTCATTATGAACGACTTTTTCATAACTGATAAACCATAAGAGATAGACAAAATTTTACTACACAAAAAATGTAGATCGCGTTAAAATACACAATTTATGTCATATACATTTCTTTTGTTGAGTGAACCGTTTGCGAGATATTGCTTGTTATTCCCTTAAATTTTCCAATACTTATACTTTTTCTCAAATTCGTTATTCATTTTTTTATGTCCTGGACATGCAAAGAGAATGGAATGCGCCACATAGCAACTAGCGTTAAAATATTTGACTATCGCTTAAAACTTACCATATTCCCCTTGCATCTACAAGAAAATTATCAATAAGATTGACATCCTGATATCTCCATTAACATGAAGCATATGGAGATTAAGCGTTTGTAAAAATAGTTTGTACAAGAGTAGAGAAAGTCATGTGAGTGTAACACATCAGATTTTTACTTTTTCTACTACGTATAGTAAGTAGGGGAAGTATTGCATTCCACCCAAAAATTCGATACCGAGATTTCACCGGAAATACATGTTTTGAGACCTCCTGAATCCAAAAAAAGCATTTTTGGAAACATGTCCGTGTGTGTGTCTGTCTGTGTGTCTGTGTGTCTGTCTGTGTGTCTGTCTGTGTGTCTGTGAACAGCATAACTCAAAAACGAACAGTCGGATAAGCACCAAACTTGGTATTTAGGTTCAGTATCTTCCAGAGATGCTACACGAATGTTTTCAAGAAAATCCCCCCACCCCAGACTACCCTTTACATGGAAGATTTTTCGAAAATTTTAATTTTCTCAAAAATGGCTCTAACGATTTTGATGAAAATATCATATGTTTAAGACAATGTCATGAGAAATGAAATGTATATCTCGAATTTTCTGGGAATGTCTCCAAACGTATTCTTCATTGTGAACGACTTTTGCATAACTGGTAAACCATAAGAGATAGACAAAATTTTACTACACAAAAAATGTAGATCGCGTTAAAATACACAACTTATGTCATATACATTTCTTTCGTTGAGTGAACCGTTTTCGAGATATTGCTTGTTATTTCCTTAAATTTTCCAATACTTATACTTTTTCTCAAAATCGTTATTCATTTTTTTATGTCCTGGACATGCAAAGAGAATGGAATGCGCCACATAGCAACCAGCGTTAAAATATTTGACTATCGCTTAAAAGCTACCATATTTCCCTTGCATCTACAAGAAAATTACCAATAAGATTGACATCTCGATATCTCGATTAACATGAAGCATATGGAGAATAGGCGTTTGTAAAAATAGTGTGTACAAGAGTAGAGAAAGTCATGTGAGTGTAACACATCAGATTTTTTTCAAATTCGTTACTCATTTTTTTATGTCCTGGACATGCAAAGAGAATGGAATGCGCCACATAGCAACCAGCGTTAAAATATTTGACTATCGCTTAAAAGCTACCATATTTCCCTTGCATCTACAAGAAAATTACCAATAAGATTGACATCTCGATATCTCGATTAACATGAAGCATATGGAGAAAAGGCGTTTGTAAAATTAGATTGTACACGAGTAGAGAAAGTCATGTGAGTGTAACACATCAGGTTTTTTTCTATTACCTTGAGGTCATGATCCCATTACTGATCTCTATGAAATTTGAGGTCAGAATATTTCTGACGAGTCGCTTTGGGAGGGTATTTTCACATACCAATTTTTCCAGTTTCTCAACGAGGATTTTCGTACTGCTGGAGTCAAAGGCCTTATAGAAATCGATAAAGATAGCATATAGAATGCCCTTTGAGACTGCAAGTGCTGACTATTTCTATTTGTAAGATCTGAATAGCTTGGAAGGTGCTTCTTCCTCTTCTAAAACCAAATTGAGCTTCTGGCAATTTATCATCTATTTCTCTTGCCAGGCGTTTACATGGAAGTGCCGTTAATATTTTAAACAGCGTGCATTTAAGCGCAATGTCTCTATATGCATTTGGGTCTTTGATGCTTCCTTTTCATTTAGACAGAATTTTGACGGTTGATTTTCTCAAATTATACGGTATATCTCCTGTCTGAGACATAACAACTGTTAGTGCATATTGTAATACTGGTAGTACGGTTTTGGGGTTTTCATAGAAGATCTTATCTGTCCACAGACTTTGATATTCTTAGCACTTTTAATGGCCGTTCTATTTGCTTAACATAAACATTTCTGACTCTAAGTCACCTCATTCCTTAATACATCGGGTTGGTTGTCATGTGGCTGGGTAATTCTATTTTGTAGCAAATCGCTCGGATGTGTTTTCCATGTTTCCATTGACATATTCCCACCATGCATTGTTTGTCTTGGTTTATGCGATTCCTGTTCGGCTATCTCTATTAATCGTTGCTCTTGTTTTTTCTGATACAATGCTCTTGTTTTTTTATGAGATTCTATACACTTTCCTTTTGCTAGCATAGTCTTTGAGATATCGGTTATTTGGAGATACGAGGGCTACGTGAGAGCTTCCAAGAACATTTTCGGGCTGTAGAGCATGTTTTATTGAACCATGCTTTTTTCTGTATCAGCTCTCGAGGATATCAGCACTTTTGAGTAACTGTTTCAGCCGAGTCGTGGCTTCACCCAAGGTGCCATCTAGAGCCATTTTTGAAACTATAAAGTTATCCATTTCACAACCTTTTTTTGCAAACTTTTTCTTGGTGTCCTTGAGGTCTTTTGTTTATCTTGTTCTTTGTATTGTTCGAATTGGAAGAAGGTGTCTACAAATTGATGTTTCCTATACGCGTTTGGTATCACTTCCTGTTTCCTTGTTCTTATGTTTTCCCCATTCGTAAAAACTAGATCTAAAGTGCTGGTACCATTCTCACTTATATATGTTTTACGTTCTCTTTTCTTACCAGCGATAGTTCCTCCTCTTCCAGATAGTTTAAGACTTCTTTTGTGTTCTGCGATAGTATGTCAATTCGAAGGCCCCCGCTAGTATGATACTGATGCAAACTCTGGCTGAAAATACACCCAATTTAGTTTTATATACTAATACATTGTTGGTTTTGTGTCTTAAGGGCGCAATTTTGGTTTTAGTAAGCATGTTATTCCCCCTTTTGGTCTTCCTAAAGGTCTTTCTACCTTTTTGTGTATTTACATGTTTAGTCGCGTTTGACTCTACAGTCAGAAAGGTTTCTATCATTAAGACAATATCATAGGTATAAAGAGTGAGCGCCGTTGCAAATCGTTCTATGCGCTACAAAAATCGAAATTGAGTTTTACATGTTTTCGTAGTATTTCATACATTTTCTTTAAGACTATGTAGCGAAATCGGTGCAATTCCGGTTTTTCCTCGTAATTTTAACGCTTTGAAATACATGTTACGAATCAAATCGTATTAACTGCTAAACACCGATCGGTTCAAAGCGCATTTCATTCACGCTTAACTTCTTTACGGTTTGCAAACCTGTTTTAAACAGTCAAATCCCGCCTTTTAAAAGAAAGATTGCATCATTCAGTAGTGAGAGTTCATAGTAGGCACGTAAAATTAATATGGAGGGGTCTGTCACAGCTTACTTTACGCGAGCTGAAAGGATAACACTGGCAAAGTTGCACATGTAATAGATAGACATCTGAGCCGTCTCCACGTTGTAGTGGCTCTGGCTCCGTTCTAAATATTATGCAACGATGTATTTCGCTACCTTATTAAAACATAAAACTCAGCAAACGAGGACTCGAACCTGAAATTGATGTACTAGTTCTATAGCGGCAATAGGTGTCTCAAGATAAACATTAATAGTTAGTTAAACATTTTTACGTTCAATGTTATTTGGAAAAAACACTTATAATATAATTTAGGTGCTGCTTTTATTACTACTCTCCTGTTGCATTCAGACTTTTATAGGTTTCTTACATAAACAAACTTAGCCTCTTGAAGCTCACTACCATTACCATTAAATCGAGGAAACATAAAGCTTTTGCCAAAATCTGGCGAATTTAACCAATTATTTCGAGTATTTTAGTATATGCACGATACCGTACATTATGTACATTCTCTTAGGGCTATTTCTAGCAGGAAATTGAAAGAAATAATTATTTTCAGACTTTTCCGTTAGCTTAGAAAACAAGTTTCTATTCACTGCACTGTTATCACAAATTATGGTATCACCCTTAAGCCACAGTTAAACACTAATTGTAATACTGAAAGAGTTTGTTTCATGTAATACTTGTTCAGATATATTCTTTACGGGATATAGCTCACTACCCCTTTCATTCTACCAAAGGCAGTGGAAACTAGAAACGTTTGAACAGTTTTAGCTTCCTGGGAGCCCGTAGTGTTTTCAACACAACCAGTGAAATGATGGATTTAAGTAAATTTCATCTAATTGCAGAATCCTAAGCTTTCTACTTCATTAAGCCTGCCTGTTCAGCTCTTAAAATGTGAATTATTACGAAAATTGTGTGGTGATATATTAAAAGAGGACAACAAACTTTGAATATTTTAGGATATGGTAAACAGAGATTACTATACCCTCGTAGGGCACTGTATGCAGCAAGGTCCTGCTGATATATCAAATATGAATAAATCATCACATTAACAGAATATGAACGTTTTCTCATGCCACATAACATAATTTGCTCACAGAAAGTCAACCTGTTTTTCATATACAGCCAAATTTCTAAGTTAACTACAGTATATTTAAATTTAGCTATACTGTTCACAGTACACGTATCTGAAGTGATATCAATATGTACATACCTTGACAATAGATTTTGTAGTTTGGCAAAGTCTTAAAGTTGAAGGTAATACCCAATTCAAGGTCTCGGCACACATTATCTTACCAGCAACACGCACTTGAATTACAAGCTCAGTCTATTGTTATGCTAGTAATTACACATGGTATTCCTTGATACCCTAAAGAAACACAATATATTATTCATCAGAACACGATGCCACTCATTTAATCCATTGAGCTTAACCTCAAAGTTGTCACATAAATCACCACATACCTTTACTACATCCTCAGCCAACCCCTGTTCATTTCGCTTATTTAGTTCATTTTCTGCAGTCCTGCTTTCTTCTGGGATTATTAGGCATTGTTCTTTGCAAGCCTGAGTTAAATATTTTGGTAGACTTGGAAAAATTCTAGGAACTGCAGCTTCTGTTAACTTGGGCGAGTGCGATGAAACTTCTTCTCGCTGCCATTTGCGTTTTTATATATATCAAGTTTGACTATGTCTTGCATCTTAAAATGCTTTATGCAGACAACTTATCTCCTAGTAGGGCTCCAATCCCTTCTAGGAATTCTTCTTACCCATGCTGCATGTCTTGCAGAATTGGGAGGATGGGTATCTGAACACTGTAAGTATTCTTGTGTTGAGGCATAATTTCTTTGGCATCCCGGAACACATTTGTCCGGATCTGTAACTAGAAACATGAAGGAAAATCTCATTAAACTTATCACATTATGAGAGGAAACACGAAATTAAAAGGTCACACCTAACCTACTAAATTAGGAATGCTATTCTGCGCTCCTGCTTCCGAAATCCTATTAGGAACAACAATGTTATATAATGAATACACAAATATAGGATAGTTAAATTATATTCAAACCCATTATTGCCTCTCTCTACTGCGCGAGACAGCCGGCAGTCGCCGAGGAAATTACGCCGGCAGAGGCGGAATAAAATCCTTGCCTTATAATACATGTTGGAAATGTTGACCTTCTACTCTCAACAGGCAGCATATCTCGTGTAAAAGTTCTCGCTCAATCTCCGAAGCTCAGTAGCAGGAATTTTTGTGATGAAACGCCTCATCATGATCAGAAAATTGGAGTGTGGTGTGCGATAAGTGCTATAAGAATAATAGGGCCCATAATCTTTGATGAAAAAATAAATGCAGAGCGATATCAGAGGTTAATTTTGAGGCCATTTTGCAATGGCTTGACAGAAGAAGAAAAATCGTATTCTTGGTTCCAGCAAGATTCTGCAATAGCACATACCGCTGCCGAATCATTATATGCAATAAGAGAGGTGTGTGATGACAGAATTAGTGTTGATTTGTGGCCCCCTCGTTCTCCTGACCTAGCGAGTTGCGATTTTTTATTTATGGGGTTCTTTAAAAGACAAAGTGTGTCTTCCAATCCTCGCACGCCACAGGAACTTAGAGAAAACATTGTACAAGAAATCACAAGAATTCCTGCTGCTGAGCTTCGGAGAGTGAACGAGAACGTTTACAAGAGATATGCTGCCTATTTGAGAGCAGAAGTTTAACATTTCCAGCATCTATCATAAGGTAAGGACTTTAGTCCGCCTCTGCCGGTGTAGTTTCCCCGGCAACTGCCGGCTGTCTCGCACAGTAGAGAGCGCCCACGAGTGGGTTCGAATATAATTTAACTACCCTTTATAACAGCCAATTAGATACTGGTAAGAGTAATCGAGAGAAATCAAGCTTGACCCAGTAGACCTACTCCTACCTAGATACTTACTGTGTCGCAAATGAAAGTATAAATCAGCTATTTTTTATAGAAAATGTTAGTCCCATAAATCTCGCGTCGAATACGAGAAACAAGGAGGCCAGCCGGCTTCACAGCGTTGCCAAATATCATTCTTCCAGCTTGTGTAAAGTAAGGTATGGGTCTGTTCCGATCTGTTCAAGGTCAATTGGTGCAAGGAAGAAGACACCTGTCAAAACAAAACGCAAACTGGAAATCGGTAAGCAGGGATAATGTTTGTTGGGTTAGCGAGGTTATGACGAAGTAATGCATCAGTATGAGTTGTCACACACACACACACACGCCATCCTCCGTGGTATAGTGGTTACCATGCTAGTCTCTAGTTTCCAAGGTTGCGGGTTCAAACCCGGCGGAGGGCGATGAATTTTTTCGGGCGTGAAAGTCCTTAGCATGGCTTGCTTCGGATGGAAAGTTAAGCTGGTGGCCCAGTGTCGTAGATTTACGGCATGTAAAAGAACCTCAAGCCTTATAAAAAGGCCTCTGAGCAAAATTACTGGTCTTTCATGCTCAATATAAAATGGGACACTAAGGACCACAGTAGTTAAAGAGCGTCCATAAACAAAACTCCATTTAATTCAATTTTAACACACACACACACACAACGCGATATTCATGGAGCATACTCTTATTCACAGATACGTCAATGAGGATCCCGATTTCATGGAATTTGTGGCTCTCTGCAATCACAAAGAAGGAAGTTTTAAATGCTGGAGTATTCCGGCTTATTTCTTGGTAAAATCTAGAAATTTGTTCTTGCTGTGCTTGATAAATGAACAAGATCACAGATTGCGCCTCATTACTGCCTAAGTGCAGCAAGATGGGGAGATCTTACAAAGGGAGTTGCAAACGCAATGACATTGTTGTTAACTATATATAATATTGTTGTACGTTTTCAATAATTGAGGTTATTAGTGCTTTAATTGTGAGCTGTACTTTTGCACGAACAACTCTAGTGTGTGGCTCATTATAAAAATAAGAACAAATTTGCATTTCACTTAATGACATACACTTGTATAACAGAATAGCACGGTTATTCAACAATCCTTTAATTAAACTTTCTACATTTATAATAATGTATGGATTGATTCGTAATTTTTAATCTGAAACGTATGTGGTTCGTTTATTTATAGATACAAGTCGGAGACAAGAGGCACCGGTTTTGCGCTAATTTTTTTCAGAAACTATTTGGAATTAGCCAGACCCGACTCAACAACATCGCAAAGAGACTTAAGAGAAGGTGCGCTTTTCAAGATAAGAGAGATGGTAATAGGAAGAAGGAACTGTTATGTGAGAAAAGAAAGAAAGTTAAAGAATTTATTTGAAACCTGAAATCTCGAGAATCTCACTGCAGCAAAAATAAAAGTAGCAGACTCTACTTGCCAGCAGAACAGAACATTCACAAACTGTTCTTAATATACAATGTTTTGGCTCCACTATACCTTAAAGTTAAAAATGGTTCTTACACAACATTTTCTCTTCAGAGTTCAACATTGGATTTGGAACCTCAGCTTCTGACACGTGGAGCTATTGTGCACGGATGAAATTTCAGATAAAATAACTGAATTGAGTGCTTATAAATTTCGAGCAAAGCAATTCCATGAGCTAATGAAGTTTCAACCTGTTAGTGCCGTATCGATTTGTTTTGTAACAAATATAGCAATTATCAACGCTATCTATTGTGGAAGCATACTACAGCCCGCATATTTCATTCTATACACTATGTGCAACAGACATTGATATCAAAACCCTGTATTTTATACCTGAGTTGAAACACAAGCTGGTAGAGGAGCAAATGAAGTAGCTTCTGCTGTAACCTCTTTTCTTGAGGGATACACATCTGATAAATCTGTTTCCACAGTTGAACTTTTGGGCATGGGAGATGGAGGGGGGCAGAACATGAACACCCACGTTGTTAATGCGCTTGCATGTTAGTTACTTAAAAAAGCACATCCCCATATTTCTGCTATCAACCTAATCTTCCCTGTGAGAGGACTCTCTTTTCTGCCAGCTGACCGTGCATTCGGATTAATAGAAAAGCTGCTCCACAGACAGCCACATATACATACCTCTGAGAAATACAAGAGTTTTATAAAGATGCGGGAGCTGGGTTGTCAGAGATTATAAACAGTTATCATCAGTTTTCAAGTATGTTGTGTTATAAAAGAAATGAAGAGGATTTTTATTAAGGGGATTAAAAGGCTTGGAAACAGTTGTTAAGTAATACTTAAAATGGAAACTACATTTAGGTGTGATGATCCCTCAAAAGTGTTTAGCATACTTTCAAAACGCGGAGCTAGTTTGATAACTAGATTCCACTTGTAATATCAGTTAATCCCAAACCACTAATTGATGTGAAGAAAAAACAGACTTCAAAATCTTCTGACCACTAGATTTTCTGAAAATTGGAAAGAGGTAGAAGAGCTTAAATCCTTTGTTTCAGCATTGAATATACCTTTAGATCAAGATCAAGACATAGCCAATAGTGAGGAAAATGAAGACAGTGACCGTCTTCATGAAGAAGCTGGTCTAGAAAAGCTTTAAACGTGTTTCATGAACATATCTATTGATGTTTAATTATACCCAAATTGGGACTCAAAATTTGGATATGTGAATTTTCAAGTATTTATCAACGCTTTTGAATAGCTACTTCATTTATAATTTGAAATACGAATTTGAATGGATTGCATAAAGAACACTAAGGCTGTAATGTATTTAAATTGGTTCAAAGCCTTATATGTTCAACTATTTGGTTCAAAATGTAGTTTATGAACCTTTTTGTTTTGAGTTACTGACTAAATTCTTGTGAATTGATTTAAATTTTCTCTCAATACTTTAAAGGGGTCTTCAACTATATTATAGATTTTATATGTTTAAAAAATATGACAGTTTTAAGAATAGATTAATTTTTTGCTTCCCTGTAAAATTATGTTTCGTCATTAAATACGATTTGCAACAACACTCCTAAAATATCTTATGGTGTGGATTTAAAAACGCTTATCAGTCCTAAAGCATTTCATTTCTTTGGCGTAGTGGGTCATACTCACTATACTCCCTATTGTAAGTTCGTAAAATTTTGGACTTTGCTTCAGGGTGACCAACTTGGGAGTTTCAATTGTCGCCAGTTTGAACATAAAAATCTCCAGAAAGTTGCTAGATTCCTGACATTCAATAAACTACTTTAGCATTCATATAATAAACATACAAAAATTATGGCTAAAATATGTTATAAAGTTATAAATGAATGTGTACCATACCAGCATACAATTATGTGTAATATACCAATACAGAATTAAATATGCATATAGCTAAGTGCCTCCTGAAACCTATCTAAGGACCAATAATTTAAAATTAAACATGGTACCTCGATTAAATGTGTTGTTATCCTCTGCCGTCACCGCTTCGTGCTCAATTATATTTCCTCGTCTTGGCTGTCCACCTCCTCTACAAAGAATAAATCGAAGTGGATGCTAATGCTGAAGTTGATGGTTAAGAGTAGCACTGCAACAACTCTTTTGGCAGTTCATATGAATGGCAACATTTGCCTTCCCTTTTTAGTCCATATTTGACACACAATATTGAATACAATGTCCTCACCTTAATTCCGTTCTTTTCTTTAGATTTTTTATTGTTTACAAAACTGAACACTTGCTTGACATCTACATTATAATGTGGCAGTAACAACACATTTAAGGCGATATTTGCCAGTTCATGAAAAGGATTTTCTCCTCCGGAGTCTCTATGACAGTGCACTTCTACCCAAAATTTAACACAGTCATTCACTTCGTGCCACTGTACATTGCGTAAACTTTTCCACTGAAAGTCAACAGCTGTTAATATTTCTTTATCGTCTGTAAACAGTTTTGCTATTTCAATTACAGACCGTTTTACAGGTCTGAGACATTCGTCAGGAGAAAATAGGGTAATTTACCGCAAAACGTGAATGTTCTTGGAAAGGCGCTGATGTAGTTGATTTACTACACCAACAATAAATTAAGGCACCTTTCGCGCATATCTTTCTCAACTTCCTAAGGGAATTTTTCAGTAGACATTTCCGTCTCAAATTCATAGCCAAGGTACGGTTTTGGATCTAAATGATCTTCCAGTTTGTCCCGTATGAAGTCTAATCTTTTCCCGGAAGCACAATTTTCGTACATAGACATTTAATAAGTAGCAATAAATCTTCCAGAATTTGGTGGGATCAGTGGCGAAGCGTGACTTTCAAAGTCAGGAAAGCTCCAAGTAATAATTTTCATTAAAATAGGAGAGAACCATGAATGTTGTATCTATATTTTTTCTTAATCTCGGTAAAAAAAGGAACTAAAAATAGATTTAAATTTTAAAAATGTATCCAGAACAAATGAAGTGTTTGTTCGCGTGAATTTTATTTGCTTTCTTCTTCTTTTTAAATTCTTGGGGGAAGCGGCGCTTCCACCGCTTCCATGCACGCTTCGTCACTGGGTGGGATCTTGATTTTCACTTTCAAAGTGTTTGTTTACCGTCTGAACTAGTTTTAATATTGGCTTAAGAAAAACAAGAAATGCATAATTACGACGGTCTGCGTACATCTGGTATAAAATCTCTGCGGAATAACAACGCTTATTGATTCTAGCTATACCAAAATGAGTTTTCTAGTTCAAGCCACTGTTGAAGTATTCTGTTTACTGCTACAGAAATAGACAACCAACGAGTTTCACTTACATTTACAATTTTCAACGGCAGTTCTCCTTCATTAATTGCTCCATACCTATGCTTGTATGCAACCTGCCTGACTGACGAATGGGAGAACCAGTTGTAGGTTTCTCTGATTAGAAAATCTAAGTTCCTAGGAAGGAATTCTGCAGTAGCATGGGAAATTGCTAGCTGTAGAGAATGACACACGCATCTAATTAATTGCAAGTGAGGTATTTCTGATTTCAGTTTGGCGTACACGCCATTATTGATACCAGTCATTACCGATGCATTGTCAGTCCCAATTGCTATTAATTTTGCACAATTTAAACCTTTGTCATTTATACAAGTCTTTAAGGCTGAGATAAGAACATCAGCGGTACAGTCACTTAGTTATATTACCTGCAAATATGTTGCAACAATACATTTCTTTGTTTGTGAATAGTACCTGATGGCTATACCTAATAATTTTGTAAGCGAACAGTCATTGCTTTCATCAATCAGTAAGCTGTAACTCCTATCACCAATATCTTTTAACAACTGTTCCTCAAAATATGGTCCTATGACATTGCAAATTACAGCAGCATATTTTGTTCTGTGCATCTTTAGTTCACTGGTACACCTGCTATCCGAAAAACACGATTTACAGAGTTTGTACTTGTGATCAGTTACTCTGAAAGAACAGTGTTTTGCAATGAATAATGCAATTCGTGCTTCCACTTGTTTTGTTTCAATGTTCACTGGTTTGAACGGTAACGCATGTTGATGTGGATCACGAAAAAGTGCTTCCGCCTTTTTATGCTTGTTAGTGTTCTTATGTTTTGTCAAAGCACTTAAGTTTGCTGATAACTGCACTTTACAATACTTACAATAGCACTTCGTGTCGTCTCCCTCCACCCTACACAGCCACTTATTAAACTGTTCACTTTTTAGCTACTCTGCTCGAAATCTTTGCAGGTACTGCGGTTTACACATTTCAATAACTTTATTAAAATTACTATCAATAACCAGCTTTTTAAAAGCGCAAAAGAGACAATTTACTCTGTTCCTGTATCATATCACTTCGACGCCACACTAAAAACTGAGAAACTGAGTACAGATCAGTACAGATAAATAAAACATCAAGCTTCTGGTGTCTGGTGGTTGTAGGCGGAGGAAAAACCGCATGTCTTACTTCATAACGCAGGGAAACTCTTGTTTATTCGATTGACAAAAAGGGATGCCCACAGCAACTATGAACAGGTACACAAAACTGTAATTGTAATCATTATGTTGGTTACCCCTAGAGGATATGATGAAAGCTACTTACCAGAGGACAGCTTATCATATTAAACCGTTTCTCCCTTCTCAACAGAGCTGTCAGCACTCTAATCTGTTTTAAGTGTACTTTACGATTGCGTTACAGCGTGGATCAGCAAACCTGTATTAGCCTATCTATAGTGGATTGAAAATGTGCTCGTAATCAAAAGAATTCTACAGTAGTATTTTCACATTTCACTTATTCAGTTTACACACAGACACACACGCACGCACGCACACGCACACATACACAGTGCAGTTCTGAATAATTTAATACAAAAGAAACTGTTTCCTCGGTGTTTAAATGTGAATCTTAGTTTTAACGCATTTACTTTGATGACTCCTAATACCTGGTTTTATCACGATCGCTGAAGCAGTATTTAGGTAAACTTTTGAATAATATGCATATGTTTCAAAATATTTCTTTGTGTTTTTCATGGCATTACAATCTTTGAATAAACCCAACATAATGTCCACGAATTAAAACTTAAGGGGTCTGATATTTCTACTTTCACAATTAAAAGATTATTGAATCAAGTTAAGAGCCCTCAAAATATGAAAATTCGTGATCGAAGAAGTTTCTCACGGAGTAAATAAATTACCTTTTCTTAGTTGTAGTGTAATATCTGGGTACGAAATTCATACCATTAAAGAAACATAGACTCCTGCCTCATTTGGAGAAAACATACAGAAGTTGATGCCTTCTTGTTACTTACTATGCATGAAATGCCTCCATTTAATTATCTGCTTCCTTAGAAACGATGGTCTTTATAATGGATTTATATTCCCCCTCTATTAGGCCTACAGGTACTACTGTGTATAATCATTACGAGTCTTTCACGCCCAATATAGAATTGGACGCTAAGGACCATAGTAGTTAAAGAGTTTTAAAAAAACCAACTAACCTTAATGTGCTACTTCCACATTTAATTACGATAGGTGGTGTTACTGTGCAACAGTATATAATATTTGTTCCAACTTTGGATTTGTTACTAAGAATGTTTTATGAAATAACAAATGCGTTTACTAACGATATCATGTATTCGCAAACACTAAAAATGAATAACGCACTAATTAATAGTTAATATTTGTCTTCAAAAGTGTAAAGTAGCCCAAGGCCGTATTTAGAGGGGGGTTTAGGGCTCAACCCCCTCCGCGAAACTTCTGATAATTTTATTTATTTAAATTTATATCAAACCAATAGGTGTGGGAAAATTTCCTTAGATAACAGCAGCAGCAGCAGCAGCAGTAGCACATTTACAAGGAAAAGGAAACTTTGTCGCTTTACATTGGTACGGTGACTATACGTCCCGGTTTTCCAAGCAGTCTGAGAGTGTTGTGCTATAAAGTGGAATGTCTTCATCCTGGTGAGACTTTCCTGTCTATGTAATATTTCCAAGCAACTTTCTTGCCCCCGTAATGTCTACGCACCTCACAGTAAGTACATAGTTACTGTGTAGGGTAGTGTTAACTTCATATCTAGTTATGGAACCCCCCTGCAAAATTTGCTTTGCATTCGGGCATGAAGTAGGCTAGCAAAACACTACGTACACAAATAAATGATACTTCTGGGCTAGGTATGATTTCATGCAGTGTTGAAATAATATCGCATTGCTTGGGACGGCAATTTTTTTTTGGTTTTTATCGGTTGCCTGCAGGTAGGACTGAAATAAAAAACAAACCAGAGACTTCCCTGGTGGAGTGTTGACCGTGCATGAGTTGCTAACGAATAATGAAAAAAAAGTTACATCTAATCATTCTGACAATCTTTTTACATTTTATGTAGAACTGAAACTTAAAATGTATTGCTACTCTTTAAAAAAAAAACTCCAGATTAGTCGCTAAAACGTTTTCAAAATCTCCAGAAATGAGACGTCGCAAAACGTAAAATCTTGTCTCCAGATTGGATAAAAAAACGCTAGATCTGGCGACAAAGTCGCTAAGTTGGTCATCCTGCTTTGCTTATGTTTTATTAGCAGACAGACACGAGCAACTACCAACAGTAGAGCAATATAAATCCATGAGCAAGCCACTCATACAAATTCCCTTTTGGGGGAAAAATTCCCTTAGTAATATACCGCTGTTAGTAAAACACTATTAAATATTAATTATTTATTAGTAAATAGCTGTGAATTGATAGGAGTTTCGTACAGAAACTAAGCACTATATAAAGCGTATATACTGCAAGTAAAATCTATAGCCATATTTTCATAAGCCGGCACTAAAGAATGCGTTTTGAATCATTAATAGTTTAATCAAGTTGACTATTTCCAGTTTTGTTTCATGATTACACCAAATTTATAGTTCTATTTTTCTATAATTAGTTCTACATGTGTTCATTATTTACCTAATTTATAAATCTTGTTAATGCAATGTATGTCTCTATAGTCTTGTGGTAACCATGAGCTGCTCGCCTTAGCAACACACGGTAAACTAAGAGGTTATAGGTGAGTATATAAGATAGTTCATCGTAATAAGCTTTATTGGACTAAAATGTAAATGTTATCATTTTTCAAACCATTATGATTAGTACTTTTTTGTTCCTCTGCGGCAAGCACACTTGGTCAGTAACAATTTGTGATGTTTCTCAATAACTACGCATCTGATAATGGTAAATCGACAGGAATTGTCAAAGTAAACAAACTGAACTAATATCTTTCCGTATAAACAGTGACAGATATACTGTTAACCCGAGAGTTAAACACAATAATCGGATTTGAGCGGTGAACCGTTTGAATTGTGGTTTATTTATGATAACCCTTTCATTTAAAATTCAGCTAGGCTTGTCAGGAGAAAGAATGCAGGTCTTATTACGGCAGGGAATCATTAATTACGAATGTTACCAATTTAAGGTTGGGAGAGCAACGAGAAAGAACTTATTTGCTGAGATATAGCGTTTAGGAAATGTTAGGTGTTGAGGTAGAACATGTTGTGCTGAATAAGTTCCAACACTGCATAATTAAGCTCTTAGTGTTTTGACCCAATAGCCCTACCTCTACCTTTGATATAAAAGTTCAACATCTTCCAAAGGTGCAACATGGAGATTTTCAAGAAAGCCCCCACTCAAACTACACTTTAAATGGAAAATTTTCAATATTTTTATTTTCACAAAAATGGTACTTCTAATTTTGATGAAAACGCCATATATTTAAGATCTTTGCAGGGCAAATAAATTGTATATCTTCTGTGAATAGCCAGTAGTCCCATTTGATTTGGAATGAATTTTGTGTAACTGGTAAATTGTAGGAGATAGACAAAATCTTTCTTTCTGCACACAAAATGTAGATCTCGATAAAACACAATTTATGATAAATGCAATTTTTTTTGTGATATTTACCATTTTCAAGATATTCACTGTGATTGCTATGAATTTTCAAATGTTAAAAACGTTTTCAAGCAGTAGGCCACTATTCAGTTTCAAAGCTACCACATAACACACTTTTCAAAGATTTGACTAGGTACACTTAAACGTACTAAATGCTCTGTACCATAATGGAATGGGTAATGTTTAGCTTTTAGTGACAAGTAGATAGAAGAAACTTTTTGAAGCCTGTTTTCAAATACATAAAATTTCATCTAACTTTTTTTGCTGGAAGAATCAAATTGCTCACATAAGACATTATCCACATTCTAATTTTGTATCCCATTTATTATCATTGGGTGCAGATTCATTCTCTCCATGCTAGACCATCTGTTGTGCCATGCAGTTCCTTCCCTTAATACCCTGTCCAATCTGACATAATGCTTCTTTCCATTCTCATACAATGTTTTTTTTTTTTTTTTTTTTTGCTTCAAGAACCTTTTACTGTTGAAATTAAACATGTTTTTAATTTCAATATTCTCTATTTTTTTATTGGACTCGCAGTTTTGCTTTTAATTCTTCCCCTTTTTTTTGTCCAAAAATCTATTTCCTCCATACCAAACCTAAGTCATTTCTTTTTTGCATTACTGTTTTAATCCTATCAAGTCAACTTTTCTTGTTTAGTTTTTTCAAGCAATTAATTAAACATTGTTTCAAGATATTGTATGTGTTCAAATTTTATTCTTTACAAAATTTTAATGCTATTTTTATTAATTTCCTTGTATTTTCTGTTTGTATAAACATTGCTTGTGGTACTGCCAGTAACTGAAACTCTTAAGCCAGATACAATCTAAACAGAGAAGCAGCTGCTCCTCCCCAATTTCAGTGTACCCAATTCTGTTATATTGGCATAAATCTTCTAACAAGTACAGAGATTTGGGAAATGAAACATTAGGAGAATATGAGACCTCTCTTTATCTGTGAAGTCATCAATCCACCACCCACTGTGTGCTGTGAAGGTACCATCCTTGCCTTCCATTTTGCAATTATTGGAGGTTGATTTCTTGTTTGGGTCAAGTTACATGGTTGAGATTTTTCCAGAGTTTATCTTACCTTGGAAAGGTGGGTGCCAAATAATTTTCAGCACTAAGGACTCTGGCACATCTGTGCCATCAGTAACCATCCACCATTCATTGCCTGTGGAGTGTTAGCAGTGAAAGCAGGCATTTATAAAAGACAAACAGACACACACACCAAAAAAAGAAGAAGAAAAAGAAAAGTAAAAAAGGGGGCAACCTTTCTCAAAAGGTAAATCCTGCATCTTTATTTGAAAAGGAAGAAGACTTAAGAGGTAAAAACAAGAGTGTATTTACGATGTTGGAACATGCACGTTGGCAATAAATAATCTCTCAAAATGTGATAGGTCAACAAAATTGTGATGAGTAGCTGCAGCATATTATCCTGAAGCTTTGATGTCATTCATGCACAGCTTTTCAGTCCATTACTTATGTTAATGTTCAAATACACTGATTGGCCATATAAAATTGTGAGTTAATGAACATACTGAATAAAGAGTTCATAAGAGAAGTTTACATGTATGAACAATGGAGTTAAGCGTTTGTTCTTGTTTATGTCCATCATAACCATTTTCAATCAGTTAAATATTTGTGAGTTTTACTTACTATGCATCAGGAATTGGAGTAGCATATTAATTGTATGCTTTCATTTAGGGTTCCATTTCTCATTTATTTATTTTATTTATTTATTTATTTATTTGTGCTAGCAATCTTCCTTAGAATATGGCTATACATCAGCCCAAGCTGTTATCTTGCCATATTCTACCCATATTACACTCTTATTATAACATAAAAAATGATGATAATAATACAAATAGTAGTAAAAATAATAGTAATGATACCAATAATAATCTTATAGTAATAATATATAATAATAATAATAATAATAATAATAATAATAATAATAATAATAATAATAATAATAATAATAATAATAATATCTCTTTTTATTGTCCATAACCATTTCTTTTTAACTTTGGACAAGTATTCTCCTACCTTTTTACTATCCTTATATAGTTGGAGATTTATCATTAAATCGATTTATTTTTTTGGTATTAATGTTTGTATTGTCAATAATATTTTTAATTATTAGTCCAAATTTGATTAGAATTTTATTAGTTAAAAAACTTGCTTAAAGCTACTTTCCTGTCCCGTTTTAACCATTTCCCATTTATAGCTTCCTTTCTCCAATGCTGTGTACCTTTACAGTCAAAAACGATATGTTCTAAATCTTCCCTTTCCCCACATATTGGGCACTGATTCTGTGGGAACCCATTTCTCATTCCTATTAATCTCCATACACCTGCTCGTGCCCAGGCAATACTTTCTCTTTGTTCCTTATTTGAGTTATCCACATACTGTTCTCTAGCCCATACATTTTTTATTACTATATATGATTCCAAGGAACTTTTGTTCCCAATGTTAATAAATAAATTTTGTATCTCTATATCTTCAAACCTCTGCCTAGCTATGCCTTGCGAATCGGCCATAATATATAATCAATGACACTTTGCCCATTCATATTAACAAAAGTAAACTCTCCCTCCAAATCATCTCCATATTTACCGTTCAATATGTCTAAAGCGTTCACTTCACAAAATTCGATAAAACCATCACTTGACTTATCAGTACACTTATGTTTACTTTGCCTGAACTGCTCCCTTCTGGAACATGTTTCATTTCCAACAAACATATCACACTCTATATTCACATCTCCTTCACCTATTCTGATATTAAAATCCCCCATTATTATTACTTCCGTATTCCCGTACTTCTCTCTTAACCTATTTATATCTCTCTCTAGCGCCTTCAACAATTCAGGATTGTGGTATTGCGAGGGAGCTGGTGCATTATACACTACACCTAAACATATGATTTTCTCATTTATCAGTTTATCTTCCAATATAATCCACAAAACATTTTTAATCCTGGACCAAGTATCTCTTATTACTTTCCCTATGGATTGTCTTACAAATAAACCCACTCTGCCAGAGGCTCTTCCCTTCACTGCTAACCCCTCCCCTTCTATTCCAACATATGTATAATCCTTAACCTCTATATTTACCTCCCTCAGCCAGGTTTCTGCTACCCCTAAATAATCTACCTTTTCTAGTAGATGTCTCAACTTCCCTGTAAATATTTTATTTTTTAATCCCTCGCAATTCCAGAACCCAATCTTCCTTCTTCCTTTTTCCTTTCCCTATTGTGAACCTGTTCTACTTCTAAACCTGTCCAACACTTTCCTACTTCGTAATTCTATTCCTGTTTTCTCCTTTGAGGGACCCGCTAAATTTCTGTCTAAAACCAGTATACTCCCACTGGGTGTCGACACAATACTTTCCTCTCCCTCCATTCCATCACTCTGAGACCACGCCCCCGCCCTACCCACAGCCAGATCAGGTGCCAGTTTAGCTTCCTCCCTCCTTGGTGAAATCACTTTCCTTGTTTCGCCAGCTGATGTCCTTGCGTCACTCTGATCTGACGTTCTGGCTACGTCATCTCCACGCCTTGTCTCCGACACCGTCATCTTCTTTCCACCAGCTCCACGTGTCAGTGATGTAACTTCCATGTGTCGATCCTTGTCATCTGGTCTCCGATCGCTCTTTGGACTTCCTCTGCATTCTCTGTTCTCGGATGTATTTCGCTGAATCATATCCTGCTCCTGGCATCTACTGTTCCTTGAGTCACTTTCGTATCCCGTCACCATGCGCCTGTCGACCCACAGTCGTAGATTCTTTATGAAGGTCCGTTTCCCTTCCATTCTTGCCAAGATCATTTGCTGAATTAAATCCCTCTTCAAGGCCCATTGTTCCACCGATAAATCTCTGTTTATAAAGATATTTGTTCCTTTTAGTAACTTTGATTTCTTCAATACTTCATACACAAACTGCACTGACGTAAATCTTGCAACTATCATTCTGGCTCCTCTTGATCTCCCCACTCTAAATGCTTCTCTAATCTCCCAGCCCTGTAACTTCAAACCAAGCTTTCCTTCTATAATCTCTCTGACCTCATCTACAGGCCATACTCCGTTCCTTTCTTTCACTCCTGCTATAACCAGATTAAATCTGCGGTGTCTCTCTTCCAGCAGCTCAACTCTTCTTTTAACTTTCTGTACCTCATTTCGTATATCTTGCATTTCATTTTTGATCTCTCCCTTGATATCTATTAGTTCCTTTTCCATCCCATTGAGTTTAATTCCTAATCTCTCATCCATATCTTTAATGTATGCCAACGATTGTTCCATGACGTTTCGATCCCCATTTGGCCCAGGGTTGATTTCAACTCCACCAATTATCAATAGTTTACCTATTATACATGTGAGAAGAAACATGTTTGCCATCTCTTCTACACCTTTGTTTGTTTTAGAATCCTTCCACTTTAACTTGTTAAATGCTCCAATTCTTACTCTATACACCTCAGTACCAATTCCCATGGTTACTTAAGCCCCTCTTTCATCCACTCCAGGAGCTTCCTCCTCACACATCCACTCTCTTCCACTGCTTGCTTAGCACTCTCCCCATTTCTCATAGTGAGTTGATTTTAGATTACATACTTTTTATTCTGCTTTACTCAATACTATGACAAAATATTTATCTGAGAACACCACAGTTAAACATTGGCTATTATTTGATAACATATGGAATTTTTAAAGTTATCCATTCAAATAGAAGATACTCCATTGACTATATGTATATTTCCTTTAGACATCAACATTATTACATACACTGTATGCTGTTTTCTCAATATGCCAGGTGGAACAACAAATGATCAATTTCATGCAGAAAGCCATGCAATCTGATTAACAAACTTAAGCAGTCTTATGTATACACGCACTTTCTTTACAAAACCTGTAACCTTAGTAGACTGCAGAGCAGCCATACAGGCAATTACATCAAATCATACAACTAACACCAAACCTGTCATTGGAATAAAATAAATATTCAAACAGCTTGCAATCAGAAATAAAATACAGATGCCTATAAAGTCTCAATACATTTTCATACTCGCTACAACATTTGCTACAACATAATAAACATTATATTAGGATAGAGTAAGACTTTATAAAACTTAATGCAGTTCAACATGTTCCACCTTCATTAACAACAAAGTATTCCCATCCCTTGTGGTGTTACAGAACATGCGCCTTAAGATTTGAGGGGTTATTAGCAAGCAGCCACTCTTATTCGTTGTTTTAGCTCACGCACATCTGCCACCGTGTTAGTGTAAACTCGGCTCTTTATGCAGCCTCATGCCTCAAGAGGGGTGAGGTTGGGGAACGAAGAGCCCACATGCGATCCACCACTCTTCCAATCCACCGGTTAGAAAAGTCTTATTCAGGTGTCCCATACAATGTTTGCATAGTGGGGTGGTGCCCTATCTTGTTAATAAATGACAGGGACAAGGAAACCACCCTGCTGTAACTGTGGCTCCAGGAACAACTGCAGCATGCCCAGGTAGATTGTGCTGGCAATTGTCATGTGTTGATAATGAAGAGGGACATGTTGAACTGCATTATAAGGTTCTACTCTATCCTAAAATAATGTTCATTATGTTGTAGCAAACCAGTAACATGAAAATGTATTGGGACTTAATGGGCATCCTGTAGTAGCTTTCCAGTGTCTCTCTTCCCATAATGGAATAGGTGAAAATGAAGCTGCTGTCCTACTCGTGAAGAAAGGGACTAAACTACAATCACAACAAACATGATCACATCAGACACTTAAGAAGGCAATACAAAGAAAGATAAAAAATAAACACATAAATGAAATAACAACAGAAGCAAAAGCTAAAACATGGGAAAATATACATAATACCTGGAATATCTATAGTAATAAAAGAAGAAAAGAAGCAGTGGAAAACTTTGAATAATAACAGATCATAACTGCTTAGCAGAACATCCACAAAAGCTGTGAGGGTGGTTGACTATGAATTCTAAACATCTATTGACATGTCCTGGTTTAGATGAATATCACTGAAAACAATTGAATATTTGTAAATTTATTGTGTTGTTTACTAGTTTAGTTTAGTTTTTGTTAGAGCAAAAACAAGATTGCTAAAATACATATGATTGCCTTTGCATTTTTCTTTTACACAATGTAGATTCGTAAATTTTATGCAATGTTCTGAACTAATGCACCTAACAGGAGGTGCATTTGATTAGGAAATTGCGCTAAAAGTTCAGCATGTACACAAAGCATATTCTGCTGCAATTGACAGTACCGGTCTTATCATCTTCACTTATGGGCATAGGCTGTGATGTAGATGGTGCAGAAAAGTTTCATATAGCATCACTGCTGTACCTGAGGTGCAATTAGCCTTTATAACTAAAGCCTTGTAGTTGTTTTACTTGAACTAATAACTACATTACTTGAACTTACACTCTACCTTGAAATTAGATGGCAGTTCCTTAAATTAGACATTTTATCACAGAGTCAATGATATTAATATTAAAGTTCTTTTATTCCGTCATGCATTTGCTTATATTATAATAATCAGAGTTGTTATACAACAACAAAATTCTTTTGTAAAATTTGTTTGTTTGTTTGTGTTTGTTTGTTCCCTTGGCTCCACTGTGAGCAACGCTCAGGGACATTGAACATGTCATACAATTATGAAATATGTAGCTAAACTAATAACATACCCAACACCAAGAACTTTTTTTTAAGTAATAACATACCCAACACCAAGAGCTATACAGCAATATACATTGTGATGGACAGGGATGTTATACAAGGGGGCAAAAGCTAACAACGTAAATTATATATGACAAATCTGTTGTCCGTAAGCTATTTGCTCTACTTTCTGTCAATAACAATGTGTTGGATCTATAGACTGTGAATGAAGACTCAATAGAAAATGATGCTAAGCTCTGAATCTTTGTCACATCCTTATGTTTAGTTCTTTATTGCATTTAGATTGTTATGGTTAAACATTTTCTGAATATTTTGCTCATGTAAATATGTGTTATGTCAGGAACTTTTGGACAGATATTTTCTGTACAGCATGTTTATAACCTTTAAAACTGCCTCTCTCCTATGCTATTCTTGATATTTCCATACTGTTTTTATATAAGGGTTAAAAATATAGCCTATAGAGAATTAATAGTTTCTATGTGCTTTTACTGGTTGAACTATGGCCAAAAGTGTAGCAGAAATTAGAAAAATAAGAGCATATGCCATTGTTTCTAGTATGTTCATCCATATGCAAGTTGAAAGTACTGGAGATTACAAGTTAAGGTTCTTTATTAACAGCAGATTTTTATTTTCCTCTCAGAATAACAAAGTCTTATTAAATACTATAGCAAACCAGCTTTTATATTTTTCTGTTTTTTTTTTTAATTATAAACTACCTAAGAGCTTTTATATACAGAATTAGTATGGAATGGGGGCTAAAGGTGAATACAAAAAAGTCCAAGATAATAGTGTTCAAGAAAGGATCAAAATTAAAAAGAGAGGAAAGATGGTATATAAATGGAGAGCAAATAGAGGTGGTAAAAGAATTTGATTACTTGGGCATTAGATTCTCAAGCAACGGGAAGTGGGAAGCACAAGCTAAATATGCACAATTGAAAGGAAAGCTAGCGATGAAAGCTGTTAGAGTTTGCTTGTGCAAAACACCCACGCTAACAATGAACTGGTTGGAAAGGCTATATGAAGCTGTAGTAGAGTCAAAAATGTTATATGGAATAGAAATATGGGGGGTGGCAAAGGGATGGATTAAGATTGATATAGTCCATAGAATGTTTTGTAAAGAAGTTTTGGGTTTACCCAAGAGTTCACCAAGGGGTGTGGCACTGGCAGAGCTAGGAAGGGTAGGGAGAAAAGGTATAATAGTGGAAAGAATATTGAAGTATTGGTATAGATGTTTAAATTTAGAAGATAATAATATATTAAAAGAATGTATACAGTTTCAAAAAGCTGTCCTAGGAGAAGAGTGTTGGTTAGGGGAGATGGGAAATGTCCTAAAAGAAATTGGCATGAGGAATATTTTCCTATTGGATAAATATAATAATAGTGGGTTTTGGAAAGAAGTGAGACTGAGGGTGGAAGATATCGAGAAACAAGAGATATGGGCTAGTTTTGAGGATAAAAGGTCATTGATCTTGTATAAATCAGTTAAAAGAGATTGGGGAAGGGAGAAGTATGTAGATATATGTAATCAATTTGGTAGAATAGGTCTTGCGTGGATGCGCACAGGAGTAATATTTTTAAAAAGGAATGGATATAATGGCTCGGGGAGATGTATTATGTGTGATGAATCGGGTAGTACTTTTCATTGTCTAATAGAATGTGATAAGGTTAAAAGGTGGAGAGAGGTTATATGGAATAAAAAATGGGACAAGTTAAACAAAGAAGCAGTAGCATTAAGAATGTTGGGAAGCACAAAAGTAGAAATAATTAAAATGATGGGGACATTTTTAGGCAACACAAGGGATAAGTGGATTAGGAGCTTAAGAAAGGTACAGCTGAACGAGCATAGTTTGTAAAGTGGAGAGATGGTATAGTAGCTTTATCCCATATATACAGCCTAGGGGCTAAATATGGAGGAGCTAGAAAACTGGTGCACTAGACATAAGTTTTAGATGTAAGCTTTATTTGTATTATTGTAATAATGATGAAATAAATATTACATATTACATATTACATATACAGAATTATATACAATAAGTAATAATTTTAAATTTCTTGTTGAGTTTAATTCTCATTTAGTATTGAATATGCCTAAAGAAGCAAGATAATCATTGTACATAAAAACAGGATATACTATAATTATTATTTTAACTTTCAGTCCTAATGGCCACAAATGTGCACATCAAGTTTCTGTCCTGATATTATCACGAACCATTGCTTGGGAATTCAGATTACTTGTACAGATTTGTGCTTATAGCTGCAGTTTTATCTTAGTAAGTGCAGCCCTCTAGCAACTAGTTTATGAACTTTGTGGTTTGTCCACCTCCTTAAGAGGTATCTGCACCTCTAAAAGGGCAGATATTGTTTTTGTGGTGCTATACATAGTCATAAAAATAATATCAATTGAAAGTAAGGATTAGATGGTTTTTGCAAGGTGTAAGATAACCCGTGATTTTTGCAAATTACTCTTGTGTTATAATGCAATATTTTGACCAGATGGTTTAAATAGTGCAGTTTCTACATAAGGGTTGAATATATGGTAGGGGTAATTTTTGTAAAGAGGCCTATAATTTTCATTGGGTCCTTCCTATACTATAAGCATACAAAGTTTGATCTAGATAGCGCAAAAAATGTTAAATTGTATGTTAGGGTTGAAAATAGGGATTGAATGTAAGGGTAGTGAAAGTTTTTGAAATTTGAAAGCTAGCATTTTATTTTTGCCAGATTCTAAAACCCAAATGTACCAAGTTTGTCAAAACTCTTACCAAAAATACTCTTTAAAGTTCAATTAAATAAGAGGAAATGTGATGATACAGGGTGAACCAAAAAACTACGAACCGCCTGCACGGTGCTTTTTGCGGTCCGCGTCCTCGTCACTCATTGCTGTCTGCGGCTATCATAGAAAGGCGCAGATGAAACCATACAACATTTTTAAAACTACTTTTAAAGGCTTTACTTACCAACTTTAAGAAAGGAAATGCTGAAACTGGCCACCATCATTGTCCATACATTTTTGGCATCTTTTTAGGAAACTATCCATCACTATCCATGATGGATAGTGGTTAACGGGGCTGAAGGTACTAATCATTATCATTTGCAATAAAGTGCCCATAATAGCTCCTGATATAGATTTAATGGTTGACCTGATTTACATATCAAATATTTAAAAAAACCATGGGTTATATAAAGATTTTTTTACTTACTCTACCACATACCTACAATAAATAGAGGGAGTATTGTATTCCACCAAAATAATCGATACCAAGATTTAACTAGAAATACACATTTTATGAATCCCTGAATCCAAAAAAAGCCTTTTTAGAAAAAGGCCTGCATGCATGCGTGTGGGTGGGTGGGTGGGTGGGTGCATGCATGCATGAATGAGAGAGAGAACAGCATAGCTCAGAAAAAAAGTGTACACACACACACACACACACATATGCACACTCTCTCCTCCTCCCTTCCCCCCTCTAAAAATGCTCTTTCTGAATCCAGGGAGCTTCAAAATGTGTGTTTTTGTTGAAATATCGGTGCCAAATTTTTGAGTGAGATGCATTACTTCCTCTACTTACTGTAGGTAAATAGCAGAAAAATTAAAAGTGCAGTATGATTTTAATACGTATTTATTATATCTGCAGTAAAATGAATGCATCTGAAGCTGCTCCTTTGTGATTCATAGATATCTTACAAGAAATGCTTGCTCACACTTGGGTTGAAATGTTTCTTTATGATAACTGGAAATCTAGACCTTTTATTCTCTTCCACATATTATTAAACAGTATTAATGTTCTCTGACATCTGTAAATTTTTACTTTACTGCTTACCTGTAGTAAGTGGGGAAGTATTGTATTCTACCCAAAAATTCACTATCAAGGTTCCTTGAATTCAAAAGAAAAAGCATTTCTAGAAAAAGGTCTTTGTGTTTATGTACACCAGTGTGTTTGACTTATTCAAGTTTTGCATCTTCCAAGAATGGGACACAAAAATTTTCAAGAAAACCTGTTCATCCTAAACTACGCTTTACATGAAAGATTTTCATTACTTCTCATTTTTTCAAAAATGGTCCTGATGATTTTGATTAAAATACCATATGTTTGAGATGTTTACAAAACAAATGAAATGTATATCATAAATTTTCTGTGAATAACCTCTCAAGTCCTCTTCATTCTGAAAGAATTTTGTATAATTTGTAAACAGACAAAAACTTACTTCACCAAAAAAAAAAGAAAAAAAAAAGAGCTGCATTTGGACGGTGTTCAAATCCCATGGGCCAACCAATCTAACTGGGTGTTTTCATGGTTTCCTTGTCGCCAAGGTAAATATTGTATTGGATGTTTAATACCAAGACCCAAAAGTTTCACCTTAGATCTGAAACAATAGTAAAAACAAAAATAGGTCATAATAGCGAATGTTCTGCCATCTATCCACATATAATGAAAGCAGGTAGACTGGACGGCACCCTAATTCCATCTGCCCAGTGCATGTAGAAGCAAAGGTACAATTGCCTGGCACTAAGACCTCTGTGGACATGTGTCGAAGCTGCCACCTACCAGCCATATATAGAAGCAGCACAGAATACCTGGCATTAGGATCTCTTGGAACATGATGAAGCAAGATGGTATGGTACAGAGATGAGACTTAGAAGGCTAACTTCCATCATACACTGAGTCACGAGGTATCTCCTAACAGATCCGTCATGATATGATCACATAAGCAATGTAAAACAAATAGAAAGAAAATGAAGATTTCATTAAATCACACAATTTATGCCAAAAGTTCTTTTGGCATTAACCATTTCTGAAGTATTTTTTATTATTGATTTGAGTTCTCAAATACTTTAAACTTTTTTCAACTGCTAAGCTGCTACCATTTTTTCTTGTAGTCGTACAGAGGCGAACAGACTTTAAAACCCATCACATAGCAACCCACTTTTTAAAAATTTGACTATCATTGAAGCGTACTGCATTCCCCTTGTCCTACAATAAAATGTGTAATATAAATATTTCTGCAAATGTTTACCTTAATTAACATGAAGAAGATAAGAGAATAAGCTTTTGCAAGAATAATGTGTAGAAGAATGGATAGAGAAAGTCATGTGAATGTAACATAAGAGTTTTTTTACTTTTATTTGTAAACTAGCTGTGTGTACTATTGTTATTACATGTTTGTATTGCTAATTTTCTGTCTTTTATTTTTCCAGCATTAGATGTCATCGTGAATATGCCTCGCAATGAACAGGTTAATTTTCTCTTAAAAGTTACTAGAACAGCTGTAAACTGTACTTCCTCTTTCTGCTTTTTGTCATTTATTTCTTTCTGTTTTAATTCTGTATATTAAATCTGTCTTGTTTTATTTGAAAACAATAGCACAGTTGAAATGCAAATTAAAATGATTTAAAAAAAAAACAAGTCATACAAGGTTACAAAATTAAAAGTTTAGGACCCCCACTTAAGTACACTATCAATGCTTGGTTAAGATGTTTTTTTATGCTAAGGGGCAGTAAATCCAAGAAAGAAGGTAAGTGTGTTAAAACTGCATTGGTAAATTTCCATCAGTCAATGGTTTTAGTCATCCTAACAAAAGAAAATTTTTACCCTTACAAATAGCAAAGATGGCTAAAAGATGACACTAACTATGAATGCAAAATTAGTTTTAAAAATTAACTTTGAAAGCAAAGTTTGTATTAGTGAATAGCAAAAATAAGTAACACAACCCTACAAATCATAGCAAACTTTATGATAAATAAAAGAACATATTTAAAGAAGCCATAACTTGAATGTAATTCACACAGGCATACTCATAACAAGTGAATACCAGCTGAGCTTGCCAATTTTGCTCAGTGCTGAAATTTGAAAACATGCTAAATGTATGCAAAATTTATAATGCGTTTCTGTAAATGAAACCTATGTTTCATAAATTTGCTTTGAATATTCTCATTATCTATTATTGTTTTCCAAGCAATGATTGCCAATTTCACTCCTGCATGCAATTTAAATACCCATTTGTTTTTTTTTATGTAAATGTTCAAACTGATTTAGCATATTGTGGTAAAACAATGCTGTGATTGTAGTAGAGCCTGTTGAGCAGTTTTGACAACCTAGATTAGTTAAAATCAGGTTAAAATACATTTTTACTGCTGTCGTAGTCCAAATTAAAATGTTTTTGGCAACACTGTAGTTCAAAGTGGTGAATATATTCAAAGTACAGAAGTATTGATAAAAGTTCAAAATAACTTTGGATTTGAACAAATGTACATGTTGGGCCAGAGAACACCTTTTGGATTAATTTTGAAAGATGCGAGCATTTTTTGTCATTTTCCCTTGTAGTTATTTCTTTGCTTTTTTTCATTCCTTTCTTTTCTCTTCCTCTGTGTCTGTAAGCATGCAAATTTTGTCTCTACTTCAAACTTGTCATCCTAATGAGCCTCTTGAAACCGTAGTCATTTTGTTACACTAGCTCTTAAAACCTATGCTTGATTATGTGATATAAAAGGGCTCTTTCAAATGTTCACTATAGTATAGTTGGTCACAGAATACAGCTCTGCTACTAGTTTAGCAGTAGGATTCCTGTTTTTTTATATGATCTTGTGGAGAGGACTACATCAGTTGGGTTTTGCCGTATAAGCAGGTTTGTTTCTAGCAAATCTGCATTTGCTCAGGCCTGACTGAATTCTGACCTCATCAACCTGACACTTGACTAATGAAGGTTTTTTCTGTGAGCAAAGATGACTATATGTTATACAATTTGAGGATATCACATTTTTTTAAACAAAGCAATGTTTTATAACACATTTAATTACGCATTACTCATAATAAAACTTGGGATGGAAGCAATACAATGAAAAAAAAGGTAATGTTTTGCGTAAACATGCCTTAAATGGATCCTTTATATATAAATGTAAAAATGTGTAATGAAACCATTTTTGCAAAACCTGAAACTGGGGAACATGAGTTTTCATAGCATGTTTTCTAGTACATCACATCATTTAGCTTAAGCCACTGAGCATCCAGTTTTCATGAGACCTTGTATGCCTGTATTATGTTTCATATAATGAAAGTTGGCAATTTTTTGTGTTCAAAGTCCAATTGCTTTTCTTATACTTATCACCTCAAGCCATTTATGGTTACATACAAAAATAAAATACATAACATGGAATATTTATTCAAATGTAATTATTCCTTTAAAAACATGTGAGGTTGCTAACTAGGTTAGTAAATTTCACATTTTATGACGATGCCAATTTTACTACCCATGAATGCAGTATTACTGTGTGAGCGTGTGTGTGCTATAACATTATGGAATTAACATTAAAATGGTGCCCTGTTCATTTTACTTTCAAGAAATTAAACTTTGCTGACAGTTCAATTAAAGTTTACCCAGCATGCTTTTTCAAAAGCAATCCTTACAGAGATATCATGTACAGAAGTCACTGTTTCTATTGATGTGAATGGCGCTGCTTAATAGTTACTGCACATGGTTCATGAAATGGCTGAAGAAAAGCAAAATTACAAGTGATTTTAAGCACTTCAGCAGCACAGGCAATTAAAAACATGTACAGTAGAATCTGGTTATTGTGTTTTTGCAGGGACTCAAGGATTTGGACGTCATAGACAGGAAAACATGTTAACGAAAGTACAAAATCTGCAATTTAAGCACATAATATGTAATAAAATCTAATAATACATCTTACCTCCCAAAAGGATGTGAAATATGGACACTATTTACACTGGTTTGAAATACATATCTATGGTTGATTGCTTTGTTGGTTTTAATACCAAAATTTCACTGTCTATCTTTTTACTAAAGTCCATTACATTGTCATCAACTTCGAAACTACACACATATCGTTTCACTATATCCATTGCCTCCATCCCTTCCAACACAGGAATTGGCTCAGGATCTGATTCATCACTTTCAATTCTCACTGACACTTCTTCTTTCATTGTTCTTCAAGTATTTCATCTATCATCGCTGTTTCGCACACTGGAATTTCATTGTCAAGTTTCTACATGTTTCAAAAGACATGCCATCATCATCTTTTATTTGGCACCATTCTTCACTCTTGGAAAACTCATCTTCCAGTGTGATGCCATCACCAAGAATCCAGAAAAGTCAACTTTATTAAAGTGGTTCCTAATGGTATCTTGTGTCACAGAATCCCAGGCAGTTCTAATGAAATGCATGGCATCTAAGACGGTGATTTATGTTCGATTTCAGTGCAGCCAACCTTCTCTGTACCAGCTTCTTCCGATATGTTTGCTTCATACACCGAATTATGCCTTGCTCTAAAGGTTGTAGCTTACTTGTGCAGTTTGCTGGGAGGAAAATGATCTTTATGTTTCTTAAATTTGAAACAGTTGGTGGATGAACAGCACACTGGTCAATGAAGAGTGCAGTTTTTCTGCTTATTCCAGTCTTGTGTCTGGTGCTTGTAAGAAATTTTCAAATACTACAGAAGTTATTCTGGCTTTTTGTGTTGGAAGTATACTTACATGGACTGTGGGCTGTGTGCTTTACCAATAACCAGTGGTGCCAATTTCTGTGCTCTGTTTTCGTTACAGCACAACAAAACTGTAATCTTCTCCTTGTTAAGTTTCCTGCCATGACACTTAGTGCCTTTAAAATCCAGGGTTTGTCTGGCAAACGATGGAAAAATAGTCCCATTTCATCCGCATTATAAACATCATCAGGGCTATAGTCTTTCAAAATTGATGGGAGCATTGTATTTTTCCACATTTCTATATTTTCACACAGTGAAGTGTCATTATCTAGGGCGGCAGCCTCACCTCGCACACATCTGTAAACTAAGTCATGTCGATTCTTGAATCTTTCAATCCAGCCATTGGACACTTTGAAATTATCCAGTTCCATCTTCTGTGCTAAATGTGTCGCCTGAGCTAGAACCACAGTAACATCTATTGGCACATTTGAAGCTCTTGCTTGTGTAAACCACTTTAGTAAAGCATCTAATTCTGGAAACTGGCCTTGGTGATTATGTTTTCTTTTAGCATATTTCCCTTCTTCAAAAGCAGTTTCAATCAGTTTACATTTGCTAAGAATCAAATTTAAGTTTGACGGAGGAATGTTTAACTTCAGTGCTATATCCACACGTTTCATATTTGGTTAGTGGTCTACTTCTTCAAGGATTTTCAGTTTCTCACTTTTGGTTATTTGCCGCACTTTCTTTTTCACCATTGCAAACCAAAAGTTATAACTGGCGCAAAACTTCTGGAATCGTGACCTTGATTGCCAACCCAGCTGCCAAGCCTAGGAATGGTTTATGTTTAGCTTAATCAACGAAAGTGATATAATACCTTTGCTTACTCACAGTGCGTAACACATACAGTCTGCATAAAAAGTGTCCGCATCTTGTAATTTCAAAGAGATCAGTACGTAAATAGTGCTTATTTTATATTTGTGATATTTATAACCATGGCTCCTACGTTTTCAAAGTTAAATGGTAAGGTATTACGTATTCAAAGCAGGGAAATAATTGCAAATGTCCTTGACTTCATGAAGCAAGAAGCAGAGATGAAGGAAGAAAATATATGTTTACCCGAGTTCCACAAAAGCCTTAAGAGAGTGAAAGAAAGAGTAGCCAAAGCAACTGTTGTTTCACTGAGTTCCGTTTCCAGATTTCTCAAAGATAAGAAAAACCATATGGATGAAAGAGTACCATTTGACACACCTGTGAAGAAACATAAGGTCCCTAAACGTATTACAGAAATAAGATGATTTTGACAAATGCGTCATTCGGTGCACGATTCACAATTTCTATGTGGAAGAAAAAACTGTGCCAACAATAAGCAGATTGCTCATCAATCTGAAAGATGTCATAAATGTTCAAGGTGGTGCTACAAGTCTCAAATCCCGGCTATGACACTGAATTTTGCAGTCTGATACTAACTTTCCAAATGACTATAATTTTATATGTACTTATATTAGCATAAATTTTCAAGATGCTGCTACAAATCTCAGAAAAATTATAAAAGATTTAGGGTTTAAGTGGAAGAAAACGAAACCAAATAGATTTCTAATAGAAAAGCACGACATACAATCTCAGCTGGAAGAGTACCTTACTCAGAGGTACAAATTAGAAGGTCAAACTATAGTGTATGAAGATGAGTCGTACATACACAGCAGTCATACAACATCTAAAAGTTGAAGTGACGATAGCGAATTAGGTTTTCAGGCAACTGTTGCCAAAGGGCAAATACTTATTATCGTTCATGCCATTCGTTCCAAATGCCCTTCTTTTACAAGTCGCAACAAAAAACAGGAGATTTTCATCAAGAAATGAATACAGAAAATTACATGAAGTGAATCAATACCATGTTGATACCTAATATGCCTGCCTCACAATGTGGTAACACTCAAAATTGACAAACAACCTACCTCAAATTCCTTGAAAGAAGAAATAAAAACCTGGTTGCTTAGGCATAATATAGCTTTTGATGAAAGCATGAGTAAATCAAATATAACTTAGTTAAAGCCAACAAATCCCTTCAGAAGCCATAACTCATAATACTTGGCCAGATATTAATACAACATCGCCATAATGTACTTAGACTGCCACTGTATCACCCAGATCTAAACCCAATCAAATTAATCTGGGCTGATGTCAAAAACTGTGTGGCCTGCAGAAATATCACTTTTAAACTAAAAGATGTGGAGCAGTTATGTCGCCAGCGATTTGCAGAAATTGGAAGGTCAGAATGGGAAAATGTATATCAACATGTTGAATAAATTGAGAATCATTATTTCAAAAAATACAGAATTGCAAAAAATCAATTAGAAAAAATTCTCATCCAGGATAACGGTGCAGAAAGTAGCGACAGCAGTGATGGTGGCAATGATTGTGAGTGATTCCGCAGAAGAAGGGCTGTCAGGTGTGGAAGAACTGGAGGCAGATGGTTGACACTGTTTTCATATTAAGAGCGTTTTACAGCGGTGGATTTAAATATACTGTATATAACTATAAGTTTTATCGTGTAGTGCAGTGCATAACCGGTGTGCGGATATATTTGACAATGACTGTCCCATGCACTCCTGCAGCATGCAGACGACCGGTCACCACCTGATCTGGTATGTAACTCGCTTCATAGCTGTCATTAAGATTTTCACGTGTCTAGAACTGTTGCACCAGTTATAAAATACAATCTATGTATGTTTGATCTATACTCAACAACAGAAACTATTGTCTGTGTTTACCACATCAAGTTAAAAGTATTTTCTATCCCACCCACACAAATATGCAACATACATGCATGTCATTGGCTGCCAGTCTCCACTCTGACTGGGCTGACCAAGGAGACCAAAACAGCAAATGAGGATGTCAAACTTTGAACATAGTAAACACTTACCCCCACTGGACCGACCAAGGATTGGCCAAAATAGCAAATGAGTACATCAAACTTCAAATGTACTAAATGGGAGCGAGAAAATGCTTTAAACAAAGTTATTTATTACATTTGGTGCCGAACTTCTATAATTCAACATCATACATGGAAAACATTAATGAGGAATGTGCTAATGAGATTCCACTTTACACTGAATTCTTTAAATCTAGTTCGTGAAATGTTCTAACTGTTTTTGATATAATGGATAGAGAGTTAGAGGCTTGAAGAAACTGATTTCATGTAGTAGTGATACAATACAAATGAATATAAAGTGGGCAAAGCTAAAGCTAGTATTGTAAAACTGAATAAAACTAGATCTGTAAATGTGTTTTGGTGACCTATCCTCCATAGCTGCATTTTCAGATAATATTAACATCACAAACTAATGCAGCTCCTGTGCAATTTATTCACTTCTTTAAGTGTCTCACAGCATGGTAATGCTACATACGACAATCCACAATGGCATTGTTTCATTGGGGGGAAAGAAAAGGAAGGGCTGTGAACATTTACAGCACCTTCTCACACCAACATGTGGTTTTGCCTAAGATAACAACAATGAAGATACAAATAAGTGATATTTACACAAAATTTTTAAGGAATATCCTATACTTGCTCAGATACAAGTTAATGTGTTTCAGCTTATATTACAAAAATTATTTTCAAATACAAGAAATTAGGTACCACTAAATAAAAATTGTTAAATACATAACAGATGTGTGGAAAAAGAAAAATTATGGGTTAAGTTGACTTTTTGCCATATAAATGTTTTAAGAGATTCACGATAAATACATTTAAGGTACTTGAGCTGTATGCATAATGATTCTCCTGAAATTAAAATTTCACCCAAGTGCTGACACTGACGACCTTCATTTTTTTTTTTTTACTGATTTATTCTTCTTTTATAAATGGACCACTGTTCTTGTATCAGTTTGCAAGATCCTTTGTTTAAATAATGACATTCAGTGACTGTGGTAGCAACCGCTATATATAGCATGTGTAAAATAAAATCACAAAAATAATTTTAAGTGCAAGAGATGGACATAGCTTGTTAGGATACAAGAATCTTACTGTTGAATCTTTCTCATCACAGTTCAACACTATACACATATAAACAAAAGTCATATACTTGTGCAACAAATAGTTGGGACTCTACAGAGTATTCTGGCATCAATAACTCAAACAGTGAGAAATAATAAATCACTACCCTTGCCATTAAAGTGAACTAATTGATTTTTGCCTCCCAAGAAGGCATTCTGAGTTCAATCCTAGGAGCTGCAAGTGAAGTTTGTGACTGAAAAAGCCTCTTGTGCAGAAACAAAAATCATATTTACTTACATTGGTATGTTTTTATTTACTTTAATGTATGTAACAAAATTGATGATCCTTTTACTCATTAGAGTATATAATATAATCATATGAACGCAAGCTGTGAATTGCTGTGGTCTTTTTCCAGCATGAACTTTTCTAAGTAAAGATTTGATGAAATTCCAAGGAATTAATGAGTAAAATAACAAAACATTTGCTTAGCAGTGTTGTCAAACAATATCTTTTCTTTCGTGCAAGATGCAGCAACAATAGTCATCTATGTATTATGGTTTTGTTACTTATGAAATCACATGGAAAAAATAAAAGAATTGCACATATTTAAACATGTTAACAGTAACTAACTTTCAGCCTGAAAAAAGTGTAAACATACAACAGCAAATACACAAAATAACTTTTTGTTATAAATATGCCCTATAATTTTCCTGCAGTCATTTTTATCCATCCCTTATGGTTTCCCAGTGTAGGGAATCAAAAAGAGGGTGAAGACTTCTTTGGCCATGAACAGAAAATTGGATTTATTTGTGTCTTGTGCGTACTTTTAAACACATATTGTAAGGGGCATATTTTGAGAAAATAAAACAGAAAAAGGTTGTTCCATGTAAAGGATTGTTTGTATTGCCTTGTTTCCTTAAAAGTTACAGAGTTATGTATTTATCCATTTTTTTCAATTTTTAGTCAACTTTACGTTAAGCAACCATCCAGCTTTTCATTTTCTTTCTTTCTTTCTTTCTGTCTTTCTTTCTTTCTTTCTTTCTTTCTTTCTTTCTTTCTTTCGTCCATCCATCCATTCTTTCTTTCTTCCTTCCTCTCTCTCTCTTCCCTTTCTTCCTCCCTCCCTTCCAAGAGAAAGAGAGTTTTTAAGGTGATACATTTTGGGATTTTTAGCATATGAGAAAGAACAACTGACAGATATTTGAAATCTGTTTTAAACTGGTTTCAGTAGCAGATAACCTATTTTTTTAAAAAATCATAAAATCTCAGACTTAAAAATCAAACATTCCCCCATAGGTTGTTGAGCCCAACTTACCCACTAGGTTACTAAACGTTGAAGCTATATTTGTGTATAAAGAATTATTCTAAGATTGTGAATAAAGTTGGTTAGTTTACAATGTTCCCCATATTCAATGACCTCCGTGGAAACCCCGTTCCAGCAAATGATGTATGGATTCCATTTATTAACTGGAGGTATCCAGAGGCGAAGTCCATTACCTCGATGGAGGGTTGATAATGGTAAATGGCAATGGGAGCTTTTACCATGGACTCTGAACCATATCGGGCCTTGGGGATACTTGACATGAGTTTGGATAAGGCTGACTTAAAATTGCCACCCCAGATCCAGTACTTGAACCGCGGACACTCAGTATGAGAACTCAAACGAAACCACTGAGCTTCCCAGTGCACTTTTTTAATAAAGTTAGTGTATGAAAGCAACTTAAATTTAAACAGAAAAGGACTTTAAAAACAATTTTTTTGGATATGAGGTAGATTTCTCAGAAAATATAACTACGAAGGAGTGGACAGCGGTTGTCAGAAGTAATACAGATATTATTTGAGATCTAAAAGTGCCCTCATGCAGTGCTGTATAAGGCAGCTGAATTTACCAAAATTTGCTCCCAATCCTGATATAAATATCGTTAAAACAGAAATTACTAACAAAAACTTTAACAATAAATCTGGAAAAACTTTACAAAATCGAACTAATAAATATACTCCAGCAGTAACTAAAGTTGAAGAATGAACTAAGGCTGATACATGCATAAATCTTAATATTTACGAGAATGTAACATTTGTTCAGCAACAGAGCAATGCACAGATGATTTCCAAATTAATGAGAAAAACCATACCACTACAATGTATGTGTATAAAGGTTAATTGCGCAAATTATTAAATACAGTCACTTTTTATGTGCACCAAAAAAAAACTTCTATTGACTTAAAAAAAAAAAAAATCTAGTCTCTCTGAAAAATTGCAGATGTTATAATACGTTTTGAATTTTGTGTGTTGTGAAGAATGTGAGAACATGAGACTTTGCCATAACTTAATGGTTAATTCACAAAATCCCTTAAAACGTTGTTCATAGATGGGCTCGTTACACAGTTCATCAAATGTTTACGTGTTTTAGACATAGGGCATTATTTCCAGAATTTTAAGGATGAAAATTGACGTGACATGTCGTGCGTAATATGTACTTGCCATGATTTCATGATTACAGAGGAAATTAGGGCAAATAAACCTTGCTGATGCAGAACTCTGATCCTGTAGAATGATTTCTTTGTTAGCTTAATTATGTACCTGTTTGTTTATATGTGTCACATTCTTTTATTTGTATACTTTACAAATTGTATAAAATATTGCAAATGCTTGAAAATATTTAAATGTTAAGTAGAGTTGCATCTTTGGAATTGTTTTTATGGCCCCCACATTGCCTGTTGCTTGTGTTCTTGAAATGCTCCATGTCTATCCAATAGGGGCCTGTCATAGTTACTCTACATTGAATGTTATTGCTGTTGAACTGAATGATCAATTAGTTTCCCAATTAGCTTATATGCATGAGTATTTTTACTTAGCTTCCTGCTATTTTAAAAAAGCAAATAGACTCAATAATCAGAGTATTTTCAAGATATATATCATTACTTTTTAGAATTCCAAAGAATGAGTAAAAATGTTTAAAAAAATCATAGCATTTTCAATAATTTAGGATAGGAAGCTAATTGTAAAAAAATGTAGGATTCTGAATTAGTTATTTCTGAGTGCAGTAAATGTTTTATGATTGCATGTATCAGCTTTGTCAGTAGTGTAAAAGCATGAATATTGTGTGTGAACATCAGTTCAGTCTATGATGGGAAAGACAGTGTATCAAAGATGTTTGAAACACTGAAACAGAGAAGTAATGGCTCATGTTAAAAGCTCCACTTACACTCTCTTCTTTTAATATAGTTTCTGCTGAAAAACAAATGTATTATGCTTTATTGTTATTAGCTTTATTTATGTTTCCACTTGCAGAACCTTCATCTCTGCTTGCATTAATGGATTAAACACAGAGATCCATTTCTTCTCTTTCTCGTTATTCACTCTCTCCCTATCCAAATTTATTCCCTCATCATCTCTTTGCCCTGTCTAACCCGCATTTTCTTTTCTTTTCTTTCTCACTCTTCTAACGTTCACCCCTTCTCTCTGTGCAGCTTAGGTGTAAATGATGTTTTGGAAACCAGCAATAAAACTGCATTATTTTTTTTTGTATGTTAATTGAAAATTAAAACACAGTTAAAACGTTTAATAGTAAACAGACTTGTGCATGTTCCTTCTGCTTGTTACGCAATTGGGACTATACTTTTATTGCTACTTTTACCTTTATTGTTACCACTTTTATTGTGGTTACTGGTTTATATGCACAAAAATAGTAAAGAAAATTGGTATAACTTCTTAAAAATTCCTTGTATAAAAATGTTTTAAAAGTTGTCATAAATATTACATTTTTTTAGAAAACGAATAAGTATAGGATATATCATTTTTTACTTCCTTGGTCACATACTTAGTAGGTAGAGAAGGTGTTGCATTCCACCCAAACATTTGATACCAAGATTTCACCGGAAATACATGCTTTGACACTCCCTGAATCCAAAAAAGGCATTTTTAGAAAATGGTATAAAAGGAAAAGTTGGGTAAATACCAAACTTGATATTTAAGTTCAGTATCTTCCAAAGATGGGACATTAAGATTTTCAAGAAAATTTCCCCACCACTTTGCATAGAAAGTTTTTCAAAGTTTTTGAGTATTTTAAAAATTGCTCTAACGATTTTGTTTAAAATATCATATACTAAAGTTATTTACATGACAATAAAATGTATATCTTGAATTTTTTCTGAAAATAGCATGTATAGTCCTCTTCATTTGAAAAGAATTTTGTATAATCTTGTACAACTTTTAAACATTAAGTGATAGATGAAAACGTACTACACAAAAAATATAGATAGCTTTAAAACCACAATTTACTTCAATTTTTTTTGGGAGGGGGGGGTAGGCCATAAGCCATTTCTGGGATATCCATTATTAATGGTTCAAATTGTGCAGCACTTTGACATTCTTAAAGTCCTGTCGATTTTCAGTTGTTTTTTTTCATGATTGCATGGAAAGAGTATGGAATTTAAGGCCAACAAATAGCCTTCAATTCTTAAACATTTGACTATAGCTGTTCTCTTTATATCTATAATGAGATATGTAATGTAGCTATTTCTGCAAAGTTTTATCTTGATTATAATGAAAGGGATAGAAAAATAAGCTTTTGTAAGAATAGCTTGCATACCCACTAGTAAATAATAAGGGATAGAGGAAGTCATATGAATGTAACACATCCAATTTTTTTTATTTTAAAACTCATCAAGAGTCCTCCCCTCCTTTAGGAAGAACAGTGAAGATGCCCGTATAGCATTTGTTTCTGATTGGGACCTAGATATGTTATATACCATTAATGAAAATTAGTGTTACAATTTTTGCATAGGTAATTAAAATACACGCATTTTAAAAATACAATTTTTGGCTCTAAGGTTAGCCCATTATACACATTAATTAGGCAAATCATTTATCAAACATTTGAAAATACCAGATGAAGTTTTTGTTATTAAGTTTAATTATATATAAGAATTATTGATTAAGGGTATACGGAATGGTTTTGGGTAGGAAAAAAAAAATGCTTTTTTTTTAAATATATGTTTTCTATTGCTTTGAAATCTTCTCTTTAAAAAGATTAGTCAATTATAGATATAAGTATAACCTCATTATTTTTGATTTTCAATAAGTTGTACACATGTCTTTTCTACTTCAAACTATCTTGGTTCAACTGCTCAGCTATTCCATGCCAAAGTGGACAAATTCATTTAAAAATAAATATTCAAAATAAGAAGTTTTCTTTTCTGCTGTTGTTAAAATATATATTTAAGTGTTGGTCAATAATAAACATTTCAACATACATTTATTTTTTACAGTTTTATGTTTATTTGAATCTGAATATATGTAACTTACCAATTAGAAGTGTGAAAAAGCTTAAGTTGGCAGTCCTTTTATTGCTCATAGTGAATGACTTCCTCAACAGCTGACTATCAGAAGGAAAAGCTCAATCCATTTGTTATTCAGCAGCACAGTTTTCTTAGTTAGCAAAACTAATATTTTTATGTGAATGTCAACTGAATTATATGTACTACAGATTGTCCCATCTGTAACAAAAAGGTAAAAAAGTTTTGGCTTTTCTGCATTACTTTGATCTTCATTGAAAACGTTAATAAAAATTAAAGGAAAGTGAATAAATTACCTTAGAAGGGGTGTTAAAGCAGTTGTCTTTCTATAGCTGGTGCCCACTTGCCTGTCCGTTTTAGGTGTTTTACTTTTATAGCAAAATTATGTTGTGAAGACAACAAACGTGGCCATCTTGTTGCTACTGCACATGCGCAATGGGAATTGCCAAACTAAATGAGAAGTGAAATCTGTGGAAAAAGCAATGTGTTCTTCATTTTCTTTTGCCACTGATATAAATGCAATGCATTGTTATTAACAGTGCATTACAGGAAACAAAATGGCTTGTGGAGGATGTGAAAATACAATATACACGGTAGTGAGAGAGCAATTAGATGTAGAGAACTTACAGCTACTGCAGGAGTTACTGGTACAGCATGGAATTATCAACGAAGTGTATATCTCTAATATATCTGACAATGTTCTTCTAGGTAAATGGATAAAAGGAAGACAGCTGTATTTCATATGCCAGAAGGGACATCCAAGAGAAAAGATAGTGCCAAGAAAGGGAATTTTATTGGTGACACACATCTCTCTCCACAAGTAATACACTTCTGTATAATGTGCAAACTAGATAATCCTAGAAGTAACGCAATAAAGTGTGAGATGAAAATCACCTGCCATATCATGGTAAACTGGTTGAACTTTTGCCGAGAAATTTGCATAAATTGAGCCCTATAAAACCACAGGCAAATTGGAGGAATTGTATCAGTGGTTGAAATTGAATCAAGTTTAGCCATAGAAAATTCAACTGTGGAAATCACATCAAAGGTCAATGGGGTTTGGAGGTGTCCAGAGAGAAGTGAAGACCAACTTCTTCCTTGTTCCAGTTGAAAGCATGGATAAGGAAACATTACTCGGTATCCATGAGTAGATTTTACGAAACAACAATAATATCAGACTGCTGGAAATCATATGATACACTCCAAAGGCTTCCAGCACCTCTGGGTAAACCACTCCGTGGAATTCGTCACAGCTGCGCCAGCGGAGAAGTCCACAAAGTTAATACATGAAGACTGGCAGGGCAGGCACTCTTAATCCACACCAACACTATTGAGTACAAGTGGAAAGACTGTAAATATTCAACTCCCATCTTAGGTCGAAAAAAAGCGACATTTTGCAGTCTATCTAGCTGAATATGTGTTTAAACGTACTTACAGTAGAGAAGACGGCTTCCACCATCTGCTAATAGAAACAACGAAAGACTTTTCACCAGAAGTTTGTTTCATTGTTATAGCCAAAAGTATGTGATATATAAATATTATTTTCAGCAAAAGTTTAATTGTTTCATTGTTATACCCAAAGTTATGTGATATACTAAATCTTATTTCCACCAGAAGTTTGTTTCATTGTCATTGCCAAAGTTGTGTGATATACAAATAACATTTCCATCAGAAGTTTAATTGCCTCATTGTTATAGCCAAAGATATAAGATATGCTAAATATTAATAAAGAAATTGCTTTGCAGTAAAGACAAAAAAATCCAAAAAAATACTAAAACCTGATTTAGTCTCTTGTGAGTCAGAAACCTAAGCTTAGGCATGCATGCTCGCTTTGCTTTGGTGTAGCCACTAGTAACTAATTAAAGTAAGTTTTTATTAAAAAAAACTAAACTTAACCTAACCTCCTATTAATCAGTAACCCAAGCTTATATAAAACAAACTAACCCTAACCTCACGTGAATCAGTACCCTAAGCATATATATATAAAAACTAAACCTAACCTAAACTAACCTCCTGTGAATCGGAAACCTAAGCTTATATAAAGAAAATGAAACCTAACCTAACGTCCTGTGAATCAGAAACTAAACTTAGAAACACATGCTCATGTGCTTCAGTGTAACCACTGGTAGCTAATTAAAATAAGCTTATATGAAAAAATTAACCCTAACCTAACCTCCCTTGAATCAGTAACCTAAGCTTATATAAAACAAACTAAACTTAACCTAACCTCTCGCGAATCAGTAACCTAAGCTTATATTACAAAAAACTAAACCTAACCTCTCATGAATCAGTAACCTTAGCTTATATAAAATAACTAAACCTACCTAACCTCCCATGAATCAGTAACCTAAGCTTTTATATATAAAAAGAACCTAATCTCTTGTGAATCAGAAACCTAAGCTTAAGAACTTCGGTGTAACCTCTGGTGGCTAATTAAAGTAAGCTTATATAAAAAAGCTAGCCCTAACCTAACCTCCCGTAAATCAGAAATGTAAAAAGCTAGTAAACCTAAAATATAAAGTAATTAGTAATGCACGTTGCGAGCATTGGCAGTATCTCACTGGCTTTGGCGGTATTTGTTATTCATATGTTGCCAGCATTGTGTTGGAACCAGAGGATGACATACGATGACATCTGTAGGAGATGTAGGACATCATTTTCATCGCTTTTAAAGACCAACATAATGAGGTTACCCAAAGTTTCTTTTATTAATATTTTAAACAAAATAAAATTATTTTAACTGCACATTTAGATCAAAAGCTGTAACCTTAGCCTAACTGCAAAGCTAAGTCTGCTTGGACCAACTTTTAATATCTGTTTTTTATTCTGAAATGTCCCGTCCTTACATATTCTGTACATCTTCATAAAATTTATCACTTTAAAGTGTAGATCCAGATATTTTCGCAAAAGCTTTATTACATGAATTCTCCCATCTATACATGCACCAAAGCTTTTATTATTCTGTAAAGTGAAAGATTTTAAATTCTTAATGTATTTGTCTTCTATGTAAATGGGTAATATAGATTTTTACGTACTTTCTTAGATTGTAAAAAATCAATCAATATTTATTTTAATATTGTCTGGATTAGGTTCAAATGGGTAGAGTAACAAAACAGTTAGCCTACAAACTGGATACATAACTTATATAATGATTCTAATTATAGTACTTTAAAGAGATTCGTGTATGCACACTGGTCCTGATTATTTGCTTTCACTATGTCTACATAGGAAGTGTATTTGGAGCCACTAGTCTTTTCATTGAAAATGGTTAAGGAAGAGACAAAGAAAGGAAAAAACCTGAGGATAGAAAAACATAGAGAGCAACTAAAGCAGGACAAAGACTGTTTGATAATTCACCAACAGGAAGTGTAGAATGAGAAAGAAAGAAAGAGCTAAGGCAAAAGAGTATCTACAATCATTGAGTTACACACCTTCAGGTAAGATGGAGATGATTCAAAAGCTGCAAAAGGAAAGAGACAGGAATAGACTGTATAGGATGAAGAAGAAAAATATGGCAGGGTCGCCAAAAATACCTGTAGGTGATAGTTTGAATTTGTGCTCTTTTAAATGTGTATAATCTCTTAGAAAAGCAATGAGGAGAGCGAAACATGTTCTTCCTAGCAGTCAAAGTTAAAAGCTGGCAGTTGTAAAGAAGCTTATCAATGAAACTCTTTCATCTGAATCAACACTATTGGTGAAAAAGGTGCCCCAAAAAGCAGCAAAATGTTTAACCCAAAAAGTTAAAAACATATTGGGCATTATATGCAAGGAAAGATGTCAGTTGACAGGCCCCTGGTAAGTGAGATTGTAAAACCATTAAGGACCAAACTACAGGTGAGAGACAGAAAGTGCAGAAAAAGCTTATGATAATAAAAGCCATATTCTTTCTTCATAAATGAAAACTCAGAAATTGATAAAAAATTAGATTTTATGATTTGAGGTGTAAAAATATTGTGCTCTCCTCTGCTATACCACATAACATGTGTGTATGCCTACATCATGCCAACTTCAACTATATTGTTGAAGCATGGTAAAGAAACTTTCCCACAAACTGGAAAGAACCTGCTGATGCAACTTTGCTGTAACACAGCCAGTGAAAAATGTATGTCTAGATTATGCAGCAATTGTACTGAAGAAATGTTATGAATATCATACCATATTAATGTGAGCTAACCTCTGTTATTTCATGGAAGTACTGGACTGAAATTGCTGAATGGCCTGTTCTTAGCACCGTTGATGCTTCAGTGGAACAAGTGGTTGATATCCTTCAAAATAAGGTGCCAAAATTCAAATTACACTGTTTTGTGAAGGCTACCTAAGCAAACTTATCTGATTAAAGGGAGATTCAGATTATTTATTAGCCATAAGTGTCAACCTGATTCATGGTCAAAATACAATTTATGTATAGTATTTTACAGAGTAAGAACATTTACAAAAACTTTTTAATTGCAATATTTTATAACTGAAAATATATACAAAATAACCTTAAGATAAAAATACAGAATACAATTATATACATAAAAGATTTCATAATAAAAAAAGTAATAGGTAATACTATTACAATATGCTTGAAGGATTTGCATATACTGAGCTCAACAATATTGTTATAGTTTTGTATTTAAAAATTCACTAATGCTAAAAGATAAAAATTCTAGAAGGATCTGTTGTACTGAGTGCCTAAACCTTCTATAATTTAAATGTCTGATTTTGTATGGCAAATGGTTATCAAAATGCTACCTTGATGTGAGGTACTACAGGACGAGCCAAAAAACTACGAGCCGCCTGCGCGGTGCTTTTTCTGTTTGCATCCTCGGCCCTCGTTGCCATCAGCTGCTATCATAGAAAGGCGCAGATGAAACCATACAATATTTTTAAAACTACTTTTAAAGGCTTTACTTACCAACTTTATGAAAGGAAATGCTGAAGCTGGCCACCATCGTTGTCCATACATTTTTGACACCTCTTTAGGAAACTATCCATCATGGACTTATAGTGATGCATATACTGACACAGGTTCAGATTTTGAACTTGAATTGCAGAATTCAAAAGGCAATATCAAAGGCAGACAATATCTGCTTACGGAGCATATGAGTCAGAGAAAAAAAAACAGACAAAACACTATTATGTGGTAATTAGTCAAGGAAGTATAGAACAAAATGACAATTTTGAGGTTTGCTACATGACACATATTTCTAATGTTGTTCCAAAAACATTATTTTAAAAGCAAAGGAATTTTTGGTGAAGTTTTCAGAAGTGGCAGGGTTATTGCCAAAACTGGGCAGCTAGTGGGAAATAGGATTTTCTAAAGTTTTCCAAGAAAACTCCAAGAGTTTAAACTATAGGGATTGTTTACAATTCAGTTCTTTCTTTGTATGCAAGTTTTATAGTGTTAATTTTAGCTTTAATGTTACTAAACAAGCAAATTTTATCATACCTTGGGCATTAATAAATAAGAGTTTTAACTGTGTGAAATTATATGAATGAATGGATAAACTTTATTTGTACATCTTTTTTACAATATGTCATTTGTAAACTAACTTAACCTATGTACAAATATTCTGGTCAGCTATGTTCTACTTGTACTGCTTATTTTACCTGGCACTCCCCCATATTTTTATTTTTCCATTCTTCCTTTCTTGTCAACATTTTAATTGCTACTATTTTTCCATCTATTTTTTTCCATTTTTCCTCCCATACTTTTTGTCTCCATTCTGCTAGTTCTTTGCATTCTATCATATGCTGCATAGTCCACAAATTCCACTTTTTCTGCCTCATAACCCTCTCAGGTACATTGATCCTGTTCTCATCCATGCAAACACTACTTTTTCCGCTCTATTACAATAATCTACATACCCATCTCTTCCCCCATTTCCTTTTTATTAACCTATAGAACCCTAGTGATTTTTTATTCTCTAAGCTTCCGCAGATCTCTTGTCTTTCTATGTCCTCCACTCTGTTTCGTACTGTTATTCAGAAGTCGTTGCTATTTCTTTCTTCCCCGTTTTGTACTCTTTAGTTGTTCCATACATATCCTTAAAATTTTCCCTTCATCTTTTTTCAAGCATCTAAACCAAAATTTCAATACCCTTTCCAATATCACTCCCTTTCTTCTTGGTATGAAATTATATAAAGTTACACATGTTGAGCCTTTTGTCCCATCCGTAATGTCCCAACCTCAACACACTATCCTCCCTTTACGCATGTAAATTTATTGTCTAAAACAAACAATATTAAAAACTTCTTCATCCAAATAAAGTAGAAGTACTGAAGTTCAATAAGATAGGAAGGAAAAGAAAATTTCCTTCAGAGTTTACAGAAAATGTTCAAACAGAAGTCTCACCAGAACAACCATGAACAGTTATGCAATAATAATTGTATAATTGGCACAAATTTTACAGTATTATAATCAGGTCAATTTAATGTAAATATTAAATTCTTAACATCTGAAATTTAGTTTGATTTCACTATAATATACACTCTTAAAAGTCATCATTTATCTCAATGTTCCGTCTGTAACAATGGAATGGCTCTGCTATGGAGTAGCAGTGCATCGAGTTGTAAAACTTTGAAGACCGATTCTTGTAAGTTTACTTTTTTCCTACTTATGGAACATTTGTCAGGTTCTAGTGAACATAGAAGCATGAAACTTTCAGGATTTATTTATGTTGTATTGGTGCAAATGCTGATGCTGTTATTTCTGGCTTTTATTAAAATTAAAGAATAGCATAAAATAAACATTGAAAAATTAGGAAAAAATTTGAATTAAATAACATTTATTCATGAAATAAAACTCCTAAAAACAAACTGTCAATAGCACCAGTATCAACATATATTATCCATACAAGCACTGTAAAAAAAATTATGTGTGTAGCTTTAGTGGCTCCCGAGAAAATGTACTTTATATTACACGTAGTTTTACATTATGAGAGTAGAATATTCTGTATACTCTTAAATGGTAAAACACAAAGCAGAGAAATCTTTATACAGATGCACCAAATATTGTGTATAGCTGTTCTAGGCCATAATGTTCTAGGTTAGCAATGTTCAGTTATCTTATTCTTGTGTAGCAGCAGAAATTAAAACCGCTTTGTGTTTTCCAGAATCATGCTTTCGGCAGACAGAAATATTAGACTCATCTACTAGTTGCTCCACACTGATCTAGACACATATTATATGTACCATCTTCACCACAAAAAATGAGTCATTCCCAGATGCTACGAGTTGATTGTAGAACTTTGTGGACGCTCAGAAATGCTCTATTCATAACATACATGAAATGATGTGTTAGGTTCTTTGCTAGTGACAGCATGAACACACACAAAGCAAACTGGAAAGAACACAACATGTAGTGTCATTGTGGCCTAGTAATTTAGGAGGCATTGCTCTTCTTTGTAAACATCTGGGTTCAAATCCCACACAACATTTTTGTTTCATATTTTATTATTGCCATAATGTTGTATTATACTTAAATGTATAATTTGAGTTTTATGGCATTGTTTAGGCACTCTCAAAAGCTTAATCACAAACTAATGTATTCTTTTCAAACAACTGAAAAAATACATGAACAGAAACCTTTATCTTCTAAAGTGAAAACACACAGAAACCAAAAAAATTAATTAAGGGTGTATTTATAACTGCCTTCAATCTTCGGGACATAGATGTCATCAGATTTCTGCTGTAGTGTAGACGGGAGGCTACAACATCCCAGGCTTTTTGACTTCGTGCCCATAAGTCATTTTTTTGTTTTTTGTGCAGGGAAATTTGAGCACAACGTTTAATTTTTTTGGGGGGGGTGGCTTTGTTTTTGTTTTTTTCCATCTCAGCCCACACATTTTTGATAGGATTCAAATCTGGTGAACAAGGAGGCCAGTCGATCATGTTGATTTCCTGCCTCTCTGAGAACCAATTTGAAACTGCTCAACATATGTGGATAAGATGATTATCCTGGAGGAATTCAATAATTTCATCAGCATATGTCATCCTTATAGAAGGAATCAAACCATGCTCAAGTGTGACTCCATATTTCAACTGTTTAGTGTATCATCCAGCTTTTACAATACATCCAAACCAACTTCCATTATCCAGCCCCAACAAGACACATATACAATTATTGCAATATTCTTTAGCCATGTATCTTGCAATGTATCAGGACCCCTTTAGACAGTGAACAGTCACTTTCCCCTTATGTGTAGAAGAACATGTCACCTCACCTGAGAACATTGTGTTTTATTCTAATTAAAGTTTGCATTTTTCTCTGCAAACACAAGGCAAAAAAATCTCGATCATCTGTAAGATGTTGTTTCATAGCTGCTGTTTGTGAGAGGAATCCTGCATTATTCGTATGCTACAGAACGATTTGAGCAGATCCAGGGAATTGCAATTTTGCTTTCATGTCAGAAGCAAATGGAAAGGGATTCCTTTCCGCTTCTACAATTAAAACTGCACTCTTCTTCCTAAACAAGGACGATGGCATTCAGTTCCTTCCCTGGATAATTTCACCCACCTTTGTACTGTAGATATAGGACTGCTAATATGATTTGCACATTCATGAGCAGTAAAGCCTGCAATATTCACAAATGCAAGGAGAGATTGTTTCTGTGACTATGTCCTTGTGTGTGCACTGTGCCATGGTCAAAGTTGGTATGATTCACTAAAAACACACCTGTTTGAGGTTGTTGCATTTGCACAGACTTCTGTGCACAACATAGAATGCGGGTGCAACATATAGCATTAGACAGAACAGATACGAAAGGATGTATTAAATAATGATTATAATATATGTAATATGTTAAAGGTAAAAATTGTTGTGCATGAGAAACATTATCAGGTAACTAATTTGTTGTAATATGTTATAAAGATTTATTAAAAAAAAAAAAAGTGCTTCACGCTGGGAAGTGAACCTGCACTCTTAACCACGGCATCACTACACACACACACACACACACACACACACACACACACACACACACACACACACACACACACACACACACACACACACGCACACGCACACGCACACGCACACGCACACGCACCCGCACACACACACAGCATCTTTAGTATAGTTGCTGCAGTGGTTAAACATCTTTACTGAATTCATTATGAACCATGCGCATTATCGAGTAGGACAGAAGAATTTTGCATTCGAGGATGATTCACTTTTTGTCACAGTTGTAAATGTATGCATGCTAATATACCAGGCATTCGTTAAGTTGGTTAATTTTTCCATTTATTATTCACAAAAAGAATCAAATAAAATTATGCTATGTACATTCAAAAAGCAAATATATTCCAACAGTCATATGAGTAGTCAGTATTTTTCTCATATAAATATATACAGAGCATTTGTGTAATGGCCTGGCCCAGATTGTGGATGGGCACCCACTTTCAACACCACTTATAACAAGGTTAGTAGTCATTATAGTGCATGTTACTGTTATTCATGAGTATATAATGCGGGTTTAGAATGGAAACCCCCCTGTATGATAGACAGCGTGTAGAGCATGCATACACATTTCACTTTTAAATGTTACTCTGAAATAAATTCAAAATCTAAAACTTTGAACAGGGTAAACTACCACATTAAAAACGATTGGAAATGTTCTTTGAATCATGTAAAAAATGCTTCCCACAAAGAGAAAATATTAAGCAAATAAGCATTTTCCACTTGAATATATAGAGCCCTAGAAATAAAAAAGAAAGTTTGGAAATTTTATTGCAAGATTTAAACAAGGTAGATGTTTTCTGTCTTACTAAACATTGGCTAAAGAAAGAAGAAATGAGCTGTTACAATATAGCAAATTTTTCAGTATAAATAGTTCCTGTAGACAAAACATGGATAATGGGGGACATGTATATATGTTAAATCTGCTATTTTCCAAATACAGTACCCTCGTTTAACCAAAATCCAAGGGACTGAAAAATAGCCAATTCGGTTTAACGAAGTCTGAATTAACAAGGTTTTGTAAAAATAGTCCCGTATTTTCTGAAATGGTAAAATACGACTGCTGAGTTCACTTTCTCTCTAGTTATGCGTACCAACGAATGAGGGTGTTCCACTTTCATGACTTCTAAGAAAAAGTAAAAATAACTGCTGTATATGATATATCTGGCATTTGTTTAATTGAGAAAGTATACTGTCAAATGCTTGTCATAATTTTTTTTAAAACAGTACTATTTGGAATAATATTGTACTCATTGAATTAGTGAGTCGTATAATACAATAAACAATAACCTTAAGAAACACTTTAAATATACCATTCTTTTAACACTAAGTTTTAATTGGAACACATGTTTTAGTTACAACTCTTATCCAATACACATTTTAGTTCTATAATTTGAAAAAAAATCATTAATTGTTGTTTGGCGGACCGTTGGTCATAATATTATGCCACTCTATGAAGATACCACATCCAGGGCAGCCTGAAATACCATGGAGACATCAGAAGTGGCAGCAAATCTCTCGAGAACAGAAATTGCAGCAGCAACTTCAGTGCAGGGTCACGGTGTGGAATTTGCTGAGAACGCAGTGTTGGAACCATTCTAACGCGAATCCTCCAACTCTTCATGTTTCGCTGGTCTCATGTGCTTGCTATTGCCACTAAATGAATAACTTGTCAGACTTGCTTCTATTTTGTGTTTTGAACTTACAATCAATGAGAGAGTACAGTTCAGAATCTGAAAGTGTTCTGCATCCTGCGTTTTGGTTTTCTCTCCACTATCGACCATATTTAAAGTTTGCTGTTTTTGTTTCAACGTGAGAGCATTATGAGCACGTTTCTCTTTTGGCGGCATAGGGAGTGATGGAGCGAAAAGGGGGAAAAAGAAAAAAAAATCATCACTGTTCACAAGCAGAGACAAACAGCTCTCTGGATGAGGGGACCAAATTTTAGTTCACAGTATGAATTATCTCAAATTCGGTTTAAGCGGTAGATTTTTCCATGTAATTTGGCAGGGACCAAGCAGCTACTATGGATTAACCGAGTTTATGGTTTATCAGATTTCGAATTAGCGAGGGTCTACTGTATTACAAAATTTGATTACCTAAATGTGGAGCACCATTTTGAAGTTAATAGTGTAAAAATTAATTGATTATAAGACATTAATTATCTGGTGTAGAGAAATCCAGGTAGCGTTTTGCAGCTATTACTTCAAAATTTAGAAATCATTCTAGAATATTTCAAACTTATAACTCAAGTTATACTAACAGGGGACTTTAATATAAATTTTTTAAAGGATAGCAATGAAAACAAACAGACTGTAGAATCGCTAAATATTTATGGCCTTCAAGCTGTAATAAATGAACCTACCAGAGTACAAAATAGTGCTAAAACTGCTATCAAGGTAATAATTTTAAACACTTATGTATTTCAGTACACAATATTAGTGCTTGAAACAGGCTTTTCTGACCATTTTGGGTGATTAATTCTTCTTGAATGAGAATCCGAAAAGTGTAATGAAGCCAGAATTAATAAAAACATATATAAAGTAGTCAGGGTAATCAATGATGAAAATGTCAATTATTTAAAGATTTTGTTGTCAGGTGAACTGTGGGATAATGTGTACAAATGAAATGAGCTTAACAGTGCATACGAAAAATTTTCAATGACTTTCACTCACTACTTTAAGTTTGCAATTCCCCTAAAAAAAGTTCATGTAAATATTAAAAGGTCAAGTAAAGACTGGATTACTCCAGGAATACTAAAATCAAGTAAGAAACTTAGATTCTTAAATAAATAGGCAAAAGAGTATAATGTATCACAGAAATTCATGGCATATCTGCAGAAATATAAGAAAATATATAACAAAATTATCAAGCAAGCCAAAATCTTATCTAACAATAAGCAAATTTGTGACTCAGCTAATAAATCTAAATCTATTTGGCATATTACTAAAGACACAATATTTTGTTAGATGAACAACACAGTTTTCCGAAAGGCAGATCAACTGATACAGCTCTTATACAGTTTCTAGAAGAAGTATACTCTAATATGGATAGCAAAAGTAAGCTTTGCATTGGCCTATGTTTAGATTTGTCTAAAGCATTTGATTTAGTCAACCATGACATATTATTATCCAAATTACATTCATATATCAGAGGAGTTGTAAATGACTGGTTTGCCTTGTATTTGAAAGATAGAAAACAGATGGTAGAATTAGAATTCCTAGATGTCAAGACCAGTATACTTCGTAATCAATGCTCTAAAATGAAAACGGTTAAATGTGGGATTCCTCAGGTTCTTTTTTAGGCCCCTTTTATTTTTAGTGTATATAAATTATATAACCCATAGTCTAGTTAATGAAAATGTTAAGCTAACAATCTTTGTAGATGACACAAATATACTTATCACTGGAAGCAATAAAGGTCACATAGTTCAGAATCTAAATAAAACTAATGAAATAATCGTGTCATGACTTGATCTAAATAGACTAATTTTAAATAAGGATAAAACAGTAGCAATAGGTTTTCGGCATAAAGCAAATCAAAGTATTACTTTCCCAGATTTTATTTGAATGGCACAAAAATCACACATGTAACAGACAAAAATTTTAGGCACGTGGTTAAATCAAAACCTGGATTGAACTGCTCACATAGATCTGATCAAAAAATTAAGTAAGCAATGCTATGCTATAAAAACATGAAAAATATTAACAGATGTGAATACAGTCAGAATTACATATTTTGCGTACTTTCATACCCTTTTAAATTATGGCATAATTTTTATTGGGCAATTCAAAGATGCCTGAAAAGGTTTTTAAAATGCAAAAAAGAGTTATAACAATAATAGTTAATCAAATTAAATTGAGTTTTATTTATGGACGTTGTTTAACTGCTAAGGTTCTTAGTGTCCCATTCTATATTAGACATGAAATACTGGTAATTTTGCTCAGAGGCCTATTTATCAGGCTTGAGGTTCTTTTACCTGCTATAAATCTACAACATGGGACCACCGGCTTTACTTCCCTTCCAAAGGAAGTCATGCTAGGGATTTTTACGCCCCAAAAAATCTACTTCCCTCTGCCTGGTTTGAACCCGTGACCTTGGGAACTGCTAGCATGGTAACCACTACACCACGGAAGACGACAATAGTTAATCAACCATCTATGCAATTGCATGGAAACAGTATGGAATACACTTTAGAATACTTATTAATGTGCCACTTATTTTGAAATTGAAAAGAGTAATTTGTTTGTGTTTTTATGCATAAATGTCTTAAAATTAATAGTTAATTTATGTATGGAAAACATACGACATTGTCATATATTTAACAAATTAAGATTTAAATAATAAAAAGGATTAAATAATAATGATTCAAACCCAGGTTGTTCCAATTACAAGAGCCATGCATTTCACTGCTCGGCTACCATGCACCCAAGCAAACTGAAAGGCATTTTCCTAGTTATTGCATAGCTTTGAAATGAACACAGGGTGGTATTAAATTGTGTATTGTGAACACAATGTCAGCGAATGCTTCTGACATTTTCCAAATCGAACTCTCTCTCTCTGGGTATTGCTCATTTATTTTGTCTTAGACTGTACATAGTGACATAAGAGAAACAATGTGCATTCCACCCTAAGAGTGACTGCATGCAAAAGCAACATATGCAATATGTTGTTCAAAACAAAATGTTTTGTTCATCTGTATGAAGCAACATTGTTATAATCAGCAGCCTTTAGCTTAAAATGAAACTTCTATCAAAATCAATCCAATTAATTTAATGAAATATGTATATGGATAAAGATTAGAAATACTAATTGCATACTAATTTTCATGCTATTTAATAATTTGTTTTTGAAACTCCTAAAAGATGAAAAATGTTTTGGCTGGCCTCCCGTATAAGTTTGTATTTTGTGCTGTTTGCTTACACGAGTCCTCCATTTAATACTTCTCTCAAATCACAAGTTCAATGGGATTTTCTGTTATGTGTCAAATTCAGTTACTGCAAAACTTGCCGTCAAACTAAATGTATGTGAAACCATTTTGGTAGAGAACATTTATGTAAAAACCTCAAGGTGCAAGCGCATTGGAAGCTCTCTATTATGTGGCATGCGGTGATGCAAGTAGAGTCTGCGGGCAGTGGATCAGGATTTGAAGGTTGACCAGAAGGACATCTGGGTTTAGGGGCTGGGATGTGAATGATTAAGTAGTGAATATTTTGCACCATGAGGGAGGTGAAGAAGAGAATCATGATCTCCAGGGATGGGATGTCAGTGATTCTGGGCTTAGAGGGAATGGACATGTTGAGGCAAACCCTGGCTGAGTTCCAATTGACCTCTTGGGTTTGAACTGAGAAGTAATGACTGGCAATCCTTGTTGCTCTCGGCCAACATGAGATTATGCTTTGAGTGAAATGGATTAATTGAAGTGAGTGTTATATGATAAGGGATGTGCTTGATGATTGCAAAGTTGATAACTGATACCAGTTCTTGACCTTGTGGGTTGCCAGGGACCCTCTATTCTGAGCTGAGAATCTGCATCTCCATGCACATAATTTCATTGGCTCTTGCATTTGTCTGGCGTTTACACTGCCAATACGAATACTTTGCATTGAGGTTCCCTCCAGAATAACAATAGAATGCAGGGCTAGGATAGAGAGGTAATCGTTGAGAACAAACTGGCTTCGACATGGATGGCATACAGACACCATTAAGATTTCTGTATGGTCGGGGTCCATGTAAACAGCATTGGCCTTTGTGGTTTTAAGTGTATGGAGCTAGACGGGATCAGTCAGTTTATTCACATTCCAGAAAGCAAACTAAAATGATGCGCAAGATCATGTTTGATTTGCCATTTTGGGTAACCTGAATGACTTTGGTCTGAAGTGAAAGGCAATAACCATGTTGGTGACTGGGTTGCTTGAACAGGAATCTGACCAGCAGGTCACAGATGCGCTGAACATGGTTCTGCAGCATCTGTGGCAACTAGCATTACCCCTGAGAGCTGTAGGGCTGGTGGAGGAATGGAAGGAAATAACACAGACTCTTATCCACTGTATCACATGATGACACTTGCATGCAACGAGAGGCTATTAAACTATACAGATATAGGCATAATTTCAATAGGAAGGAGGAAGGGTTAAGACTTAATAATACTTGACATCAAGTACACCAGAACACAAAAATAAAGCCACTGATTAGCACTAGCTCAGGCACTGAATAAGAGGACAGCTCACATCTCCAACCAGACCAATCAGAACATATAGCCATGCCTCCATGTTACCAGCAACACCAAGAAGAAACATATAAACACATCACTGAAGATGGATGCTGTAGCTGCATCCAAAATGCCTGGAAGAGTTTATCCTGATGACCCACAAGCCAGAAAATGCACCAAACTACATTGACACTGGCATTGAAAGCCTAAGCACTTCTGTCACAAAAGATGTTTAAAATGTTATCACTTTGTTTGAAAGCATTTAAAATATTTAAATGATGCCATATGAAACTTTGAAAAAAATTTATTATATGTTACTTTCAATTCTTTCAGTGTACAGATATTATTAATGTGCTCATTTTAATATATGACATGGCATTTATTACAAACCTTCTGGCAGCTTTATGGTATATTCTTTCTTTTACAACTTAATACAGCAAAATTTTACTAAAGAACACTAAAAGTTTTAGGAAATAAATTTTAAAATACGAGTTATCTGCACATTTTTCCAGTAGAGGTATTCTAATTATGTTATTCAACTATTCATAACTTTTTATGTAGCAGTTTCTGTTTATCATAGTTAATCCCATAAACAGTTATGAGTTTATTGATAGATTTGCAGGTGTAAGGCATTCTACCATTAGCCTGTGAGTATATTTTAGCTGTACTTTTAACCGTGGTTGACCACTCAGAAGCGTTCATAAAAAATTCAGACATACACAGCAAACAAACCAGAAATGGGCAGGACTTACACAGGCCAAGCAATAAGCTACAAGTATTCCAAAAAGGAGCTTACTACAATGGTATAATATTTTTTAATTCACTTCCATCATATATTAAAGAACTGAAAACTAATAAAAATAAATTCAAGTTAGCATTAAAAAGATATCTCATCACTCACACCTTCTATACAGAGGAGGATTTCTTTCATTCAAAAAAATAACTGACTATAAAATGTTACCAAATTTTATAACTACATTAAGTATGAATAATATTGTTTTAACATTTTTTAGCTCTAACGTACTCTACATAAGAACTACAATTTATTTACATACAAGTACACAATGTAATTATGTATTTATGATGTAATCTACATCGTAGAGTAGACTAGCTTTTTTTAAGCTGGTCTAGCTCACTATAGGGTCTACAGATTGAGGTGTTATGTTACGATCGAATTTGTCTGATGAAACTCGTAACCTTGAGTGGGATTTATTAGACTCTTCCATGAATAAATGTAACAGATTATAGTTATAAATAACAATTAATCTCTTATTTGTGTTTTTTAAAATTAATTGCCATTGTGTCAACTGTCAAATCACATTACCAAATGAATGAACAATCTAATGTGTTACGGAATAGTAACCAATGCTACCAACAGGGGAAATGAGGAAATAGTGAATCTAAAATGAAGATAAGCTAAAATCAGAACACGATAGATGCACATCTTTTTTCAAGAACATAATTTATTTGGAAATTGACACTATTTGAATGTACAATGATTAAAAATGCCATTTTGAACATTGAAAGAATGTGCTAGTTTTCGTAATGGAAACTAAAGTGGATTGGACTGAAGTGCATACTGTACTGTTATAATTGAATAATGAGCTGACATTTTATTTGATAAAATTGCATCCTTGCAGGTATATTATAAGGTAAACAACAATGATTGGTTAATATCTGGGGCATTACTAAATGCCAGTATTAAATATGCGGCATAGCACTAAGAAGTCTGCATACAATTAAGGAAAATATAGGCTTGCTTGTGGTCTCTTCAGTAATTAATTTCAAAACATATGTTAGTGTACATAAACGGAATTTGGAGCAACATGTTATTATGCAATACTCTGTTTTAACCCTCAACTCTAGATGGAAGATAATATTTCCTTCCCCATTACTGGGTGTAATGACATAATGTTGATATGCACCACAGTTCCAGAAAAATATCACAAAAATAAAGAAATATTTTGTTTGTTAATAAGTTAATTAACACTGTCAGTTGCCAGTATCATATCAGCATTCAGGTGTGCTGAAATTTTGTCTTACAGGAGTTCTTTTACATGCTAGTAAATCTACTGACATGGGGCTGTCACTTTTAAGTACACTTAAAAACCATTGGTCTGGGCCAGGTTTGAAAATATCACAGTCAGGATGTTAGAGGCTTATATAAAGATTAAAATTTTATACTGCTTTATAAACAATAACACTTAATCTCAGCACTTTGAGACTTCAAATAACTTGCAATTTTCAATGGTCAGTTTTAAGTACTCTTTATGGCTCCATTGAATTACCGTGTTTTTTTTAATTGGTATAACTGTGCAGACTGATGAAGGAGTTCTTAAATTTTTTTTTTTATACACCTGTATGTTAGTAAGAACAACTTCTTTTTTCTTTTCTTATAAGATTAACTTATTTGTGAAAATGGTGCAATGTGATTTAAAAATAAACATGCAGAAACTTTTTTGCAATGAGTTGCTTATGCTTGTGCTTCTCAAGAAGATTATATCTTTGTATTGTTAATTATCATCAATGTTTTGTTCAACATATGAGGATAGCTAGAAGGAATCACTGAGAGTTAACAATATAGGATATTGCTTACTAAGGAAACTTGCAACACAATCAGCTATAACATGTATGTAAAGGAGAGAGGGGAACAAGGCATGCAAGTGTAGAAAAGTGCAATATATATTAGTAATATTATGGGATAGAACATTAATAACTGTTTAACTCTCCTGTTTAAATCCCCTGAAAGTGCTTGATATAAGTGGAGCTGTAAAAAAAAAAAGTTATGTTGAATCCAAGAGCACACAAAAGCTTATTGTATAGTTAGTCTTGCCGTAAATTCTGTCACAAAATGCTCTCTCATACTGTGCAACCAGTTTTGAGAATAATAAATCAACCTCGTGGTGGCATCTGCCCTCAGTCAATGTAAGTCCAACTGTAAAGCCCAGTATTTATGTTGTCACAGGCTTCATGTTAATCGATATGTTAATCTTATTGCTAATTTTCTTGTAGATGCAAGGGGAATTGGTAGGCTTTAAGCGATAGTCAAATATTTTAAGAGCTGGTTGCTATGTGGAGTATTCCATTCACTTTGCATTACCTGGACAAAAAAAGGAATTATGTTGTCACAGGGTCCTCATGGAATGGGAAGAACATGAAAATTCTGTACAGGCTTTGAAAATCAACCATTGAGATTTTCTGGATCCTGAAAAGTCCAAAAATCAAGTGTGTGTTCGTGTACCAGAGCATCTGAAGATTTCTGACATGTCTTTTCTCAGATTAATGATTTGGTCCATCATCCCTTAAGTTTGAAACATGATCAAACATCCTGAGACATTCATAATTGTAACTAATTAATGTGATTTCAATGTCCTTTTTTTTTACTGTGTTATTCCTTTTAAGTACAATGTTTAATTTTTTCCTTCCATAACCTCCAGCCAGCTGAATGTAAGAAACAGTGCAGAGAAACTGTGTGTACATCAGTGTTTTCTGAAATGTTTTTCAGGGTTTACAGAGAATATTTCCCTCGTTTTTTTCCTACTGGTGTTGCACCAACAGTCATGCTTTACATAAAGCTTAATAATGTAAGAAAAAATAAAAGCTCCTTAACAAGTCTCCCATTAGTATAGATGATATGTGTAGATTATTCCTGAAGTAATTAATGTACTGGCTACAAAAGCCAACTTCAGTTAAATCCTAAATTTGGAGAAACGAGCACAAAAGTATAAAGATTACTTGTATTTATTTTACCACACACTCAATTATTTTTTGCACAGGTTTAAATGTTTGTAAACTATAGTAAGCTAACATAGTTTTGAATGTTGTTTTTGTATTAAATATGATTTCAGATAAATAGCTTAGAATATTTGTTTAACTTTATCTATTTTACTTGTGTTTGGCCACAAAAGCAATACTTCTTTAGCTTGATATGTAGCATGTCTTTTTGGTGTTGCTTTTCCCTTTTACTATGTGTTTTTTTTTGTTTTTTAAATGTTTCAGTTTGCAAACCTGCATGAGCACCTGAGACGCACCTAGTTCATTGTTGTAGTATAATGGCTGCCTATATAAATCGCACAATCTCACATATGTCGGGAGATCAAATTGCTGACATCCGTACTATACATGATTCTTCCTCTCCACTACAGATCTTTGTCAAAGCTAAGAAGAAGATAAATGATATTTTTGTGGAGATAGAAGACTATGTGCGTGATTCTGTTGCATACATACAGGGTAAGTATGCAGAAATATTATGTAGAAACCATAAAGAGTATTTTTGAATTGGTCTTTGCTGTAAAAGGTGTTAAGGGAACTAGGGAATGTGTGACTTATCTGAACTTCCACTGAACCCAGGAAACATGCATATTTTTGGGCATAATTATAGATCAATGTAAAACAGAGCACTAATATTAGTACTTAAGTAGCTATCTCACTTTGAAGTTTCATGCTCCAACATATAGTTAATCTGAGAAAAATACTAATTTCAAAAATATTCTGGCAAAAAAGTGGTAAAAATATTTATATTTTTAGATACCTTTTTCTCAGAAATTACTTGAAAAGAGTTTGGATTTTGCTATACATTAAGGCTTTCATTTTCTTGTCATGAAATACAGGAACTGAGTTGCTAAATGCATTTTAAATTGAAACATTTTCCTTCTAAAATATTTAGACAAAGCGTTTAACATTTTAAAATTGATTGCATCAAAAATATACTTCTTATTCACTATATTTAGCAGATTATCTTGGCTAGGTATGCAAATTTTCAGCTTTGTAGCTTTTATATTTAGTTTCATAGGAAGTTACAGTGAAATAAGTAATAATAAATTGAGGCCAGATTTTAACACAATTTCACCACCTGGACTTTCATCAGAACTTGCTTCGCAGGGTCTTGCCTTCGTCATTAGCTAGTTCCAACCATCTTTGGTATACAATAAACAGCAAACTGACAGTGCCTTCTATTAGTTACCCATTTAAACTTCTATTTCAGCTAAATGTCCTCCTACCTCTGTAGAACTTAAGCTAAAATGTTCATTAAGTTCAAGTTATAAGCTTAATTAAAAACATTTATTTTCTCTTTATAAACTGTTTATAGTTATGAGATAAAATCAGAAGCACTACAAACAATTTATTAATCCTTTATAAAACACAATTTATTATGTTATGATGTTAAATTTTAATTACCAAAGAATTACTGTCTTAATATAGATGCTTATCGTGCCACAACTTTCCCTGCTGCTGACCACATTGTTTACAAATTACAGCTAATAAATTAAAAGCTGCTGTAGCATAAATATTATTTCCTTTCTTTGTAAAGAAAAACTGTATAAATATGAGGGGGGATCAAATTTAAACAGACCTTTTGTTCCAAAAATTTTATTCAGGAAGATTAATTGAAATGAATATTTTTCTTATTTTTCTACATATTCACCCTTCTTATCTATGCATTTGTTCCAATGGGTAAGCAACATTTTAATGCAAGTTTCAAAGAAAGAACGAGCATGGGTGAGGAGCCAGTTGCACACAAAGTCTTTCACTTCCTCATTGGTTGAGAAGTAATGTTCATCAGGAGCTTCTTTGAGTGGACCAAACATGTGGAAGTCACAAGGCGAGAGATCTGGGCTGTAGGATGGATGTGGAAGGGCAGTCCAGTGCATATTGGTCAATTATTGCTGTGTTGCTGCTGTGGTGTGTGGTTTGGCATTGTCTTGCAGAATTAACACATTTCTGATTGGGCTACTGTACTGTTTTGGCCAGAAGGCAACTCGAACTTGTCTGAGCTCATAGTAGGCAGCATTATTGGTCTGTCGTCCTCGGAGGAATTCAATGAGAAAGATACCTTTTGAGTCCCAAAACAGTGTAGGCAAAACTTTCTCTGCACACAGTCTAACTTGGCTTTCACCGGCAGTTGCTGTCCCTCCTCCTCCACTTCATACTGTACCCAAGTGTCGTCACACATGATGATTCTTTCCAAGAAAGCATCATCATCATCATCTTCCTAACATGTGAGATGCTTGCGACACATGCTCTACAGTGAGCAACTGTGGAACCCAACGAGCTGACACATTTCACAATTTCAGCTTCCTCTGAATGATTGATTGGACAGTCCCATATCTTATGAGAAGTTCTTGAGAAATGTCAAACACTGTGATGTGGCGTTTCTCTCAATCATGTCTCGAACAGCTTGGATGTTCTCTGGAGTGATGATGGTGCACAGGTGGTGTGGGTGGGCCATGTTTACAACACATTGATGTCCTTCATTAAACTCGTGGTACTAAGTTTCACTTGGGACCATGAAAGGGTTCTTTTCCCAAACTGTGGGAATAACCGACGGTGAATTTCAGCTGCATTGACATTCTTTTTGATGAGAAACTTGATTATTATTCATTATGCAACAGCTGGATGCACCTTTCTTTTGCTCACTTCTACAGCAACTGACCAATGGAGCAAAATGAGTTCCCAAGGCCACTGCTCCCTTCCAGAGACTCCACCATTTGTACTGTAAAAGTCTCAAACCCGTCTGGCGCTCTAAAAGTGTGCAGTGAAGAAAGGCCTGTTTGAATTTGATTTACCCTTGTACATGCTGTGGACTAATAGAAATTCTTTTAGGGAACAAATAAAAATTTTATGTATCTTGTAAGTACGGATTAATAGTGTATAAAAATAGATGTAATAACCTTTGAGGTACAAAATTCCACCAATGTGTACTGGTTCCTAAATAATTTATTAGAAAGGTACAGTACCTACATTTTTGGAAAACGCCTGTGGTGTTTGCTTTTCAGTATAAAGCAAACAGGGAGGGGGAATTTGAAAGAGAGAACCTTATCAAGGCATTTTGCCTCTGTCAGAAGTGGCACACAATCATTTTAAACAGTATACAGACAAATCGTCAGTATTATCACACAGTTGGACATGTGTTAAGGGGTGCTGTGGTGATTGCTATAAAGATGAAAACAACTATATATGTGTGTGTGTGTATATATATATATATATATATATATATATATATATATATATATATAAGGTGTAATATATGGTGTAATATAAGGCAATACATTGGTGAAATTTGGTAAAAGGTGTGAAAGTTTTTAATTTTGCATATCTGTATGCTTATAACTTGTACTTTCTAGCTACATAATTGGTTTTTTTAATATCAACAATTTTAAAGCCACAAATGTCTATTTAATTGTCCTTTACCATTTAAGTAAAGCACCATATTAAACTTCAAATTATATTTTTATCAATTCCTTCTTTTCAGCATTTTTCATTATTTGAATGCTCCTTGGACCACAGTTAACAACCTATTAGCTTGAAATTTTCAGGATAGCTACAGGAATTACTGATTTAAGCATTGTTGTGCACTGTTAAAATAGTATATAGTTCAGTTAAAATTAATTATTTTCCATAACTCGTATTAAAAAATTGCAAAATTCAATAACATGCATTCAAAAACACATTAATTTCTTAAACTAATCAAAATTAAGAAATACCTACACAACAATTTCTTTAAGTTTTATACTAAGCTCAAATTAAAAATTTGGGAGTAATACAATAAACCAAATGGTCCATGGAGCATTTCATATTGTCATAATATCAAAAAGTGGTTAATTATTAATAAAAATATCAATATCTTAACAACTGTTTGATATAGCTCATTTAAATTTTGTGTGCACTATAGTTGCATGTTCTGAGTATATGGTCAAAAAGTCAAAGCAATCAGAAGAAAGCTGCAGATTTTTGGATTTTCACAGATGCTTTGCCTTAAAGAAGTTGCTATTTTGAATAGAATGGATAAATTAAAGATTTCATTGTAAGGTAATATGTAATACTCAGTGCATCATTGCATATTTTTCAGGTCTTCTACAGGAGAATAAGCTCATTTTGTCAGATGAGCTAGTACAAATTGAGGGCTACATCATCAAGGTGAAGGGTATTAGAGATGTCCTCACACGGGATCACATGAAAGTTGCCTTTTTTGGAAGGTATACCATATATTTAGTGATAAGCTGAAATGGTGAAATTACCAAAATATCCATAAATATTTTGTTTGCAGTTTGGTTTTGCTCTTGTGCTTCCATCACTCATATTTTCAAACCCTACTTTAGTATAAAAGTTTATGGCTTTCTGAAAGAGTAAAGAGTATTTGAAGTATGAATTTTCTAAATTCTAAGACGTGAAATATAATCTTCTTATTCTTTCTCCCTTGTAATTAAATAATTTATCCTATTGAAGTTGAGAGTGGATTGGTGACAGTTTAGTTTAACTCACTAAGTTTACACTCAGAACATGTTTCGAAGATGTCCACTCAGTGGTCATACAGCTGACGATGGAGACAAATGTCTTCGAAACATGTTTGGTGTAAAAACTTGGTAAGTAAAACTGAAGTGTCATCAATCTACTCGCAGTTTCAGTATGCTAAAATGTTTCATTGTTTGTAATCATTTCCAATAACTTAGCATGTAATTTAACCTCTGTTAATTTTTCCTAGGTGGACTAAGTTCATTGATAATATCATAAAACATGATAAGTAAAGAACATATTTAAATTTAAAATCATTGGAAGTTGCACACAATGAATCAAATAGTTAACTTATGAAAAATGAATCAGTGTTAAGCACTCATATTCTCCATTTACCAACTTACTGGTACGGCAATAGTAAGTTGGTAAGTGGAGCAGTATGAGTCTTCCATAATTTAAAGTACATATTGTTCTACAGTTGGGAATAAGTCATACAGGTCTGCTTTATGTAGATGGCTCTTCAGCAGGAGCGGTAACAATAGCAGGATTGACCAAGGCAAAAGAAACATTAGAAAAAAGTTTGATGTGTAACATCCAAACAACTTCCTTTACTGATTGCAAATTTATAGGTTTTCCATATGAAGCTTCATAAAGCAAGTTCATTCTTCCTGGTTTCAAGGTAGAGAATATGGATGTTATGTGCTTTTGCTCATATGGAAATAAAAAGCATATCAGAGATGTTGCAACAAAGTAAACTCCAGAGAATTTAAGCATGTAACAGTGAATATTTCAGAAGCAATCCTCCTCTCCCTGCCCTCCCCCTCTCCACCCCACTACCATTCCCTCTCTCTCTCTTGGAATGTTAGCCGCAATTAGCAAATCTCTCGCTCTAAGGAATGTTAGCCATAATTAGCAAAAACTTTTAAAGAAAATGTCAGAATAGAGAAAGTGCCTAAAAAGGATCTTCTTAATAGGTATCTACTACAATAAAAAAGTATGTAAGAGGGAGAAATTGGGAGTGCAGATGGAAAATACTCATCCCATTCACACAGTAATCTGGAAATTGATATTGTGACATTGGAAAGAACAGATAACCTTGGTAGTAAAACAATGACATAGGTTCAAATGGCAGAGCATAAAACAATTTGGAGAGAAAATTTATTTTCAAACAAAAAATAATTCTGGATATCATAATGTATATTCAGGATTTTTTGGTAAATGATAAAATTAAGAATTGAGATTCAATAACAAAAGTATTCAGTTGCATAAATATTATGGGAATTAAAAAAAGTTCTGATGTTTGTGACAAATTACAAAATTAAGGATTTGTTTTGTTAAGAGAACTATGGTGTTGAGTGGATCAAAAGCAAGGAAAAGATTATACCACTCATATAGGTGTACACACAAAAGCTTTGATTTATGTTAGCATACATGGGAAATAAAGTGTGGAGAGAACAACTATGGAGCAGTAAGGTTGTTTAGAGACAGAAGCAACAGAGAGGAATGTCTGAAAAGCTTTCTGAAATTATGGTGGCTGATAAACAAAGACTAAGGCTAATGTTTTGCTGTAGCTTCCTTGATAGTTTCCTGTCTGTACCATGAATATTTGAAAAGAACGGTGTTTTATTATAATGTCCATAGATGGCAGCACTCTTGTGCTCTGTTTTGTAGATACTGCTTGCATTTTACATACCACAAAATGGAGATGACATGAGAGGAGCAGAAAAGTGCAGTAAAATTCTACTGTTACAGCAGCATACTACACATCAGTATTGGCTAAACTGAGGAAGCACATTGCAAAGAAATGTTGAGATGACTTCATCATATGAAATGCACAGCCTCAAGTCACAAAACAAGTCATGTAGTTTTTGGCTAAACAGAACATTACCTGTGTACCGCATCTGCCTTATAGCCCCAATTTTGCACCTTGTGACCTTTTTTTTTATTTCCATCATTCAAGGCAAGCTCCTGGGCATTCGATTTAAGAACTCTGAAGCAGTGCTCAAGAAAAGTGAGGCGATTCTCAAGGACCTCACAAAGAATGGCCTGTACCATGTGTTGGAGGACTGGAGACACTATAAAAAGTGCATTGAAGTAGGAGGGGATTGCTTTGAAAAAGATCAGTAAGCATTGAAATCAGTAATAAACATCTGTGAACAAAAATCAGTTTCAATCTTTGTTGATCAGCCCTCTTACATAGGACAGCAAGAGAAAAGTGGTAGATGAATTATTTATTAAAGCAAAAGAAGAACTTGCTGTGTGAATGAATAGCAATTACAGGAAACAAGAATGAGGCAAGCGAAGAACGAGAACAATAGCAATAACTAGGGTCATGTTATTTTCTAATCACAGAAAAAAGTAGTATTTACTGCATGATGATATTTATTAAAGACTTTCTACCAGCCATTTTGCATCAATGGTGACATTGTTTAAGTGAGAGTGTAACTTGGTGTAGTTGGCATGCAAGGCCATTTCAAACATTGTGGCATATAAAAATTGATGTGGGCTAACAAATAGCTTCTTGCAGCTGGAGAAGTTATTTTATTTTATATAGATGCAATGTTTTTATTTGTTTCTCATATGGCAAGAGCCATACCAAAACCCATTTGGATGCTACTGTGTAGTACATATGTTTGTGCTCTCTCTGTTATATTTTCCCATATTCTGTGTATGTTAACATTCTTAAGCTTGTAAAATTGTTAAGTTGATCAGTGGCATCATTTTGAGGAGTTGTGATTAATGTTTTGAAGTTTTGCCTCAAGATGTGGAGAAGATGGGAAAACAGAGCATACAAATAAGTATTTTAATAACGAGTATAAGATTTCAACTGATACAACACAAACACAAGGGTTGATATAAATAAAACATGGTGCTTAGAAACTTCGGTACATCGTGTGCTTTTGTAAAAATTATGTGCAGTTGCAAATGAAGAGTTTGCTTGCACAGATGAAAGAAGGTGACATAATTTTGTTATGATTATTGTGCTGCATGACTACTCGGCTGCATTTGTTACATAGTCTGAGTTTCTAAAATAAATATATACATTTCTGCAGCCTGATGTGCTTGCTAAAACTACTTGCTACATATTTTGTGGTTACAGTAATCACACATCTACTCTGTTACCTGACATATTGCTACTTAAATCTTTAAACTGTGTGACAGTTTTACTCTGTGCTACCTTGTGTGCCACTCAACTTAGCTTAGATTGCTGTCTTTTGTGCTTTCTCCGCATTGTATTGTTTAAAACTTGCTCTAAGGAAGTTGCTTTGCAATACCTTAGGTCAAGATATGGGAGCTAAACTGAGGATTGCCCTACTTTGCTTGTGGTTATGATCAGTCAGTAAACTTGGGTAACTTCCATTAAAGTTATTATTGGCAAAATAAACCTACATAAAGTTATAAAGAATATACAGTGTGGTCATTTTATGGTGAGGCCACGGATTGCATGCTTGCTTGCTCTGCACACTATGACAGTGGGAATTTTCCATTACTCCCGCATTACTTACTCATGAGTGATAGTAACATGCACTACAGTTGTACTAACCTTGTTATAAATGGTGTTGGAAGTGGTGTTCATCTGCACAAAGACATTCCTGGCATATTTGGATGAAATTTCCATTCACATGATGTAGATTGAGTCACACTTTTTTACACTCACCTTCACTAATTAAAAGTTATATAAAACAGGAAACGTTTTCGAGGGCATTCATCCTCATCGTCAGTGACTGGGTGACTGAGGGTCGCTTTCTCCCTTGTCCTCTTCTTCCTCATCCTGCGAATTCTGACCCTGTTGCCATCTGGTGTTCGGGGCATAAAGTTTTAACACATTGCTTACATTCGGTATACATAGAAAACCCACACATGTGGAAAACTACATAAAGAAAAATGGTTGCAACCCAACTTCGCACCAACTAGCCGCCTTTAAAAGTTTAATCCACCGGTTGCATAGCGTCCCCTTGAGCAAAGAAGAATTTTTAAAAGAACAACAACATATAGAAAAAATAGCAATAACTAATGGATTCAACTCAGATCTCATAAGCAACATGATATACAAGAAGAAAAAGCTCAAGGCAATTTCACATTCCACCACTCTAACGCCTCTCTCAAACGCAAATTGGAAATACAAGAAATTCACATACCACCCTTGGGCCTTTAGAAAATTTGAACGGATCTTCAACAAATTTAACATTAGACTATCTCCACAGAACAAATTCAGCTTGAAGAACTTGCTAAACACACCTTTCAAAAATACCATCCCAAACACATTAAAATCCGGAATTTATCAGATTAGTTGTGAGGAATGTGAGAAATACTACATAGGAAAAACTAAAAGAAACTTGGAAACCAGACTTAAGGAACACCAAAGAAGCATAAAACTAAAACAAATAGAGAAATCTGCTGTATCACACCATTTTTGGACAGAAAACCACAACATTGGCCAAAGTATAAAGTTGTTAAAACCCCTCACCACACTAATAGAATTGAACATCTGGGAAAAAATACACATCATCAAAAACAGCAACAACGTCATTAATTTTGAAATCCCGCCTGTAAGCAATGTGTTAAAACTTTGTGCCCCCCAACACTAGATGGCAACAGGGTCAGAATTCGCAGGATGAGGAAGAAGAGGACACGGGAGAAAGCGACCCTCAGTCACCCAGTCACTGACAATGAGGACGAATGCCCTCGAAAACGTTTCCTGTTTTATATAACTTTTAATTAGTGAAGGTGAGTGTAAAAAAGTGTGACTCAATCTACATCATGATGAATACTTCACTGTTAATAATGCTTCTGTTTTTAATCTTTAATCTTTTCCATTCACATGCCTAAGTTCTTCTTGCATAATGTTCATAATTTCTGTTTTTATATTGTCTTTGAGTTCACCTATGGTGTGAGGATTTTTCCTATAAATTTTATTTTTTAGGGTTCCCCCACCATACCTCATTTGAAGAGGTTATTAACTGTGGGCCAAAGATATTTTATAAAATCCAGTTAGAGAAATTGACTTGCTTTTCGTTGTCACAAGGTTGTAATTCATGAACTATAGTCGCTCTACAGGGTTTCAATTTTCAAAGTTTAGTAGCTGTACAAGCAGAAACACCCACTTGCTGTGCAACACGGCTTAGAGATTTCTTATGAGAGCATTCGAATGATGCACTAATTTTGTCAATTTTCACTTTCATTAGAACATGTCGTCTTCACTTCTTAAGGCAGGTGTTGCGAGAGCAATTGTGATTACGTAATATGTTTTACGTAAATTATTAGAACTTGGAGATTTTATATTGTGTTTACTTCATGTGAGTGGAAGCCATCTTATGACGTAATTCATTTGTTTGGTTTGTAGCTCCATCTGGCGTTAGCAATTTGAATCAATTAGTGTTCGAAAGAATTTTAAGTTTTGTATATTGTCCTCCGGCTAGCTATCATCTTATCTTGGTAGAACATGTATCTCTATACAGGTTGTGAAACGGAAAGGAATCTTTTATCCAAAAATTACACTAATAAAGAAATTTGTTTTATAATTTTTATTGTCGAACACGTTCACTATCACTTTTACACATTGATCTGGATACTCGCCAAACTGAAACTGTTTGTAATAACTTCTTACTTATCACTTTTAACTCACGTACTTCAACTTTGTGTATAATTAACGTTGTAATACTTTAGATTTTCGTAACTTGTGAATTTATAGTCGACGTATCTCATACAAATATTTTGACGAACTGAAGAACTTAAGACGACGTGTAATGTGCTAGGAATTTTGATGAACTGGTCGCGATCTACCTCGGACTTGGCTTTATATACTCCCACTCCTCGACATGCCTAAAGATTATAAATGAACTGCTATTGGCTAATAAAACGCGCCAACATTAGCATCTATTTTAATATCCAATGAAAACCACGAATACATATTGCTTTTAGGGAAACATTCCAGAAGGTTCTACCGAAAACGCGCGAACATTACGTAACTTCCTTGTTCCCAATAATGATAAACAGCTCATCCCCCTCGCTGCATTATTGCGCTATTATTAACAGTTTCAGTAAAGCCTTATAAATTTACTTTCCAATAATAATTACAATTAATAAACATCTGAAATCAATGTCACATAAAAATGCATATTCATATTACAATCATTATTTACATTTAAGTAATTTGTGATACAAATTACCGTATCATATGCCCCACTAGAAACATAATTATAAATATTTACAACTTGTTTGGAAATTTTATAATTGTGTTTTTAGTCTCCTAAATCTTGGAACACACGCTATCACTTTCACTTAACACTTCACACTCATTTAACACACGACATATGTTTTATCTCGCCATTACTTACTGGCTCTGGTTTAATTTGTTTTGACATTAATCTGACGTTACAAAAAAATTTTTTTTTATGGCAAATACTTTACCCTATATTATTTAATTACTGTTACCAAATTGTTTACTTTCTTAAGTTGTTGACAAAAATTTATACATTTAAGATTTTTGCAATTATTACACATATTTACCAAAATATTTACCCTCTACTCAAATATTTACATCTCTTAAATCTAAGTACTGTTTCACCTTTTCTGTTTGCTACATAAGTATTTGTTTTTGTTTTTTTTTTATTATTATTATTTTTTTACCCATTTTTGTTGTTTTTTACTTTATTTTAACAATACTCTTGGAATTATATTTATGTACTTTACTTTAATATAACATCATGCTTTATTTCACATGTTCAGTTACTAATAAAATGTTATTTTCCTCTCAAACATTTAGTCATGTCCAAAATTTATTTCTCCTTTCACATGACGTACATATTTATTTAACCCTCTTACGTTCCAATACATTGCTCTGCTTTTCGTCTTTAACTATCCAGCATTTACTATTTATCATCTTTGTCTTTTGTTTCACCTTGATCTTCATGGTTGTATGGTTTCAGCATCTCAATATGGAACTTTCCTATGCTTTTTCGAGTTGTTGGATTACATAACTCATATGTATTAGTTCCATATACTTCAACTACTTCATATGGTCCATGGTATTTGAGAAACATTCGCCAATAAAGTTTATTTGCTTTATCCGATAATTTTTTGGTTTTAACCAAAACTAAATCTCCTATTTTGATCCTCCATTCCTTTCTCTTCTTTTCTTCATGTTTAATTTTTCTTTTTATGGCCTTTTTCTTCATCCTATCGAATGCTTTTCGGAACATCTCTTCTTCTGTTTGTGGTATCGAATGCGCATCCGGAATGGTCTCTGGAATTTTTTTACACACTGTATTGATCTTCCTTCCTAACTTAAGTTCACATGGTTTGTATCCTGTCACATTGTTTACGGTTTCATTTAGTAGATTCTGAACGAAGTTCACGTATCCATACCATTGGGTGTGCTTTCGATGACATAACACCCTTAAATAATTTGAAATTTCCTTAATTTCCCTCTCCACTGGGTTGGAGTTCGGTCTGTATCTTGACGAAAAATATTGTTTAATGCCATTTTCTTTCAGTCCATCCATAAATTTTTTTCCTGTGAAATACGAAGCATTATCGCTCAATACAGATTGAATAGGTCCTTCTATCACATATGACTTGAGTAGTCTATTCAAACATGCTAAACCTGTAGGTTTTCTCAAAGGGTAAATTCTTACATATTTGCTGAATATATCATAACAGACAAATATATATTTATTTCCAAATTGACTTGGAGGCATCGGACCATGAATATCAATACTAATTACACATCTCGGCTTATCCCTTATAACCAAATTAGTTTCAAATGCATATGCTGCATTTATTTGCTTTGCCTTCTGACACAGGTTGCAGCACGATATAAATTTCCGAACTTTCTGACGCAATTTGGATATGTATAAATTCTCTAAAATCATAGAAGTTGTTCGGTCCGTCCCTGAGTGTGCTAACCCTTCGTGAAAATTCTTAATTAGTTCCTTTTCCATGCTTTTCGGAACCATTACCTTCCAACTAGGCATTTCTTTTCCATGCTTCTTGTATAATGTCCCATCTCGAATTGCTATAATTTCTTTCTTGGCCTCCTCAATTAATGGTGCATTTTCTTTAAGTTCAAATAATTTTGCGTCCTTATTTTGAATTTCCCCCATATTTTTCAATTTTCTAATCATTTCTTTGCTTAAAGGAATTTCAATTGTCAATATTTTGACTTCATTTCTAGGCCTTTCAATATTTTCGGGAATTTGTGGGTTGTAGTTCAATCTTGATAGCAAATCACTGAAGGTATTATTTTTGCCAGGAATGTGGATAATCTCAATATCGAATGCAGATATTGCATGAATGTATCTAGCAAGTTTTCCACTACATAATCTACACCGTTGTATGAAAGTTAAGCTGATGTGGTCTGAATATACTTTCACCTTTTGCTGATAAATATAGGTTTTAAAACGAATTAATGAGAAATATAGTGCTCCAATTTCTAGCTGAGTCACTGAAGAATTCCGCTCAATATTTGTAAGTCCTCTAGAAGCTGTACTAATGACGTGAAAGTCATTGTTGATGTCTCGCTTTCCTAAAATTCCGGCGTATCCTTGCATTGATGCGTCGACATAAATCTCATATTCCAAATCTTCTCTAGGCCTCTCGAGTAATATGGACTTAGCGAAGAGTTCTTTTACTCTTTCAAAACATTTTTGATGATCCTCTGTCCATTTCCACTTATTGTTCTTTCGGAGTAGCTGCCGCAGTGGTTCTATTTCAGCCGAATATCTTGGTACGAACTTACTCTGAAAGTTCAATACCCCTAAGAGACGTCTAATTTGTTTTACGTTCCTTGGTGGTGGAATTTTCATTATTGCTTCTATTCTTTTCTGATCAGGCCTTATACCTCGTTCATCCACTACATAACCCAGAAAATTTATTTCCTTGACACAAAATTTTGATTTTAGTATGTTCACAGTCATACCATGTTGTTGTAGTTTATTTAACACATAATGGACATTATTCATGTGTTCTTCAAATGTTTGACTAATGATTAGGAAGTCGTCAATATACTTTATTAAAAAGTCATCTGCAGAATTTCCAAAGATACTGTGAATGGCTCTCAAAAATCCACTTCCTGAGTTTTTTAAATCAAAAGGATTTACACAAAAACGATACTGGATCCCTGAGTACTGAAATGAAGTGTAATCACGCACTTGTGGATCTAATTCCACTTGCCAATATGATGCAGTGAGGTCAATGGATGTCAGAAATCTCCCTCTTGAAAGTTTCGTAATTCGTAATTCCCTCACTTTGAAAATGATCTGGTTTCATATACTTGTTGACATATCTACCGTCTAAAGTTAATCTCAAACTACCATCTCGTTTAATACTCCAGCAGATTGAATTTATATACTGAGAATTACTTTGCTCAATAATCCCATTTTCTAACATGCTATTTATTAGTTGTCTAGCTTTGTCCCGAAGACTTATAGGTAAATTGTCATACTTGTGCCTATATGGTGGTACGTCTTCTACTTGAAATGTATGCTGATATACATTACATCTGCCTGGGATATTACTAAATACTGAACTATTGTTCATCAAAACATCATGAAGGATTTGTTTTTGCATTATCGTAAGATTATAAGCTTCTTCACACTTGTGTATTATTTCCTCATTTCTCTTCTCTTTCCAGCTGTTGTCTGTCTCGCTCACATGGTCGTCTTTTGTTTGGATTATAAATTCCTCTACTTTCTCTGGCATTTCTGCTAGCTGTTGAAAATATGGCGTGGTATTCCCTTCATATTCTGTGACTACCTGCTTTATCTGACTATTTTTATCAGTTTCTGTTATTTGCACAAAAAACTCTTGGTCACAAAGATTCTTCTCATCCTTTGTCATCTCGATTACAGAAACTTTCTCTTTTATAAATGGTACCCTTATTTCTCTATCTTCTTTTGTTATTTTTAACTCTTCATGTTTAAAATCTATACATGCTTCATATTCATGTAGGAAGTCACATCCTATAATTATGTCACAAATCAGATGGTTTACAATTAGAAACATAACCTCAAAATTCTCTCCGCTGATAAGTATGCTAAGTAGAGTTTGTGTTTTTATGACCTGTGTCGTTCTTCCGATTGCAACACGACAAACTAAATTACTAGTGGGAAGAGCCATAATTTTGTTACCTTCATTAATCAAATTTATGTAAAATTTCTGTGAGCAAATTGAAGCTGATGAACCAGAATCTATAGTTGCAATGATCTCTTTCTTCGCAATTTCCATCCTAACATGAGGTGACTCAAAATTTTCTCCCTTATCTTTTGTTGCTGTAATCTTATTACAGGGTGTATGTGTAGGCATATGATTTGTATTGGTAATGGATACTGAATTATTAAAGACGTCCTGAGAACCTACTACACAGGAGTCTGTAAACAGTTTTCCTGGTTATTTCCCTGTTCACGTACGGGACTGCCATTCCTAACAGGCGCTAAATCTATCTCATTGTCGCTACCATTGTTTTGAGTTCCCCTTCCTCGAGTTCGAAATCCTCGATTTCTGACATTATGTCCCCTTGGCACGTAATTTTCTTGCCGTTCCTCAGATCTTTCCCGGTTATTATTTTCCCTCCAGTGAGTGAAATTTCCCCTTTGTCTAATGTACCTCCTTCCATAATTTTGCCCTCTTTCAGGCAATCTTTCTGTCCTGACATAATTTATTTGTTCCTGTCGACCTGGTCTCCTATCTATCCTTGATCTTTCAAATTGTGGAACGTATGATTGATACCGTTGTCTGGTATTATTTTCATGACGCCTGTCTTGTCCTCTACTTTGCTGATAACTACCTTGGTAATTTCTTCTATCTCGCACATCTAAAAATCTATGTTCCCACTCCCAAGACATATCTTCTTCCTGTTGTTCCAAAGCTGTTATTAATTCTGTCATCTCATAGATGTTCCGTGGTTTTGCAATTAATAAGTAATTTCGTATCCTTATAGGATAATGCCTTGCGAGTAAACTCACAAAATCTTCCTCACTGATTGGAGGTGACAAGTTTCTAACCTGACTTGCATGTTTTAGTAAGTAATCAGTCATTGATATTCCCTCTCGTGGATTAAATTGACCATGACTAAGCATTGCTCGAATTCTTTGCTGTACCGTAACATTCCAAAATCTGTTCATGAATAATCTCTTAAAGGATTCATATGAAATTTCACCCCCTGATACCATTTGTAACCAATCTAAGGTTTTCTGGTCCAAACATCTTTTGACAACTATCATTTTCAATGCTTCAGGTATCTTTTTAATTTGAAAATACTCTGATAATTCTGCAATGAACTGTACTGGACTGGAGTTTTCATTAAATTTTGGAAGTGGAAAATCACTTAAGATATGATTGTAATTTTGCAAATTCTCTACTCCCATATTTAAATTCTCTAGTGTTACTTGTGCACTCTGAGTTTCAGCATTAGCTATAGATGAAGCTGCCGCATCACGCACATTGTTTGTCATACCTGAGGAACTACCTCTATCATTATGTTGTACATCTGATACATTCACATCACATATATTTGCCCTTGAATTCAATTCTAATCTATTTACAGTACCTTGCAGATTTTCTATTGTCTGTTCCAATTTTTTATTATTCTCATTTTGAACAGTTTGGTGTTAGTTAATTTCAGAAGTTAGCTTTTGATTCAAATCTTTAGACAAATCTTTAACTTCATCAGACAATTTATTTCTCTGTGTTTCTGACTCCTTCTGAATTTCAGATATTTCCCCTCTGAAATTAACTTGCACCTGTATTAAATCTGCATTTGTAGCCTCCATCATCTCTTTTAACTCGAAATGCTACTCATTCGGCTACCTAGCTCTGTACATTTTACATTAACATGCTCTATTTTATTATTAACCTCACTTTTTTGGTTAGATATTTCCCTGCTCATGTCTAACATTTTCTTTGAAACTTCACCTATTTCATTTGCTATCATTTCTTGATTTTCATTTTTCATTCTAATCATACTACTATCTAGCTCCATGAATTTCTTTTCAATTTCTTCCCTGTTTTGTTCTAAGCTTTTACCAATATCTTCCCTTAATTCTCTCTTATTCTGATCTAGTTTTTGTTCTAAACTCCTATCAATGTCTTCTCTTAATTCCCTATTATTCTTTTGCATATCTTCCCTTAATTTCTCATTACTCTGAGTTAATTTTTCTAATTTCTCATTATTCTTTTGCATATCTTCCCTGTTTTGATCTATTTTCTTTTCTAATTTCTCATTATTCTTTTGCATATCTTCCCTTAATTGATCTGTAATACTCTTACTAAGATCTTCCCTTAATTCCCTATGCATATTTCTCAGCATTTCCATCATCATACTAGCATCAAAATTAACATTTCCTGCTATTCTATTCTCACTTTCTGCACTAACATTTTCATCCTCAAATCCTAAAAAGTCTGGGCTGTTTTCTGTAACCTGTATTGAATTACAGCTAACTGTTACATCATCTCCCTCCATAATTATTTCTTCTGTATTATTATTAGCCATTGTTTTCTTTATCCTACCACTCCTAAGGAACATTTAAATTTGTTTACCCCCTTTTTTTTTTTTTTTTAAAAAAATTACGATACTCTAACCTTTGTGATGCTGTCTGTTGCTGTTACTTTGATGTCCAGCTTTTCTGCCCCTCTCTCCTAGGTTTGTATGTCGCTTCTGCGTTGTATTATGATGAATCTACGTCGTCTTGTTGTTTTGTAGTTGAATTCCTTGTTGCCTTGTAATCTCGGAATTACGATGTCCAATCATCCATGTAGTCTGTTATCCCTGTTGTTTCTGGAATCTGCGTCTTGTAGATCAATTCACTGCTCCATTCATTCCACATCCTGGTTAATTCTGCTACTTCCTGGTTATTCTGATCCTTTCCTGGTCACTCTGCCCCACGTTCTGGGTGCCAATTTGCGAGAGCAATTGTGATTACGTAATATGTTTTACGTAAATTATTAGAACTTGGAGATTTTATATTGTGTTTACTTCATGCGAGTGGAAGCCATCTTATGACGTCATTCATTTGTTTGGTTTGTAGCTCCATCTGGCGTTAGCAATTTGCATCAATTAGTGTTCGAAAGAATTTTAAGTTTTGTATATTGTCCTCCGGCTAGCTATCATCTTATCTTGATAGAACATGTATCTCTATACAGGTTGTGAAACGGAAAGGAATCTTTTATCCAAAAATTACACTAATAAAGAAATTTGTTTTATAATTTTTATTGTGGAACACGTTCACTATCACTTTTACACATTGATCTGGATACTCGCCAAACTGAAACTGTTTGTAATAACTTCTTACTTATCACTTTTAACTCACGTACTTCAACTTTGTGTATAATTAACGTTGTAATACTTTAGATTTTCGTAACTTGTGAATTTATAGTCGACGTATCTCATACAAATATTTTGACGAACTGAAGAACTTAAGACGACGTGTAATGTGCTAGGAATTTTGATGAACTGGTCGCGATCTACCTCGGACTTGGCTTTATATACTCCCACTCCTCGACATGCCTAAAGATTATAAATGAACTGCTATTGGCTAATAAAACGCGCCAACATTAGCGTCTATTTTAATATCCAATGAAAACCACGAATACATATTGCTTTTAGGGACACATTCCAGAAGGTTCTACCGAAAACGCGCGAACATTACGTAACTTCCTTGTTCCCAATAATGATAAACAGCTCATCCCCCTCGCTGCATTATTGCGCTATTATTAACAGTTTCAGTAAAGCCTTATAAATTTACTTTCCAATAATAATTACAATTAATAAACATCTGAAATCAATGTCACATAAAAATGCATATTCATATTACAATCATTATTTACATTTAAGTAATTTGTGATACAAATTACCGTATCAGTGTCAACTGCCTCAACAATCAACACAGAATACTCAACGCTAAAAATAAACAACTTCAAAAACATGTAATGCAAAACATGTTGAGTCATTCGTGTTGTTGGAATTTCCATCAACATTCTGTCTCCACTGCATTAATAAGTGAGGTAAAGTGTAAACACATTGCGTTTGTTAATGTCACCTGGGTTCTGATTATGAAGATTTAGTCTTTGTAATCAATGTGCGCTTGAGGAAGAGGCGCTAGAATAAGAGAAGAAAGTTGTAGATGTGCCCTTTTCTAGCATTAGAAACAGTGTAAATAATATCTTGTCTCAATTGAAAGTTGAGGGTATATTTGGCTTCAAGAATTTTCTCAAAAGAAGATTTCAATTTGTTGCCAACTATAATTTCACCAGCAATTGTAAAATAGGAGACAAATTTCAGAGCAGCCAGCTGAACTGAGATTAGTATTAACCTACCTCTCTCTCTCCCTCCACTTTCTTTTTTTCTGTCATCAAAAATACAGGAAGCTCATGTAAACACTCCCTTTTCTTGATTTTATTCACCTAGTCTTTTAGGGATGTATATCCCAGATGATGGATCTTACATTAATCACCTGTATTGTCTTTTCTTTCATCCACTACATATTTTTTGTTAGTAAGTAATGAAATATGCATGGGCCAGTTGTGTATATTATGATTGAGCGGACTTAGTTGGGTCTGCGCGAAGTGAGCTGAATACATATCACTGTATGCCAAGACATGCTGAATCAGCATGTTATGCAGGATTTGTTGGTCACTGGAGAAACTCGTTTACTGCCGATATGTTTAGCTCAATATGTTTTGTAGTGGAGATCCGTCTTTAGGTTTAATGTTTTAATGATCCTTAAACTTATTAACCAGGCATCTCACAGTACCTCTACCCGAAACTGGATAGTCCTTAAATTGTCTACACACAGGTAGACAATTTAAGTTTTCACCTATGTATTGTACATACAAATTCATTATTCAAGCTTGAATTTGTTGGCAGGCATTACAGTGGACTAATAACAAGACATCAAAACTCTAAGGCAAATCACACACAACACAGATGTCTTGAATAAACTTTCGCCTTGGAGATCCACAAATTTTATTTACAGCACTAACTCAAAGCAGTGACTGAAAGCACAACTGATAAAAGATAACCTTGAATGCATCATGTACCACAGTTGTGCATCGGAAAAATACTGAGGTTGCTGCAGTACAGCTTGCTACGCATATAGCTGGTTAAGGTCTCACCTTAAAACAATGCCACCATATATAAAATCTTCTGGTAACTATGCTTATGAAAGAACAAATGTGCATGTATCTAAAAATGCAACACTCTTTAAGAAATACAGTAGGAATTAATTTACATTTTGAAGAAACAAAATGTGATTGGAGTACCCATAAAAGCGTAAAGTAATCCAATGCCAAACATCTTTTCTTTGTATTCATATACTCAAAAGTTACCTCTTTTTACTATAACAAGGTAGTATTCACTTTCATTAATATAAATTCCGCATTGGTTACCTTTACTCCCTGCTCTGATTTTTCACAAAATCTTAAAAGTGAGTTACATACTTATCTAAAACCTACACATGCACAAATACTGCCTGCTACCATTCAGTGTTGTGCAATTTATGTAACCCTTTCTGCAAACTGCTATACAAATAAAAATCTTAAAAGGGTTACGGTCTGCGTAGTTGTATATCTAAATATTACAATGTGAAATATTCCACGAGTCACCATACCAAGCAAAATGGAATTTAGAAACATGAAACCAAAACCATTTCCTCAAATCGTGTTCTTGCGCCTCAATGCCCCAGTGTCGGTGACAATGGTTACATTACCAATGCCTTGATCATTTTCCTGTCGAACAAGATGGATCAAGAAGATGGCAGAGTAGTGGGGATAATTATGTGTACTACGACTATGATCAAACACTCTAGTTAAACACTTTACATGTGTCAGGAGTTATAATGCCACAATTGTTAGAACGCTTATTATTCTGTGTGTTGTCCATTTAATACTCATATTACTAATCATCCTTATTTTGATTAGTAAAGATGTCTGGAGTGATTTAGTGTTTTTGGTCGTCACATACATCAGTTTATCTTATACGTTTCATTAAAATTCTTATTTGTATATTGCACTTTTCTCATGCTTTTCAGCCCTTTGTAGTAAATTTGAAACATGGATCATAGCAGTCTTAGGGCCTGTTGTATAAAGCGTTAACGTAAGTTTAGTGCATGAAATTAACCATAAGTTACAATTAACTTAGGAATTTTCATTGTATAAGCAATAATCCATAGATATTTTGTCTTAACTGAAAGTTAAATCTGTCACCAATTTTCACAAGATAAATCATACTAACCAGAGTTTAGCAGAGGTTGAGCAAATATTGTATGGCTTTTATAAATAAAATGGTGAGATAATTGCATTTTAATTTTATTTAGAAACGGTATCATAATATTTCAGTTTCTATTTTCATGTAATGTAAAATAATAACAGGTTACAGATTTACTTGCTGTTTTAGGTTTTGGTGCTACAGCAGTTTAATTAAAATAGCCATCAATATTTTAATTACGTATTATATAAATGCACAATAAACTACCATACGTTAAATTAGATTAATTTAACAAAAGTAATTTTATTTTCAGGTTTCGGATTATTCTGATATTTCATCAGATGATGAAAATGACTTACATCATGCTCTTCGAGTATGTAATGAGAGAAATAATCAGTTCTTACTACTCTTTAACAAACAATTTAAAATGAGGTTTAGGTTACCAAAGTTTGTTATAGAAGAACTAGAACAAAGATCGTGTTCCCAGTTACAACAACAGACAAAAAGAAGTCATGCTTTGAACCCAATGTTTATGATACTACTTACTTTGAGATTTTATGCCACTGGAAGCTTCCAGATGGTCATTGCAGGTATATTTAATACTGATAAAGCAATTGCTAGTAGAACGATTCATAAAGTTACCAGAGAAATTGTAGGTTTGAGACCTCAGTTCATTAAAATGCCAATTGAAGACATTGAGGTTAGGAAAGTCTTGCTTAATTTTTACACCATTCGTAATTTCTAGGAATTATAGGTGCTATTAACTGTACACACATCCCATTGTATACCCTGGGGGCAACAATGCAGAGGTCTTCAGAAATCGCAATGGATGGTTTCCATTAAATGTTGAAGCTATCTGTGATTCAAAGCTTAAGTTTCAAAATGTTATGGACAGGTGACCATGTTCTGCACATGACAGCATGATTTCTTTAGAACTCCAGAATATACACATGCTTGGAAGCAGCAAAATTTCTGAATGTCTATTCCTAGGTGACAGTGCCTATCAGTGTTGCCACTACTTACTAACTCTTGTCTTGCATGAGGTAACTCCTTTGGACCGGGCGTATAACAGAGCTCACAAGCAATCCAGGTCAGTCATTGAAAGGTCTTTCGGTGTTGTGAAAAGGTGATTTACTTGCTTGAGAATGAGATTCAGAGCCAAATTGTGTCAAATTCTGCACTTATAGTTGCCACTTTTTTACTGCATAATATGGCAATCAGTGTGGAAAATGACACCTCTGACACTACCCTGAGGTCTTCAGAGGAAGAAGGGTGTTTCCAGGAACTGCTATACTAGCTGATAATTATGTGAATAGAAGCGAGAATTCAGCTTTGAGAACTGCACTAATTAACAACACATTTCAAAGGTATTTATTATTTGACATGCAATAAATGCAATTAAAAATAAAAAATAATTATTGAATATGTCTCACCTTGTACAATAAAGGAATAACTAACCAAAAAAAAAATTTTTTTTTAATTAAATATAAGTGGAAATAAGTTAATTATTGAGCAAGTTTTGCCTTCTCAATTTCCCACTTAATTTTCAAAATTTTCATTTTTATTTTGTGCTCAGCCTTTAAACATTCCAGTCTTCTTTTGTAGATCAATGTTCTTGTATCCTCTGCCTTCCTTTGTACAGGAACTGATGGTTTAGAAGGACCAGCATGTGATGTGTACACTTCTGCCTGCAATGATAATTTTGTAGAACAATTTTATTGGAAAATGAAGTTGCAGTAGTTAAGTACTTTTTCTGATACTGCTGTTACAATGCCTATCTATTAGGACCGACAAACTTTACATTTACCAAAGTTTTTCACTATTAATAAGAATAATATTTTATTAAACGTTAAAGCTTTTTCTTATAAAAGTGTTTTATTTTGTAATCTTACCTTGTTATTATTGTTTCCTCCCTCCCCCTCATCCTCCTTGTTGTCTGTTGCATTGTCATGAAACATCTTGGTTCTTATAACTTCCAGATCTCTCATTGGCATTGCATCCTCTGTGTCTCCTCTATCACAAGACCGTGATGGAAACCCATATCATCAACACTTGAAAACGGGCAGGAGCTGTGGTTTTAGTGTTGAGATCAGCTTCTGTCCAGTTTTGTCTACTGATGGTACATAACTAACTCTCCCCTCCAGTTCTGTAGATTTCAACCTGAAATTAAAATAAGACTTCTGATACCTGTCTAGTTCCTGCCTTTTGATTCACATAAAATAAATTATTTCAGTACTTACCTTATCACATGCATTATCTTTCTTAATTTTCTTTTTTATGTTTTCATAACATAATTTCAGGCTCTTCCAGTTCCGTGCTAATTACATTCTGGGAATTATATTCTTCTGAAATTTTGCACTAGGTCTCCTCTTTTTCTTTCTTTGAAATTGAATGTGTTTTTACTTTCTCTACCACGTACATAGCAGGTAGAGAAGGTATTGCATTCCATCCAAAAAATTTATATCGAGATTTCACTGGAAATACATGTTTTTGGGACCCCTGAAACCAGAAAAAAGCGTGTGTATGTCTGTGTACAGCAAAACTCAAAAACGAAATGTTGGATGAATACTAAACTTGGTATTTTGGTTTAGTACCTTACAAAGATGTGACATGAAGATTTTCAAGAAAATCTCCCTACTCCAAACTACCCTATACATGGAACATTTTTCAAAAATTTTGATTTCCTAAAAAATGGCTCTAATGATTTTGATTAAAATACCTCATATTAAAGATATTTACATGATAAATAAAATGTATATCTTCAATTTTCTGGGAATATTGTGGAAAGTCCTTTTCATTCAGAAGCAATTTTGTATAATTTTGTTTAACTAATAAACATTAAGCGATAGATGGATACGTACCACACAAAAAACTGCAGAACTCTTTAAAAAAAACACAATTTATTTCAAATAAGCTTTTTTTGTGGCATAAGCCATTTCTAGATATCTGTTATTAAAGGTTCAAGTGTTCATTTCTTGGTCATTCTCCTAAAGTCCTGTCAACATTCAATTGTTTCTCACAATTGCATGGAAACAAGGCTAGCATATAGTGTCCAATTCTTAAACATTTGATTGTCGCTGTTCCCATTGTATCAATAACTAAATGTGTAATGCAGCTATTTCTGCAAAGGTTTATTTGGATTAAAATGTAGTAGATAGAAAAATAAAATTTAGTAAGAATAGCTTGTATACCCACTAATAAACGATAAGGGTAGGGAAAATCATATGAATAACATCAGATTCCTTGTTTTTTTTCAATTATCCCTTTTTCTTTTCAACACGAGATATATTACTATGTCTCTTTCTTTACTGCTGAAGATCTCAGATCATGCTCTTCTTTGAATCCATTTTAAAATTAAATAGTGAAACAATTGATATGATAAGGAAAGTTGATATGAACCATATCTCGATTCATGTACACCGGTATAATGTAAGCAGTACTCGCTGACATTATTAATTTCTCTGGTTAAACAGCTGAACATCTTGCCATATACACAAATTTCCCTCCCATTTTGCGCTGTTGCATGTAATTCATGGTTAATACAAACTCGTGGTTTGATCATTTTGGGTTAATTTTACATAACATAAATAACTGTTTATGGCCATGCTAAACTATGAATAAAACTAAACTATGATTAGTGATCTTTATACAACTGGCCCTTAGTTTATTTATTTCCCTTGAAGGTTTCTAATTAGTGCTAAAGCACATTAATAAAATTTAATGCAGCTGATAGGAGGTACGTATTTTCTTTTAGTAACACCAATACATAAAATAGTTACACTGAGATGATGGTAGTAACACTGCAGCTTCGCTTATGTTCATAATAAATCAAAACACCTTGACATACCTCCATGTAATTTTGAACACTCTTAAGGACACCAGATATGTCTGCACCCAAGGAAGCAGTAACTCTACCACAAGGTGACAGTTGGACATCAGTGATGATTGGACAAAGGGAGCATAGCTCCTAAAACATATTTTGATTCATAATAAACATAAATGAAGTTGTAATGTTAGAATTGACTTAGTATAAGTGATTATTAGTTAATTTTTTTCTAACTTCTTAGTGAAATATTTACCATTATATAATTACATTGCAGGACAAGCAATGGCAAGAGTTCTGTGATAAATGCAATGTTACGTGATAAGATTCTGCCGAGCGGAATTGGACACACCACCAACTGCTTTCTTCAAGTGGAGGGTTCAGATAATGGAGAGTCCTACTTGGTAACAGAGGATTCTACCGAAAAACAGAATGTCAAAGTAAGCAAAATATCAGAAATAATAATAATAATAATAATAATAATAATAATAATAATAATAATAATAATAATAATAATAATAGTTCTCTGTATTTAATAAAATACACAGGAGCAAATGTTTTCAAAATAATTTAAATAGATAATCCCTTCATATTGGCTATTAATTTCTCAGCTAACATGTGAAACATGTCCTAAATAATAAAAAAATTGAGTTGAGTGATGAATTTCCATTGTTGGTTTGGTGTTGGCAATTCAAAATTCATTACGTGGTGTTTTATGTTTTGTGATTAATATCTTTTCCCAAGCATCCAACTCTTGTGTATTTTGTAAGTTTTAGGAGTGATGATGTGATCTGCCATCCAAAAGTGGTGTGCAACTTCAGATTTATCTGTCTGTTTATATTCCGATATGTCTCATATGCACTTTTAATCTAGTTTCTAAATTTCTGTTAGTTTTACCTGTGTAGATTTGGTTACATTCTGGGCAACTAATTTGATAGATTCCTGGTTTTTTTGTTCTGGGGTATTTGGCTCTTCAATTTATTGCAAAGTAATTTCTCTAGATTTAATTTATTTTGTGGAGCTAGACAGATATTTTTACTTTCTCTACTACGTATAGTAAGTAGGGGAAGTATTGCATTCCACCCAAAAATTTGATACCGAGATTTCACCGGAAATACATGTTTTGAGACCTCCTGAATCCAAAAAAAGCATTTTTGGAAACATGTCCGTGTGTGTGTGTGTTGTGTGTGTGTGTGTCTGTGTGTCTGTGAACAGCATAACTCAAAAACGAACAGTCAGATAAACACCAAACTTGGTATTTAGGTACAGTATCTTCCAGAGATGCGACACGAAGGTTTTCAAGAAAATCCCCCCACCCCAGAGTACCCTTTACATGGAAGATTTTTCGAAAATTTTAATTTTCTCAAAAATGGCTCTAACGATTTTGATTAAAATATCATATGTTTAAGATAATGTCATGACAAATGAAATGTATATCTCGAATTTTCTGGGAATGTCCCCAAAAGTATTCTTCATTGTGAACGACTTTTGCATAACTGGTAAATCATAAGAGATAGACAAGATTTTACTACACAAAAAATGTAGATCGCGTTAAAATACACAACTTATGTCATATACATTTCTTTTGTTGAATGAACCGTTTTCGAGATATTGCTTGTTATTTCCTTAAAATTTCCAATACTTATACTTTTTCTCAAATTCGTTATTCATTTTTTTTATGTCCTGGACATGCAAAGAGAATGGAATGCGCCACATAGCAACCAGCGTTAAAATATTTGACTATCGTTTAAAAGCTACCATATTCCTCTTGCATCTACAAGAAAATTACCATTGACATCTCGATAACTCGATTAACATGAAGCATATGGAGAATAGGCGTTTGTAAAAATAGATTGTACAAGAGTAGAGAAAGTCATGTGAGTGTAACACATCAGATTTTTTTTTTTAAAATTATGTGGAATTTATTCTGAGTGCTTGGGTGAAAAATGAACTTTATGAAAATCATTTTGTTTTTTTGTTTTGTAAAGTGAGCTTTATGGTATCCTTAATGTGTTTCTTTTCTTGGTGATGATTTGTTTGGTAAAGTCATTGTTTATAGCTGTGTTGACTATGTGTTTGTATTCTTATTTGTGTTCTGTTTTTGTTAAGGGGTGTAAACCAATCTACATGGGTTAAACTGTTGAGGACTGCATGTTTGTGTGGGACCGGGTTGAAATTATGGTTTTTTTATGTAGGTTTCAGAATGTGTAGGCTTCCTATAGATACCAAAATGGTCTTGTTGTGGTTTCTAATTACTTTTACATCTAGTGCCTTCATTTTCATTTCCATAGTGAATTATATAACTTTGTTATGCAAGTTGAGTAATTTGAGGGAATCCTGGATGAGCTTGTTAGGTACTATTACAAAAATATCATTGACATACCTATGTCAAACTTTGTAAGTGTGCAGAAAAGAGGTAGTTATGTGTGTTTCTAAATTACTTAAGAAAATGTTAATGAGGAAAGGTGATAGTGGTTTGCCATGGCTAAGCCAGAAGTCTGCTGATAGTACCTGTTGTTGAAAGTGAAACTGTTCTGAGTGTTGCAAAGATCCGTGAGATTCAAAAGATTATATATTTCCTCTTGTGGTACGAGGGCTGATCAACAAAGACTGAGACTGGTTTTTTCCTGTACCTTCCGTGATAGTTTCGTATCTGTAACATAAATATTTGAAAAGAGCGGGTTTTTATGTATAATGTTGGTAGGCGGCAGCACTCTCATATTGGTAGGTTGGTAGTAATGCTCTATTTTGTAGACCCTACGTGCATTTCGCATACCAGACAATGGAGGTGATGCGAGAGGAGCAGTACAGCGCAATCAAATTCTGTTTTCATTTAAACCATACAGCCACCAAAACTTATGAAAAGCTGAAGCAAGCGCACAGTGAAGATGCACTACCTCGTGAAACAGTGTTTAGGTGGTTCAAGGACTTCAAAGAAGGCCGACTTGTCAGTGTTAAGCAAGGTGGGCCTGGTGTTTCGGCTTCTGCTGTGACTGAATTCAACATCAACACAGCTGCTGTGTTTGTCCGAGAGGATCAGCGTATAACATTACGTTATTGAGAATTTCATATGGCAGTGTGTTTACAATTATGTACGACCATCTCCATATGACCCGAGTTTGTGCTCGTTGGGTGCCACGTCTGTTGACTCCCGAACAAAAGGCTGTGCGAATGGAGACAAGCCGTGAGGTGCTGCGTCTCTTTGCTGATGGAGGGGATGCATTTTTTAAATCGATTATCACCGGTGATGAGTCATGGCTGCATCATTATGTACCTGAAGGAAAACAAGCCAGCACAGTGTGGAAATCGCCAGGTTCTCCAACACCAAAAAAGGCAAAAGTTGTTCCATCTGCAGGGAAAGTGATGGTGATCACATTTTTTGACTGTAATGGAATGATTTACCAGCATGCAGTTCCCCCTCACACTACTGTTACAGCAGCATACTACACGTCAGTATTGGCTACACTGAGGAAGCACATTGCAAAGAAACGACCAGAGCTTTCTTGGACTGGGTGGCAACTTCATCATGACAATGCACGGCCTCACGTCGCAAATCAAGTCATGCAGTTTCTGGCTCGATTCATCATTACCTGTGTACCACATCCACCTTATAGCCCTGATCTTGCACCCTGTGACTTTTTTTTAATCCCATCACTAAAGGCAAAGCTTAGGGGTATTTGATTTGAGAACTCTGAAGCAGTGCTCAAGAAAAGTGAGGCGATTCTCAAGGACCTGACAAAGAATGGTCTGCAGCACGTGTTCAAGGACTGAGACGTTATAAAAAGTGCATTGAAGTAGGAGGGGACTACTTTGAAAAAGATCATGTAAACATTGAATTGGAGTAATAAACATCTGTGAAAAAAAATCAGTCTTAGTCTTTGTTGATCAGCCCTCGTACATTGTTTTAGGTAAGTCATTTTTTTCAGTTGGTGTAGGAGTTTGTCTCTTGGGATACTTGGGAAAAGGGCAGTGATGTCAAATGATACTAGTTTATCTTCTGGTTTTGGTTTTGTTGTTCCATTTTCCTAATTAAATCTTGAGAGTTTCTGGTGATTAAGCTGTTATATTTAGGTAGTGATGAGAATTTCTGTCAGCCATTTTACCAAATTATATGTGGGTGTGTTATATATATGTTTCAACTCTGACTCAATTTTTCTATAATTTCAGATTCACATCACTGTTACTAGCTTATCCATATATATATTGTGTTATATGTTCCAAATATTTTAAGTAAATGGAGCAACAAAAGTTTCAAAAACTTATCTTAGAAGTTCAGATTAAATGTTTATCTATGTTTAGCTCCTCTTTTATTTTGTTTTATGAAGGCTTTCTTTCTTTCCCTCCCTTATCAATGGAATGGAGTTTAACACAGAGCACACTGACAAATGTATAATACTCATATATGTATAACTGTGAAATTGAAAATATCATTCCAGACATTGCTGTGTTCTTTTGTCTTGCTCATCAATCATTGAAGATAGTAGGTACATCATAATGCCTACAGACATGTGGTGCAAATAACAAATTCAGCTCTGCTGGACAAGAAAGTTCCATAACAAATGTTTTTTGTGTGAAGGGTAACTATCCAAGCAGTTCATAATACAACAGGAACTGCTTAGGCAGTAAGTAAACTGAAAAACGAAACAAGGGCATAGGGAAAACCGTGGTTTCTCTACAGCAGAAAAATGGAAAATGCACATCCATGGAAAAATAAATACAATGAACTAAGCATCAGCCATTTATGCTATGAACTACTGAATCAAGAATAATGTAATAACAGATAGGCTTCACTTATTTTATACATAAAAATTTTGAGCAATTGAGAAACCAAACAGATCTCAGTTTCATATCACTGCCTTTAAATGCAAATGGTAGTGAGCTAACAAAATGGGCTCAGCCCTATACAGTTCCTGAAAAGAAACTTGTGAAAGAAATTTCCATGCATACTTTCTTTATTTTCAATAATTCCTGATGCTGTGATACCCTTTTAAACAAGGTTGCAAAAACAATGGGACATCACAGGGGTCATGCATAACTTAAACTTTTTTCTAATGGATTTTGTCTTGCAATATATTAGAATAAGTAGACTGTTATAATCAGCAGTTGCAATTTTTTTTTTTTTTTTTCATACAAGAAACATTTTGCTAACAGGAGTAAAACTCCTTCATACCATGCTTCATTTGTTACAATAGGTGTATAGCAAATTATATTTTCCATAACTTAACTGCAAAACCACATTTTGTTTAAATTAACATGGCTGTAATCCCCACATGGAAACATTCTTCCATAACAGGTGAAGACCATCTGTAAAAGGGTTAACAATTTGAGGCATTAATTTTATCACTTCAATGATATCAGTCTAATTATATAATATAGAATATAATAACAGAGCAATATGTGTATACTATAATATATAAAAAGTGTATATTGCAGTCATTGTATTAAGTTATTTTTATTATGTACATGTATAATAATGTTATGTGAATTATTACGTAGTTTAACAATGTAGGATCTGTGAGAATAGAAGCAAGTTACTTTCCATAGCAAACAGAATTACAAAGTAGAAGCCAAAAGTTGCTAACAATAAGGTAACCTTCAGACAACAATAAATTAGAAAGTTTAAAAAGGCTACTAATAATTCTTGGAACAATAATAATGTAATATTAAAACAGTTTATAAATAGCCAATCAAAAACTAGTAAAGCTAAAAGTTAAATAAAGATATTCTATTGGAGTAGGCATAGCCAATCAGAGACTTGAAATAGAGAAACTATACAAATTCAAGTGGTAGACGGTACAAGGAAGCGTAACCAAGCAGTTCGTTTTTGGTACGGGTTGAGTGTGAGACATAAAAATTCATTACGGCGAGAATAATATAAAGTTTACCTGTTAGAAGTGCAATTAAGAATAATCCCACAGCTCTATAGTGGGATATATCAGTGAAGTGTTATTTAATTTAGTGAAGGATTAATAAAAAAAAGTTAAATACAGTTATTTTAAAATAAAGAGAGTTGAAGGTTGTTACACTACATCACTAAAATGTTCTTACTTGAACGCATTTCAGAAGACAGTTTGCTCCCATCATCAGCATGTTTTTAAGTTGAAACCATTGAAGAGCAAACCGTCTCTCGAAACGCGTTCAAGTAAAAACATTTTAGTGATGTAGTGTAACAACCTTCAACTCTCTTTATTTTAAATTATGACATCACTGTTACTAGCTTCTAAATCTTCAAAATTAAATACAATTATAATTTGTGTAAGCCTTGTTCTTTAGCCGTACCAGCCCTGATAAGAGATACATGTTCTGTAAATTACTACTGACACAGCCAAGGCATACATATATAATATTTAAATAAATAACATTAAAATAGTTATTACACATAAAGTAAACATGGGGCGAAGGCCACCGGAAAAGCAAACGTAGGGTGAAGGCCACCGGAAACTTTGTACCGATGTGGGGCAAACACTCCTAGAAACAATCTCCCGCAAAATTGGCATCCATTACATGCATGGTCTAAAACAGCTTCAAATTGACGCCCATAGTGGTGCAGCCGCTACAACAAATTAAACCCCTTCAAATTTTATCTTAATGTTTCACATTCTCTACTGCGTATAGTAAGTAGGGGAAGTATTGTATTCCACCCAAAAATTTGATACCAAGATTTCACCGGAAATACGTGTTTTGAGGCCCCCTGAATCCAAAAAAAGCATATTTGGAAACATGTCCGTGTGTGTGTGTCTGTGTGTGTATGTGAACAGCATAACTCAGAAACGAACAGTCGGATAAACACCAAACTTGGTATTTAGGTTCAGTATCTTCCAGAGATGCTACACGAAGGTTTTCAAGAAAATCCCCCCACCCCAAATTACCCTTTACATGGAACATTTTTTGAAAATTTTAATTTTCTCAAAAACGGCTCTAACAATTTTGATTAAAAAATGTTTAAGATATTTTCATAACAAATGAAATGTATATCTCAAATTTTCTGGGAATGTCTCCAAAAGTATTCTTCATTGTGAACGACTTTTGCATAACTGGTAAACCATAAGAGATAGACAAAATTTTACTACACAAAAAATGTGGATCGCGTTAAAATACACAATTTATGTTATATACATTTTTTTTTGTTGAGTGAACCATTTTTGAGATTTTTTTGTCCTGGTAATGCAAAGAGAATGGAATACTCCACATAGCAACCAGCTCTTAAAATATTTGACTATCGCTTAAAGCCTAGCAATTCCCCTTGCATCTACCAGAAAATTAGCAATAAGATTAACATCTCGATATCTCGATTAACATGAAGCATATGGAGAAAAGCGTTTGTAAAAATAGTTTGTACAAGAGTAGAGAAAGTCATGTGAGTGTAACACATATCAGATTTTTTTTTAAGTAGAGTTCATTGTTGCTTAAGATATTTTCAAAAGTCCTGGAGTAGGATAGATGTTATTCCCCACAGTCTAGAAATGTTCAGTTACACTAGATTTTTCTCAACATTTGCATTTAGTTCATCAGAAACATTTTTTTTTTCTTTCTTGTTTTTAATTTCCTTTTAATGTTTCTCAATATATTTTGTTGCAGTTTTGACTGTTGAATTTATAAATTCCTGATTTTTGTATAGCTGGAATAGTATATTTGGTTTTGGTTTTTTCTTAATAGAAAATTTATTGTCCATAGAAAAATGATGCCAGAAGGTTTAAAATTCTTTTCAGATTTTGTTATGAGGGTGGAAAATTAATTCATTGGATGTATAGTTTTGTAAACTTTTTTTAGATGTTGTGATTCTACAGGTATAAAATATTCTGTTTATTAATTTGTTAATCTTAGAATCTCCTAACTCTTTGCTAAATTAATTTTTTTTTTAAACACTATTGATAATGTACACATATGCCTTTCTGTGTGTGGAGTTGTTAATTAATCTGTAAGTTAAAATATTGCATGCAGCATGTTGTATACTCTAGGATTAAGTTATTGTTTGTTGTTGTTTTTTAATTAATTGTAAATGTGATGTTGTCATCCTTCCTTAAGTCTCAAGATTCATTAAGGTCAAAAATAATTTGGAAACATTAATTTTGAACTCCCTCCAAAAGATGCCTCATGAAAAAATTCATTAAGACACTGAAGATGGCATTTCATCCTTGTTCTTTGGATACTTTCCAGAACTTACTAAGAATTATGCTTGAAAATAACAGCGTGGTATCGAAACCTGTTGCACTGCATTCCAAAAGATAGTTATATTTCAAAAGAACTTATTCATTTAAAATGTTAAAATTCTTCACTATTTGTAGTCCTTCTCTAACTAATGCTATGTAATGTGCTAACTTTGTCATGCTGTTGATTTCTAGCTTATGATGGAGAAAACATGTTCTTATTTCATTTGATAAGCGAATTCAACATGCATGAACATTTTGATTCTTATTCTTAAAATTGAAAAATGTTTTATTAGTTAATTGGATACATGAGAGTGCAGGTATTATGTATATATTTTGATATACATTTGTTTAGGATATCATTTTCACAAAATATTTGTAACAGCAAGAAGTGTGTTTTAACATGTGTTAACCTATGTACCAGAATCAGCTGGTGATAAAAGCTTGGATTGTATGTTACAGTCTGTTGGTCAGTTGGCACATGCTCTTTGTAAGGAGAAACTTGGAGAAAGTCAGCTAGTACGCATCTTCTGGCCAAAGGATAAGTGCTTACTGCTGAGAGATGATGTAGTTTTTGTTGACTCTCCAGGCATTGATGTCTCACCAAACTTAGATGAGTGGATTGACAGGCATTGTTTGGATGCAGATGTTTTTGTTTTGGTTGCAAATGCAGAATCAACACTCATGCTTACAGTAAGTAGCTTTGAAATATGTATTTTTATTTTAAATGTTATATACCAGGTGATTTAAATGTTATATACCAGATGGAAACGAAATTATTACATCAATTTAAACCAGTTATAGATCTCATCATTTGGAACATATTTTGTAACTTCAACTTTTTTCTATGACCATTTCCTTCAGAGATATTTTAGGCTTTTCAAGAACATAAAACGGACATGCTGGCAATGTTGCAGGGTTTTTATGACCCATGGTAATGGGAGTGTCACTTCCATTTTCAAAACAGTTGGAGAACACCACCTAAATAGGTTTCACTTTCGCTTTTACAGTAGCATATATCTCATGAGTGTAAACCAACAAATGTTTCGTGTCTGCTGCCTCCTAATAATTTCATCTGAATCTTTCAATGATACATTTTGTAACCTAAATTGACATTATACAGATAGTTTTATCAGCTCATTCAACATTAAACTTAAATATGTTTTGCAGTTGATACTACTGTAATGTAATCAACCAAACCATCTTTCTGACATGTAAACACAAAACCGCTACATCGTTAGGCTCTTATTGGGCACTGAAGGTATTCCTTTCATTTTACACTGATCTGGTGTAGCCAGTAGAATGCCAGTTGTATTTGTTATTTTACCAAGGCATTACATCTCCTTTTCATTATGTTTCTTTGGGTTAAGAGGTGTGTGGAAAACTAAACTGCTAGTCACCTTTCAGATAAAGGGGAGGCATGAGGTAGGCTATGTTTTGTTTATGTCCAGAAGCATTCAGACTGCATGACCTACCTTGACCTGTTTGCAATGTTGGTGATTTCTATAGCTACATAATGTGTGCAAAAAACTGTTTGGAATATCCTTTTAAGTGACAAATTATTTAAAAACCTTGTGTGATGTCACACGTCTGCATGTACGTTTTACACACTTCCTAATGTGTTATATTTTGAACTTTCTTACAATTTTCCATGTACAATGCAGGTAAAATTGTCCCACTTAGGGTTTTTGTTCATAATGCACAGGAATAACCTTGGCCTCAGACTGCTAATGCATTTCTATTACAGATAAACAGATACCATTAGGTTTCGAGGGGTGCGCTTGCTCTTTCTTTGTTAATCCTTCACTTATTGGGACCGCCTGACAATCAGTTGTACAATGCTTACCATCTTTATTGTTACCCCTATTGTTGTCCCTACTCAGCGACAGTGGTCATTAAAATACGCTTAAGTGAAAATGTACATTTTACAAAATGTACTGACCATTGTTATATGTAGATCGTTGTATAGTAACATCTCTAATGTAGTGAGCCTACCTGTGTCATGTTAATTTTAAAGTGTTGTACTTATGTACATATGTAACTGTGTGTTTCTTAATGTTTTAATTCATACATTACAATGAGTGGTAGGAGTAAGAGAAAATTTGTGCCATTGAATGTAAAACTGCAGGCTTTGAAAAGACTAGACAAAGGAGAAACATTAAAAAAACTTGCTGCTAAGTATGCAATCAATGAAGTGACAGTTGGAGATTGATGTAGAAACAGAGACGAAATTGAGAAGTTTTCATCTAACAAGTGTTCTATTTCATCATTTGAACGGAAATCAGTGAAGAAATCTAAGTATGAAAAAACGAGCGAAGCTTTCTTCATTTGGTTTACTCAACAAAGACAAAAAGGAAACCCAATTTCAGGGCCTATTCTGCAAGAAAAAGCTGTATTTTTTAGGAATGAGTTAAAGGAAGGTGAGGACAATTTTACTGCGAGTCCAGGATGGTTGGATAGGTGGAAGAAGCGATACGGCATAAGGCAGCTTGAAATTTATGGTGAAAAACTTTCTGCAGGTTCTCAAAACTGTTACACAATTTTGTGAGAAATTAAGAAAAATTATACAAGAAGAAAATCTTGCTCCTGATCAACTGCATAATTGTGATGAAACAGGAGTAAATTATAAAATGCTTCCATTTAAAGCTCTAGCTTCAAAAGAAAAAAAAAGCTGCCCTGGGCTATAAAAAAATGTAAAGAGAGGTTAACAGTTCTTGCTGATCCAATTTGAAAATTGCGAGAAGGTTTACATCGGAAAAACAAAAAGGAACATAGGCACCCGTTTCAAGGAACCTTGGCGTTGCATTAAGTTCAAACAGACTGACAAATCAGCAGTTGCTTTTCACTTCTGGACTCAAAACCATGAAACATACACCAATATCCAGTTGCCGAAACCAGTCCAAAAACCCAAAGAGCTTGAAATATGGGAGAATATTTACATAAAGAGGTTTGAAAACCGCATCCTGAGCTTTAATTTGCCAGAAGCAGACAACCCTCTATTTGGTTTCCTCCATAGGCCACCCCAGGTTTTCAACAATACGACTCGAGAGTTGATCTGACAGTCAACAGCAGCTGATGATGTGAGCTCATGCTCGCGATACAGGTTCTGCAAAATAAATAGGTGAGTTAAACTACTAAGAGTGTTGATCACTTTCATCAAGTGTATTTTGTTAATTGCTTCCCTGTGTGTAATTCTACTACTTTTTGGATAATAATCCTGATATTTCCTTATTATTAGTGACTGGTGAATGCTTATTAAATTTTGTTCTCTCTTCTATAATATCATCTATAAATAGGTTAAATAGCACTGAACTAAGTTTACACCCTTGTCTAAGCCCTGACACACCCAATATAGAATGGATGCTAAGAACCATAGTGGTTAAAGACTGTCCATAAATAAAACACAATTTTTTTAATGTATAGTAAACACATGCACTTCTTGCTGAGGTAACTGATTGACTGGTGTTTTAACTCTGCCTCTTCCAAGACTGCAAGTGCTGTTGTTTACAAACCAAGTGAAACACAATCAAATGCCTTTGCAGGCTTGGTTAGAATTATGAGATGGGTCTGTGTACAAATTTTTAAAAACAAGTTCCTATTAGAGCCAAGAGCATCCCTTGTAAGGACTTAAAATATGTTGATGAAGAAAATCCGAATGACCCGTTTAAAAGAGATGAATGTGAACCAGGATGTTGTTGATACCATCAGTAAGGAGACTTATGAAGGAGATGGAGAAAGTGAAGTGGAAAGAGTAAAAGAGTAAGAATTTGTGTTTTCTCACACTTAAGCTTTGCCATGTGTCTGTACTTTGTTGAATTGTTTGGGACAACAAGGTTTTGATTACTGTGACATTACTGCAGCGTACAAAATAAAAATTGCAATAAGGAAACAATTATCAAAGCAGAAAAGTATGAAAGACTTCTTCAGGGAAAATTATTTAACTTAGTACTCTAAACAACAAATATATGTAGTTTTATTTTCTGCAACAGGTATTAATTGTAAATTAATTTCAACCTGATGTATAAAATGGTACCTGTATATTCCGCACGCACTAAGTGTATCATAGTAAATATATATGAAATGAATATAGATTTAAAATGTATAGAATTTTATATACTGCATATTATATGCATATTAACATTTGTATTAGCCATTTGTTCACATTATTCAGGCACCTGGTGATTACCGCATATAATCAGGAATATACTGTACTTCAGTTTCCAGTGTTCTCATTGTGATTTGTGAATAGGTAATACAAATTATGTAGTTGAGAGAGACAGTGAGTCTATTATGATAAATTTAATTAGCCAAATGTTAGAAAGTGTAACTTATGTAATGCAAAAATACACTCAGATTTAAAATATTTGTTTTTGCAGGAAAAAAATTTCTTTCATAAAGTTTCCACAAGATTGTCAAAACCAAATATTTTCATCTTAAACAACAGATGGGATGCCTCTGCATCAGAACCAGAGTTTTTGGACCAGGTAAGAATTCCTTTTGATTATTAATGAAGCTTTTGCAGTTTTGCTGCTAAAATAAGGGTGAAGTTGGTTCAGTTGGAATGGCAGTAACCAACTGAAATCACATTTTGAAATGTTGCTCCACTTGTTTTCTAAGCATTTTCTCACACAATTTAGTATAAAAATTATAAACTTATTTCATAAGGTACTATTTCTTATGTGAAATAGTTTTTAATGCATGCTGCATTCATTATTTATGAGTATAATAGTGCATAAACTTTATAATAAAGTTTTTTATTTTAAATAAATAATAGAATACTTAGTTTCTAATAAATATATGAAGGTAATGTTTTTAATACCATTTGGTATAAGCACTATTAATGGTGAAAATTTGTTAAAACTGTAGCAGGATTTTATTAAATGGATTCGCTGTACATTGTGTGTGCCTGGTTTTGGCAGTATCTTTAAATTTAATCTACTCACCAATTGGAGATCTTGAAGTGCAGATATCTCTTTGCGATGTTTCTCTCGTTGGGTTATGATTTTGTAACTCCATTGCCTTCTCTTGCTGCGCTTAGAATTTGTTTTGCACGAGCTATGAGTACTCTATATTTTATCTCGGTTTGAGGTATAGGAAGGTATTGTGAAATAATGTTTACAGATGTTCAGAAAACTTGAATTTATTCTGAAATGCATATCACTGCGCAAAAATAATAACTGTTTCACAATTAGTGAACTTTTACTAACTCAGTGACTTATTTGGCAGGTCTTTATAATCTTAGATGCCCATCCGGAATATTGCTACCAAAGTCGCCTATCCATGGTATCGAGTGCAACTGGCGCTAAACTTGCTCCTATTTTTTTTTTTTTTTATTTATTTAAAAATCTTTGGAAAAAGTTTATATAGAATTCTTTGTTGCTATGGTTACGAATCAATAACCATTGTTGTCTGACCTCTCTCCTTAGCCAAAATAAATTGATATAAATTTTTTCTCAGTTATGAGTTTCTTCATGGTAGGCTATGCAATTTTTCAAATAATTAATATTTTACTTTTTTTCACAGTATTCTGGGCGTTTCAAGTATCCAAAATGTATACAAATATTGTTTGGAATAAATAAAGAAGTGTTACAATCTTAATAAATTATTAACTCAACTCAAATTAACAAGTATTTTAAAATGTATAATATTTTTAATCAAAGTCTCCATTTTGAATTCTGATCCTTTTAATTTCAAATAAAGTCTCCATTTTGATATCTGCCTCAAAACTAAAACCTTTTGCTAGTTTCTTGCATTAAGAAGAGATGTATATTGTTTCCAACACATTTGAATTTATGAGATCCATTTTGTAAACTCACATTGTGTCAAAAGACATTTTGTCCCAGTGTAAATGAGGCTTCATATTCTGATAGCATTTTTAAATTGTACTTTTTTACTTATTATCATCCTTTATTTATCATTATTTATTATACCCTCATTTATGATTGGCGCAACTTGTAGTTTATGCACAGTAATATTGTTTGAAGCAAAGCTCCTCATAAATGCTTTTGTCTAATATAATATGTATTGAAGTTTGTAATAACATTTCGTTATAAATAAACTAGTTAATTGCATGCTTTTGCTAAAATTAAACGGCAATATTTTGTATCTTAGATACCCTGGACCTAAACTATTTCTTTTTTTCATCTTAATTGTTGCAGGATAAGTGCTTATAGCTGAGATAAGCAAAATAATTTATAATAGATAATAACATTAGTATCAGATTAAATATTCCTTGACAATTTTTGCTTCAGGCTGTTAAGCACATTTGTCTAAGGGAATACAAAGCACTGAATTCTAAAATACACTGAAGTCTGTAAGAAATAAATGATGCTGTGTTATTACACAATATTGATCAGTATTGTCTTTTCTATTAGGACTTAGTGCAAGAGTGACATAAGAAATAATACTGAAGGTTCAAGTCTACCAGTGACTTTCTGAGGAAAACCTCATTTATGAAATGGGGGAAAGAATTTAAAAAGTACATGTAAGAGTAGTCTTGCTGTGTAACAAGAACAATAATTACGGTCATTGTAAAAGAATGTTTATATTTACAATACAAAGAAAATTCATCAGTTTCCAAGAGTTAAAAGGTCAGAGAATGTATAAAATAATTTTAGAGTGTGTTGTTTCTGAGTCTATAGAACCCAAAGGATAATTAGAAACACTGTATTTCACACATATTATAATATCTAAAGATACTGTTTTGTATATGGGAGTGCGGCATAATATATTCTAGAAACAAAAATACTTAGATAGTATAAGGGTAAGTAGGCTTCTTTTGGAGAGGGTGTCCTGAAGAGTTATTGTTCAAACCTGAATTGTAACACTCAAACTAACTCAAAGAAAGCTAGATTTAAAATATATTGAATAATAATGATGACGAAGACGATGATGATATGTTCACTGATAGAAGTTTGTAAAGAATTCTGAAAGCACAAAAGTCTGTGTTTGTATAATATTTGAATAATCTAGTAACAGTGATGTGATGAAATTATAGAAAGGTTGAGTCGGAGTTGAAACGCTTAACATCACTTACATTTTTTGTACCTTGACCGATTTCGAGAGCAGAGCTTGTAACTGGAGGGTGCAACTGTTAAAGTTTGAAAACTTTTGTCTTATTCTAATGAGCAAATTACAAATTAAAATTATCTCAAGTGTCAATTAGAAGTAAACATTTCAACAGAATTAATCATTACAGATAATTTAATTACTTTTACTCAATTACATACCATATTTACTTGCATAATTTATACATTTTTGGATGAAATTTTGGATTCTAAAATAGGTGTGTGTAAATTATGCAAGGAGTGAAAATTGTGGTTCCAAGCTTCAGTACTGATAATTCTCTTTACCTTCCAGCTGCTGGCATGGTAAAGATGAGACTCATTATTTGTAGTGTCACCTGAGTCATTGAGCTGTTTGTCAAAACAGGAATCGTCCTTTCCAATCTGTTTAAAGTATTTGAGATTCCTGTCTTCTTAAAGTGCTTTTCCATGATGTCTAATGAAATAGATCTCCATGAAGAAAGATTCTAGTCACATTGTGGGGAGCTCAGGTTTTTTTATATTTCTCCCTAGCATATATTATTGCTCATTACCAGCCATCCATTCAGCATACAATTGACAGATATAACTCTTAAATGACATGTTTATGGAGACATCTAATGGTTATACGAGGGCAGTCCAGAAAGTCCTAGATGTTTTGGCCTATCGTGGTGATGAGTAGGGCTAGAACCACCATCTTGATGTCAGAACATTCTTACATTCAGTACGCATACAGCTGTGGTAGCATGATGACTGTGCCTTCCTTACTGTGCTCTCTGTGAGTTGTTAAAATGTGCGCTGCAATAGAAAATCCTGCCACTTGTGAAGTGCGGTTGGCTAAAAAGAACAAACCAATTGAAATTTATCGTCAACTTTGTGATGTTTACGGGCAGGAAATAATGAGTGAAAATCGAGTCAGGCAATGGTGCATTGATTTTAAAAATGGCTGTACCAATGTTCACGACTAGGATTGTAGTGGTAGGCCTAGCCTTATGACTGATGAACTGTCAATGACAAAAATCGTGAAAACCGTCGTTTCACGATTACAGAACTTTCGGAACATTTTCCCCAAATTTCACGGAGTTTGATGCATCAAATTGATGCTTTGATACTGACGCTGAACTGCATGTTGGTGTAAACCAGTGGTTGAAGTCACAGGTGGCAGATTCCTACAGAGAAGGTATTGAAAAACTTGTGCCACGCTATGATAAATGTCTCAATTTGAATGGCGATTACGTAGAAAAATAGCTTAAGAGTGTACCTTTCAAATGTAGATAATAAACGTTGATATTTGCATTTTGTTAATTGTTTATTTCAAAACGTCTGGGACTCTCTGGATTACCCTCGTACTACTGACGTTAGTCCAATAGGAATCACAGTCGTTTGAATTTATAGCTCCTGAAGCCGAGTTTTCACACTAGACATTATGCATGGAAATTGTCAAAACTAAAAAAGCTTCAATAATGCTCCCACTCAGCATTGCCAAACCTTCTCCATCCAGTCGAGCATAAGATCTGATGTATGTCATTCATCCCTTTTCTTGTGCCACCACATACACATATGCCAAGAGGAAATCTATTTCCTTTTGGAATAGTTTATATTTTATAAATTACATATGACAGCAATTTGCATCCACCGACTGTGACTACCAATGTTACTGTGCATCATGTTTTTCAGCCCCTGGTACTATTAGAGGCACACTGCAAGCCCCTTTCTTCTGCAGTTACATTACTGTGCATGTTAAGATCAACCAGTTTTTGGTTGGAATCCCCAATTTGAGAGAGAAGATAATGCTTCTCTTTCCTTAATCTTATCATATGCCAATGGAACACAATAATTTGTTAGTGTAATCACAATTTCTGACAGAGTGTTGTTCTTTGTATTAGCAATGAAATGACAAATCCATGTCCTGCTGGCTTTAAGTCCTGGTGTGAAATGTTCATGTTGTGGGTGACCTCCCTAGTCTGGTTTTGCAGCATGTTGTGAGGCACTGCATGGCCACTATTTCTCAATTCTTCCTTATAAATTGAAAAGTTTATTTTCTAATTCAGGCAACTTACCACTTTTTGGTCCCCAATAAGTTTGACACTTTTGGCATTCAATAATGCTGGCTTTTACTCCCTCAATATCAAACTGGGCTCTCATGGATTTGAAATTTCTTTCTGCTGCTCTCTTATGGTTTTCTCCGGCATAAAGGATTACCCAGAGGTCCCAAGTTTGATTCCCGGCTGGGGTGGGAATAGTTTTTTAACCAGAATCATAGCGCATCCTCTCTGCAGAGTCTGAAAATATGAAAGTGGGAGTGAATGAAAGTGTATTTAATAGTAAAAGATACTAAAACACCAACATTAAGAAAACTTACAGTTCCACGAGTGATCAGTTCCATTTAGTTGTTTCCCCAAGTCAAAGCTCCCGATATGACCATAGAAGTTAAAGTGGACTATACAGATGAAACAGAAAAAAGAATTAGTCTCAGTTTATATATCAGTTTATATACAGCTTGCAGCTGCTGTATTTAGTTGGGCATGCGACACTCATTATCGCAGAAGCATAATATATTCACCTACCTCAAACTACATGAGCGAAAAATATCCAAGACCTCCAAGCAAAGACAAGGAATTACAACAATTAATACCATGTATTACTTTAAATTAAATGAACAACGATGGAATGATTGGAACCTACTATGAAGCAATACGCATTACCTCAAAGTTATAGAAAAAATAACATTTTCCCTCGAAGTTAAAAAAAAAGAAATTGGGGTATAAATTATGAAATTAAATATGGCAATGTCACTGCCTATTGCATTCTCTTCACATATGTTGTAATTTAGTTTTCAGAGTTTACATATGATGTTTAAAAATTTATAGAGCTGCAAGAAATGTTGTGTATTTCAGCAAAATGTTAGAAATGTTGAATACCATGCTGAGGAGTATGACATCCTCTTAGGGCCGGTTTCACCAACAGATTCTAAATTTTAACACAAAGTTAAACTTATTTAACACTGAAGTTAATGCAATTTCTGTTTCATCAAACAATGTTAAAGTCAGTGTTAAGTTAACATCGCCGTGCTCTTGTGTTAAGGCATTTAACAAATGTGAAGTTAGAAAATGGCTGCCACAAACCAAGCTGTTGATGCAAGTTTGTTACAATTGGCATTTTTGAATGTCATTCCTAATAGAAGAGTAGTCATACATCATAATAAATCTGAAACCCTGCAAAAGGAGGAATTTTTAAAGCAATATAAACTGTCGAAGAGGTCATGAGCATGGTTTTATGGGAAATACAAGTGGTTAAAATACTACCAACAGAAGCATGCCTCTTTCTCCTATGCTGCAAGTGTTAATTAGGTATTTAGATTTTATGCTACTAACATTTTTTGTTTACTTGGTGGGTGATAATGTTGGTATTTTTAAAGCTCCCATTTGTGGGTATGTCCGGAAGGTTTCCAAAGCAATTGCTTCAAGAAGCAAACAGTATTTTTTTCGGGTCTGCTTGATTAATCAGCGATAACACATTTTTGTCCACTTCAGTTTCAATGCAGTGTCCACCACCAGTTTTAAACCGTCTTAAACGCTCTTTGCACCTAACATTTCTGGTGCTGCACTTTATGTTAGCATAAAATTGCCGCAATTACTTACTGGACTTAAGAGAAACATGTTCATTCCAATTAAATTACTTGCGGATTTTGTCTCAGGCTGCAATCTTATCCTTTAAGCAAGACCGTCTGCTTTTTCGCGCTTGATAATACGTCTATGTTTAACCAGATGTTAATTAATGCGTTTCAAACGGTGAAACATTTATTTCGATTGACATTGCGGTTCTAACCTCAAACAATTGGTAACATCACATAGCAATTGCCTTGAATGTAAATAGTTGTCTGCTATTGACACAGAGAGCGCAGTGATATGTAGACAAAAGTGAATCGGAGCACTTCAGAAGCAGTGTATTTTGGCCACTGCGTTCTCGAAAGCTAGCGTTAGCAGTTGTCTTTGACATTAACAAAATGTTAGCTTGTTATAAAAGTTTGATGAAACACAAAAGTTTTAACCTTATGTTAAACTTTGAATACCTTGTTAACAAACAGGATGTTAGAGTATTTTTAAAATCGGCTGGTGAAACCGGCCCATAATGGCAGAAATTTCAGAATGTTGCACATTGGGTAGCATGTACTATCTTAGATTAAGCTATGTTGGAAATAGCATTCACTAACGAATCTATATTAGGAAAGTAGATTACTGTAAGAGTTATTTACTCCAGAGTAATACTGTAAAGAAAAATTGTGATTTATTCTTTTAGTTACTATTACAGAAGTAGCATTCTTACCTGCAGAGTACTGCTGTGTTAGCACAGTATGTGTAAAGCAGTATTAATGGTAATGTTATCTGTGAAAGAAGAATGAAAATGTTTGTAGACATAATGTTGGAAATTGAATGCAAAGGATACAGAGCACAAAAAAAGAGAACATAAACATGCTGGATAAAAAGGAATGGCTGGAAAATTGTAATAAATTCAGTGCAAGTGATAATAAATCCAGCGAAGAGCAACTGAAAATTCTATATTAATGGAGAAATACCACTTCCAGTTTCTATAAAGTTCACAATTCTCACCAAGAGGATACAAAATAAAAATATGCATGTGATCTGCTGCACCAACAACACTGGGTAATTTCAGAGTAGAATTGTCTTATATTTTCTTAAGTTTCATCGTTTTCAGGCATATTTGTATCCCTTTCTCTTGTTGGAGACATGCAGTGGTAAAACGACTGCAGCTATCTGAAATGTTTCAACATAGAACTTTATAAGAGCACTGGCAATTGGTGGTTGTTTAGGAAATAAAGCTGAAATTCATGCCCGAGTTCTGTTGTAATTTCCAGGCAGATTCAAAAAGAACAAAAAGAATTCTTTTCTAGATAGAAACTTTCCTTGAGCTCTTTCCAAATCCCATATAAATATACAGATTATTACCTTTTACACACTATACACATTTAAGCCATTTTCATCGAGATCTTGTTACTGCTTGAAAAAATTAAAATGTCCTCCTCCCAAAAAATTAAAATGTCCTCCTCCCATACACAATACAATATTCCAGTAAATGATACAGGTTTACTTCTAGCTTACTCCATGCACACTATAGGAGTAAATTGTAAATATGTTTGTACTTTACTCACTCCTATAGTAACATGTTAAAGAACAGTGCTCTTTAGCATTTTCTTTTATACAATATATTGTCCAAGTATCTGAAAGGATAAATTACTTCAGAAATAGTGTATTCTCATATCGAAACCACCAAGTGTTGACTTAAATAGTAGTTTATTAAGGAAGTAGAGCTTATTCTTCTTTGGTGTTTATCACTCTAAGAATTTTAAAAAAAGTCCTAAAATGTCCACCTTCAGGCTTTCAAGCTTGATGTACTGAAAAGGAAATAACATCCTTGTGAAGAAATTATGTATGTACTGTGTTTTGTTCAAGTGTTTAAATATGTATTGTTCTTGTTACTACAAAGCTATATGATTAAAAAGTTAATGTTTCTGTTTTTCCTAAAGCATCGAAATGAACAGAATGAGGTAAGACAAAACCACCAAATTCTTGAACATAGCTTCTCATGCCTGTCATTGTTAGAACATATTAATTATTGACTGTTTAACATGAGTTAGCTTTAAAATAAGTTTACTTGCACTGCTTCTTGAAGTACAACATTCCCTGCAAAAGGAGGGATGCATGCACGTTTATTATTTGTAAAGCTCCACTTTTGCCAACAAAGACCAGATATGATCATTTATGTAGAAATTTAGGTGCTGCTCAGTCACAAAGCATGAAAGAGAATTTAGCTTAAAATTCATTCTTTTGTTGTTATTGTTAGCTTACTCGAGTTATGTATTATGCCTGTAACTTAATGAAAAGCCATAGCACTAGGGTGACCATTCCTTTCAAATTTTATGGACATTCCCATGTTTTAAAATCTTATATGGAAAGCATTTTTTTCCACAAACAAGTTTTTCCCTTAAATCTTGTGTTTGTTTCTTGAGTCAGCTTTCAATGGTTTCCATACTTGATGCAGTTATTTGCCTGTACTGCCATCTGCATTTATGCTAATAGTACATTGTTTGATGCAAATTATTACTTCCAACACCACTTCTGCTCTCCATAAATGTCTCAGTTGGTGGCTGTTTAATTTTATGAAAAGAGATGTATAAAGTAATTATGATGGTTCAAGGAGTGGTTTAATTGAAGATTGTGGTAAGAAGACAAAAATTAAATAGGAAGTACTGCAGAATAAGAAAACTTTGGCATGTACAGTACACTTTTAAATATAAATAATTTTTATAAAGTTATTACAAAACAACTTTTAAGTATTTTATTTGTATTCAAGAAACATGCTAGTGCATCTATAACTAAAATACTAATTTCTGTCTTTTATGATGCTACTATAAAATGTTCTCTTTGGCATTTTCTTATTGAAAAAAAATAAAATTACATCTGTGTGATGAAAGAGCTTCTGTATGTATATGAGAAAATGAACAGAATTACAATTAACTTTCACATTTGCTGAGTCCCTCAAAATCCTGTAATGCACTCCCTCCTTTTTATGCTCTGTAGCTCATTGTTGACCTAGAGAGGTGGTCACCCTACATAGCATGGTTAGAATATAGCTATGATCAATTTAAAAGTCAATCACTCCTCAAATTGTGTAACTCACATTGAAAACCTACCACTCTTGCATCTTATGTAGCCATTTGGTATGTATTTCTGGGCAAATGTCTTTAACATCCATTAATAAATAATAAAACTTCATCAAAACGTATACTAAGTTTTTTAATTGTTTGTCAACTAAGTCCAAAATTTCAAAAGGATATTAGCATTATTATATAAAATCTGTAACCATTCCATGTTATTTCATTTTTTCTTATTAAAAAAAGAAAGGCTTAGGGACTTTCTCATCTAAGACTCAAACTAAATTTATAGTTTCCCTGTTGCATGTGGTTCCACAGTTTTCAGTTCCCCATAATCTTTTAATTTCTTAAGTGAGGGGAAGCATATGAAGTTGTTATTTTGCAACCAACATCTTAACCTGTGTACAATGTACCCATACTAACTGCAGGTTGCCTAGCTTGTTACCCCTCAGGTATGATGCTACACAACAGTCTCAAGACAGGAAGTGAACTTCAGGAAATAACACTGCACACTGTAATTAGTTGACTGCACTCATCAACCACTTGATGAATTATTGTATTAACACTTCAGTTCAAGGACAAGATTAAAAGTCACAAAGCACTGTACACACTGTAAAAAGAACAGAGGTTTTGTAAATTTATGTTTAAAGGAAGGGGAAAACATATATTTTTCTTCTTCTGAATCCTAAAATTTTAAGCGCATGTAGCCCTAATATTCCCCAAGAAGAAGAGCCTTGTCTGTATGCATGACACTACTGTAGACGAGTTTTAATTCTGCTTTCTACTCTCAGCTTACCACCTCCATCTGTGCAGCACTATTGTGGCCTTGCAATGCTAAAAACACAGTATAACTTCAGTTATATTATTTCAAAGGCGAATAGAATGTAATTGCAATTATACAGGGTGAACAAAACATTTGGAATATTGGCCATAACTTTTAAATGGATCAATAAAGTTAAGTGCTGACTTTTTTGATTCTCACAGAAGGTAGGGGTCCTTCAGACAGTATAAGGGGTAGTGCCCCAGTGGGCCCAAGTGGGGTGAGGGGATGAATTTCAGAGTTTTAAATGGAACCATGGTATAAATTTAAGATATTCTGATAGTTCTTAATAAATTAAGAAAGTTTTATTAAAAACATTTTTTTAAATAAAAACTTGAGAATTTATAGTGTATTGAAATTTTATTTATTATATTTAATCACCTTTATTCTGTAAGCTTGTAATTATTTGAGAATCAAAAAGACCAGCAACTAGAAATAATGGGTTTATTTATTTTGAAATAAGTCATTCTTCATTGAGATTTTACATATCATAGCAAATCTCACTGAAGGGGAAAGACTACAAATATTAATGATGTTTGGTTATGGCGATAGGAAGAAGATTCAAAAAAAGAGTTGTGTGATTTATTTAATGAGTTGAATCCAAACAAAAATGTAATTCACTCCTCGGTGTCAAAAATTGTAAAGAAGTACGACGACATGGGAAGTGTGAAGAATGAGGCTTAATCCGGAAGACAAAATCTGTCAAAAATTGTAAAGAAGTACGATGACATGGTAAGTGTAAAGAATAAAGCTAAATCCGGAAGGCCAAAATCTGCTACGAGTGAAGAAATTGCCCTTAATGTGTTATTATTGTGCAAGAAGATCCACACACATCCACAAGGCAATTGGCAAAGGATTACAATGTAAGTCAAGCATCTGTTTGTAATTTAATGAAATCAGTGAAATATAAGATACAACTTTTGCAGGGTTAAGTGAAGATGATTTCAATCGAAGAAGTGAATTTTGTGAAACTGTAATGGAGCTGTCAAACCAAAATTTAGAATGAAGACATATTTTCAGATAAGACCACTTTCTGTCTTAATGGTACAGTGAACCATCATAATTGCCATTATTGGTCTCCGGAAAGCCCACATTGGATGGTTCAACAGCACACTCGTCTTTCCCCCCCCGGGGTCCTGAGGCACACTCTTGATTGAGTTCCTCTAAGAGGTGAGAGGGCTTGTGCCAAACTTCCAATCAACTTGGTCCATAAGCGTGTTTGACCAACTACAAGTTATCTCCCTGAATACAGTCTGACAGAAACTGCTGCGCAAGACAGAGGGGAGTCACAAGGGGTGGCTGGGTAACGTGTAATTCCCAGCATCTATACCCCCGCCGCTATAACGTTGCACTTGACAGTTCGTGTGGCTTCGCGTAAGGTTGGCTACATCGTGGTTGCGACGTTGCCAGAGTGGCTAGTAAACAACAACAGCTGATTGTTCTCATTTCTATCGTGTCTAAGCCGCATACAAAAAGTGTACGTAAGTAGCGAACGTCACTGAATAATAACTATTTCGTATTATTATTGTTAATTAAAAATAAGCGATATAAGCAGCTTTGGTATGGTCGGATACTCCTTTCTATGATAATAGGCATAAATGTGTCTACGTATGGCGTCTAATTGGAAAGCATCAATATTTGTGACTGGACGAGGCTTCTTTTTTTTTTTCTTCCCTGGAGTTGATAGAAATACCTGTTGTGTTCCAGATGGTTCAGGAATTTTGTCCTCTTCTCTTTTAGTTTCACTCCTTTGTGAACAACAGTTCTCGTGCTTAAATCAAGAGCTGCTGCAGTTCGTTGTACGGCTTTATCAGCAGGAATAGAGGGATTTCCGTGAAGCTTCACGTACTCCTTTTCCTGTTCAAAGAACTCCCGGGTTCTCCTTAATAGTTCCAATGCCTGACTATTAAGTGGCACACCTCGGCGCAAAGGATTTTCACTTTGTGAATCATCACTTGGCGATCGGCGTCGTTTTTCCGACATTGTCGCACTTAAGTTTTGTTTAAATAAATAATATGAATGAAATATATATAAAATAAATAAATATAAATAAATAAATTATAAACGAACAATAACAAAACTATCAAACAATAACCACAAATCTAAATAACAAATAACAATGAACAATATGTAGCTTGCAAAGAACAACTCGACGCTCTGCTAGAGATTAACAAACTGAAGCACGTGGTTGGGAATAGTTACATCCGGCAACAGAGCCGATTCTAGATCCGGTTCCGCTTTGTCATCGACCATTCGGAATGCTGCCTTGTGATTGGCTTAGGAAGTCAAACGGTTGAAGCTTTTCATCTGTTTTTTCGCGAGTGTACCAACTTAAATGCTAGCTGTCAAGTGCAACGTTATAGCGGCGGGGGTATAAGTATCATGTAAGACTGCGTTCGTATCCGCTGATAAAGGTCAGTACCAGAAGGGGCCACTGCATGAGCTGTTACATTCCTGAAGGGCATTGGGTCCCTCTGTCTATAAATTGGGAGGTGAGACCTTAAGCTGAACAAGGTTCAGGCTAGGATTCTCACCTAAACTAGGTGGTGCCCAGGATGTAAGTATGCCATTGGAGACATTTGCAATGGTGGAAGATTGAATCACCATGGTAAAAACCTCAAACAAAACAACTAAAGTAACTGGATAAGGAGTAGTCGTGTCTAGTGGTCCTCGCTACTTAATTATTTCAAGAACTGAGGAAGAAAAGAAATAATAACTATTTCGTATTATTATTGTTAATTAAAAATAAGCAATATAAGCAGCTTTGGTATGGTCGGATACTCCTTTCTATGATAATAGGCATAAATGTGTCTACGTATGGCGTCTAATTGGAAAGCATCAATATTTGTGACTGGACGAGGCTTCTTTTTTTTTTTCTTCCCTGGAGTTGATAGAAATACCTGTTGTGTTCCAGATGGTTCAGGAATTTTGTCCTCTTCTCTTTTAGTTTCACTCCTTTGTGAACAACAGTTCTCGTGCTTAAATCAAGAGCTGCTGCAGTTCGTTGTACGGCTTTATCAGCAGGAATAGAGGGATTTCCGTGAAGCTTCACGTACTCCTTTTCCTGTTCAAAGAACTCCCGGGTTCTCCTTAATAGTTCCAATGCCTGACTATTAAGTGGCACACCTCGGCGCAAAGGATTTTCACTTCGTGAATCATCACTTGGCGATCGGCGTCGTTTTTCCGACATTGTCGCACTTAAGTTTTGTTTAAATAAATAATATGAATGAAATATATATAAAATAAATAAATATAAATAAATAAATTATAAACGAACAATAACAAAACTATCAAACAATAACCACAAATCTAAATAACAAATAACAATGAACAAGATTAACAAACTGAAGCACGTGGTTGGGAATAGTTACATCCGGCAACAGAGCCGATTCTAGATCCGGTTCCGCTTTGTCATCGACCATTCGGAATGCTGCCTTGTGATTGGCTTAGGAAGTCAAACGGTTGAAGCTTTTCATCTGTTTTTTCGCGAGTGTACCAACTTAAATGCTAGCTGTCAAGTGCAACGTTATAGCGGCGGGGGTATAAGTATCATGTAAGACTGCGTTCGTATCCGCTGATAAAGGTCAGTACCAGAAGGGGCCACTGCATGAGCTGTTACATTCCTGAAGGGCATTGGGTCCCTCTGTCTATAAATTGGGAGGTGAGACCTTAAGCTGAACAAGGTTCAGGCTAGGATTCTCACCTAAACTAGGTGGTGCCCAGGATGTAAGTATGCCATTGGAGACATTTGCAATGGTGGAAGATTGAATCACCATGGTAAAAACCTCAAACAAAACAACTAAAGTAACTGGATAAGGAGTAGTCGTGTCTAGTGGTCCTCGCTACTTAATTATTTCAAGAACTGAGGAAGAAAAGAAATTTTATTTGGTGAATCCATTTGTAATTCAAAAGGGTCTGGATAACTTTGCTGATGCACTTAAATCATATATTAGATCTCACAATGGCACGCTCCTGGTTGAAGCATACTCAGCATTCCAGGCAGCAGGAATACTGACAGTACTGAGATGTAATTATTGCATGATGCACAGGACCTTGAACTCCTGTGTGAACTCCTCGCGCAATGTGGTAAACACCTGTGCATTATATAGTATGCCCAATGATGAGATTCAAGAAAATCTTGAAGATCAAGGTGTAACATTTGTATGGGTTCAGCAGAAGGAAAGAGGTGAATTCATGCCCAATCGTACCCTGTTCCTTACCTTATATCAGGTAGATTTCCCTCAAAAGATCAAGGCAGGGTATGAAGTCATTGAAGTCAGGCCATATATCCCAAACCTGCTGAGATGCTATAAGTGTTGTCAGCGCTTTGGACACACCAGTTATTTTTGCAATGGTGAATCTATGTGTGTTAATTGTGGAGACATCTCACATGATGGAGCATGTAAATTAGCTCCAATGTGCATCAATTGCTACGGCAAACATCTATCAAATTCCCGAGAATGCCCTCATTTTACGGAGGAAAGAGTGATCCAAGAGATCTGGGTTAGAGAGAAGATGTCCTTCTCGGAAGCCTGGAAACTTCTACGCATCTGCCAACCCTCCATCCCAAAGTTGGGTACCTATAACTCAGTTGCAGCCAAACCGGTACCAAGTCCGGAAGTCATAACTCATACCAGTGATATTAACGGGGCCACAATTTCAGAAAAGATTCTCATAGCCAGACCACTTCCAAAGCACCCAAAATCAACACCTACATCTGCATCATCTGCCAAGTCTGTTTCAGTAAAGTTACCATCAAAACCGTCAACCTCAAACAATAAGTCTGGCAAGCCTATAACGTATATTGCATTGCTGAAAAAGTTAGGACCAGTTATGACAGAACCGACTTCCTGAAAGAAAATGAAAAGTCTGTACCCAAAACATCCAAAGGTAAGAAAATTCCACAATCATCTCCTCGAAGATCCTCTTCTGAGGAATCTTCTGGGAAGGACTCAGATCGGCAATCATTATCTTCGCTGATCTCTACTTCTAATCGGTTCGAGAATCTTGAACCAAAATTTTCTTTGGAAAAGGGTCCTCCCCCATGGAGGAGATGGAACAGATTCTGCCCATACTGCCAGAATGGCAGTGAAAAAGCGACAGGATAAACCCTCCATTAAAGCTGTTAGCCCAACACCAAAGAAAAAGGGTAAATTGATACGAGCACTGCTATCCTCAAATAAGTAGATTCTTACGATTGAGAACTTATCCTGTTATAATTACTATGGCTATCCTACAATGTAACATACATGAAATTAGAACATATTGACCAGAGCTTGAACGTTTGCTTAACAAGTATGAGCCTTTAGTCATATATTTGCAAGAGACTAAACTCAGTCCACAAGACAGCTTTTAAATCAGACAGTATACACCAGCATGGCGTGATCTTACACTGGAAGAGGGTATTCCTGCGCATGGGGACACTATGATGCTCATCAGAGATGATACACTATGTGATCCTAGGTATCCAGACACCCCCACAAACATACGTTTTTCATCTTAGGTGCATTGTGTTGCCACCTACTGCCTGGTACTCATTATCTGCAACCTCAGTAGTCATTAGACATCGTGAAACAGCAAAATGGGACGCTCCGTGAAACTCACGGACTTTGGGTGTCACTTGTGTCAGAAGTCTGTATGCGAGATTTCCACACTTCTAAACATCCCTAGGTCCACTGTTTCTGATGTGATAGTGAAGTGGAAACGTGAAGAGACATGTACAGCACAAAAGCGTACAGGCCGACCTCATCTGTTGACTGACAGAGACCGCCGACATTTGAAGAGGATCGTAAAGAGTAATAGGCAGGCATCTTTCCAGACCATCACACAGGAATTCCAAATTGCATCAGGATCCACTCCAAGTACTATGACAGTTAGGCGTGAGGCGAGAAACCTTGGATTCCATGGTTAAGCGGCTGCTCATAAGCCACACATCACGCAAGAAAATGCCAAATGACACCTTGCTTGGTGTAAGGAGCGTCAACATTACATGATTGAACAGTGGCAAAATGTTGTGTGGAGTGACAAATCACGGTACACAATGTGGTGATCTGACAGGGTGTGGGTATGGTGAATGCCCGGTGAATGTCATCTGCCAGCGTGTGTAGTGTCAACAGTGAAATTCGGAGGTGTTAGTGTTATGGTGTGGTCGTGTTTTTCCTGGAGGGGGCTTGCACCCCTTGTTGTTTTGCTTGGCATGATCACAGCGCAGACCTACATTGATATTTTAAGCACCTTCTTGATTCCCACTGTTGAAGAGCAATTCGGGGATGGCGATTGCATCTATCAACACGATCGAGCACCTGTTCATACTGCACTGACTGTGGCGGAGTGGTTATATGACAATAACATCCCTGTAATGGACTGGCCTGCACAGAGTCCTGACTTGAATCCTATAGAACACCTTTGGGATGTTTTGGAACGCTGACTTCGTGCCAGGCCTCACTGACCTACATCGATACCTCTCCTCAGTTCCTCACTCCATGAAGAATGGGCTGCCATTCCCCAAGAAACCTTCCAGCACCTGATTGAAAGTATGCCTGTGAGAGTGAACGCTGTCGTCAAGGCTAAGGGTGGGCTAACACCATATTGGCTTCCAGCATTACCGATGGAGGGCGCCATGAACTTGTACGTCATTTTCAGGCAGGTGTCCGGATACTTCTGATCACGTAGTGTATGTTCATGGAATCTGTATCCATACAGGCTGACATCTAATCAGTTGCTGTAAGAATTAAACTGCCATCCATCCTATTTACCATTTGTAACATTTATCTGCCTCTATCTGATGATCTCTTGCTGACTGATTTACAAGATCTAGTTTTCCAGTTACCAACACCTTTCCTGTTGGTGTTTGGAACTCACCTCGGGCTTGTGCAATAGGCAGATTAATCACAATTTCTTGGACCTTGCTCTTCTGAACACTGAAGAGCTACGTTTCTTTCAGATCCCTTCAATACTTTTTCAAATCTTGTTATAGCAGTTTGTTCACTACAGTTAGCAGTTTCCTTACAATGGAATGTCATCTCTGATTTACACTCTAGTGACCACTTTCCATGTTTTATTAGTCTCTTAACCAAGATATATGTTCCACACATTTCCCTAGATGGTGCTTGGAACCAACTGGAGCCTTTATCCCAGTTGGCTGTGTTTAATTACAATGAGCACGATCCTGTAAATGTTTCAGCCGAACATCTCACAGAGATGATTCTTGCTGCTGCTGAGAAATCTATTCCTCAGTCAGCTGCCCAACCCCATTGATTTCCAGTCCCTTGGTGGACAGATGAATGTCAAAAGGCCATTCATGCTTGCAGGTGTTCTCTTAGGATTTTCCAGTGTTGTCCTACACTGGATAACCTAATCCAGTACAAGAAAATGCACGCAAAGTCTAGACAGATTATTAAGAATAGCTAAAAGACATCAAGAGCAAGTTTGTAACTTCATTTAATCGACATACATCTTCCTCTGTCATATGGTATAGGTTAAGGCATGTGGCTGGAAAATCGCTCCACATGCCAATCGCTGGTCTTCAAACAGCTGCAGGAACTGTTGTTGATACATTTGACGTGGCTAACACATTTGACAGTGCTTCCGCTCAAGTGTCTAGCTCAGATAACTATTCGCCCACCTTCCAGTTAAGACTCAGGTGGAATCTCAAGGTTTCTTGTTTTGTTCTGGAAACCTTGAAGATTGTAATCACATTTTCACCATGGTGGCGTTAGAATTCATCTTCGCGACTACCAACACCAAGACCAGATGGTATCCATGTGCGACTGTTGCAACAGTTCTCTCCTGAAGGTAAGGCTTTCCTACTCGAGGTCTATAATCGTGTTTGGGTTGACACCAGTTTTCCAGAAAAGTAGTGGGAGGCCACCATCCTACCCATTTTGAAAGCTGGAAAGGACCATCATTTTCCATCCAACTACTGCCCTATTTCCCTCACCGGTTGTATTTGCAAGGTGATGGATTGCATTATCAATGGACAGTTGGTATGATGGCTGGAAACTCACAATCTACTGACCAATACCCCATGTGGTTTTTGACGACGCTGTTCAAAATTGGACCACCTTGTATCTTTATCGACACAGATCATGAATGCATTTATGAAGAATTGTCAAACCGTTGGAAAATTTTTCGAACTCAGGAAGGCTTATGATACATGTTGGCGAGCAGGGATACTACATTCCCTACACACCTGGAACATATGTGGTCGCCTACCGCTGTTCATTCAGGTGTTTATGAAGGACTGCGTTTTCTGAGTAAGGATCAGCTTGGTTTTTTCGAACCTTTTTGTTTAGAAGAATGGAGTCCTCAGGGATTGGTGCTAAGCATTACATTGTCTGCTATAGTAATTAATTCTATATCAAAATGTGATCCTCCAGGGATATAGCCACATTTATTTATGGATACTACTTTGCCATCTATTGTATTTCTCAGCATACACCGTTTTTGGAATGCCATTATCCAGCAATGTTTAGACAGTCTTCAAGAAAAAGGTTCTAAAAACAGTTTTAGTCTCTCAAGTGAGAAATCAATCTGTGTTAACTTCTGGCACATAGGAGATGAATACCACTTTCGCTCTGATTTGGTCCACATTTACTTCCATTTGCAAATTCCGTGAGATTCCGGCGGTTGATGTCTAATAAAAGACTTAGCTGGTCATTCCATATAGCGCAGTTAAAAGCTTGCGGTATTAAATAGCAAATCTTGTGGATTGGATCGGACAGATTTGCTGCGACTTTATCGTGCACTGATCCAATCCAAGTTAGACTATGGGTGTATCGTTTGTTCAGGACGACCATCTGTGCTGAGAAGATTAGACACAATTCATAATCAGGCTATCGTGTGGCTATTGGTGTTTTTCCAACTAGCCCAGTTATGAGTCTTTAAGCCAAATTGGCAAACATTCGCTTCTTTTTTTCAACACTGCACTGGACGAACATTATAGGAACAGTTCCATTAATTCAAGGTCTGTAGGCGTTTCCAGGAGCTTTTTAGAAAGCATGATATAGAAATGCCTAGCATGTTTTCTAAGGGGAAGAGGGAAATTGAAATTGAAATTGAATTTTATTTATGGACACTCTTTAACATGCTGTAAATATACGACACGGGACCACCAGCTTTACTTCCCTTCCGGAGGAAGTCATGCTAAGGATTTTTAGGCTCGAAAGAATCCATCGCCCTCTGCTGGGTTTGAACCCACGACCTTGGGAACTAGAGGCTAGCATGGTACCCCTAGACCACGGAGGACGACAGGGGAAGAGGGTGTATCCTCCTTGGTTACATGTGTCATCTCACATTGATGTTGAGTGACGGCATACCAGAAGTCTACAATGCCTACATTTAGTATCTGCACCTGTTTTTTTAGAATTTTTGTCAGGTTACAATGACCAAATTTTTTTCTACGCAATGGATCTAAGTGCACCAATGCTTTTGGATGTGCTTATGTTCATGGAATCAAAACCCATGCATTTAGTTTTCATGATAGCACTTCCATTAATAGAGCAGAGCTGTATGCCATATACCGAGGCATTTTGTATGTGCACCATCGAAAATTTGAGTCTCGTTTTGAGTGTTTCCCTTAGTACATTTCAGAGCCTTTGTGAGCTGTACAACTACCATCCCATTGTACAGTGCATCCAGGATGCTTTCCATGTTTTACATGCCTCTGGCATTAATGTGAAGTTGCTTGGATTTCTAATCATGTTGGCTTGCCAGGAAATGAATTGGCAGATTTGGCAACAAAGGCAACATCCACAGAACTTGGAGTTACAATACCTTGTGTAACATTAGAAGACTATAAGCTTGTGTGGAGAGCATTGCTGTCATGCTGATGCAAAGAATGGTTAGCTCTCCATGGGAATAAACTTAAGAGTAGTGAAGGACATTCTGACAAACTGGATAACTTCCTCTCATACATCTCATCGTGAGGAGATGATTTTGGCTCGGTTACATATTGGCCACTGCAATTTTGGGCATGGTTACCTTTTTAAAAGGGGGCCCTGCTCCTCTTTGTCTGCTGTGTAGCGAAAACTTTCAGTCATGTGTTGCATGTGAGAGGAGTGTATTCCTCTAGCACATCTTTGGGACATACTACAGCTGCCAGTCAGTCTTGCAGAGGTCTTAGCGGACAATAACCAAGCAGTCGAAAAGGTTTTTAAGTTCTTATCACAGGTAAACTTTCAAATTAGAATTTAGTCAAATTAATATAAAACTTCTTGTATCTCTCAGCTTAATTCTGTATATTCATCTTTATTTCTCAGTTTTGCTATGATTTTGTATAAATCTTCATTTCTGGCCTTTGCCATGATTTTCCGAATTCACCTTTATCTCTGACTTTTGCCATGATTTTTTGTATTGATCTTTATCTTTGGCCTTTGCCACGATCTGTTTTTATAAGGGTGCTACTGACCTTGAAGTTGAGCATCCTTAAACACAAATCATCATCATCATCATCATCATCACCACCACACTCAACATCTGCAAAAAGTTAATGTGTAGGCAGGTTTGGTTGGTAATAACATAATTGAACCATTTTTTTTATAGAGGAAAACTTCCAATATTTATCTGCAAAACGGCATCATTCCAGCTTGCCGAAATTTGTTTCCAGACCAGAACAACATGCTCAATGAAGAAATATGGTACCAACAAGACGGTGCCTCAGCACATTTTGAAAGATCATAACTGACTTCTTGAATGCAACGTTTCCTGGTAAATGGATTGGGAGGAGAGGACCTATTGAGTGGCCACCTAGATCTCCAGATCTCAAACCCTTAAATTTTTATTTGTGAGCCTACTTGAAATCCAAAGTGTACCACAATTGATCAAACAATTTATTAGATCTAAAACAAAAGATCAGAGGCAAGATGCATCTGATTAGTCCAAATACTGTGCAAAAGGCATTAGACAATTTCCATAACAGGCTGGACCATTGTTTGGCAGTGAATGGTGCTCACTTTGAACATTTGTTGTGAAATTAAGGATGTTAAAAAACATGTAATTTCTAAATTTCTTGGCTATCTAACAAAAACAATAAAACAATCAGTTGAGTAAAATATTAAATAAAGCAAAACAAGGATCATTGTGTTATAATTGTGAAAATAAAAATGTATATTCATGCACAGAATTCTAAGCAGATTCCAAAAATGTAATAATAGATATGCATTGCCATTTAAAAAAAATATCTTTTTTTATCATATCCTGTACATGTGAAGAAATTAGTTTTCCAAATTATAATATCAAGAAACATATCCTTGATAACTTCAATATTTAACATTTTTCAACAAAACTAAAATGTTATTATTTATAATTATAAACAATATTCCAAACTACCAGTATTTAATTGCAACACCTCTTAAATACTAGTTATCTGTAAATACAAGCTTAGAAAATAAAGGTAATTAAGTATTAATAAAAATCTAGTGGCAACACACTGTAACTTCACTCTTTCAAGATAATTACCTTGTACGCGTTTCAAAGACAACTTGTCTTGAAAGAGTGAAGTTAGAGTGTGTTGCCACTAGATTTTTATTAATATCTTATCTACTTCACTGTGTTTACAATCAAGTGTTATGTTATAATTATGTTAAATAAAATTTCAATACCCTATAAATTCTCAAGTTTTCATTTTAGAAAAAAATATTTTAAACAAAAGTTTCTTAGCTTATTAAGGACTATCAGAATTTCTCAAATTTATACCATGGTTCTATTTAAAATTCTGAAGTTCACCTCCCTCACCCCACTTAGGGCTCACTGCTGCCTCTTATGATGTCTGGAGGGCTACTATCTCCCATGAGAATAAAAAATGTCAACACTTAACTTTATTGATCCATTTAAAAGTTATGGCTAATAATCCATACTTTATGTTCACCTGGTATATTATTTAATATATTAAAGCAATAAATGAAACAAATCCATAAATAATAAACATGATACACTAATTAGAGTATTCACATGCATACAATTATGGTTATTCATAATTCAAACTTAAAAAAAAATCAGAGTATTAATGCTTTATACTGTTCGAAACAATTGTGAACTTTTCTTTGCTATTGTTAACATGTACGCAGCAATAATGCATTCCGAAAATACTGATGCCTTGCCCAACATGCCTACTGTTTTGTGCTGCGACAGCAAGGAATGGAAATCTATAGTATATAAACCATGCATAATATATCTTATCATAGCATAAACATAACTAAAAATGAGTAAGTAAATTAATAAATTCATACATGGGGACCAGAAAAATGTGATGTATAATGAGAAAACGTGTAATTGATTTAAATATTAATGGACAGAGTTAATAGTTTGCATTATTTACTAAAATTTTTAGTGTATAACTGGAAAAAGTAGAAGTGAGTAATGTACAGGGAGAGCCAAAAAACTATTAATGCTGTGCAGTGTTTTTCCTGTCTGCATCCTCAGCGCTCGTTGCTGTCATCATAGAAAGGTGCGAATGAAACCATACAACATTTTAAAACTACTTTTAAAGGCTTTACTTACCAACATTATGAAAGGAGATGTTGAAAATGGCCACCGTCATCCACACATTTTTCGCACCTCTTTAGGAAAACTATCCATCACCGGCGTAGTTCACGTTGAGAAATGCTGGCAATTTCCTGGCGGATATTTTGTTTTAATTCTTCCAGGGTGTGTGGGTTTGTCTTGTACACTTTGTTTTAAGTTACCCCAGAGATAGAAATTGCAGGGGATTAGGTCGGGGGACCGAGAGGGCCACAAATCTCTACTAATAATTCTGTCCTCAAACACACTTTCAATTGTTCTCATAGAAATATTGGTCGTATGAGTTGTTGCAGAGACTTGTTGAAAAAAGGCAAAATCACACTCCCTGTCTGTTAATTCTCTAAAAAAAAAGGGGGTAAAATTGTATTCACGTATGCACAGGCTTCAACTATTGACTCAAAAAAAAATTAGGCCGTATAACTCTTTTGCTGTCTTTTAGATTTCTTAGCCAGAACACTTTCTGTGCCCTGAAATTTATTGTAAAGTTCATGAATTATTGTACGCCCTGGAACTTTTACACCTGGAAATCTTTCTGAAAATCATACTTTCACTTGGCGAGCTGACTGAGTTAACACCTACAAATCATGAATAAATACACGCTGTACAGTAGAAAAGATATAATGATTCATAATATACTTTGTGACTAAGTACAGGACAAAATAATAAATAACTCGTAATAACTGAACTACATGACATCACTGTCAGCTCAATACTGCACTTCACAGCAAAACCACATCAACAGCGTGGCCTTGTTTATAACAGCAGTGTGTTATCATGTTTCTACATGCCCAGTGGAAAAAAACTGCGCTTATTCTCCATATGCTTCATGATAATCAAGATATCAAGATGTTAATCTTATTGCTAATTTTCTTGTAGATGCAAGGGGAATTGGTAGGCTTTAAGCTATAGTCAAATGTTTTAAGAGCTGGTTGCTATGTGGAGTATTCCATTTTCTTTGCATTACCAGGACAAAAAAAAAAATTGAATAACGAATTTGAGAAAAAGTATAATTATTGGAAAATTTAAGGGAATAACAAGCAATATCACAAAAATGTATATGGCATAAACTGTGTATTTTAACGTGATCTACATTTTTTGTGTAGTAAAATTTTGTCTATCTCTTATGGTTTACCAGTTATGCAAAAGTCGTTCACAATGAAGAATACTTTGGAGACATTTCCAGAAAATTCGAGATATACATTTCATTTGTCATGAAAATATCTTAAACACATGATATTTTAATCAAAATCGTTATAGCCATTTTTGAGAATATTAAAATTTTCGAAAAATGTTCCATGTAAAGCGTAATCTGGGGTAGGGGGATTTTCTTGAAAACCTTTGTGTCGCATCTCTGGAAGATACTGAACCTAAATACCAAGTTTGGTGTTTATCCGACTTCGTTTCTGAGTTATGATGTTCACAGACACACACACACACACACACACACACACACACACACACACACACACACACACACATGGACATGTTTCCAAAAATGCTTTTTTTTGGATTCAGGGGTCTCAAAACATGTATTTCTGGTGAAATCTCGGTATCGAATTTTTGGGTGGAATGTAATACTTCCCCTACTTACTATACGTAGTAGAGAAAATAAAGAAGTGTACAAGACAAACCCAAACACCCTGGAAGAATTAAAACAAAACATCCGCCAGGAAATTGCCAGCATTTCTCAATGTGAACTACGGCGAGTAATAGATAGATTGCTAAAGAGGTGCCAAAAATGTATGGACAACGACGGTGGCACTTCCAGCATCTGCTTTCATAAACTTGGTAAGTAAAGTCTTTAAAAGTAGTTTTAAAAATGTTGTATGGTTTCATCCATGCCGTTCTATGACAGCGGCAGATGGCAGCGAGCGCTGAGGATGCAGACAGGAAAAACACTGCACAGTCGGTTCATAGCTTTTGGCTGTCTCTGTATAAGTGAGGTTCAATTGTATTGTATCTCTTCTGCATGTTAAGAGATATGAATTAAAAGTGGTGTACCTGTTGCACGCTATTGGATTAAACAAAAAAGTGCACATATCTACCATCTTGTAGTGTATATTAAATCTCATAAATTGTGCATGAAAGTATACAGGTGTAACATTTTTAATAATCTCTTCATTATGGTAAGCAGTAGGCCAAAATGTGAATATAAGTCTTAGGCTTCTCTGGATTAACATTGAATTTGAAACTAATTTTTTTCTCCTCTTAAAAAAAACTGCAAAAGGTGACTTGGAATCTTTCATGATATGCTATGCTGGAAACAAATTTAAAACTAACAATAAAGATAATTAAAATTGTTGCAAAACACTTTGTCTTTTGAAACTTTTATAAGAAGTCCACTGTCTTATTCTAACCTATCATCCATAAAACAAAGATCATTCATAACCTCTGTTAAATAATAATAATTTGAAATTTGGCTTCTTATAAGTGAGATAAATAATAACCATGTGAATAATCATTGAAAACAGCAGCCAAGAATTTTCACAAAGAATACAGATATAATTATGCAAGAAACCATTATGTATCAAGGGAAAACAAAATCTTGGGACATAATCTAAGCAACATAAATGTTCCCCATCATAAATGGAGTGATGAATTTCACAATTCTTGATCAAAATTTGATTACAATAAAATTTATACTTAAGCCTGTTTACTCTTAACCATTGTTAAATATAATTGAGCTAGTTTATTGGAGTGAAACTTGATTGTTCATAATTGCATGATGGCCACCAAATGGCAGTAAGTTTCATGTTCTTGAGAAAATTTGTATGTATTTGTATTTTAAGAGAGATCAAGTCACAGTTTATTGCAAAGAGGATCCCATTTGAAGAATACACAGTTGGACATTTTCTGTTATTATGTTAGCATTTGGAGTTTCTTTGTTGTCTTAGTGATTGAAGTTTTAGGTTCCTAGCAAAAACACAAGTGCTTCATTATTAACAAAAGGAAGAACATAACTATGGAATTATTTATTTCACTCAGCTTACAGGAAGATAATCTAAGCTGAAAATAAGCAGAAATGTATCCAAAGGTTTTTGTCATTGACTCATCTTCAGTGATAAATTAGCCCATGTAAGGCCAGCTTAAATGTTGTTGCCAGATAACAGCATTACATAACCCTTCTTACATCATATTCATTCACACCCTGTTAACCCTGGTGCACCTGACATCTATGCTGTTGACATTTTCTTGTTTGTTTTCCCTGGTAACTTATAAATTGCCCTACTCAAAGTGTTATTGTTATCATCACCATCTCTGATACCACCATAATTACTTGTAGTTAGTTAGTTTGTATTTTACTTTTTCTAGCACATACTGATAATAGGGAGAAGAAATATTGTATTCCACCCACCCAAAATTTTGATATGAAGATTTAAATACATCTTTTTAGGTCAGTGAGAGAGAGTGTATGTGTGTGTGTCTCTTTGCTGCATCTTTGAAGGAGAGAGAGAGACACACACACTCTCCTCCTCCTCTCTCTGTCTCTCTTTTCCAAAGATGCAGCATAAGGATTTCCAAGAAAATCACTCCACCTCAGATTACCGTTTGCTGTAAATATGTTCATTATTTTTTATTTCTTCAAAATGTGCTCTAATAGTGTTTATTAAAACATTGTATGTTTTGCCATGATTAATAAAATGTACATCTTGAATTTTATGTAAGTGGTCTATGATGAGAATGAATTTTATATAATTTTTTTAACTGGTAGACCATAGGAGAGACCACACAAGCTTACCACACAAAAGAATGTAAATCTCATTAAAACACACAATTTATGTAAAATGTTATACAGCTTTAACCGTTTCCAAGATATTCTTTGCTATTCATTTGAATTTTGTAGTACTAATACATTTTCTGAAGTGCTAAGGTGCCATTAATTTCTTATGTCAAGCAAAGAGAGTCGAACCTCGAAATCAACATATAGTGACCTACTTTTTAAAGTTTTGACTGTTGCTTCAGCTTCCTGTATGCCCTTTGTGTCTAAAATGAAATAATCATTTCAGCAAATGTTTCAGTTGACATTAAGTAGATAGAAAAATAAGCTTTTGAAAGTTTAGTTTACAGAAGAGGCATAAAAGTACACGATAGTGGGTCATGAAGCGAGTTTATATTGTCCTCTTTTTATTTCATTGTAATGACTAGCACTCAGAATATGAGAAGAGAATTCACTTGCTCCTCCATTATTTTGGTGATTGGAGTCGAGAGTTTAAACTCCTAACATAATAATATCAAATGTGTTATAATAATTTTAAATTGCATTTGGTTATTCTCCAAAAATAATTGGAATAATTTAATGCCAGTAAAATTTTTATTTAGCACTCAGAAACAGAAAGCAGAAAGAAAGAACAATAAACAAGAAATGAGTGAGACACAAACTCATAACCATTTACATGTTGACTGCTTTTCAACTAGCTAGTCAAATTGCTTTTACAATTTTCAGTTTGTAAGTGTCAGATTCACCCTTAGGCAATAATTCATTTAAACAGCTTTAAGTCATACAGGGTGGACCATAAGTTGAGACTGTACAATATCTCCAAAACTAAGTGTTGTGGAAAGAAATGTCTTTAATAAAAGTTGCTTGATATTATGGGGGAAAGTAAATGTCATTAGTCATGTTTTGTTTTGAGGATGTTATGATAGACATTTTAGAGTCAATTTAATTTTTTTTTAAATGGGAACCTACAATTAGTTTTAAGTCAACATATCCTCAACTTCATCAGTTCCTTACCAAAGAACCTTTGGAACAAGCCAATGAATATCATCAAAAAATTAAAGAATTTATGGATATGATTCAAAAATAAAAAGCATATTAACAAAACTCTGAAATAAAATCATACAAACCCATGTGGACAAGCATGCTGTTTGCATGTGAGACATGAGAACATCTACAGGGAATGTTAGGAGACAGTTTATAAATTTCTGGAGTATTTGTTGCACTTATAATCCAAATCACTAAAAAATTGTGAAGTTTTTCTAAGCGAGTGATTGATTTATTTGAATAATTATTATTGCAACAGTTAATTTGCTTCACTTTGTCTTATAAAACATTACTCTTTTATAATCTGGAGTACTGTTTGCCACTTCAGTTTACAATTAAGATCTAAATTATTTAACATAAAAACGAAGTGGAATACGCAACATGTAAGCTTTAGTTTGCTGACACAACAGTAAGCATTTACATTACCTCTGCCAGCTAACTTAATTATAGGAGGCTTGTACATTCAGTGCGTAAGAGTTACAGGTGTGTAGTGTTTTCCCATTTCATTTCATATTCAGTACAGATATGCTGTCATTAGCTACGTGTGGATTTTAACTAGTTTCTTTGTTTTTGGTGCATATTTTGACACAGCAACTTAAAAAAAATAAATACATAATCTAGTGTGTTACATGCACATAACTTTCCCTACCATCTATCATTTATTAGCGGGATGTATTATTGTTATAAAAATTTATTTTTCTACTTATTTTAATCAAGATAAACATTTGCAGAAATAGTTGGGCAACACACTTTGTTAAGGTACATAGGGTAGAGCAATAGTCAAATGTTTAAGAACTGGATGCTGTATGCTGGTCTTAAAATTCCATCCTGTTTCCATGCAATCATGAAAAACAACTGAAAATCGATGTGACATATAAAGAATGACAAGTATTGAACAAATCAAACCATTAATAATGGATACTCGGAAATGGATGATGCCACAAAAAAAAAATTATTTGAAATAAATTGTGTGTTTTAAACAGATCTGCATTTTTTGTTTAGTACATTTTTGTCTATCCCTTAGCATTTACCAGTAGCACAATAAACACAAAATCCTCCCGAATGAAGATGACTTCACAAATTATTCCCAGAAAATTCAAGATATACATTTTATTTGTCATGTAAGTGTCTTTAATATATGGTATTTTAATCAAAATCGTTGGGGCTATTTTTCAGAAAATATAACATTTTGAAAAATGTTCCATGTAAAAGGTAGTTTGGGATGGGGGATTATCTTGAAAATCATCATGTCACATCTTTGGAAGTACTGAAACTAAATACTAAGTTTGGTGTTTATTAGACTTTTCATTTTTGAGTTATGCTGTTCGCAGAAACTCACACACGCACACATTGGACCTTTTCCTAAAAAGGCTTCTTTTTGTATTAAAGGGACCTCAAAACAGGTACTTCCGGTGAAATATTGATATCAAATTTTTGGGTGGAATGCAGTACCTTCTCTACCTACTATGTATGTGGTGGAGAATGTAGAAGTCTGGTGTGTTACTTTCGTATCATGACTTTGTTTACCCTCTATCAAGTGTAAGTGGCTATACAAACTATTCTTGCAAAAGCATATTTTTCTTCTACTACATTAAAGCTTTGTTGAAATAGCTACATTACACATTTTGTTATAGATATAAAGCTAACAGCTATAGTCAAATGTTTAAGAAGTGTGTGCTATCTGCTGGCCTTAAAATTCCATACTCTTTCCATGCAATCATGAGAAACAACTGAGAACTGATAGGACTTTAAAAAAAATGACAAATTGAACAATTCAATTATTAATAATGGATATCTCTGATTATGCAATAAGAGAGTTATTTGAATTAACTTGTGTGTTTTATATAGATGTACATCTTTGTGTAGTACGTTTTCATCTATAACCTAAGTATACCAGTTAATACAAGATTACACAAAATTCCTTTCAAATGTATAAGACTTCACAGGCTGTTCCCAGAAAATCAAGATATACATGTTGTTATTTAAATATCATTAATATATGGTATTTTAATCTGTGTTACATTTTTGGAAGATACTGACTGAGCTTAGATACCAAGCTTTCATTTTGAGTTATGCTGTTTACACACGTGCGCATACACTTTTTTTTCTTTTCTAAAAATGTATTTTTTGGATACAGGAGGCCGCAAAACAGGCATTTCAGGTGAAATCTTGGTATCAAATTTTTGAGTAGAATTCAATACCTCTCTACGTACTATATATGTGGCAAAGAAAATAAAAACTTAAAAACTGCAAAGTCAACCGTCCTTATCATTTGTTTTATTCTTTTTTTTTCTTTTCTACTTTCTCTGTGTACTTAAAGTAAATAGAGGAGTTATTGTATTCCACCCAAAGATTTAATACTGGGATTTCACCAGAAATAGACGTTTTGAGGCTCAACTGCTAAACCATAAGGGATACACAAAATCTGACTGCACAATACACGTGGATCTCATTAAAGCACACTGTATTTCCCTAATCCTGTTGTACCTACAAGGAAATATGCAATAAAACTATTTCTGCAAATGTTTATCTCAGTTAACAAGAAGTAGGTAGAAGCAGCAGCATTAGTTTGTTGAGTGTTTAGAGAAAGTCATGTGAATGTAACCATCAGATTTTTCCTTTTTAGGTGCATACAAAATTTGTATCATCTCTCTTATAATAATATACAAAAAACTGAAGCTTTGAATGAGTTCTGGAAAAATGGTCAAATGTGATTTAAATTAACAAGGGGAGGTCACAATTATTGGACCAGCAATTTCACTCACGTTTCAGGAGGACAATCTAAGTTGATTTTTTTGCGAGTAGATGTATTAAAAAATAAAAGATAAACTTAGGGCAGAATAATAACAAATTGGTTTAGTTGACTGTTGTAACTCATCTTGGTATTTTTCATATGTGTACATCATTAAGGGACCTCGACATAAAACATGATAATTGATATTTCACTGTGTAGAAAGTTGCCATGTGGTTAATGGACAGAAAGATGTATGTAGGCCGTACCATCTAATGAGGTATTAACTAGCAGCATCTGAAACTTAGTGTGTCAGCATGTTATGCATTATATTTCTCAATTCTGCCCAGTATTGTCATCATGCACATTCACCTCAATTTATCTATTGCATGTTCTTATTTTTAAATAGCTGTATTTAGGTAATATGATACTGTTAATTGTTATCCTTCTACCATATACCATTTCAAGGAAGGTAAGCAAAGAATTTTCTATTCATGTTAAAATATGTTATGGAAATTTTTTATGTTTTAGGTGCGTGGGCAGCACATGGAACGTGCAGTAGACTTCCTTGTTAAGGAACTAAAAGTTTGTTCACAGAAAGAAGCAGCAGAGAGAGTGTTTTTTGTATCTGCAAAGGAAGCTTTGCAAGCTAGACTACAGGAACAGAAAGGACAACCTGCACATAGTAAGTGTTCAATTTGTAATAGTACAGCAATTGTTTGCAATTAAGAAAATTATTGTTGGTACTGTGGATTCTCCCCTTCCCCTCCCCCAAGTAACGAACTATTTAAGTAGAATGACAATAATAGCTACTCTAAGCTAGCAGCTGTTTAGTTTTCCTATTTAGCACTTTTTTCTTTCTTTTGTTTTCCCAACTTCCATAATGCAAAGTATTGTAAATTGATTTATTACTTATTATGAAGGTCATACTGAAAGTCTGGAGCAGCATGTTTACAAGCATGCTGTAATAATCTATAGAGTATAGAACAGGTTATGATTTAATCATGACACCATTAGCTTCCATTATTCAAGGTTAGTGTATTATAAGGTTGTCTCATCAGCTAGCTTTAGGGAGAGGGGTTAGTGATGTTTCCTTCTACTGCTTCAGAACTACATTAACAATGAACCAAAACCTATTGTAATGTGTCAGCAGTGTAATGTAAAGAATATAATATTTTACAAATTAAATTGTGGGTGTTCAAGTTGTTAAGTTATAAGCAAACATATTAGTGCACTCCATGCCAGTATATAGATGTACTTACTGTCTGTGATACCAATTTTGTGCAGAGAAAGAAGCATAGTTTCAACAGAATGTGTTCCTTACACTTTAAGGAGCAAGATTTTTGTGAGGAATTTGAAAGCTGAGCTACTGAAACTGCTTATCAAAAAAGTTTCAGAGCTGAAATACAGGTACAAATGGATTGATTTTCTATTTCGGAATTGTTATTCCTCATGAAATAATACAGAGGCAGTATGTATCAATCAGTTTTCATGTATGTAGTAATTGCAGAGCTGTAAGTTGTGGTTTAACATTATGAATAACTACTCTCCAACTGAGACATTGCCTTCCAAGAAGCTTTATGGAATGCTGTTGCAAGAAAAACATAGATGCTGGATCAGACTATTCATTTATTTCAGATTTTGCATTACACTTCCAAAAACACATTGCGTCCATTTCAGAAAGGTATTCATATTTCTTGCAGATCACTAGTAATGCTTTATGACAACATAAATTTAAAATTCAAGGCTTGCTGACACATCACCTAAATCAAAATTACTTGTAAAACCATTTTTCAATAGAAAAAGAATGATCATCTTGGGAAAGAATACAAGTACTGATCAGAACCATACAAATATTATTGTCAAGAGCCCCGTTGAATATGTTATATTATTTTTATTTATTTATTTATTTGTTTGTGCTAGCAATCTTCCTTAGAATATGGCTATACATCAGCCCAAGCTGTTATCTTGCTATATTCTACCCATATTACTTTATTTATAACATAAAAAATAATAATAATAATAATAATAATAATAATAATAATATAATAGTAGTAATACCAAAATGATAATCTAATAATACTAATTTTATGATAATGATAATATAATTACATGTCTTAACATCTCATGATGAAATTAATTCACATCTCTTTTTATTGTCCATGCCCATTTCTTTTTACTTTCTCTACTTCGTATAGTAAGTAGAGGAAGTATTGTATTCCACCCAAAAATTCGATACCGAGTTTTCACCGGAAATACATGTTTTGAGACCCCCTGAATCCAAAAAAAGCATTTTTGGAAACATGTCCGTGCGTGTGTGTGTCTGTGAACAGCATAACTCAGAAACGAACAGTTGGATAAACACCAAACTTGGTATTTAGGTTCAGTATCTTCCAGAGATGCGACACGAAGGTTTTGAAGAAAATCCCCCCACCCCAGAATATCCTTTACATGGAACATGTTTCGAAAATTTTAATTTTCCCAAAAATGGCTCTTAACGATTTTGATTAAAATAACATATGTTTAAGATATTTTCATGACAAATGAAATGTATATCTCAAATTTTCTGGGAATGTCTCCAAAAGTATTCTTCATTGTGAACGACTTTTGCATAACTGGTAAGCCATAAGAGATAGACAAAATTTTACTACACAAAAAATGTAGATCACATTAAAATATACAATTTATGTCATATACATTTTTTTTTTTTTTTGTTGAGTGAACCATTTTCGAGATATTGCTTGTTATTCCCTTAAATTTTCCAATACAAAAGGTACTCGTCCATGATGCAACTTAAATGACTTCAACTTTGAATTGCGCAACATCGTGTAAACTGCCAAGCAAGTAGGAAAATTGCACACACAACTCAAATTCAGCGCAACTTCTAAGTGGCGTGCAACTTAGGAAGTTGCTTCATGTACGCAGCGAAAAAAAGAAAGTTGCACCATCTGAAAGTGGCTTGAACAGTTTCGAAAACTTTTGTGGCGTATTCCGTGCAACTTTGTTATGTCGTCTGCTGTGATAGTAAATAGCTGTTTGAGAGGTAGGTACAAGGATTATAATTTGTGTTACACTAAATACGGAATTAAGACAGATACATGCATTTTATTTCCTTAACAATACGAACAATTTATTGTAGTACGGTGACAATTTATTTCTTCATAGCTAATAATGTCCTTAACAATAAATGGACGAGGGAAATGACAGAAAAGTTTATTGAACTAATTGAGACCAAAGATTGCTTGTGGAGAGTAGACATTGCGGATTACAGAAATAAACAAAAGCGACAAAATGCGTTACATGATATAGAAATAGAGTTCTACATGTCAGCGGAGGAAATTAAAGTAAAAATCCACAGGTTGAGAACCCAGTTCACCAACGAAAGGAACAAAATGAAGGCAGGGAAATCTGGAAATGGTGCAAAAGACAAGTATAAAACAAAATGGGAATTTTACGATGTACTGCAGTTTTATGTTTTACCACACCAGCACCAATAATGATGCAGTAGATGAGTAGATTCTTTGGTAATTACCAACACACTCACTTTAAATGTAGCGATATTGCCATGGAACCTCTCCTTCACAGCAAAAAATACTTCTTGAATTCCTAACATTTTTTGCTGTAGTATGAGGATTCATACTTACAGTTCTTTGCAACGGCACAAAGTCTTAGTTCTTGTTGTGCCAAATATAAGAAATAAATACATCTTTGACTGATAGCTCTGCCTAGAAAAAAATCACATTGATTGTATAGAGGACAGCCGAACGTGTTATATATTAAACTCGGTAATGTTGCCGCTCCATTATTTTAAGCCGAATTACCTGTGGCTAGAAATCTCAGTGTCAATATGCTGTTGCTGATATTGACCTTCTCATTATTGTATCTTGCTTTTGTATTACAGGTGCTATTCTTCTAAGCAGATAATTAAAATCAACCGCTGACATGCGTAGGAAATTCTAAATTTTGATCTCCGTTGTAGAGCTCTTGCAGAAAGTTGTTTACAACCCCACAATATTCGCGACTTAAAATCCACTCTCTTACCCAACACTTTCTGGCCGTCCTTTTACGTTTTTCTGTACGTTGACGAAGTAAAATAAAGAGACAGGCATGCTATGGATAAAACTTCATTATCAGATGACATATTCGCCATAACAGGCACACAGCTGACTAGAAAGTGGCATGCAGAAAAATTACCGCCACAAATATAGCATCGTGTAAATGCTCGGTACAACATTTCTGTGGACATGCCACTTTTATAGAGGCGCAACTTGAAATCGTGCAACTTTGCAAGCTATGTGTAAACAGAACGTGCCATTGCAAGCTATGTGTAAACAGAACGTGCCACATTTGTGGCCCGCAAGAAAAGTGGCATGCCATAAAACTGGCATCGTGGACGAGTACCTTTATACTTTTTCTCAAATTCGTTATTCATTTTTTTATGTCCTGGACATGCAAAGAGAATGGAATGTGCCACATAGCAACCAGCGCTTAAAATATTTGACTATCGCTTAAAACCTACCATATTCCCCTTGCATCTACAAGAAAATTAGCAATAAGATTGACATCTTGATATCTCAATTAACATGAAGCATATGGAGAATAAGCGTTTGTAAAAATAGTTTGTACTAGAGTAGAGAAAGTCATGTGAGTTCAACACATCAGATTTTTTACTTTGGACAGGTACTCTCCTACCTTTTTATTTTCCTTGTTAAAAATCTTGCTTAAGGCTACTTTCCTGTCCAATTTTAACCATTTCCCATTTATAGCTTGCTTTCTCCAATGCTGTGTACCATTACAATCAAACACGATTTGTTTCTAAATCTTCTCTTTCCCCACATATTGCACACTGGTTCTGTGGGAACACATTTCTCATTTCTATTAGTCTCCATACACCTGCTCATACCCAAGCTATATTCTCTCTTTATTCCTTATTTAAATTATCCACATACTGTTCTCTAGCCCATACATTTTTTATTAATATATATGATTCCAAGGAATTTTTCTTCCTGATGATACTAAATGAATTTTGTATATCTATATCTTCAAACCTCCGCCTAGCTTCTTTCCAAAAACCCTTAACATTATTTTCCCTCCTCCTCCTCCTCCTCCTCCTCCTCCTCCTCCTCCTCCTCCAAATTTCTCCCAAACCACTATTTTCCAAGTTAGTTTGTATACTATAACTCCACCCATTTTTCTTTAAGCTCTTTTCTTGAAATTCCAAACAGTGCCTCAACAAGTTTTTCTCTTCTAAATTTAATTAGAGGTCTCCCCACTCTCTGCATTTCAATTAGAGCAAATTCCTTTACTGTGGCATTTGGCAGACCTAAAACTTCTCTACAAAAACTCATATGTACCATATCTGTCACTTCCCAGCCTCCTTCTACTCCCCATATTTCACTTCCATATAACATTTTTGCTTCAACTACTGCGTTATATATTTTCTCTAGCCATTTAACATTTATATCTGGTATTCTATATTTACACCCTCTAATCGCTGACATTGCCCCCTTCCCCTTCGCCAATACCAGTTTCTTCTGTTTCTCCCATTTTCCACCCCAATTCATTTTGACCCTAAGTATATACAATCTCTGACCACTTTATATTCCTTCTCTCCATTGTTCCACTTTTCATACTTGCTCAGTTCGGCACCTTTCTTAAACACTATGATTTGAGTCTTCTCTTGGTTTACTTTCAGATTCTATTCATCACAGTATTTATTCGTTTGCTTAGGGACTGCTTCAAACCAATTGTTGAAACATATCCTAGCACTAAATCATCAGCAAATAACCCAGGAATTGATACCTTATTTATCACAGGCAACCAATTATTATTTCTTCCTATCTCAGTTAGGATATCATCAGTATACAGATTAAATAACACTGGACTTAGCTTACATCCTTGTCGTAACCCCTTCCTTTGATTTACTTCTTTTGTTACCAATCCTACTCCTACTTTCACACAAAATGTGTTCTCCTTGTGTAGAGCTTTAAGTAAATTCACCATCTGTTGGCTTAGTCTTTTCCTCAAGATTTTGTGTCACAACATATTTAAATCAATGCGGTCATACGCTTTCTCTAAATCAACAAATGCCATGTACAATTTACCCCTTTTTTCTTTTAAATACTTATCCACCAGAGTTTTAATTATGAATAAGCTATCTACCATTCTTCTCTTATGGAAACCCATTTGAAACTCCAAGAGGATATTGTATTCATCTATCTAGTTTTGTATCCTATTTGCTAAAATCCCTGACATTTGATAGTAATGCTATTCCCCTGCGATTATTGGGCTTATCAACGCTCCCCATGCCTTTGTGGATAGGTTGAATTATTGCTTTCCTCCAATGCTCCGGTACATACCCTTTGGTTTTTATTACATTAAACAAGTCTGTAAACGTCTTTACTCTGTTTTCACCAGTACACCATTCTTTGATAAACTCCGGAGGAATTTGTTGTGAATTAGTTTATTGCTTACGTAATATGTTTTTACGTAAATTATTAGAACTTGAAGATCTCATATTGTGCTGCTTTTGTTTTGTTTGGTTACATAATTTTAACTGCCCCACGTATGGGAGCCACTTTGATGCGGTATTACTTATAATGTTGATGCTTGTGATGTTTGTGTATGTGTGTTTACTTCACGCGTTGCCATCTTGTGACGTCATTCATTTGTTCAGTTTGTAGCTCCATCTTGTGTTAGCAATTTGCATCAGTGTTAGGTTTTGTTTGATTTCATTTCAAATGTCCTCCGGCTAGCTATTATCCTGTTGGCTTGGGCACGTATCTCTATACAGGTTGTGAAACGGAAAGGAATCTTTTATCCAAAAATTACACTGATGAAGAAATTTGTTTTATAATTTTTATTGTCGAACACGTTCACTATCACTTTTACATATTGATCTAGATACTCGCCAAACTGAAACTGTTATAATAACTTCTTACTGATCACTTTTAATCAACGTACTTCAACCTTTTGTATAATTAACTTTACCATACTTTAGATCTTTCATAATTCTGCTGCGCGTAACTTGTGAATCTATATCCGATGTATGCCGTACTAATACTTTCGACGAACTGACTGACTGAAGACGACGTGTAGTGTACACAGATTTTTGATGAAATGCACACAAGCTACCTCAAACCTACCCTATTTATACTCCTGCATACAGATACGCCAAAAGATTATAACTGAACTACTATTGGCTAATAAAACGTGCCAACATTAGCGTCTATTTTAATATCCAATGAAAATTATGAATACATATGTTTTAGGGAGAACACATTCCAGAAGTTTCTACCGAAAACGCGCCAACATTACGAACTTCCTCGTTTCCAATAATGATAAACAGCTCACCCCCTCGCTGCATTATTGCGCTATTATTGACAGTTTCAGTAAAGCCTTATAAATTTACTTTCCAACAATATTTACAATCAATAAACATCTGAAATCAATGTCACATAAAAATGCATATTCATATTACAATCATTATTTACATTTAAGTAATTTGTGATACAAATTACTGCATCATATGCCCCACTAGAAACATAATTATAAATATTTACAACTTGTTTGGAAATTTTATAATTGTGTTTTTAGTCTCCTAAATCTTGGAACACACGCTATCACTTTCACTTAACACTTTACACGTATTTAACACACGACATGTTTTTTTTTTTTTTTTTTTTTTTTTATCTCGCCACTACTTACTGGCTCTGGTTTAATTAATTTAGATATTAATCTGACATCACAAAATTTTTTTTATAGCAAATACTGTACCCTAAATTATTTAATTACTGTTACCAAATTGTTTACTTTCTTAAGTTGTTGACAAAAATTTATACATTTAAGATTTTTGTAATTGTTTAACATTTTTACCAAAATATTCACCCTCTACACAAATATTTACATCTCTTAAATCTAGGCACTGTTTCACATGTTCTATTTGCTACATAAATATTTGTTTTTAATTATATTTACCAATTTTTGTTATTTTGTACTTTATCTTAACAATACTCTTGGAATTGTATTTACGTACTTTTAATTTAATATCATATTAAGTTTCAATCTTAGCATTCTTAATTTTCAAATGTTGTTACAGTTACTAAAAATTTAATTTTTTTTTTTTAAACATTTCTCTCTTTTTTTTTTTTTTTTGTAATTTATTTCTCTTTTCAAATGACATATAAATAATTAACCCTCTTACGTTCCAATACATTTCTCTGCAAGTCATCTTTAACTATCCAGCATTTACTTTACATCTCATTGCTATTTACCCTCCTGGATCAAATTGTGTGTGGCTAAACATTACTCGTAGCTGTATCCTAACCTTCAAATTTTTGTTAATGGATAACCTATTGTATTCATATGATATTTCGTTCCCTGATAACATTTGAAAACAATCTAAAGTTTTCTGAATTACCCATCTTTTAACAACTTTCATTTTCAATTCTTCTACTATCTCTTTAATTTGAAAATACTCTGACAAATCTGTACTAAACTGTACTGGACTGGAGTTTTCATTCTGAACAGCTTGGTACTTATTAATTTCAGAAGTTAGCTTTTGATTATTTACAGGCAAAACTTTAACTACTTCGTACAATTTGTTTCTTTGTGTTTCTGACTCCTTCTGAATTTCAGATATTTCCCCTCTGAAATTAACTTGCACCTGTATTAAATCTGCATTTGTAGCCTCCATCATCTCTTTTAACTCACTTGAAATGCTACTCATTCGGCTACCTAGCTCTGTACATTTTACATTAACATGCTCTATTTTATTATTAACCTCACTTTTTTGGTTAGATATTTCCCTGCTCATGTCTAACATTTTCTTTGAAACTTCACCTATTTCATTTGCTATCATTTCTTGATTTTCATTTTTCATTCTAATCATACTACTATCTAGCTCCATGAATTTCTTTTCAATTTCTTCCCTGTTTTGTTCTAAGCTTTTACCAATATCTTCCCTTAATTCTCTCTTATTCTGATCTAGTTTTTGTTCTAAACTCCTATCAATGTCTTCTCTTAATTCCCTATTATTCTTTTGCATATCTTCCCTTAATTTCTCATTACTCTGAGTTAATTTTTCTAATTTCTCATTATTCTTTTGCATATCTTCCCTGTTTTGATCTATTTTCTTTTCTAATTTCTCATTACTCTTAACAATATCTTTCAGCATTTCCATCATCATACTAGTATCAAGATTAACATTTCCTGCTATTCTATTCTGACTTTCTGCACTAACATTTCCACCCTCAAATCCTAAAAAGTTTGGTCTATTTTCTGTAACCTGTATTGAATTACAGCTAACTGTTACATTATCTCCCTCCATAATTATTTCTTCTGTATTATTAGTAGCCATTGTTTTCTTTATCCTACCACTCCTTAAGTACATTTGAAGGTTACAATTTTGTTTTCTAAAAAAAAAATTACGATACTCTGACCTTTGTGATGCTGTCTGTTGCTGTTACATTGATGTCCAGCTTCCTGCCCCTTTCTCCTAGATTTGTATGTCGCTTCGATGAAACTGCGTAGTTTTGTTGTCCTGTAGTTTGAATTTCCCAGTTGCCTTGTAATCTCGGAATTACGATCGTAGTCTGTCGTCCCTGTTGTTTCTGGAATCTGCATCTTGTAGATCATTTCACTGCTGCATTCGTTCCACGTCCTGGTTCCTTTCCTGGTCACTCTGCTCCTTCCTGGTTATGCTGATCCTTTCCTGGTCATCGTGTTCCTTTCCTGGTCACTATGCTCCACGTTCTGGGTGCCAAAATGTAACGGTATTAGTTACAATGTTATTACTTGTGATGTTTGTGTATGTATGTTTACTTCACGCGTTGCCATCTTGTGACGTCATTCATTTGTTCGGTTTGTAGCTCCATCTTGTGTTAGCAATTTGCATCAGTGTTAGTTTTTGTTTGATTTCATTTCAAATGTCCTCCGGCTAGCTATTATCCTGTTGGCTTGGGCACGTATCTCTATACAGGTTGTGAAATGGAAAGGAATCTTTTATCCAAAAATTACACTGATGAAGAAATTTGTTTTATAATTTTTATTGTCGAACACGTTCACTATCACTTTTACATATTGATCTAGATACTCGCCAAACTGAAACTGTTATAATAACTTCTTACTGATCACTTTTAATCAACGTACTTCAACCTTTTGTATAATTAACTTTACCATACTTTAGATCTTTCATAATTCTGCTGCGTGTAACTTGTGAATCTATATCCGATGTATGCCGTACTAATACTTTCGACGAACTGACTGACTGAAGACGACGTGTAGTGTACACAGATTTTTGATGAAATGCACACAAGCTACCTCGAACCTACCCTATTTATACTCCTGCATACAGATACGCCAAAAGATTATAACTGAACTACTATTGGCTAATAAAACGCGCCAACATTAGCGTCTATTTTAATATCCAATGAAAATTATGAATACATATGTTTTAGGGAGAACACATTCCAGAAGTTTCTACCGAAAACGCGCCAACATTACGTAACTTCCTCGTTTCCAATAATGATAAACAGCTCACCCCCTCGCTGCATTATTGCGCTATTATTGACAGTTTCAGTAAAGCCTTATAAATTTACTTTCCAACAATATTTACAATCAATAAACATCTGAAATCAATGTCACATAAAAATGCATATTCATATTACAATCATTATTTACATTTAAGTAATTTGTGATACAAATTACTGCATCAAATTCCATCTATACCTGTTGTCTTATTATTTTTCATTGCCTTCCCTTGTTTCAGCACCTCCTCATCTCTCATTTCACTATCTAATATATCTATGTATCCCACTCCAAAATCCGCCACTAATTTCATCTTAATAACACCCTCCTCCTCAAATAACATTTTAAAATACTCCATCCAATCTGCTGATGTAATATTTGGTTTACCTAACCATTTATTATATGTGGATTTTAACACTCTCCACACTTTGCTGGTATTGTTCTCCCTTAAAACTTTAATCAGATTTCTCTGTTCTTTATTTCTCCATACCTGCTTCCTTTCTTCTAATAGCGTGTTATAGAAATTCCTACTCTTTAAATATTCCTTCTTTTCTTCCTCACCCCCTCTTTTTCCATCTTACTAATGCCTGTTTCATCACTTGTTTTGTTATTTTGCATTCCTCATCGTACCACCCTATTTCCTTTTTTACCCTGCCCCTCCCCCTTCTCATCCCATCCCCTGCTCTGTGCATTAACATATTAAAAATATTGGTTGCATTCTCTATTTCCTGATTCCTTATCATAAAACTCATTCCCTGTTGACATATTTGACCCTGCTTGGAATCTAATGTTAGTTTAAATTCTACCCTCTGTTCTTCCCTCCATTTAAATTCGTTATACTGCTTTGTATTCTTTCCCCATTCTCATCTGACTTCCCTTACTTCAATATGTTATATGCAAAAAGCATGCATTTTACATATAAATGTATATGCAGGTGAGTCAGAAGATGCAGAAGTAATAGGTGACAAGATAGAAGCACCAATTCTTCTACAGATGCAGCTGAGCAAGATAATGTGAGTGAGTAAGATTGACTCACAGATATGAGAGGCTTCAAGGTGAAAAAAGATTTCATGAGAAGTATTCTAGTATTGTAGACCACATGTACGGATGGATAAACATAATTTTTATGCATTGCCTTCATAGTTGCAGTCTTTGTCCTATGGAGGTTTAAGAGAGCCTTCTGAAGAATAAATAGTGCAAGTAAGAAAGATGGAAAAGAGATTTGTGAAGTTTCATGGAGAAAACAACATAAGAAAAAGAAAAAAGATTAACGAAAGGAGGACTTGAAGAAGCTCCCTTTAAAATTTCCACAGATTTTGTAGTAGCATTCACAAAGTTGAGGATATTTGCTAGGATAAGGCTTATGAACATGAAACGTAGTTTGGAGAAAAACAAAGATATCTAACAAATATTTGAAAATTGTAAAATGACACAAACTTAATTTCTCTGCCTTATGCACAATGTAAAACATAATGCTTAATTACTGAACTTTCTATTCATACTTAGGCAATTTAAGATAAATAACAAGTATGTAATCTGTTTGTCAAGTAAATCTTTGCATTAAGTGGAGACGAAGTTCCACTTTACTATTATAGTTTTCACTTACCAAGAGTAGATACTTTCAGACAACAACAACAACAATAATAATAACAATAATAACAATAATAATTAATAACTTATTTGGCCATTAAATACAGTTTTGTGCAACAGGCTGTCATAGTACAAATAAGTCATAATGTCTTGCAAATATTATACATAAATTTATCCAAAATGTATATCAGTAAAACCATCTTCCAATATTTCGCCAATAGTGTAAAAAGCCTTGAGAATTAACCATTTATGTAATGTTATTTTATAATTTACCAAAGACATGCTCTTAGCTTTTGTAGGTAAAAGATTAAATAGCTTAGTACCAAAACTTTCTCAACTGTTCAGTGCTTTTGATGTCCAACAATACATTGTGTTGAGAGCTCCATTAGATCCTGTAGTATAAGAGTGAACATCAGATCATATAGAATAGGTATTTAGTCTTGTCTTTGATGTATACAAGGCAATATAAATATAAATACCTGGATAAGTTAAAATATTATTTGTAATAAAAAGAAATTTACAGTGATCAGAACTTGACTTTTTACTTATATTTGGATAGCTTCCTTCTGAAGCCTAAATATTTTAATTGTATTTGGGGAATACTCCATAGGTGTACTCCATACAATAAGTGACAATGAAAAAGTTCAAGGTATGCAGTGTTTAAGAAATTTATATTTGCAGTATTTACCAGTGTATGAAGGACATGCAGAACCGCTGACAACATATTACAAATATTTGTTATACAATTTTGCATGAAAATTTAGAATCTAACATATATCCAAGTAATTTTATGGCACAATTGATATTAATATTTTGTAAATTAAAAACTAATTTTTGAGTTTTGTCATTATTCAGCTTAAATTCATTCTTATAAACCACATTTCATGATATTTCCCTTGGTGTTTTCAAGTGTCATAAGATCAGGTGAACTGTTAAAAAGATATATCATCAGCATTTAAAACACAAAATGCTGGAGCATTTACAACTAGATAATTTATCATTACTATAAAAAGAATGAATAATGAATGAATAAACTTTGTGTACATCTTTTATACACAATCCTTTTTGCAATATTCCACTTGTAAACTAACTTAACCTATGTAAAAATTTTCTCGCTAGCTCTGTTCTACCTATACTGCTCATTTTGCCTGGCACCCTGGCCTTATGGCTCAGCTGAGCAGCCCTTGCTACGCTTAATCATCTATTATCCATCATCTCCCTCCTCCGTTTGCCCTTCTTCCTTTCTTATCTCTTACTTTTCTATATCCTCCACTCTGTTTCTTACTGTTTTCCAGAAGCCATTGCTATTTCTTTCTCCTGCTCTGCAAATATCTCCCATTCCTATCTTCTCCATAATTTTTTCTACCCCTGTTCACCAGCTATTTTTATTTTTCATACTCTTTTGTTGGTTCATACATATCCATAAAATTTCCCCTTCATCTTTTTTCAGGCATCTAAACCAAAATTTCAGTATCCTTTCCAGTTCACTCCCTTTCTTCTTGTTCTTCCTAATTCCACTAACACCTACTTCCCCCGGTGCTGATCTTGGTAACCCCAATAGCTCTTTACAGAATGTTCTATAGCCCTGGTCTATTTTTCTGCTTAATTCAGATCCCCCCCCCCCAAATTTCAACTGCATATAGCATTCTTGCTTCTACCAATGCCTCATACATTCTTTCTATCCATTTAGTCGGCATTTCTAATTTGTATTTGCATATACTTACTCCTGTCATTGCCGCCTTTCCTTTAGCCATAACCTTCCTGCTATGCGCCGCCCATTCACCATTACTGCTCATCCTCACCCCAAATAATCAAATTCCTTGGCTACTTCTAGCTTTAAACCACCCATCTGCCATTTCTCTTCTTTTTTTAATTTATTTCCTCTTTTAAATACAATAACTTTTGACTTATTTATATTTACTTTAATTACCCATTCTTCCCAGAATTCATGTATACTGTTGATTGCTTTCTGTAGCCCAATTACCATTATAGCCCCAACCATAAGATCATCCACGTATAGTAAACCTGGTATCTCTCTATTTGCTATTATGGGACAATGCAGATTTTTTTTCTTTCACTCTTTCTAATATGTCATCTATGAATATATTAAATAATATAGGACTCAGTTTGCACCTTTGTCTTAATCCTATTTTTTGCTCAGTCATTTCTGTAATTCCATTATTTTTACATCTCATACACAATTTTATATCTTTATAAATATTCCTAATTTCTTTTATAAAATTTTCGCTTACCCCTTTCTTTTTTAATTTATAAGCTAATGCTTCTCTATTTATTGTATCAAATGCTTTTTCAAAATCTGCAAAAAACATGTATATCCTTCCTCTTTTCCTGCTCAGAAACTTATCTATTATAGTCTTTATTATAAATATATTATCTATTATTTGTTTACCTTTCCTAAATCCTGCTTGATATTCTGACAGTTTTCCTTCCTCTTCCACCTCTCCTCCTTTCCTCTTAATCTGTCGGCCAATATACCTGTGTATGTTTTCCCTAACATTGATAATAAACTTATTCCCCTATAGTTCTCTGGTCTATTTGCTCCTCACTTCCTTTTGTATATTGGTACCACCATACTTATTTTCCAACATTCTGGCACATCATTCTTTTCTTTAATATAAAAAGAAAGTGTCCCAGAATAGAACCCTGAAGTATTCCAGTAGTTACAGCAATAAAATCAGATATACTATTATTAATAGTAACACACTCATTTTTACAATTCATGTATGAACATACCAAATTGAGGGGTAAGCCTTGTACACCATAATTTTATAATATTAGTGAACAGCCTTTTATAAGTGTTTAACAGAAAATTCTATCTACTAAGGTCTGCAGGGACACTGAATGAAATTAATGCTCAAATGTTCCTAGGGTCTATAGAGCAGAGAACTACCTAACATTTACTTTAAGAACATAAGGGAAAAATCGTTTAGAGTTTTGTATTTTAAGTAAAGGTTTTATAAATAAGCCTGAATAAAGCAAAACTGGGAATGAAAGTCGGAACAGAATATAAAAAAGGTATGAATGAGAAAATCCTTTGTAGTTTTATATTTTAAGTAAAGGTTTCAGTGCAGTGAAAGACAATAGACAAATCAAAGTATTGTGTTTCTGGAAACTTTTTGATCACACAAGAAATGCTAATTTATTTATTTATTTATTTCAGTGCTAAGTACAAACCTATGATGGCTTGATTGTTAGCCCTAGCTATTTGGCCAAGATACCACAATCATAAAATTAACATACATAACTAATTACATCACCTAGAGTCATTTATGTTGTAATAAAGTACCATCAACTGCTTTCCTCTCCCCGATCATCTCCATTTCCTCTTCATCTTCCATGAAAACTCCCCAAGTGTAGGTAATTCTGTCCAAACATCTTTCCAATAATAATGGTTTTATCTCTTTTTAGCTACTTTTAATTTATCAAACTTTCTCTCCACTCCATTGTTGCTCTATGCGAAAAACAATATGAATTTCATCTTCTTTCTCCCAAAGATAGGGCAGATACATGGGATAACAACCCCTCTCATACCCTTTAATTTTCATATGTGTACCTATTTGAAATCAGGCTATCCCTACAAGGAATGCTAATGCCTATTAATATCAATAATAAGTTGATTTTTCGCATTGAAATGTCTGTTGTTTGTAATGCCAATTATATTTTTTCACCTATGTGCAATTCAGCCAACATAAGGCACATTAACCAACCTCAAAATTTGATTCAGTAAATATTTTCTAAAAGCCACACCATTATCATTTCTGTTTCCTCTTGCAAAATGATCATCCTAATAGGTTTATAATATTCTTTTTTGGCTTGGGAAGCATGCCTGTGTTGTAGTCCATGTAGCGTTACCCAGGGAACACCATGTGGAGGTGGACTACGTTGTTCCCCAAAATATTGGTCCATGGAGGGATATCTAGAAACACAAAATCTATTAGTCCCTGAACAAGCTGGATTTAGGAAAGAACAGTTCAGCAACACCAGGTTGTAAGACTCACACAGGACATTAAAGAAAATTTCAATAATAATAAGACTACTCTAGCACTGTTTGTCGACTTCAAAGATGCATTTAACACAGTATGGTGAGAAATGCTACTATACAAAATGCAGACATATGGCATATCAAGCCACATGCTAAACTGGTTTCAAACTTTCCTCTCCCAAAGATGGTTTGCAGTACAGTACAAAACAGCCACATCTAAATGGAAACAAAGGAGAGTTGGACTACCTCAAGGGTCTGTTACGTGCTATTCTGCTCTATATATATAAACAACCTAGTAGATGTACTTAAGAAAATAGGTAACATACAAGTAGGAATGTTTGCTGACGACGTGGTAATATAGACTTCAGAAAAGAACATAAGATCTGGGAAACATTACAAACAACAATGCAGAATACAATCATAACCCTAGAACAGTGGACTAATAATAACAATATGGAAGTAAATGCAGGAAAAACTCAATATCATCTATGCACAATGCGGCATAAAATAGAAAATATATGCCTGCAAATCAACAACAAAAAACTACAAGAAGCAACTACAACAACGTATCTAGGGATAGAATTAGATCAAAAACTATCAATGAAAGAACATGTAAACAATGTAACAAATAAAATCAACAAAAAGAACAACATTTTAAAACGTTTAGCAAGAATAAAATGGGGTGGAAACATGGACCTCCTTAATAATACATATAAAACATACATAAAACCTAACCTATTGTATGGAGGAGAACTACTAGCAACAGTAAACAAGAGACTTAAAAGTAAACTAGAAATTTTATAAAATAGTTTACTAAGAATAATAACAGGAGCTGTAAAAACAACAGCAATTACAGTACTATAAATCTTCACAAAAAACATGGTTATAGATTTGGAACATGAGTTGAAAGGAATTACTCTAGCACAAAAACTGCAAGTCAATAGAAACAGATACAAATGGTACCACACAGCAATATTATAAGTAATTTAAAAACTCAAATAAGTTTCAGAACATATATTAATAACTTAAAATACAAGAATGTAATTACAACAAATATAGTAGCAACAGACATAACGAGTCCAATAGAATATATTGATATACAATATCAGAATGACCTGATATATACAATACACAAAAAAAAAACTTATACCAGATGAAATGAGAGCCATAGCAATAGCTAAGGAAAATGAAGGATACCCAGAAAAAGAATGGCTCCGAATATATACAGATGGATCCCTCATCAATAAAACAAATGCTGGTGTAGGAGTATATTGTAAACATTTTGCACAGTATCTAACATTAGATGAAACGTCAAGCCACTATGATGGAGAATTAACAGCTATAAAAGCAGCATTACAGAACATTTTATATAGACCATACATAAAACAAAAAATAGTCATCTTATCAGACTCAGAATCAGCCATAGATAGAATAGTAAATTACAATAATAAAACAAAAAGAAATATTAAAGAAATAAGAAGCCTAATTAAAGCAGTTGAAACTAGAAATCATGTCACTCTACAATAGATCCCAGCTCATGTCAGACTTTTGGGCAATGAACATGTGGATCAATTAGCAAAGAAAGGTGCAATACAACAAATAAAACCTGTAGGATAAATAGAAATAAATAAACAATTAAATAACATTAAACAACATTTCAAAAGACAGCAGAGACTTGATGAAGATAAATCAAAAGATAAAGATTATAAGAATATTAAAGATAAAGTTGATATACAAAACAATGCCAAGGAAGACTGCAGTGGCCTTATTTAGGATGGCAACTGGCCACGGTTGCCTCGCAGAACATCTCTACAAGATACGATGCCTACCTACACCCAAGTGCACTCTCTGTGAAGATGATGTCATCCTGAACAAACATCTCGCCAAATGCAAAGGCCTTAAAAGTAATAACTTACAGACTTTATATATGGAAGCCAGAGGGAAAATGATGCAGATCAATTAATCCCCAGTGCCTTTGGTGAACAACAACAACATAGGTTTGTGATAAATAGCATATATTAAATTTGTTGTTCTTCGGTGCTTTCTGTGCTTTATTGTTCTGGTTTTGTTTTTCCTATCTTGTAATTTCTACTATTAAGGCAATTATGCACCAATTAATATAAAATGACTGAATCTCTTGTTCTTAGGCTCCAGAGTGCAATAAACATATTTTAACTTTGTATTCTCATTCCCAGCTATAGAGAATCAGCCATAAAATCTAGCATTGTAACAGATAGCCATTACTTGTAGGCAAAATATGGGGTTATTTGGCAAATATGCATCATAGTGATGGATTTATATACTCAATTTTTCACATACGCTTTCTGTAAAGCAAGAAATTTTTTTTTTAAATAAACATTAATAAAAATAATTTTTTTTTTTTCCAGCTGGGGCAATAGCAGATGGCTTTCCAAATCGATACTTTGAATTCCAAGACTTTGAACGCAAGTTTGAAGAATGTATTTCTAAGTCAGCTGTTAAAACAAAGTTTAATCAGCACTCTCAGCGTGGAAGACTGATAGTGAGCGAGATCCGCTGTATAATGGATGCTATCTATGATCGTGCACAACAATTACGTACAGAGAAAGCCACAGCTAAGAAAGAAATACACGACAAATTAAATTTCACTGAACAGCAGCTTCTGCTTTTAACACAGGAAATGAAAGACAAAATACATCAAATGGTGGAAGATGTGGAGCAGAGGGTAAGCTATAATTTTGATTTCATTCCTTAGTTAAATATGGAATTCATGAGAATCAATAAATTTGTTAATAAGTTGAATTTATATATAATTCACAAAAGCTAGATAAATTTGTCTCCTTTTATTTCACTAATTTATATTCCTTATGCTTTATGGGTGGGTGCGTGTGTGTGAGGGAGGGGGAGAGAACAGTATCTATTAGGGTCATAATACAAAGATGTCACAAAGTTCCTCTCACCTGAAATAACCCTTTAAACAGAAAGCTTTTTTGTTATTTTTTATTTTGTCAAAAATGGTTTGAATAGTTTTGATCAACAATATGTTTGAGATCTTGCTATGACAGTTTAAACATATATCTTGAATTTTTTGTGAATAGCTTGTGTAGTCCTTTTCCTTCTCATTGAATTTGATATAACTTGGAAGCCATAAGAGTGTCGCGGTATCGTTCGTGTTATCTTATTTGCTGAGCGCCTGTTATTGTTTTACTATTTTGAATTTTGGGTTATTTGTCCTCCGGCTAGCTATTATTACTCAGTCGAGTAAATCTCTTGAACAGGGTGTGTAAACGGAAAGGAGTTGTTACTAAAAGATAACACTGATAAATGAATTTGTTTTTACACTTTTATTGCCATCACACATTATTAATTTCACATACAGTGGAATCTCGTTAGCACGTTCCTCATTAACACGTTTTCCCGTGTATTACGTTGAATTATAAAAGTCCCGGTACCAAATCACCAAATATAATAAATAATGTTTGCTTAGTGCATTTTCCCGATCCCGCTTACTACGTTTGAAGTTTGATGTCCTCATTCGCTGTTTTGGCCAATCCTTGATCGGTACAGTGGATGTAGGTGTTTAACACGTTCATAGTTTGACGTCCTCATTTGCTACTTTGGTCAATCCTTGGTCACGGGGTGGATATCGGCAGCCAATCACATACATGCATTTAAATATTTGTGTGACACGATTTCTGTGGGCGGGATAGAGAATGCTTTACCTTGGCGTGGTAAACGCGGTAAACGCTAACGATAGTTTCTAATGTTGAGTGATGACCAAACAACCGTAGATTGTATTTTAACTTTTCATTTACAATGAAAAAAAGAAAGTGTAGTAGGTAAATAACCAACAGTGAAAAACTGAAAATCCTTGATGTAATACAATCCAAATATAAAACATGTCGATATAGTGCGGAAGTTAAACATACCTCCGTCAACCTTAAACACGGTTGTTAGCAAACCTAAATTGATTGAAATTGTTTTTAAAGAAGGGAAAAATACTAAAACAAAACTTTTCTCTTGGAAAATAGGATCAGAAGAGGACCGGAACGAAATTTGTTGCATGGAAACACCTCCGTGTTCAAATCGTCTTGTATACACCAAAGATAATATCGTCTATTGTACTCGTAACACGATGCACGCTCATAATTTTTTCTTTTTTAGCAGAAATTGTTATCACATGTGTAATAAAACACACAGCAAAACCACTATTGCCGCTTCCACAATTCGCAATTTATTTTCTCAAAAACATTCATAACCTAAAAAATCCAAGTTGACCAAAATAAAAGCTTGAATTATTTATTCTCAGGCTTTGTGTATCCAAATCCATTTAAACATATTGAATTTAACAGGGAAATGCGGATCGTATTCAGTATGAAATTGTACTCAAAATCGATTTAAATTGCCCATGGAGACATAGTAATTATTAGATTTTTATTACCTATGTTCTTAAATTGTAGATTTTGCATTTTCGTTAACACGTTTTCCCGCCTATGACGTCCAAATCCTTAGGTCCCTGCAAAAACGTACTAACGAGATTCTACTGTATTTACTCTTGATACATGCCGCACATTATTAATTCGAGTATTTTACATTTTGTAATTAACTTTACGACGCGAGAGATTCTGTAGAATTGCGTAACATGTACTTCGTGAATGCTTCTGTTAAACTGCGTGTTACCTGTCTTTGGCTCGGAATTTATACTCCCTCACCCCGATATGCCTAAACATTATAACAGAGCTGCTATTGGTTAATAAAGTGCACCAACATTAGCATCTATTTTTATATCCAATCAAAATTACGAACACATATGCTCTAGAGAAGATATTCCCTCCATTTCTAAAGAAAGGCATGCTACTCTGACGTCATTTGTTTGTCTCTTCTAATTGATAAACAACTCACCCCCTCGTTTCATTGTTATCTGCTCCTATTGTCAGTTTCAGTGAGGCCGTGTAAACTTATTTCCTAACAATGCTTATAATTAACAAACATCTCAAATCATTGTCATACAATAATGTTAATTTACACTACAATCACTCTGTCATTCACAGTGTTGTGATATAAAATACTGCCTCTTATGCCCCACTAGAAACATAAATATAAATATTTATAACTTTTTTTGAAAATTTTATAATTAGGTTTTTAGTCTCCTGAATCTTGTAACACACGGTATTTATCACTTGCACGTAACACTGCACACGCATTTTACACACGTTATACATCTTGCCCTTTTCTCGCCACTATTCACTGGCTTGGGTCTAATGTGTTTATAAATACATCTGACATTACAATTTTGTTTTATAGCAAATACTTTACCCTGAACTATTTAGATCACTGTTACAAAATGGTTATACTTTCTTAGGTTATTGACATAAAAATTTATACACTCAAGATTTTTACCCTGATTCATTTTGTAATTATTAAACATATTTACCAAAATATTCATCCTCTACACAAATATATTTACATCTCTTAATTCTAGACATAATTTCACATTATCTGTGTGCTATATAAGTGTTTTGCTTTAATTTTGTTTACCCCTTTTTTTATTGTTTTGTACTTTATATTTACAATACTCTTTGAATTATATCTACATACTTTTACTTTCATATGACATTAATTGATCATTATTACATGCTTCATTTCAAATGTGGTTACAGTTTACTAAGAAAAGTTCTTTTTCCCCTTTAAACATTTATTTTTGCCCTGAATTTATTTCTCCTTTCTTATGTTAATCACCTGTTTACTGAGCTTTGCTCAACTGATATGTAAGCGTTTTGTGACAATAAAGCATCTTATCTTATCTTACATAGTTAACCCTCTTACAGTCCAATACTTTGTTCTGTAGTTCAGCCTTACTTATCCTGAATTTGCTTACTTTTTTTTTTATAGCGATCATTGCTATTCCCTCTCCTGGATCAAATTGTCTATGGCTAAGCATTACTCGTAGCTGTATCGTAACCTTCCAAAATCTGTTCATGAATAACCTCTTAAAGGATTCATATGAAATTTCGCCCCCTGATACCATTTGTAGCCAATCTAAAGTTTTCTGAACCACACATCTTTAACAACTATCATTTTCAATTCTTCCAGTATCTTTTTAATTTGAGAGTACTCTGACAAGTCTGCAATAAACTGTAGTGGATTGGAGTTTTTATTTTGAACAGCTTGGTGCTTGTTAATTTCAGAAGTTAGTTTTTGATCCAAATTTATAGACAAAACTTTAACTTCTTCGGACAACTTATTTCTTTGTGTTTCCAACTCCTGAATTTCAGATATATCCCCTCTGAAATTAACTTGTACCTGAATTAAATCTGCATTCGTAGCCTCCTTCATCTCTCTTAGCTCACTTGAAATGCTATTCATTCGGCTACCTAACTCTGTACATTTCACATCAACATGTTCAATTTTATTATTAACCTCACTTTTTTGGTTAGATATTTCCCAGCTCATGTCTGACATTTTCTTTGAAACTTTTCCTATCTCACTTGCTATTATTTCCTGATTTTCATTTCTCATTCTTATCATACTACTATCTAGCTCCATAAATTTCTTTTCAAATTCTTCCCTGTTTTGTTCTAAGCTCTTACCAATATCTTCTCTTAATTCCCTATTATTCTTTTCCATATCTTCCCTGTTTTGATCTTTTTTTTTTTTTTAATTTCTCATTACTCTTTTCAATATCTTCCCTCAATTCCCTATTATTCTTTTCCATATCTTCTCTCAATTCCCTATTATTCTTATTTAATGTTTCACCAATATTTCTCAGCATTTCTAACATCATACCAGCATCAAAATTAACATTTCCTGCTATTCTATTCTCACTTTCTTCACTAATATTTCCTCCCTCAAATCCTACATTGTTTGAGCTATTTTCTGTAACCTGTATTGAGTTACAGCTAACTGTTACATTATCCCCTTCCATAATTGTTTCTTCAGTATTATTAGTGGACATTGTTTTCTTAATCCTACCACTTCTCAACAACATTTAATCTTTCACAATGTTTTTTTTTTTTTTAGGATACACAAAAAATTTACAATTTTCTAACCTTTATGATGTTATCTAATAATGTTGCTTTGATGTCCAGCTTCCTGCCCCTCTCTCCTAGATTTATACATTGCCTCTGTGTCATACTACGATGGATCTGTGTCGTCTTGGTGTCCTGTAGTCGAATTCCCCTGTTGCCTTCTATTCTCGTAGTTACTGATGTCCTCTCATCCGCGTTGTCGGTCGTTCTGGTGGTTGTTTCTGGGATCTGCGTCTTGTAATTAATTGCATTGCTCCATTCATTCCACGTTTTGGTTATTATGTCCCTTCCTGGTTAATTCGCCCCACGTTCTGGGAGCCAATTTGTCGCAGTATCGTTCATGTTATCTTATTTGCTGAGCGCCTGTTATTGTTTTACTGTTTTGAATTTTGAGTTCTTTGTCCTCCGGCTAGCTATTATTACTCAGTCGAGCAAATCTCTTGAACAGGGTGTGTAAACAGAAAGGAGTTGTTACTAAAAGATAACACTGATAAATGAATTTGTTTTTACACTTTTATTGCCGTCACACATTATTAATTTCACATATTTACTCTTCATACACGCCGACTGAAACTGTTATATTTTCAAATGTAACTATAATCACTTATTTGCTGCACATTATTAATTCGAGTATTTCACATTTTGTAACTAACTTTACGACGCGAGAGATTCTGTAGAATTGCATAACGTGTACTTCGTGAATGCTTCTGTTGAACTGCGCGACGTGTAACTCGTGAATGATTCTGTTAAACTGCGCATTACCTGTCTTTGGCTCGGAATTTATACTCCCTCACCCCAATATGCCTAAACATTATAACAGAGCTGCTATTGGTTAATAAAGCGCGCCAACATTAGCGTCTATTTTTATATCCAATCAAAATTACGAACACATATGCTCTAGGGAAGATATTCCCTCTATTTCTAAAGAAAGGCACGCTACTCTGACGTCATTTGTTTGTCTCTTCTAATTGATAAACAACTCACCCCCTCGTTTCATTGTTATCCGCTCCTATTGTCAGTTTCAGTGAGGCCATGTAAACTTATTTCCTAACAATGCTTATAATTAACAAACTTCTCAAATCATTATCATACAATAATGTTAATTTACACTACAATCACTCTGGCATTCACAGTGTTGTGATATAAAATACTACCTCAAGAGATAGACAAGATTGTTACAACAGAAAAAAAAGAAAGAATATAGAGCTCATTAAACAATATAATTTATATAAAATTAAAATTTATCAAAGCATTAGCCAAATTCTAGCACATTTCCTGTTGTATATTTACATTTCCCAAGCTAGGTAATACTCAGGACATTTAGCAGTAGCGGTAATTTGGTGCCATTGTTATCATGTTTACATTCAAGTGGCCTGTACTTGCCATACACAGCAGGGATAGCTACTGCATTGCTCTGCAAGTAAACAGCGTTAGAGTTGTGTGTCCTGAATATGGAACATTTTTCTAATGGAACATTTTAAAGTTTGTAATTTTGGTTTTTTCCTTTCCTTTGCATGAGCTTATTTCTATAATTTAGGATATAAACAGTTGGAAGTTGCTTCCCCATTTTAGTAATAAGCCCCTTATTAATAACAAATAGCAAATAAAGCTGATAACAACGAGACAAATTCTGTAAATGTATAATCCATATATGAATTACTTTCTCTACCATGTAAATAGGTAGAGAATGTACTGCATTCCACTAAAAAATTTGATACCAAGATTTCACCGGAAATACATGTTTAAAGGCCCCATGAATCCAAAGAAAGCATTTTAGAAAAAAGGTGTGCATGCGTGAGAGAGAATAGCATATCTCAAAAACAAAAGTCAGATAAATACCAAACTTGGTATTTAAGTTTAGTATTTTCCAAAGATGTGAATCAAAGTTTTTCAAGAAAATTCCATCTCAAACTACCCTTTACATGAAACATTTTTCAAAATCTTTTATTTTCTTAAAAATAGCTCTTAAGAATTTTGATTAAAATACCCTACATTAAAGATATTAACTTGACAAATAAAACGTTATATCTTGAGTTTTCTTGAAATAGCCTGTCAAGTTCTCTTCATTTGGAAGGAATTTTGTTTAATCTTGTATAACTGGTATACATGAAACGATAGATGAAAACATACTACACAAAAATCTTATGTGTTACGTTCACATAACTTTCTCTACCCTCTAGCACTTATTAGTGGATATACAAATTATTCTTACGAAAGTTTATTTTCCTATCTTCTTCATTTTAATTGAAATAAAACTTTTCAAAAATAGCTGCATTACACATTTTGTTATTGATACAAAGGGAACAGCAATAGTCAGATTTTTAAGGACTGGACATTATGAGCCAGCCGTAAAATTCCATACTGTTTCCGTGCAATTGCAAGAAACAACTGAATGTTGACAGGTCTTTAAGAGAATGACCAAGAAATGAACAGTTCGAACCTTTAATAACGGATATCTTAGAAATGGCTTATGCCACAAAAAACTTATTTGGAATAAATTGTGTGTTTTAAAGAGAGCTACATTTTTTGTGTAGTACGTTTTTATCTATCACTTAGCATTTACCAGTTATACAAGATAATACAAAATATGTTCCAAATGAAGTGGACTTCACAGGCTATTCCCAGAATATTCATAGTATACCTTTTATTTTGTAACGTACTGCTACTTTTGTAACATTAGGAAATAAAAAAAAAAGTAACTCAATACAAATTATCTAATGTTCGTACTGTTATAGTACTGGGTTCATTTTATTAGCACTTTGAAACACAAAGTGTCTCCAGAAGTTACAAATTATTTAAATCACGTGACAAAGTAGGAAGGGAAATGAATTCAAGGATTCACAAAGGAACTGCTAAACTCTATAAACATTTGATTTCTTGTAGCCAAAGCATAAAACTATATTCTTTATAATACAAAATATTTGAACAAGTTTACACATTATAAGTTAGCTTTAGTACATTTAACTGTATTGTTATCAAGCTTAGTTTCTCTTGGGTTACTCCTTCAAGATAAAAAAATTTACAATTGTGATTTAACATTCTCACCCTCACCCAAGAAGTTAGAGAAAGTTGGCACACGCACTGAATGTTTCAATTTAGAAGGTTACTTACTCAAAAAGATTTTATAGTAGAAATTTAGAAAAAGCCCAAAAATGCCATGTGCACGACAATGCTTGCCTAGAGCCAGTCTCAATGCGATGCTTCCCTAATGGCCGACAACTCAGACTTACTTCTCTCTCTAGCTTGCCTTGCTTGTCCCCGATATCGCTCAGGCCACCTCACACGTGACATGATGTCAGGAACATATGCAGCGCCACCCAGTCCATTTCCACTGCCATCTTTTGACTAAAAAACTGCAGTGCACTGGCCAGTAATGCAGGAAGATGTAACTTGCTAGTGGTGTTTACTTTCAGCCAGGCACAGATGGACGTCAAGTCTACTGGCAGCTTTCTTGTAGAGGTCAGCAGTGTAAATTATTCTGTGAGGAGGGAGACAACATGGTTCAAACTCTCCCCTCTACAGAGAAGTGGTACTTACAGAAAAAAATCAATCCTCAGGTCGAGCACATGAAACAGCATCAATAACATATATAAACCAAAGCAAAAGGGAAGAAAATAAAACCCTATACAGAAGCAGAGCGAGAATATCACAAAAAATATGTAGTAAAGCCCACAAAGCCTTAAATGTAATGGACAAAATACAAAATGAAGGATCGTAAGCAAGAAGTAAATCAATGTCAATTTAAAAGCTGAAATTCAATAATATAAGTGAGGATGCATCCATTGTATAGATTAATATAACAATTTAAAAAATGTATAAATAGAAGAACAATAATGCAATAACAATAAAAATATAAAACTCTTAGTATAATAATAAAGTATAAATACAAACCAACACCTTTTTAGCCACTAACTACTGCTTGCGCACAAGCTACAACAAATAAACCCACTACAGGCACCTAATTAACAAACAAAACACCAGTGTCGACACAACACAGACAAACACAGAAAGAAACAAACAAAAAAAAAGACTTGAAGTTGAAGATCTTCACATAAAAAAGGAAGATAAAAACTGGCAGATCCCTGGAACACAAAGAAAATCCAGCCGGAACTGCAAGGAGCCGAAAAAACCCCAATGCCAGACGCGACCCAGTCAAACCACTATTCTGTCAGTGGTAAGGAAGCTGAAGAAGCAAACCACAATTGAGAAGCATGTGCTATTGTTTGCTTACCAGACAAACAATGCTGTAATTGGAAAGAAATCCGATTGACAACTTTGATAATGTGGTATGGGCCTACATAACGTGGCGCTTGTGAGTAAAGTGTTGCTGTGCTGAACTAAGTGGGTAATTTTTCAATAAATCTAAGTCCCCAACTTGAAAAGTAACGGGTCGAGAACTATTATACCGACATTCACATCGCCATCTATTAGCACAAAGTTGGCGAAATGTGGTCTGCCACAACTTTTGACCTTTGCTGAGTCAGCTTGATCTGGAAGTAAATCCCTAAGGCACCAAGCATTTGCTAAGGGACAAATAGGTTGAAATCGGGGTAATGTTGCTGCAGAGGTTGACATGTCATGGTGGGTACCACGCCACATCAGGCAGGCTACCTTGTAGGAATAAACATTGCTAAAATTCAGCAAATGTATGGCATTTGGCCCTTTAAATATGCGAAACTTGTTACACCACTTTCAATTATGTATTCTGGCACAATTTATCGAATTCTGGTTATGATATCTAGCGCTACTCCTTCAATGTCTGTCCTCTCCTCCAGAACTCCATCTTTCATCTACATAGTCTTCCAAAACTCTTATCTTCCTTTCTTTTTTATATGCATGTATGCAAAATAGCCTTTATTAAAGTTAATAATTGTATCATGAAGGAACAAGTGTGTCCTTGGGCATAATTACAGAGCATTTATTTTTATTCATTTGTATTACATTTGTTAACTACTTTGCGGTACGTAATTATTTAGTTGTATTACATTTGTTTACTACTCCACGGTAATTATTTAGCTGTATACATTTGTTGACTATTTCACATTACATTTATTATTTAGTTGTATTATATTTGCTTACTACATTGCAATAATCATTTACTTGTATTACATTTCCTGTTTCCCGCTTTTCTATTACTGCAGCATCTAACATTTTGCAACTCTACAATCATTTCTATGTTTCGTATAGCCGCAGCATTTTTTCTGCTTCACAGTTGGTACCTGACATTGTGCATTAAAATCGTCCGCAATGTCATGTTGACCTCTGCAGCAACATTACCGAAATCGGAACATGAGGTGAAATGGAACCTGTTGATGAGCCTAATGCTCTGCCAAATTAAAAGCCAACTGAAATGCAGACAACCTGGTGCCCCAAAGACAATGGTTGTCAGAATGAAAAGCACTCAATGTGCTTTTCAGATTGCGATTCACTCTCTCCGCCAAAGATGGACGAGGATAATATGGCAACATGAGAACAAGCTAAATGTCATGTTCAAACTAAAAGGTTCTAAAAATCCGTGCCATAAAATAGGAAGCATTAGACACTAATGCCTGAGGGAGACCAAAAGATCCAAAAATTCTGGATAACATGTTTAGTGTTATATGCTGTGGAAGCCAATACTGGAGCTAACCAAAGAAGCTTTGTGCTCCAAATTGTGAAGTATGAAAATACTTCAAGACGATAGGGACCAATTTTGACGGTAAAAGAATGTACAAATCTTGAGAATGTGGCAACTGGTAAACAAAACGTCATTCTTAAATATATAACCCACTGAAGGTCAACCGGCCTTAGCCTCCAACCACAAAGGGCCCAAAAGTGAGTTCTCCCTTTGATGGTCTGATAATGATGTAAAGGCTTCTAGGAAGTCACGTGATAATACATTGAGCATAGCAATCTGTGGAAGTTGAACTTTTGAAGGTGGATCTTTGTGAAATAAATACAAAAGTGCATCTGCCACTGAATTATCCACACCTCTAATGTGGCTTACGGTAAATTGGAATGTATTTAAATGCACTGCCCAACGTGCCAATTTCCTGGTCTGGCATTTATGTGAAAATATCCAATAATAAGCCTGGTTATTGCATTACCACTCAAAATGACGGTGTTCCAAAAACAAATGAAGCTTGACACAGGCGGATAAGACCGCTAAGGCTTCCAATTCATATACGGATAACCTACGTTCTTGGTCAGACAAGGTGCGTGAATAATATGCTATGGGCGTTCAACCCTGACCCAAATCCTGTAACAAAACTGCTGAGAGTCCAAAACGCAAAGCATCAGTTTGTAAAATAAATGTTTTGTCAAAATCCGGCATCGCTAAAACAGGCAGATTCATAATTGCTGCTCTCAAGTGCTCAAATGCCTGTTGATGAGCAGGAGTCTACATAAATTTAATGCCCTTCCTGCGCAAAGCATAAAGTGGCTTTGCCACTGTTGCCAAATTAGGAATAGACTTTGCAAAGAATGATACACCATGCCCAAAAATGATTTGTAGGAATAGGAATGTTGCAAACTGCTAAAGTTCTCGATGGATCAATTGAGATTCCTGCCGGCTAAATTAGATGTCCTAGAAAGGAAATTTGAGAAACAGCAAAGATAACTTTGGAAGGATCACTGTAAGTCCTGCCTTCCTAAGGCAGTTAAAAACTGCACATAATTGCTATAAGTGTGTGTTAAAGTCCAGGGGTAAATCACAAAATTGTCTAAATAATTTAGCACAAATTTAAATTTATGAAGAATACAATCTAGAGAGAACTTGTGCCCCAGTAGACAGCCCAAAAAGGAGCCCTTCGAAATTGATACAATTCCATGGAGTAGCAAATGTAGCTAATGGCCTTGAATCTTGCCCCAACCGTATCTGTGATAGGCCTGATTTAGATGTAATGTATTAAACACCTTTGCCTGTTTAAAGTAATGAGCTGCATCATATAGTAAAGGTAATGGAATAGAGTCCAACTGGGACATGTTTATTCAGTTTATGGAAGTTGATTACTAACCGTGACTCATTATTCAGCTTAGGAACCAAAAAGCAAGGACTAGCATAACTCTTATTTGAAGGTTCAATAATACCTTGGTTCAACATTTTATCAGTATGAAGAACCTGTAATTTCAGTGGTGAACGAACAACTGCATTATCTAACAACTCTATGTCATATTGAAAATCTCAAACTAGTCCCATTTTATTTGTTAATACATTGCTATATTCAATAAGAAGTTGCTGAATATCTCTTTGCTGATGCTCGGAAAGGTGCAATAAATTAACAGCAGAACGAGTAGAAACGTCCGATGGAGGGGGTTAAACAAGCAATCGTCCGAGAACCCAATGAAAATTTAATTTTTTTGTTTCAGATTAAATGCAAAACATACAGTAAAGTCTGAATAATCGAGCAGTATTTGAGAATGTTGCATGAGCAGAGCTCCAGAAATAATTGAATAAGGTAAAGAAGACCCACTGAAAAATTAATATTCCAGGAAAACCATTGCAATTTAATATGCAGTCTAACATGGGCCAAAATATCCACTAACATGCCCAAAATCACAGCAGCTTGCAAAGCAGTCCTATGAATATCCTTTACCAAAGCCTTAGGCAAAGAATTAAAGAAACATAAATCCATTAAATTTAAAGAGCAGCCAGAATCTAGTAATGCCCGGATAGATACTGTTCCACAAAGCAACAGAATGACAGGTTACGATGCAAAGGGTACTCCACATATTTGTAGTTGACAGTGACCAAAAGATTGAGGCATCTTTAATTGTCATTGAGAATTGACATTAGTTCTGTTTAAGCTGCATTGTTGACAAAAACACTGTTCCCATACATGTCCAAGTTTATCATAATAAGTACAATGTAAACAAAGAGTATTATTCCTAAATGAAACATTAGAATCTGACGATTGACCTAATGCTGACAGAGTTTGCATCGTCTGAGTTGCATGTTGTTGCAATTGACTGCAAGTCACAGTAGATGTTCCCACAAGCTGTTGGTGACACATAATTAAGTTATCTAAATCGATAAATGATGTTGGTCAATTATCAAAGGCACACAGTGTATGAGTTGCATCATTCAGGCCAGAAAGTATTATATCACAAATCTCAGTCTCTGAAGTTAGAAACATTTTAGCGTATGTGCGGACACAAGAAATATACCCCATTAAATCTTCCTGCAATGTCTGCACTGCATAATAATACTGCGCCAAAAATGTTGACCTTAATTGCAGAGGAAACAAAAATTGCAATACTGAAGTATGGAAATCTACAATTTCAAGTGATAAATTTAATGCTGAATGCAACAGATGTTGAATTTTACCTTTTGTAACTGTTAATAGAATGTGAAACAACTCATAAGACCCATACTTGTTTCATTTAATTCTTTCTCAAGTTGAACAAAGAAATCCAAAAAATTTAAAGCCTGTTGTGGCTTATTCGCTATAAGATGAGTATTTGATAGCAATTTCTGCGCTGGATGGTCAAGTTTTAACAATTGAAATTGAAAATGTGTTTAAATGCGTGCTGAAATATGCTTTGGCTCATCCTGAACTAATGGTGTAGTTAGATCAGAAGCAGGCAATTCTGATGCTAAGTCAGACATTTCTTTACCCGACTAGCTGAAATTGAACTCTTTTGAAGCAAGGCTGTATAATCAGTTTAAGTCACTTTAAGTTTTCTATTTCCAAACTCATAAATGTCGAATGTTGTAAAAAATTTGCACGTTCAGTATAATGCAAAATACGCGCTCATAAATGTCACTCCCCGTAGCAATAGAAAATAGTAAAGTTTGCTCGGCAATAAGTGTAGTAAATTCATATAATTGAAATGTACAGTTATGAAAGTATATCGCCCTTGGAAAAATTAGAAATGTTCAGCGTAGCTTCAAAGTTATCTTTTAATTGTTTAACCAAATTTGGTATAGCATCCATTGGATCTACTCTTAATCCTCTTAATCTAAACAAAAATGTAATTCTTCCTTATGAAGCAATTCTAAATTACAAGTTGCCATTGCGAAGTTTTGTGTGCAATGAATATGCCAAGTTCTTTCCAAAAATCATGAACGGAATAATGTTACATGTGACGTGCAAGGAAAACCAGTTTACAGTTTTAGAATGGCTGCAAGAACACTGCAAGGTTTAAGAACACCTGAATACATAAAAATAGCAATTACCTAACCCACTTCGCTAAACCAGAAAAAGAAATTCTCCTAACATTAGGTTCCTAGCATGCATTTAGTGCCCTATAATGGTATTTCATTTCATGCTCCTGCTACCATTTGTAACATACTGCTACTTTTGTAGTGATAGGAAATAAAAGGAAAGGTAACTCAATACAAATTATCTAATGATCATATTGTTATAGTGCTGGGCCCATTTTACTAACACTTCGAAACACAAAGTGTCCCCAGAGGTTACATATTATTTAAATCTCGTGACAAAGTAGGAAGGGAAATGAATTCAAGGATTCACAAAGCAACTGCCAAACTCAATAAAATTTGATTTCTTGCAGCCAAAGCATAAAACTATATTCTTTATAATACAAAATATTTGAACAAGTTTACACATAAGTTAGCTTTAGTACATTTAACTGTATTGCTATGAAGCTTTAGTTTCTCTTGGGTTACTCCACGATAAAAAAATTTACAATTGTGATTTAACATGAATTATTCTCACTCTGACCTGAGAAGTTAAGGAAAGTTGCCACATGCACTAAATGTTTCAACTTAGAAAGTTACTTACTCGAAAGGATTTTGTAGTAGAAATTTAGAAAAAGCTCAGAAATGGTGTGCGCATGACAATGCTTCCCTAGAGCCTGTCACGATGCGATGCTTCCCTAATAGATGACAAACCCAGACTTTCTTCTCTCTCCAGCTCGCCTTGCTTGTCCCTGGGGTTGCTCAGGCCACCTCACACGTGATATGATGTCAGGAACATATGCAGTGCCACCCAGTCTATTTGTGCTGCCATCTTTTGACTAAAAAAACTGCAGTGCACTGGTCAGTAGTGCAGGAAGATGTAGCTTGCTTGTGGTATTTACTTTCAGCCAGGCACAGATGGACGCCATGTATACTGGCAGCTTTCTTGTAGAGCTCAACATCGATCAGCAGCATAAATTATTCTGTGAGGATGGAGCCAATATAGCTCAATTTTTAATGTAAATATCTTAGAACTTTAAACAAAATCGTTAGAGCCATTTTTTTTAGAAAAAGCAAAAATGTCAAAAAAATCTTCTAGGTAGTCTGGGGTGAGAGGATTTTCTTGAAAACCTTTGTGTTGCATCTTTGGAAGGTACTGAACCTAAATAACCAAGTTTGATATTTATCTCATCCTTTTTTTTGAGTTACGCTGTTCACAGTCACACATGGAACTTTTTCTAAAAATTCTTTTTTTGGGGGGGGGGATTCAGGGAGCCTCAAAACATGTATTTCTGGTGAAATCTTTGTATCAAATTTTTGGGTGGAATGCAATACCTTCCCTACCTATGTATGTGGTAGAGAAGGTAAAAAATTTGTAGATCTATTTAAAACGCACAATTTATTTAAAATAACTTAATTTTTGTGGCATAAGCATTTTTGTGGTTTGAATTGAAGTCCTATTGATTTTCACTTATTTTTTGCGATTATATGGAAAGAGTATGGAATTTTAAGGCCAGTATATAGCATACACTTCATAAACATTTGACTATCACTGTTTTCATTGTATCTATAATGAAATGTGTAGCTATTTGTGCAAAGTTTTATCTCGAATAAAGTGAAGTAGGCAAAAAATAAGCGTTTGTAAGGATAGTTTGTATATCCACCTATAAACAAGAGGGTAGAGAAAGTTATGTAAATGCAACACATTAGATTTTTTTTCTCATTAGTGTAAGTTTCATAATTAAGCATAACATGTATCAGATTATATAATTAATTTACAATTAATAATATTAAAAAAGAATTAACCAATCTGTATGAGTGAGTCTTCTCCCCTTCTTACAAATTGTAATATTAACAGGTCTGTTTAATTTTATGGCTTCTACTATGCATCTAATTACCCTACGGATGGAATAGGATCAGAAATGGAAGTGGATTTCAGTACTGCTTATTGCACCTCTGGAACGGGTGCAGCAAAGAACACAGACATGGGGTGGCAGGTTCGCACAGGCAGGGTTCCTTATGTCTTCAGATATTGTGTCCTGACACTGGAGGAACCATCCACACAGACCTCCCTCTTTGGTGTCTTGCTGGGGATCCATCACTTCCTGGATGCCAGGGCATAGCAAACTTCACTGCAAACCTCTGCTGTCCACCTACTTGATTTTTCAACCCTGAATCATGATAAGGGAATGAAATGACAGGAGTTGGGGGACAGGAACATTTGCAACATTATTATAATCCACCCCAGCATTCGCTTACCAACCAGGAAAAATCATGAGAAAACCCAAAGTCAGAGTGACCAACCCAACAGGAATCACTTGGGACCTTCCTAATTCAAACCTCACATGTCATCATAGAGGCATTTTGTTCAATTAATTACCCTAACCTTCTATGGTGTACTGGAATTCTTTTGAATGAAACAAAGTTTTTTTATATTATCTCATCTGTTAAGAGGTTTCTTTAGCACTTTTCTCGTACTTTACCCAAATAATTGCCTGTCTTTAGTCGTGGTAACTTTCGGGTTATCTTATTTGCTGAGCGCCTGTTATTGTATTACTAGTTTGAATTTTGGGTTCTTTGTCCTCCACCTAGCTATTATTACCCAGTCGAGCAAATCTCTTGAACAGGGTGTGTAAACGGAAAGGAGTTGTTACTAAAAGATAACACTGATAAAAGAATTTGTTTTTACACTTTTATTGCCGTGACACTTCCTTAATTTCACATATTTACTCTTGATACACGCCCGACTGAAACTGTTACATTTTCGAATTTAACTATAATCACTTATTTGCCAGTTTCAGTGAGGCCGTGTAAACTTATTTCCTAACAATGCTTATAATTAACAGACATCTCAAATCAATGTCATACAATAATGTTAATTTACACTACAATCACTCTGGCATTCACAGTGTTGTGATATAAAATACTGCCACACTTTCATATATTTCCCTCCCCTTTTACATTCACAATGATAATAGTCACCATATGTAATCATAAATAATCCCATTTGTTCTGCCAAATCCATTGCCTACATTTCTAGTTTTTTCGCATTCCAAGATAATGTGACATGCCACTGCTTCTATCCACATATTACATATATCTTCCCTCACAACACATCTTTGTCATTCCATATTTTGCCCAGGCAAACTCGTCTCTTCCATGCTTGTTACGTAGATCATTGTATTTTTATCTCTAAGACTAGCCATAATTTATCTTTATATATCTTCTATCCTTAGTCTTTATTGCTTTCAAAAATCCTTATTATTTCCATTAAGATAACCCCCATCCCATTTTTTTTTTTTTTTTTTGTTTTTTTAATGTATTGAAGAAAACCTGTTGTTTCACTTGTTTATGGTTATTTTCTGCTGCAAATTCAAACATTGCTTTAGGATATTATCGTTCTCTAATGCATTATTCTAAACCAATATGTTAAAGTTTGTTCCAATATCTTGCCATTGCTACCCACCCTACTTTGTTCTGCTAAAGCCATTTGGATATGCTTCTTAGCTCCAGCAGCAGGTTTTTAAAATTTCTAGATAAATAATTGACTTTTAACAACTACCTTCATTTCAGTATAATTCTACATCATACAAGTATGACCATACTCCAACTATGATCCATATAAAAGTAATATTTATGTTATTAATCTCTTTTAAAGTGAGAACATATTTCCCTATTATTTAATAGTAAAACATGTTTTCTAATCCTGAATTATGTTTCTCTTGAAAGAAAAAACTGAAATCTAGATTATGAACTTAATATCAGGGAATTTGGCCATACATAACATTAGAAGTAAGAAGTATCATACCTGATGGAATTGTACATATAATTCTGAATTTTTACTTTCTCTACAATTTAACTGTAGCATATAGAAGTATTGGTTTCCACCCAAACATTTGATACCAAGATTTCACCAGAAAACATGTTTTGAGGCCCCTAAATCCAAACAATGCATTTTTAGAAAAAAATTCTGTATGTGTGTTTGTTCATAAACAGCACAACTCAAAAATGAAATGTTGGTTAAATGCAAAACTTGGTATTTAAGTTGTGTCTTCCAAGCATGCGACACAAAGAATTTCAAGAAACTCCCCCAACCCACACTAGCCTTTACATGGAAATTTTTCATTTTCTCAAAAATGACTAACTATTTTGATTAAAATATTATATGTTTAAGATATCTTGCACTTTCTTGGAATAACCTGAAGACCTCTTCTTTCTGAATGAAGTTTTTTTTTACGTTCTTTAACCAGGTAGGTCATATCGTGCATTGAATGAATGAAATGTGTGAAATGATGTTCAATTGAGCCTGGGGTCCATAGAGCTTAATGTTACCTGACATTCATCTTCTCAGAATAAGGGAAAATCCCAGAAAAAAGCCTTATTCGCGTAACTCACCCTAATCAAGATGCAAACTCGGGACCTTTCGAACGTTAGGCAGACATGCTACCACACACCACAGAAGTGGGCTTCATTTTTCCTTGTTTTCATACAAGGAGTATGAAATTTCAAAGCCGTCATATAGCAATCCTATCCTATAGCCTACTGGTATTTAAGTTTGGCATCTTCTAAGCATGCGACACGAAGAATAGCTCTAACAATATTGTTTAAAATGCCATTTGTTTAAGATATTTGCATAAAAAATAAAATGTTTATCTTCAATTTTCTGGACACAGCCTGTGAAGTTCTCATCATTATGAATGATGTTTGTGTAATGATAAACCATAAGCGATATTCAAAATCTTACTACACAAAAAGTATACATCTCATTAAAGATACAATTTATGCAAAAATTTTTGTGGCATTAATCATTTCCAAGATATTCTTTGTTATTGGTTTGAATTCTGAAGCACTTATACTTTTTTAAGTAGCAAGTCACTATTTGTTTTTTCTCATGGTTATGCAAGGAACTTAGAATATCAGTCATCACATAGCGATCCACTTTTTAAAAATGTGATTACACTTTAGCCTGTTGTATCCCCTCTTATATCTACAATGAATGTGTAAATAGTAAAGAAAGTGTACAGAAAGAAATAGATGAATAAGCTTTTTAAGAATGGTTTGTAGAAGAGTGAGTAGAGAGTCATGTGAGTGCAACACATCAGAATTGTTTTTTTCTCAACCATTGTTTCTTATGTCCGGTTGCAGGAAAGAAAATCAAATCACTTACTGATTGTCATTCAGTTAATCTCTAATCAGTTTGATTTTTTGTTGGGTTGCACAAATGCTAATCACCAATCACAGGTGTTCATCAAGATTACGGAAATGGATTTGGCAACAGTGCATTTTAGAAACCGCAGCCAGCGGATGATGCTGCTTTATTTGCTTGTTTAAAGCTTTGTGAGCGGAATGCCTGTTGATTGCGTTTAAAATAGGTGAAAATGAATGGCTCAAGAAGCATTAGGAGCGTCTATCGAGGCTGGGAGCTTTTAGAAAACCCATTAATTTGGCTTTAGAACAATAACATAACCAAAAGCAAATTCGCAAAAGAATACATGGATGTTGGAAGCTTTACATCATTGTTAAGCTGAAGAGAGTCTTTTAACAACATACTTATTTTTAATGTGAAGAAACAAGTTCCCTCTCTGTTATTCACTTTATTCTTGGTTATTGGTTATTGGTATGTATTCTCTACTTCTAAAAACTGAAATGATTTACGTGCCTCTTTTAGATCGAAGTTGTCTCAGATGCTGTAACTAAGAACTGTCTGATTTAAATTTACCACACTGATTAAAGCAGTTGGTAGTATACGTATCTGCCTAGCTTGGCAAACATTTCCTTTATGCTATTGTTGGAATATACTCAGTGTTTGTTATGGTAATTTTGTTAATACTTTATTTTATTTGTCCAGTGTATTTTAAATTATTTAAATTATAGCTCAGTTTATAGTAACTGACTCCTTTTTAGAGTGTATTTTCATGCTTGTAAGGTAAGACAGTTAAATATTAATTGTAGTAATTTAATTTCAGTAAAAAGTGAATTTTATTTCATGGGCAATGTGAATGCTTTTTTTCTTTATTAATACAATTCTTTACTTATATTTTTTTACTTTCTCTACTACGTATAGTAAGTAGGGGAAGTATTGTATTCCACCCAAAAATTCAATACCGAGATTTCACCGGAAATACATGTTTTGAGACCCCCTGAATCCAAAAAAAGCATTTTTGGAAACATGTCCATGTGTGTGTCTGTGTGTGAACAGCATAACTCAGAAACGAACAGTCGGATAATCACCAAACTTGGTATTTAGGTTCAGTATCTTCCAAGGATGCGACACGAAGGTTTTCAAGAAAATCCCCTCACCCCAGAGTACCCTTTACATGGAAGATTTTTCGAAAATTTTAATTTTCTCAAAAATGGCTCTAACGATTTTGATTAAAATATCATATGTTTAAGATATTTTTATGACAAATAAAATGTATATCTTGAATTTACCTGGGAATGTCTCCAAAAGTATTATCCATTGTGAACGACTTTTGCATAACTGGTAAACCATAAGAGATAGACAAAATTTTACTACACAAAAAATGTAGATCGCATTAAAATACATAATTTATGTCGTATACATTTTTTTTGTTGAGTGAACCATTTTCGAGATATTGCTTGTTATTCCCTTAAATTTTTCAATACTTATTTTCTCAAATGGGAATTCGTTATTCATTTTGTCTTTGATATGCAAAGAGTATTATTCTGTGGCAAAGGGAATGGTGCTGCACCTAGCAACCAGCTATTAAGAGATATGTATGTGCTTAAAGGCTACTGTATTTCCAAATTGCCCTTGTAAATATATATTCCCCTTACATCTACAAGAAAATTAGCAATAAGATAGACTCTGCAAATGTTTATCTCGATTAACATGAAGTAGATGGAGAATAAGCGTTTGTATAAATAGTTTGTACAAGAGTAGAGAAAGTCATGTGAGTGTAACACATCAGATTTTTTATGTCCTGGACATGCAAAGAGAATGGAATGCGCCACATAGCAACCAGCGCTTAGAATATTTGACTATCGCTTAAAACTACCATATTCCCCTTGCATCTACAAGAAAATTAGCAATAAGATTGACATCTCGATATCTCGATTAACATGAAGCATATGGAGAATAAGCGTTTGTAAAAATAGTTTGCACAAGAGTAGAGAAAGTCATGTGAGTGTAACACATCAGATTTTTATAATAAGGCTTTTTGACTTTCTTTTGTAAATCTACAGTTAATTATTTACCCTTTCTTATATACAATACAATTATAACTCACCTTGTGAATGGATACAAGATTTTGGTTGTTTAGAAAGCTGCTGCTCCTCCTCCTCCTCCTCCTTCTTCTTCTTCTTCTTCTTCTTCTTCTTCTTCTTCTTCTTCTTCTTCTTCTTCTGAAAAAACAGTTCATGAAACAGTTGAATGTTATTAACTTTTTTGTGCTTGGTTGCTAACCATAACAAAATAAATACAATTAATTTACAATTTCTTGCAGTTAAATAAATCATATAGTAATTAATACAAATAACATATGTACAATTCTAATTCATTTCAAAACATTGTGTTCAAATTTTCTCTTTTGTTATATTTATTATGCTTTACAACACTTTTGGTTCATTCTTTATAACATATTTCACTTTTAATGTCATTTTTCTTTTTCTTTCTCTCATTTACAATTAATACAATTTTAATTGACTTTTCACAACATATAAATGCTTTATGGAAATAATATTGTATAAATTGTATTTTCAAACAATAATTATTCATGATGCAGTGCATTCATAATAATATATGTTAATTCTTGCCCACTCCCTTTCATTTTATGATTTTAGTATGGCTTAACAAATTTATGCAATACATCCATACATCCACTCCTTTCATTAATAACTGCGTCAAATGCCCTTTTCTTTTCAATCACTTTTATGGCATTTTAATTTGTTTTTCTATGCAACTCTTTCTCACAGGAGAAAGCATTGAGCATTGATACATGTGTCAGCCTGCCATCGTAGTGAATCCCGGATACACTGATGTATCCCAGCCTTCCATAATACAAACATGTAGATTCTGAACATCTGGTACTGGGGTTCGACACACAAGAACTTTCAAATGTCCCCATAAATAAACGTCCAGTGAGTTTAGGTCTGGAGAGCGTGGAGTCCAGGCAATTGGTCCATCTGTCACCAAATCTGTTATTTAGAAGCCAGTGGACATTAGCATTAAAATGAGGAGGTGCTCCATCGTGCTTGAAGTACATATTTTGTCGCACAGCTAAGGACACATCTGCTAACAGATCAGGTACAACATTCTCTACGAAATTATGCTAACTTTGACCGTTGAGCTTGGGTGAAAGAATGTGAGGCCCTACCAAACAGTCACCAACAATGCCGGCCGAAACATTGACAGAAAATCTTTGTTGATGATTTGCTTTAACAGTTGCGTGAGGATTGACTTCACCCCATACATGCCGATTGTGATAATTTACAATCTGATCTCATTGAAACGATGCCTCATCTGTGAACAGCATTGTTGCACTAAAATTAGGGTTGACACTTTGTTGCATAAACCATTCGCAGAAGCTTACCTGTGCAGGAAAATCAGCTGCTGATAGTGCCTGCACATGTTGTAAATGGTGTGGATACAGCCGGACCTTGTGTAACACTTGCCAGACAGTCAGGTGGTCAACATTCATTGTTGCAGCTACTTGTCTTGTACTGACTCTAGAGTTGTCAACTGCCTGAAGAATTGCCTCCTCCTGTTGCGGTGTCCTCATCCTTCTAGGCCTCCTCCGATCATGAGTATCAGGCTGAAATGCCTCATGTTCCCTAATAGCTACAAACATTGAGTGCAAGCACCATTACCGTCTGCTAATCCATACATCAAATGGGCATCTGCCATCTCTGCATTTGTGTACACTGCCATTGTACGAGCCAAGTCTGAGATCAACTCTACTAGTACATAGTAACCCATGGGCTTGCCAAGGTCGTACTGTTCACTGGAACAGTTGATGTTACCTGTAAACAAGCAATGATGTAAGTCACATGGCAACAGGGACATATAAAACAGAACATTGGCGGTGCACCTACAATAATGACAACGTAACCAGACGTAACGAAGAGTGCATGTTCCCCATGATTGTAACGTTCTGTTCGTATGTGTCACCCATGATAAATGTGTTGCAGAAAACAAAGCTGGAACATGGAAACAAAGCTTTTCCAGATCCATGTTCATATAACATAATTTCTTTGTCTACGTGTGAGAAATGTGACTTGCATTTTGTGCCGTACATTTTTGTTACACCCTTTATATATTTTACATGTAATAATTTTTTTTTACATACATTAAAATATAAAATTCTGGAGTATTTAGTGTAAGTGTTATTAATTTTTCTTTCTTTTTGATTTATTCTTCTTCCCTCTCCTGGAAGTTATTTGAATGGTCTTAGACTCTGTTTCCAATCAATTTTCCACTTCTTTCTTGCATTCCACATGTGTGGTTTCCAAATTTTTGTACTACTGTGTAGGTACTATGTATAACAATTCCATCTGGTATGTTCTTTTGCTTGTTGCATCTGGTAAATATTTTTCTTAGTAGTACCTTGTTATTGATAGAGGTTCCCATTCCTTTTCTTTACTATCTTTCTTTTTTTTTTTTTGGGAGGAGGGCTTCTGAATTCTCTCAAAACCTATTACACACTTTTCTCCTTCTGTCAGTTCTTTATCCCATGGTATTGTTGATGGTAACATGTTGAATGCTGGATTTGCTTCTGTTCCTATCATCAATTCTGCTGGGTGAAGGTTGTTGCATTTATTATATAGTTTTGTAAGTTTTTAATTGTTTGGCAATGATCTACCCAGCTTGAATGGTTTCTATGACACAGTAATCTAAAATAAATAGATATGTCCCTTAGGCATATTTCACATGGATTTCCTTGAGGAAAGTATGCTGAGAAGTAGTACGGAGCAATGCCCTACTTATGCTCGGACATTTTTGCTTGTTTTTTCATGGTGAGATTCCCTGTCGCCACTACCTATTGTGTTCAGTATGATTTCCACGGGCTTTAACTATGATACTGCACCACAATTTTCATTGAAGGCTGCGTCTAAGAACAGGAAGGGAGATGTTAGCCCACTCCTCCTGGCAGACTTTCCAGAGTCCTTCGATTGTGGTGGGACGCCGAGAAGCAAGGCGCTGTTTCAGCAGACCAAATCTGCAAAAATCCATTGGCAAGACATCTGACAACTTCACAGGGATCCTTTTAAATGGTATCAGATTGACATCCGTTTCAATAACTTTCCAGTGGTAGTAATGCTGGGAAGACCAAGAAGTGTGACCAGATGCTTTATCCATGTGGATCCAAACATTTGGGGCATCCTCACCGTACAACCAAAGAATCTCTTCATAAAAAATTGGATCCATTACATTCCTTTGCTAGTAGGCTGCATTAATTTTTACATTGTTAGCAACTCTGTGAATGCCAAGTTTCCCCCAGAGCAATAACCTGCAACCACCATGAATCCCTTGGAAAACTTTTCCTTGTTTTCCCGAATAAAGTTGGAGTGCCCCTTTTAGCCCACTTGATGGTAATAAATGGTTCGGGTTTTTTTTTTGTCACCTAGATAAACCCATGCTTCATCTAAAGAACCCACCCATTGCCACTTTTCACCTGTCAGGTGGTGTTCATAGAGTTTTCTTGCATTGATGAAGCATTCTCTGATGTGCTGCTCTTTCAAGACGTGTCCACGTGCTTTATGACACCTTTCTGGACCCAAATTGCTGTGTATTATTCGATAGACAGTCCTTTTGGATATTCCAATGCGGCTGGAAATGCTTCTTTGGGTTGGTAGGTTTTCTTGAGTCACTGTTGCACTCACCTTGGCTACTACTGCTTTAGGTCGTGGCCGTTTTCTTGCGAGTTTTTTTGCATACTAAGCCTCAGGTGGGAATCCATTTTAATGCAACTGTGTTATATGCCCTACACACAACTTACTTGTGGTAAGACCTTTTTGTTTGCACCTTTCCACTATCATTGAAAGGCTGTAACCGGCATCGGAAAGCCCAACAATGTACCCCTGCCACAAGTCAGGTATTTTTGAAGCCATTACAACTAAACTTTGCCTCAGACTGGCCCAGCAGACAGCTGGCACTCGCAGTGAGCTGATGCAGTAGTAAACATAAGCAGTTTGACCAATGACAGGAGAGGGCAAATCAAAGTTGTCCAAGCTTAAGTGGGGCAGCTCTCCATACAATTTAATTCCTTTTTCCCTTAATTAGTTTGTTTTGGATCGGATCTGATATAAACATTTATTGCTCGTGTATCAGTCATTCGTAACTTATTTCCTCTTCTGTAAACCCAACATAGAGCATTTATATACGATGTATCTGATAATTCTATTTCATTATCTAACGTGTTTTGGATCACTTCATCTGCCTATATTTTGATGGAGTTTGGGATAGCTCCACATTTGTGTGTGTAAGGTTTTATCCCTTCTACATGAAAATAATGTGTATTTGTTAAATTTTCCAGGTTTTTTTGAAAATACATTTTTGTATTTTAGCAGTATGTTCATTAGGTCCTTCTTCTGTTCTTTAGTGATGTTATGCATTCATCCATTTTCTTCTCAAATATCTCACTGTTGGTTGTACTTTGCTTTTCTCTTCTCACGGAGTTATATAGTCTTTCCTTTTCTCTGAGTAGGAGTAAGATATATTTTCATTTTTGCAACTCAAGCAGAAGATGATGTCGCCAAGTGCTTATCTCTTTATAATTCTTATTTATTTCATCTTCTCTCAATATTTTTGTTCTTATTACTTCTATTTCTTCGTCGATGATTTCATTTTCAATAAACAATCCTTCTTCTAATTCTAGTTCCTCTATGGTCCTATTTTCATCATTACCATATTTTTCTTCCAACAACGGAATTATAGTCTCGTTGCCATTTTCTTTAATTAATAATGTATGCTGCTCAAAATATAATATTCTTAACCAATAATATAGATATCACTACCCAATAATATGTTTGTTGCTAGCTTAGGTACAACTAATGCTACCAATAAGCTCTTCCAGCTTATATTTCTAACATCACCTGATGCCTAATTCTTTCCTTTCTTTTGCCTTTGCCACACTACAATAAACTCTGCAAACAGGCAAGTAGTTTATTGTGCTGTTCTTTATTAGTTCCTGGAACAGATTTCGCTGCAGACAGTTGTAGTTCCAATGTCCACCATTGCTTTGCATTTCTTTTGCATTGTTTAGATTTATGTATGGTGGCTTCATTAACTCCATTTTGTTAAGGTTTAAGGTACTCCTTTTTGTGTATTCCAGTTCTTCATAGAACGTTACTGCCTGTCATTTCAGGGCTGATGTTGGCTCCAGATATGAGTTTTTCTGTGTTGTAGGACCATTAAGCGGGGCCATTTTCCGACAACATTGTGTTTGGGTGTTGTTATCCGCCATCTGCAGTTGAGAATTTGTAAGTTTGAAACTTGTGATTTCTGTTCGATTCTCGGTATGTATAGTTTTACTCTAAAGGTATAGTGTATTGATAGCCATGCCTAGGAACATTATTTCTTCTGTTTGTGTATATGTAGTTTAAACTAGTGTTTCTTCTTCCTGGATTTTCTGTATTCCTCCCAATTCTGCTAGGATAAGGTCCTGTTGTATTTCTTTAGTTGTTTCTATTGTTCTGGGGTTGGTAGTACTACTGTTGTGGGCATGATATGTTTGGCTGTTTTGTGCCCTTCCCCCATGAAAATTTTTATTTTTGTGTCTATTCTGATTGTTCTCGTTTTGATTATTTCTCAATTGTGTGTTATTTGATGGTCTGTGTTTTGAGTTTAGGTATGATGGTTCAAAGTACCTTATTGTAGCTTTCTGGTTGTGTCTGTTGAGTGTTTATCTGTGGTACCGACTGATACTCAAAAGCTGTGAATAATTCTATCATGCCTGTGAAATCCACAGGTTTTGTAACTATCAGGTTTCCTGTTCAGATAATGGTGGTTCAATCAGTTTACATTTATTGGTTATTTTAAGAAAATAGTCTTGCCATATTAATGTTTTCAGATGGTTGAATTTCCCTATCACTAGCTCCACCCTGATTTGGTTTTGCTGACCTGGAACCCAATACTTTGCTAAGAATAAATTTCTAAAAGATGCATAACTTTCATTTCCTGCAAATGTAGATTTTAGCCAATTTAACTTGGAATCTGATTAGAGTATGTACAATTATCATGTGTATTTGTTAAGTAGTGTGTATTTGCGATAGTTTATATCTTGTGTAATATTATTACGTATATTTGAAAAAGTGTGCTGTTATGTAATTATTTAACTCCATGTTGAGGACGCCAATTTGCGTTAGTAATTTAAGTTATGTAATGTAATATTTGTTGCCAACTTTGAAGAAGTTATTTAGCTGGATGCTGGATGTGAGATGAGAGAATGGCCCCCATGTATGTGCATCACTTTGGGAATGTATTTAGGTTACGTAATGAAGATACACTTTGAAGTTGGTTGATGCTTGGGACGCCAAATTTTGTAGTAGTGAAGATGATGCTTGTTTTAATTTGCCCTTTCTCGCATACAATACAATATAATTTGCCTTTCGTATCCATATGAGATTTTAATTTTTTAGAAAGTGTCGTCTTCTTCAGAAAATGCTTAACAGTTCTTGAAAAAATTGAATGTTGTTTACTTTTCTGTGCTTGGTTGCTAACCATAACAAAATAAATACATTTAATTTCAATTTCTTGCAGTTAAATAAATCACATAGTAATACAGTAGACCCTCACTAATTCGAAATTGGATAAACCGAAAACTGGTTAACCCATAGTAGCTGCTCGGTCCCTGCCTAATTACATGGAAAAATTTACCGCTTAAACTGAATTTCGGATAATTCATACTACGAACTAAAATTATTCTTCGTTTAAACCGAATATGTGTGTTGTGCTGTGCACTACCATATTTTCCGTTAAGCATTTCACATCAATTTTCTCAATACCGTACTGTAATTTCTCAACAATGGCCTTATTGCTTGCTTGCTGCTTATGTATCACTTCCACAGCATAAGATGCAAGGGTGGGGAAAGAGGGGATTGGTCAGCAGACCGCACACGGCTCGCAACTCTCAACAATCCGAGAGCTGTTTGTCTCTGCTTGTGAACAGTGAATTTTTTTCCCCCTCCCCCCTTTCGCTCCATCACTCGTTTTGCCGCCGAAAGAGAAACTTGCTCTCACGCTGAAACAAAAACAACAAACTTTATATACGATCGATAGTGGAGAGAAGACCAAAACACAGGTTGCAGAACATTTTCAGATTCCAAAGTGTACTACTCTCTCATCAATTATAAGTTCAAAACAGAAAATAGAGGCAAGACTGACAAGCAATATAGTAGCAATAGCAAGCGCATGAGACCAAAACATGAAAAGTTGGAGGATTCGCTGTTAGAATGGTTCCAATACATGCATTCACAGCAAATTTCACTGTTCGGCCCCATGCTTCGAAAAAAGGTTCGGGAAATCCCCAAGAAAGGAATTTCTGGGTTTGTGTCTTCTGAGGGATGGCTGTGGCATTTTCAGAAGAGGCATAAAATCAGTGCTGTTGTGTCTATGGGGAGGCACATAGAGTAATTGAGGAAGATGCTAATGAGTGGACGCGGGAGTTTCAATCTAACCTCTCTCATCATCACCCAAGAAATGTGTTAAATGTGGGTGAAGCAAGCATTTTCTATAACTTGATGCCTGAAAAAACACTACGTGCCAAGGGCAGAAAAATGCCATGGAGGAAAACCCAGCAAGGAGATACTGATGGTGGTCTTGTAATTCAGATGGTTCTGAGAAGCTCAAACCATTTGTGATTGGAAAATACAAAAATCCATGTTGTTTTAAAACTGTTGATCTATTCAATCTGCCAAGTCAGTACAAGAATAACAATAAAGCTTGAATGACCAAATCTTTTGAAGATTCAACAACAAATGGCTGCGAGAAAGAGGAACATTTTGCTAACTTTGGACCACTGCTCGGCACATCAGTTCGATGACCTGGAACTTCCAAACATAGAAGTTGTCTTCTTATTAGCTAACACCAGGAGCCATCTGCAACCATTGGATCAAGGAATAATCGCTCCAATGAAGCATAATTACAGACGTTGACTGGTTAAGGCTGCCATGATTGCAATAGAACTACAAGAAACTGTTCCACATTGGAATGTACTGCAAGCTATCTGCAACATATCTGCTGCTTGGGATGAAGTTACAACAGACACCATAACTAAATGTTTTAAGAAGGCCTGGACAGCAAACCGATGATCCACATCTGAACTTATAATGTGGATACAATTGGGATTCTGATAATGCTCTTCTACACGCTTACACCCGGTTGGTGCCCTCTTGTACCATCATTATGGAACAATGGACATAGGTAGACAACATCATCTGTGATGTTGAAGAACCAGTCATCTGCTGATGATGCAGAAGATAATGATAATTCTTTACTGTCATCTTCTGAGGTGGAACATGAAGATGTGAACCCGTGCAGAAGTTGCAGCTGCAATTTCCGTTCCCGAAAGATTTGCTGCCACTTCTAATGTCTCCATGGCATTTCAGGCTGCCCTGGATGCGGTATCTTCAGAGAGTGCCATAATATTATGACCAATGGTCCACCAAACAACAATTAATGATTTTTTTCAAATTATAGAACTAAAATGTATAATGGATAAGAGTTGTAACTAAAACATTTGTTCCGATTAAAACTTAGTGTTAAAAGAACGGTATATTTAAAGTGTTTTTTAAGGTTATTGTTTGTTGTATTATATGACTCGCTAATTCAATGAATACATTTTGCCAAATAGTACTGTTTAAAAAAAAAATTACGACTAGCATTTGACAGAATACTTTCTCCATTAAACAAATGCCAGATATACTGTATACAGCAGTTATTTTTACTTTTTCTTAGAGGTCATGAAAGTGGAACAGCCTCATTTGTTGGTACGCATAACAAGAGAGAAAGTGAACTCAACAGTCATATTTTACCATTTCAGATAATATGGGACTATTTTTACAAAAAACCTCATTAATTCAAACTTCGTTAAACCAAATTGGCTCTTTTTTTGGTCCCTTGGAATTCAGTTAAACGAGGGTCTACTGTACAAATAACATATTTTCAAAACATTTTTCAGTTCAGGTTTTGCTTGTTATATTTATTAGGTTTTACAATATCTTTATTGCTAATGCAACAGTTTTAGTTTGTTATTTATAGTGTATTTCACTTTTGACATTCATTTTTCTTTTTCTTTCTCTCATTTACAATTAATACATTTTAAATGAACCTTTCACAACATATAAATGCTTTATAGAAGTATTATTGTACAAATGGTATTTTCAAACAATAATAATTCCTCATGACACAATTCATTCATAATAATATATGTGAATTCTTATTCACTCCCTTTCATTTGTTATTTTAGTATGGTTTAGCAAATTTATTTAATACATCAATTCCTTTCATTAATAACTGCGTCAAAACCCAAAATAAAGATACTTATGAAAAGAATTTAAATTACATACAATAAAAATAGGCTCTTTTATACATTTTTTTCACCTGAAAATAATTTTATAATGTAATATTTTGTATCTTTTAGGCAGAAAAGTATATATTACAATCACAATATTTATACATATAGCATTGAGGAAAACAGCTGGTAGTAGAATTATATATTACTTTAGCAAAAGTTAATGCAACTATAGGTTAGTTTTTTGGGCATTTGGATCCCTGAATACACTCGTGATTGGCAATCAAGACACTAACCAGTAAAAGATCTGCTGATCAAATCTAACAAGAGAATAATCTGTAATCAAACACTGATTGGCCTTTCAGCAACAGCAGTTTTACTAATCACCAATCAATGCTTTAATTGCTGATCAATTTTGATTTGCTTTCCTGCAACTGGGCATTAGAATTTAAATTTATTGCATTTACGGAAATTAAATGACTCATTCCATATGTTGGGGTGCACCATTGGCTACAGATTTTGTTAGACGTTCTTCACCACCATTTCATTCCTAGCTACATCATCTTATTTCCAGACAGTGTGCCCCTCATTTTTCTTGTTCTGTCCACTTCTTGCTTACAAACATCTTGCACAATTCAGGATTTAAATTCCCTCTTGTTTGTGAAAAGCATCCATTGGTCATCACTGGGATTCCAAAGTGTATACTCTTCCATAACAAAGAAAACAAAAATTTGGGGAAAATACATCTTTATTTCTCTACATAGTCTTCTTTCAGCTCGATACACTTTTCCCAGTGATGTTCAATAGCTTCAATACCCTGTTTATAGTGAGAATTATCGAGTTCTGCAAAATAGCCATCAACTGCAAACTCCACCTCTTTATTGTTGGCAAATCTTTTACCACCAAGCCATTTCTTCAACTTTGGAAACAAAATAATCACAGGGGGCTAAGTCTGACAAATAGGGTGCATAAGGAAGCAATTCAAACTTTAACTCATTGATTTTGGCTATGGTGATAATGGATGTGTGAACTGGTGCATTGTCTTGATGAAACAGAACTTTCTTTTTTGCTTGATTTCATCATTCAAACGTTGCAATAACTTTGCATAATACTTGTCATTGATTGCTTTTCCTTTCTGAAGATAATCACTGAAAATTATCCCACGTGCATCCCAAAAACTGACACCATGACCTTGGCTGCAGATGGAACTGTCTTCGCCTTCTTTGGAGCCGATTCTCCCCTTTCAATTCACTGTTTTGAGTGTTCCTTCATCTCAGCTGTGAAGCGATGGACCCATGGTTATGAATCAATGCAAAAACTCGGCTTTATTGCAGCGAAACATCGCCAAACACTTGACTGAAACATCCTCACAATGCTGCTTTTGATCCATTGTGGGTAAACACGGCACCCATCTTGCACACAGCTTTCTCATGTCTAAATTTTCAGTTAGTGTGCGATGTACAGCAGTTTTTGAAATGCCTACAATGTCTGCTAGCTTGCGCACTTTCAGTTGACGGTCATCCAATACCATTTTGTGGATTTTCTTCACAATTTCTGATGTGGTCATCTCATTTGTTCGGCCACTGCGATGTTCATCTTGGGAGCTCAAACTCTGCCACCTAATATTTTACTGTTGTAAACGAAGGGGCAGACTCCCCCAGAGTAGAATCTAGCTCTGCTTTAATATTAGTTGGACTAAGACCTTTCAAATGAAAGTATTGTATCATACAATAATGGCCAGTTTTATCCATGTTTACAAATTCGCTGAGAGTTCACTATTAATCGCTGCCAAACAATTACTAAACAACATAGTATTGTCAAACTTCAAACTTAAGCTCTATATGGGTGGTACTTTCTACCATAGTCATTTGTTTGAAACAACTGCTCTATATATATGTCAGATTGGGTACTTCATGGACTGCCCTCGTACATAGTAACAATTAAAATCTATTGCAATAGGGTGCATAGAAGGAAAGCAAAGCATACTTTTTGCTTTACAGAAAATTAAGGATAATTATCAACAGTTAATTTAAAATATATAATTGATAGTCAATGCTATTCAGCATCTTTAAAGTAGCATACAAACACTGGATATTTTCCAATGAAAAATTAAGTTTCTTGATATAAAATAAACCCATTCGTGTTGAGCCTTTATCGAATTTTCCAAAACATTCTGACGTGTGCAGCTTAACATCACACATTGGTCCACAGTAGATAATTTGTTTTCTGGCTTTGGCAAGGCCCAAATTTATTTCCAATTTTTAGGAATTTTTCTATTAAAAATTACCAAATCAATTATGGGGGAAAAAAAAAAAAAAAAAAAAGTACATCTTGCAGCATAAAAAATTCTATAGGTCACATTTTGCAAGTTTGTTTTCAACAGAAATACACATTTAAAAAATTGTTGAGAGCTACAATTTAATAAGATTTTATTCTAACCAGTAGAGCTATGGTACATCATAGATGAAATGCATCTATTGCGAGCATTTTCAAAGAATTAATAACTATCACTTTGAGTATAGTCCAATACATTAATAACATTGATTGCTATTAAAATCATTGCACACATTGCTCAGTCAGATTGACTCATAACAGTAGTTATTGTCCATGTTCTTATCCAAGACCAGTGCAAAGTTTGATGAACAGCACAGTGTAGTTATATACGAGTGGCTGGCCGGCCCTGTCTGGCATTCAGTGCAGCTGGATATCTTTCGTGGGTTCTAGAGTCAACTCCCACATCCTCTTACACAGTTAATTCCAGTGATGACCATAGTCTAGTTAATTGAGGTCTCCTTTCATGTATCTGAAATAAAATAAGTACACAAATTTTCAGAAGATTAATAAATGTATAGTGCCTAAAGTAGAGAGCATGTGTAACACGAATAATGAGGCTTTCATAGGGATTGAGCATAAAAATAAAATCAGTACTATTTAAAATATCAATAATGAAAATGCCATTTTTTAATCAAATGTTTTTAATATTACATTGTGTTTCAGATACTGGAATACATGATACTTTTGAAAGAATGAAGTGGGGTTTTAGGGTGCAAAACCAGAAAGCACATTATTGCATAATGATACTTTGGAATTGGCAGATATTAATAGGAATGCTTTATTTTATTTATTCTAGAACAAAAGCATTAAATTAAAGGTATACAAAAATAAAGAAAATTGCAGAAATAAGGCAACTTCTGGGAAAAATGGGAAACTGAAACTCAAAGTTATGAAGTTTTAAAAGGTGCCCACTATTCCAGCAAAATACACATCATTATTGAACCAGAATATTGACTGCTTATGTATGTAGTGAAATGCACTTCTCAGCTCACAGCTATATGTTGGCAGTATGCATAGCTGCAAGGTATAGTTCTTGAGAGTGAATGCTAATAAACATAAACCTATCCTGGTAGTGACAAATTTCTACTAAATTTGTTTGTAAAAAAATGTTAACTTATATTTTCTCTCTAAAAATGTTGTACACTCTCATTTAAATGTACAATAAAATGTTAGCTATTATAACATAATTTTGATTTTCATACTAAATGTAAAGCTTAGCCTCCGAGTTAATATAAAAAAAGCTTTTCCGAACCATAAATAACTTCTAGGAAAAGATGTGCTAAGACAAGAATCAACATATTGTTTCCTACGAAACAGATGCTGTGAAGAAAAACCAAATCCTTCACATTGTCAGGTGCAAGCTTGAACATGTCTCACTGAGAATAAATCCTGCTGTACTGAAAGCACTTCACAGGGTGCATTTATGGCTGGTAGAACTGAGAGCCGAGTAGCTCCTGGGAGGGATAAGAAAATCTTATTTCTGTATTGTTGGTATCAAACAAGGATAAACATATCTGGATTCTTATTTAAGCTCAGCATTTTCATAAACTTCTATGAAAGATTCGTGTAAGATGCTCATCAACTTTAAGTTCATTCTCTGGTTTAAAGGATGACATTTTAACCCTCCCACATGGTATACATAAAATTGTATACAGGTATCAAAAAAGTTGATTTAAAATAGGGATGATGGAGAAGGTAAAAACAAGCATCTTTGGCAGATGCACCATTTTTCTGCTAGGCAGCCTTAAAGGGAAGCTGCTTAAACTTGCATGTGTTACAAAAGTTTGCTTACAACTTTTAAGGGGCAATAGAAGAGGTAAAAATAAATATCTTCTTACCACATGTGAAACTTCTCAGACTTGTCATTTAGACACTTCCTGTTCATAAGTGTTGTTATGAATTGGCTTTTGGAATTTGTTGCCTGAATGCATATGAGATGTGAACAAATGCTGTTTAGAGAGATGTGTTCGAACTGCCTTCAACTTCATTGTCATCCTCTGTGGTCTAAGGGTACCGTGCTAGCTTCTAGTTCTCAAGGTCACGGATTCAAACCCAACAGAGAGCAATTGATTTTTTCATGCATAAAAATCCTTAGCATGGCTCCCTCCAGAAGTGAAGTAAAGCCGGTGGTCCTGTGTCGTAGATTTAAGGCACGTAAAAGAACCTCAAGTCTGATATGAGGCCCCTGAGCAAAATTTCCTGTCTTTCATGCCCAATATATAATGGGACACTAAGAACCATAGTAGTTAAATAGCATTCATAAATGCAACTCAACTTCATTGAATACTTTTGATTCTTGCATACTAGTATCAAATTCACTAAAAAATGCCAGTGGTTGTTGAAGCTGCAAAGATTATTCAAGAAACAGCAGCAAATAATAGTAATAATAATTATAGTGTCACCTCAAATCAGTGTTAAGACTTGCTTTTCAATTAGTACGTTCCCAATGTATTCAAGTTAGTGGAAAAATACAATTTAGTACCACAAATATTAAAGTTATTGTACTTCATCAGGAAGTACTAATGAATGACTTCATCTTAAATCAATGTTAACACTTCCTTCCACTGTTAATATCTCTCTGACATATTATGTTTTAGTGAGCAAACAAATAATTGTGTGTACTTAAAATTAAAAGTCAGTAAATGCATAATAATCCAGATCAGTGTTGCAATGTTAAGATCTCTCCAAGGGTGCCTGCAGAGGCATTGATTGTTTCACCTGGGATTTTTAATTTGACGATTTAGTGATAATGAACGAGTACTAAAACCACCTGTTCTTTTTTTGCATTGACACAAGTAATTTCTTTTTGCTTATACTGTAACTTTTGGTTTACTTTAACCAATTCTGGCTCCCCCCCTTTTTTTGTGTAATTAACCTTCAATACTGTCTCAGATTGTGCTCTGCGGGCACATTTAGATGTCTCCAAATACAATGGAGTTGCTGGAAAATACAGCCTTAGTGTCTCAGTCACAGCCATGTAATTGATAGTGTGTACTTAAATAATTTTAGGAAATATTAAGTGTTTGTTGTTGTGCAATTTATATATATATATATATATATATATATATATATATATATATATAAATATAAATATATATAAATAAAACAATACATTCTCCACTGCTTGCCTGTAAATAAGTAAAAGAAGTATGGAATTCCACCCAAAAATTTTATCTTGAGACTTCACCAAAAAATAATATTTTTAGAAAAAGAACTGTGTGTGTCAGAGAGAGAATAGCATAACTAAAAAATGAAATCTTGGATAAATGCCAAAACTTTGTAAGTTCAATGTCTTCCAGGGATTTAACACAATTTTCAAGCAAATCCCCCACCCAAAGCTACCCTTTACAGAAAAAATGTTCCTTTTTTCTTATTTTTTTTTTTTTTTCAAAAAATTGCTCTTAAAAAATTTTAATTAAAATACTGTATGTTTAAGATGTATCTTAAATTTTCTGTCAATAGCCATGAAGTTCTCTTCATTCTGAATAAATTTTGTATAGTTTGTTAACCATAATAAATGGATAAAAACTTGTTACACAAAAAATGTATATCTCGTTAAAACACAGTTTGTGTCAAATTTTTATGGCATTTACCATTTCCGAGGTATTCTTTATAATTGGTTTGAATTGTCAAATACTTCATAGGTTTTTTTTCTCATGATCCTGCAAAAGGAATAAGAATGCAATTTCAAAGTCATCACATGACTACCTGCTATTAAAATAGTTATTAAACCTACTGTATTCCCCTGTAGCTACAATAAAATGTGTAATAAAACCACTTATCGAATAACATGAAGCAGATAGAAGAATAAGCTCATATGAGAATAATTTGTAGAAGAGTGGTTAGAGAAAATCAGAGGAATGTAACATAAGATTCTTTCTTTATTTTATTCTAGTTGTTAAAATGAAGTTTTTTTTTGAGGCAGTCAAAATAAATTATCTCCTCTTCCATATGTGTTATGTGTATTTTACTATAATGTATATTCTTACTTTCTCTACTGCTTACCTATAGTAAATAGAGGAAGTATTGTATTCCACCGAACAATTTGATAAGATTTCACCAGAAATACACATTTTGAACCCCAAAAAAGGCATTTTTAGGAAAAGATCTGTGCATGCATGTCTGTGAACAGTATAATTAAAAAATGATACCTAACTTAGTGTTTAAGTTTAGCATCTTCCAAAAGATGTTCAAAAAAATTCTTCCCACTCCAAGTTACCCTTTATATGGAAAATGTTGATTTCTTCAAAAAGGCTCTAATGATTTTGATTAAAATATCATATGTTTAAGATATTTGCATGACAAATAAAGTGTATATCTTAAACTTCCTGCAAATAGTTTATAAAGTCTTCTTCATTCTGAATGATTTTTATACAGCGCCTTCGTTTCATGCCAAGGCCGCAAATGCATGCTCTACATACAATCTACTTCACTGCAGGGTTTTCCGTTCCGTAAATCTTGCATTACTTACTCACGAGTGTTAGTAACTTATATGTAATGAGTACTAACCTTGTTATAAGTGTTGTTGAAAGTGGTGTCCATCTGTGCGAAGACATTCTTAGATGAAATTACCATTCACATGCATAAGTTCTTCTTGTGTAATGTTTATAATTTCTGCTTTTATATTTTCCTATAAACTTTATTTTTTAGCATTTAGTGATCCAATTGTTCTAAATTTATTGACCAAACATCTCACAGTATCTCTACCTGGAACTGAATAATCAGGAACTTGCTGCTGAAATTGTCTACACGCCTGTCTACATGATTCAGTTTTCACATTTGTATCGTACATAAAAATATGCTGTTCAAGTGTGAATTTGTTAGCAGGCATTTCTGTGGACTAATAAGAGAATAACATTCCTAAGGAAATCACACACAACACGTGTAGTGTCGAAACACTTCAGAACACGAAGACTGAGACAGCTCACAGCTGACAAACGTACCCTTGATACGTCCTGCACTGCCTCTGCATTGTGTCAATACCGAAGTCACTGCCATCTCAGCAAAACACATGTAAGGTGGTTGTGGTCTTGGGATAAAACGAAGTCACTGTATAACTGGCAAACTGCAAGAGATAAACAAAATCTTATTACACAAAAAATGTAGATCATCTTAAAACCCACAATTTATTTGAAATAAATGTTTTGCAACATTAATCATTTCTGAGATATTCTTTGTTACTGGTTTGAATTTTGAAATACTTTATACATTTTCCAACTGCAAATTGGTGCCCTCCCCCAGTGTTCATGCAAAGTGAAAACAATTTTGAAGCCATTACATAGCGACCCATTTTCAAAACTTTGACTATTGCTTTAGTTTGTGTAAATGTGTAATGAAGATTTAACTCAATTAACAAGTAATGAATCGAAGAATAAGCTTTTCTATGAAAAGTTTTTACAAGAATAAATAGAGAAAGTCATATGAATGTAACACGTCAGATAGTATCAGTGGACTACCTCAGAATTTGTGTGTATTTCTGTTAACTCATAGCACTTCAAATGGTGCTCTTATTTGACATAACTTGGTACAAGTTATCGTTTGGTACAATCTTTAAGTAATGGCAGACAGAAAGAACCAATGTAATAACTATGCCTCATTCCACACTTTGTGTGAAATGTCCCTTGCCATGTGCGACCCTTCATTTACATTCAGTCAGCTTTAGTGCTAATAGCTCACAAATGCTTTGAAAATCAAATAAATGTGCTTATCTGACATCGTGATTAGGTAATAACTTTTTTCTTGATTTTAAGTCTAATTGGTATTCTAGGGCCGTAAATGATGTAGTTGGCACTTTTGGTATTCAACAGGTGCAGAAATTTTATTTTCATTTGTTTGCATTCCATGAACTACCAGTTTCTTTCTAAAGCAAACCCTTTGTTTTAGCTGTTTCAAATGTTGTGTATCATCATCATCTTTATTGTGTTTTAACTTGTTTTGTTTCTAGTTTAAATTATTATTTATTACTTCCTCTACCATGTACATAATAGGTAGTGAAGGTATTACATTCCACCCAAAACTTTGATATCAGATTTCACTGGAAATACATACTTTGAGGTCCCCTGTACAAACCAAACAAAAAAAAAAGTGACAAATTAGAAAAAGGTCTGTGTGTATCTGCAAACAGCATAACACAAACATGAAAAGCCATATAAATACCAAACTTTGTATTTAAGTTTACTATCTTTCAAAGATGCGACAGATATTCAAGAAAATCCTCCCACCTCAACTATCCTTTACATGGAACATTTTTCGAATTTTTTTTTTATTTACTCAAAAAAGTGGCTAACAGTTTTGATTAAAATGCACCATATATTAAAGATAACATGGCAAATAAAATATCTTGAATTTTCTGGGAATAGCCTGTTTATTCGGAAGGAATGTTGTATAATCTTGTATAACTGGTATATGTACAGCCGAGATGAAAACGTACTACATAAAAGTGTAAATCTCTTTAAGACACACAATTTATTTCAGATAATTTTCTGTGGCATAAGCCATTTCGAGGTATCTGTTATTAATACTTCCTTTAATACTTGTCATTATTTTCAAGTACTGTCAATCTTCAGTTGTTTCTTGTGATTGCAGGAAAAAGTATATGGAATTTTAAGGTCCTAAACTTTTGACTATCACTGTACCTTTTGTATCTATAACAAAATGTGTAATATAGGTGTTTCTACAAAGCCTTATTTTGTTTAAAATGACATAGATAGAAAAATAAGCTTTTGTAAAAGTAGTTTGTGTACCCACTAATTTAAAGAATAGTGTGTAGAGAAAATCATGTGAATGTAATATATATATATATATATATATTTATATATTTATATATTTTTTCCCCCCTAAAGGTATGCTTGCTAGTTTATATGCAATGTTATATGTACTAGTGCTGTGATGTGTTAAAATAGGTAGTCATATAAAATGAATGCTTCACTACTATGTGAACTAACCACTCATTTTATATGAACTGGTACTTCATGCACAATTTGCTGTCTTGCTCTTACTCATAAACTCTACCCTTTTGGTATCAGCTCATTCATTCCTGCTTGTATTAAATTAAAACAGTAAAGACATAAGCAACATTTCATGAGAAAAATGCTTACCTAGCGAATGTGAGAGTGAAGCAGGTACAGATGATACTTCATTGCATTCATAACACTCAAATAACTAAACAGTAATACTTGGGGGATATAAACATGGTATACGGATAAAAATAAGTTGATGCAAACGATTCACATATTTCCATTTAGAAAAATAATTTGTTGTACCCGTTTCCCTGTTAGGTAATTTCTTCTTTTTGTTATAAGCTGTCCTGACTTGGAAAACATTCTTTCACATGGCACAGAGGTTGCAACAACACACAACCGCTTTTTCACAAGTTCATAGAGTGTTGGATACGCTGACTGCCGTTCAGACCACCACTGAAGTGGATTTGCTTGTCTGTGTAGTAGGGGTTCTTGCAAATAAGTGTCCACTTCCACTGATACAGAAACTTTAGGGTGTAACCCAGAAACAACCTCATCAAATTCAGCCCACAAACAAGAAGTAGATTCAGTTATTGGTGCTAAGATTTCTGTAGTGCCTGTGGGTGCATCCGGCAGATACTTTTCACAGTGCCTAGTCAAATTTTGCTTTGCTTTCTCACCAAAATGTTTATCAGAAAACCCATGTAATTTGAATCTGGGATCTAATAAAGTTGCTTCTGTGAAAATATCAGTTTCCTCTGTACTCTGAAGTAGATGGTTTAGCTCCTCCACTAGCTTCTCAGACATCTGTTGCACATCATCACGAATTTCTGCATTATTTGCAAATCTATAGCACCACCTTTTCAGTGATTGACTGAGGAGTATAACTTTTGATGCAGTAATTAGCCTTTCACTGCTCATTTCCTCAACACAGTCTTTGAAGACTTTTAATACCTTACAGGTTTGTGTTACAGTTGCAATGTCATCTGTGGTCAAATTTAGAAGATCTGGATAGTTGATAGTTATGACTGACATCAATGAATTCTTTACGTCAACTATTCTTTGCAGCATATCTAAGGTTGAAATCCACCTTGAGTCCGTATCCTGCTTTAATGTTAGGATGGGCTCTTTTAATTCTTCCTGCATCTGTTTAAGCTCCATACTGGCATGTGAACTTTTTTTAAAAAACTCAACAACCTTTCTCACTCTGTCCAGAATAGATTCAATGTGCTGAAGCCCATTCTCAACAATTAAATTCAGGTTGCATGCAAAACAGGGTATGTGATACCAACCTGCAAGTTGTATAGCCGGCACAATATTAGTAGCATTGTCGCTAACAACACACACAACTTTTTCTTCAATGCCCCATTCAATAGTAATACGCCGCAGTTCTTCAACAAGGTCTTCTGAAGTGTGCCTTTCATCATATTTAAAGCACTCTAGGAGGGAACACTGCAGTTCTAGTTCTTGAACATAATGTGCTGTCACAGACAAGTAGTTCTCGTTTCTGATTGAAGTCCACTCTTCCATTGTCAAAACAACTGCTTCCGCAGACTGAATTTTAATTTTCACAATTTCTTTTGTCCTGGTGTATTGATCCTCAAGCAGTGTGTTGGAAATTGTCTCTAGCGTTGGCATTTTGTAAGCTGCATTCAATTTACTCAAGAACTTCTGAAAATGTATGCTCTCAACAATGTTAAAGGGCAAAAAATCTTTCACCACAGTTTCTAGAAGTGCATAATCTATCTCTTGGTTCCTTTTGGTTGACAGTAACTTCGTAAAATTCTTGGAAGGTATTCCCAGACTCTGAGGCTGGCTTACTACTGTGAAGGCAGTTTTGTCATCCTGTGGGACAGACTGTTGTTCAGTTCTGACACTTAAAAGCTTTACCAATTTCCTGGGCTGCTTTCCTGGAGTTTTGTAATCCTGTGGCACCAATTGCTGTTCGTTTTTGGCAATTGGTGATGAAGACAAAGCATCCACAGCTGATAATATTTGAACGGAATCATTCGAGTTATCTTCTGTAGAAATACCAACGAATGTAAGGGGCTGTAAACGCTTTACATTAAGGGGTGCTGTTGGATGTTTCATGCGAACATGACGATGGAGATTATATGTATTTCCTCCTTTATACGAAATAGTCTTAGAACAAAAGCCGCACTTAGCTCTACCATCACCTACATCGATGAAGTAACCCCAAATGTCACTTTTTCTCCGAGAATGCGAGACGCTAGACATTTTATAAGAAGAAAGGAAAGCGCTGTTTTTCGAATAATGAATATCTCGCGAATGAGTCGTAGAAAATGATTACTCCATTCTTGTGAACTAGCAACTCCTTTTGTGGCATAATTTTATAAGGAACTGATAATAGAAACTCTCAAACACTTCACAACTCTCACACTTCGTAGCATTCCAACTCATTCGGTTTGTCACTTGTTCGCTCTCTCACTCTTTTCTTTAACTCAAAGCCAACGTTGCCAACCTGTTTTATTTCGACCGAGTTCTATATAGTTATGCGCACATTTTGGCAGTTATGACATACGATTTTGAATATGCAAGAGTTCCATGAAAGTGGCCTACGGCTAAATAATTTACTTGCACAATGTGGAATCACAAAACGTTGTAGAAACAGAAAACACCAGAAGCGCACAATTTTACTTTATCAAATAACTGGTAAAATGTAAGAATCAAATGCTTGTTTTTACGAGATACATTGAGAATAAAGTATTCCTACCTCATTAAAAGATTCTAGGTGATGTCACGTTGCTAAACCATACCAACTCTAGTATCTAAAGTAATAAAAAATTCTCATTTTTATATATTAACAATAAAAAGAAATAATACAGTTTAACTCCTTTAACGATTTGCAATATTTTTGTAGTGTGTTATTTTCTCAACTTTTTATATGCAGTATTTTCCCAATGAATTCGCATGTAATACCTACGTTTTGCGTAATACCTAAAAATCCCATCAAAGCATCGCTTAAAATGTTGGGGAGGTGCATGTAAAATGATGATCAATCGGCGTTTCTGCTGAATTTCGTTAATGGCCCAGTTTTCAAATTCTGGAATGTATTTTTCCGTCTGTTTAAGTATTTCTGACATATTCAGGTATTATATACAAAAATCTGCTTTGCTAAATTTAAATTAATTTTAAGAATACTACACATAGTTTAAAATTTTGTGCAGTGTTCCAAAAATTATAAAACTTATAAAATATTAAAAATCGCCAAAACACGTAAAACTATATTATCGCTTTTTTTTTTTTGGCAAATATAATTTTCTCTTCATTAGTTTGGGAGCTAGAATTCTTTATGCTCTTGTTGTGACAAGTTAAATTCAATGGCAACCGTTTTCATCTTTCTATGTGCGAATCAGAGATTGAGTTGTGACACACAAACTGTACGGTTGGCAGTTGTGGGTCTGTCGATAACTGCGTCATTTATCCCCTCCTCCTTCCCAGGATTTGCTACGCGGCCATATGCGGTGAAAATGTCTCTTTCATGGCTGCGTACAAAACCAACGCGAGACGATTGTTTTGGCATAACATAGTTGGAATAAAAAATATACAAAAAAGGCTTGGTCAACCCAAAGCTCGTGTGAAAGAGAGAGAGAAAACACAGCATAACTTCTAAAACGAAAAGTTGATAAACTCAAAACTTCAATGACAGCGGCCTGTCGAGGAAAAATGTTCAAAAAGATCCCACCCCAAACAATTCTTTACATGGAAGGCTTTTCATTTTTCTTTTCCCCTGTCAAAAATGGCTCTAGTAATTTTGATTAAATACCATTATTTGAGACGTTGACATGATAAATAAAGTATGTGTGTGGAATTATCGGCGAATAGGCTGTGAAATCCTGATCATTCTTAAAACTTTATAACCACAGATAGATAAAAACTTATTATATAAAAAAAAAGTAAAACTCATTAAAATATATGTTTTGTTTCATCTCTTTTTATTCATTTCTAGTTGTTTCTAAAATGGACTTTAAAAGTTTTCGTAACTTGTACTTTGAGGCAGCACTTATGAAGCATCTTTGAAAATGTGCAATGTATCTTCTTTTACGAACAGGAGCTTATTACTTTCTCTACTAGGTACATCGTAGATAGAGAAGGGTTGTATTCTACCCAAAAATTGTATACCTATATTTCACCGGAAGTACATGTTTTGAGGCCCCCCTGAATAAAAAAAACGGCATTTTTAGAAAAAGGTCTGTGTGCGAACGGCATAACTCAAAAACGAAAAGACGGGTAAGTATAAAACTTTGTATTCCAAGGATGTGACATGAACAAGAAAATCCCCTCACTCCTATTACCTTTTACATGCAACATTTTTCAAAAAATGTTATCTAAAAAATTAAAATGCAATATATTAAAAATATTTACATGACAAATAAAATATACATATATGCTGAAGTTTCTGGGAATAGACGTGAAGTCCTCTTCATTCTAAAGGGATTTTGTATAATCTTACATAACAGGTAAATGGTAAGCATAGACAAACATGTATTGCACAAACAAACAAAAAAATCTGTTTAAAACACAGAATTTATTTCAAATAAATTTTTTGAGGCATAAGCCATTTCTGAGATGTTCATTATTAATGGTTCAAATTGCTCATTACTTGATCATATTCTCAAAGTCCTGTCAACACTCAGTTATTTCTTGCAATTGCATGGAAACAGTATGGAATTTTAAGGCCAGCATATGGCATCCAATTCTTAAACATTTGACTATCGTTTTTCTCTTTGTATCTATAATGAAATGTGTAATGTAGCTATTTGTGCAAAGGTTTATTTGGCTTAAAATGTAGTAAACAGAAGAAAAAAAAATTGATGTGATACATTCACATGACTCTCTACCTTCTATAATTTATTACTCGGTATACAAAGTAGACCTTCTATAATTTATTACTGGGTATACAAAGTAGTCTTACTAAAGCTTAGTTTTATATCTACTTCATTTTAATCCAAATAAACTTCTGCAGAAATAGCTAGATTACACATTTTGTTATAGATACAAAGGAAATAATGATAGATGTTTAAGAACTGGATGCTATATGCTGGCCTTAAAATTCCATACTGTTTCAATGAGATCGCGAGAAACAACTGAATGCTGACAGGACTAAAAGAATGGCTTAAGTATTGAAAACAATTCAAACCATTAATAACGGATATCTCAGACATGGCTGATGCCATAAAAAAGATGTTTGAAATAAATTGTATGTTTAAAAGAGATCTACATTTCTTGTGTAGTATGTTTTCGTCTGTGACTTAATGTTTACCAGGTATACAAGATTATACAAAATTCCTTCCAAATGAAGAGGGCTTCAAAGGGTCTTCCCAGAAAATTCAAGGTAAACATTTTATTTGTCATGTAAATATCTTTAATATATGGTATTTTAATCAAAATTGTTAGAGCTATTTTATAGAAAATAAAAAAAAATTTGAAAAATATTCCATGTAAAAGGTAATTGGAATTGGGGGGGGGGATTTCCTTGAAAATCTTCATGTTGCATCTTTGGAGGAAGATGCTGAACTTAAATACCAAGTTTGGTAGTTATCTAACTTTTCGTTTTTGAAATATACTGTTCATGGACACATACACACACTCACAGACTTTTTTCTAAAAATGCTTTTGTGTGTGTGTGTTCAGGGTGCCTCAAAACATATTTCCAGGGAAATCTTGTATCAAATTTTTGGATAGAATACAATACTTCCCCTTCTTACTATACATAGTAGAGAAAGTAAAAATGCATGTGTAGCTCTCCCCTCACTTTAGAAATACCTATTTCTGTTTTACATTGAAGCAATTAATTAGAGATAATACCACATTTATTGTGAAAGTCATTTGAAGTGATGCTTTGATGCTTAACAGTAAGTAGTGAACTTTAAGGTATTAATTACGATTTAGAATTGTGTTAAGTGTGAGTTCATAATAAAAAATCAGTTATAATTCGCTTCAACATAGATGGCAATTGCATAATGCATCTTGTGCACAGCTCATCGCAGCTGCATAGTCCAGATTAGTATCACAGCATCCAGTGTGAAGCCTTGTGCAAATTCTGCATGTCTAGTGTGATCTTGAGCTAGCTAAGCTTGATTTTTGCAATGCTCTGAATTTTATCTCAAATGATACCAATGGTCTGGCATAATCTTTCACTTCTTGAATTTTAAGATTTATTTTTCCTTACAAAAATAAAATTGATAGCAAAATTAATTAATGTTTCATTGATTAGGTATATAGGCATTAAAGGTAGATGATGTATTTATTCTATCCTCTGCTGAGGTTTAGGAGTGAGGTACCTTTTGATTCATATGGTTTGTAGCACTGTTGTTTTTTTTTTCCAGAATATAGAGCTAGAAAGTTATTAGATAACAACTGAAAAAGTGCACACTTGACTTCATTAATTAGCGTAAGAAAAGGGTGGAACAGGAATTAAGGAGGTGGAAGTGCTACAAGAGGACTAAGAAACAAGAAAGAATTTTATATTAATGAAATTGAGCTATAAATATTTAATTGAAGTAAATCTACTTGAAGCAGCCATTAAAAATTATGATTATAGAGTATGGCAAATAATAATCAGAGGAATGTATAAAAGCATGAAAAGAGAAAATTTTATAGCGCCAGAAACATGGTATTAATTACTTTAAAGGTCTACTAGGTGTAGGAACCAGAGTAACAAATTTGATCCCCTTAGCTCTAGATATAGGTTACATAGAGAATCTAGATAAGCAAATAACTAGAACAGAGAACTGGGAAGAATCAAAAAGATTATAATTGTACACATTTATAAAGCAAAAGGAAAGACCAAAGACCCAGCCAATTACAGAGGTATTAGTTTATTGTCAGTTTTAGGAAATATTTACACAGGGATTTTAGAAAAAAGGTACAAATAAACTATCAGTATTTCAGGTGAGATTTACAAAAGGGACAATATATTTGTTATAAAATCAATTGTAGACAAATAGGTACTTACATTAAAAGAGGTAGGGTATATATGGCATTTATCTATCTAGAGAAAGCATTTGATACTATAGATAGAGATGCGCTATGGGTCGAACTGATAAATTTATCAGAGCAATTCAGAATTTATATATGAACAATAAGTTTTTTTAGATTGAATGGAGATGAAATAACTGGAATGATTGCAAGAATAATGGGGTTAAGACAAGGTTGCAAACTCAGTCCTATACTATTCAACCTATTTATTGATATATTGGATGAGTTAGATAAAGGTAATTTGTACCTACCTACAGTAAACAACAGAAAAATACCAGAACTACTACCAAACAGATGATTTAGTGGTAGGCTCCATCTCAATCAGAGGCTTATCAAGAATTCTTCAAATATTATATGCATATTGAAAGAAGTGGGGTCTGAGAATAAACTTTAAAAAGCCAAAGGTAATGGTATTCCAAAGGGGCTAAAAATTGAGAAGGGAAGAAAAGTGGCAGGTGGAAGGGGAAGAGTTGCAAATAGTAGGGAAATTTGATTATTTAGGAGTGAGACTGAGTAGTAATGGGAGATGGAATGACCATAAGACTAGCATTTTAGCTAAGGGAAAACTAGCGATAAATGCTGTAACATCATGTTTGCAGAAAATACCAGAAATGCAAATTAATTGGTTAGAAAGGGTGTATAAAATGGTTGTGGAAGCAAAAATGGTCTGGATCAGAGATTTGGGGAAGTGATGAAGGATGGTGCATGGTAGATAAAATACATAGATAATTTTGCAATGGATATTGCAAATGGTACAGCAATGTTGGAAGTGGAAAGGGTGGTTAGCAAGGGTATGATAGTGAAAAGGCTACTGAAATACTGGTATAGATTAAGATATAGTTGCTTAGCTATAGTTGATACCGAAAGGTGATTCTTTATTCACTTCCTGTAGATCTCTCTTCTATGACATGTATTCTGTAATGAGATGTGTTTCCTTTGTTAAACCAATTAATGGCTGAATCTTGGTTCTTTACAAAAACTAACTTCTACAAAAGTTTAATTCTACAGGATAACCATTCATATTTTGCTTTATCCTTGCTAAAAATTAAAGGCTGCAAAAAATTTTGCAGTTTGCATGTATCTAATATGCCTCATAATTTATGTTCTTTGATTTTTTTCCACATGTGCTTTTGGACAGTTACTGATTTAGGCACCTCCAGAATTTAGCTGCATGGCTTCTTTCTCATCCCCAAAAGATTCTTAAAGTTGATGTACTGAAGCCAATGAATTGTTGATTTCTTTAAAAATTGTCTAAGATTTGTGTTTCACCCAAGCATGGTATATGAACCTCTTTGTATGTATGTTTTTTCTGATACTATTTGCTTAAGGTTATAACATTTTTTATTACTCCATCCAAGTAATCTCTTATCATCGTCCAAGTCTTTCAGAAGCAGTGGCAGCTTGTGATTTGCAAGTTTGGGAGGGCACCTGGTGACATTTTCGTATTAAGCACCTTTACACAACAAGTTTTATTATACAATTTACCAAAAAATATATGTAAACAAAACAACCATACAAACCAAAATATTCTGCATATAATTTCTTGTTCAGTTTACGGCATGTATTTTTCAGCATGTACCAAATCCTATATGTTAATGCAATTCAGAACTAAAACATGCAATAAAAAACATATCAAAGCGAGCATAAATTAAACTTATTAATAACTATAGTATTATTCCCTTCATATTATATGGTGCATCCATGCATTAATAAATATCGGTTAAAATTTCAGTGGAGAACACACGGTTTTATAAGAAATGGCTATTCATTGCTTTGTTTTCACAAAATAAATTATTTAAATCTTAATCACACATATTTACACATCAATGAGTATGTATTTTGTGAACACATTTCTTCTAAGATCCTATCTTCTATAATATTTATTTGTCGTCAGTGTAAGAACATAAATTCTTAAGGAGGAATGTAAGGAGCTTATGTTTGCTCGTTGTCCAACTTTATCTTGAATCTAAACATGTATGTGATGCAAGCAATCAACAACATGCATTAGAAAAATGTTCAGGAGTATAATATAAACTATAAGAAGTTAATTATGCATCTTGCATCTACTTGCCTTCAAATAAAATAAAATAAACCTTGACTATAAGTAAACTAACCTGATTAATATTCTTGTAGATGAAATCCATTCTTCTTTTCTTTTGTTCAGTAAAATGGTTAAAGCAGGGCCTCCTCAATATAACATGTGGCTAAAGCATTAAGTCTGTCTTTTTGCTATTTACACTTCATTATGATTTCTTAACTAATTATCAGTAATTTAACTTTACTTGCACTGAATTAACTGGTAAGTTAGGTATTTTGCACCAGAGACCATCGCCACCATGCTCTAGGGAGCAGGTGCCACCTGTTCCGTTCGGGACGAATGGATACTGTGTGCCAACAGAGCATAGTCAAGCTTTGTGCATACAGTGGTGGCACTTCTAGTAACCGTACAACTTAACACCAATATATTATACTTATTTAAGCATGGTTTATATGATATAGATTATAGAACTGCAGCAGAACAACATTATTGATAGACATAACAAACAACATAGCATTATACAGTATTTCCTGAATAAATTACGAGGTATGTTCCAAAATTAAGGTCCGATGAACACTATTTAACGAATGGTAGGCCTGAATGGCGCTTCACGCCTGCAGCGCTGTCTACCGACTCCTGAGGAACCTACCGCAGTTTTGGTGTGATGTGGTAGGCATTTGCCAGTCGGTGAGAGCAGATCGCAATGATCACAACAATCATAGATCTCGCCAGTTGTGAAGTGCGCGATGTGATTACATTTTTGCTGGCAAAAGCATTGTCAGCTGCGGACATCCTTGTGAGTTATGCCTTGTATATGAACCGACATAATGAGTGGTAAACAGGTTCAATACTGATGTCGAAAATTTGGAAATGGTCGCACAAATGTGCACGATGAACAGCGGAATGATAGTATTTGGGACTGACGACATTGTTGAGCAAGTGAACCAAAAACTTGGAAGTGATCGTCCTTTGACGATTAGTGGTCTGGTTGATGAATTCCCAAATGTTGCTCAAACCCCAGTTTACAGGATTGTCACTGAACAGCTTGGATATTGGAAACTTTGTGCGAGATGGGTGCCAGAACTGTTCACCGGTCAGTACAAAGAGCAACGAATGCATAGTGCACTACAGTTTTTGGAGCGCTATAGACAAGATGGAGATGGTTTGTTTTCCCACATTGTTACAGGCGGCGAGACATGGTTAGCATACACCAGCGCAGAATCGAAACAACAGTCAATGCAGTGGCGCCTTTCCTGTTTACCCAAACCAAAAAAGTGTAAGTTATCGCTGTACACAAATCGCAAAATGATGGCTGCCATATTTTGAGATGAAAAGGGGGTCATGTTGATTGATTTCATGGACCGTGGGTCAACAATTACAGCAGTGTACTGTGCAACATTTACCAAACTGAGAAGTGCGATCCAAAATCGACGCTGTTGGAACTGTCGTTTGGCATCATCCTCCTGCATGACAACGCATGCTTGCACACCGCTGCCAAAACCAAAGAGAACATTAAAGAGTTTCGTTGGGAACTCTTTGGCCACCCTCCATACAGTCCTGACCTGGCACCAAATTACTATTTCCTCTTTTTGCATTTGAAACGGTGGCTGGGTGGACAACGATTACAAACCGACGATGAACTCGAGTCGAGCATTACCAACTGATTCAAGTCCCAGGCGGCAGACTTCTATGCCGAGGGGTTAAAGAAGCTGAAGCAGCATTACAGCAAGTGTAGATGTGAACAGTGATTATGTGGAAAAGTAAAGTATATATGTAGGCACATATTACTGTCAATAAAAACCATCTCATGAACAATGTTGTTGTTATGACCAAACGGACGTTAGTTTTGGAATACACCTTGTAATTTACATGGCATTTGCAAACAATGGTATTGGGACACTTTCATTTTTTTAATAAAAATAAAAGTTCTGTTGTTATTTGTTACACATTATTTTTATTGAGATTAAAGAAACATACATACACATTTGATCACCTTGACTAAAAATACAAACTACAATACATTATTGGTGTACATCTACTCCATGGGACATTTGGGCACTTTTAGATGTAATTATATTAATGTATGGCACTGTTATTTGTGTTCTAGCAAGTCGTAAAGCACATTTCAAGTTTTGATTGGTGAGCCTGCTTCTGTGTATAGATTTACAAATCTTCACTAATGAAAAAAGCTGTTCGCACACATAGGTGGATCCGAACATGCTTAAAATATATGCATTATGTTTGTGCAACCAGGGAATCTTTCTTGTGGAAAATGAACATAAAACTATGTCAAACTATTTGTGTTTTTGAACCTATCTTTCATTTCAGTGTCGAATTGTAATTCAATCAACACTAGTTGTAGTTCAGATCTATTAACGTTTACATCCACTGAGAAGGGCATAACAAACACCTGAAAATCCTTTTGTAATGCCTGAATATCTTGGAAACTGTTCTCGAACTCATCATCTAGTTTCCGTAACACATCCTCATATACTTCTAACGTTGCACCAAATTCATTTGACAGTAAAAACAATTCTGCAGTCAAACTGGAAAATGTGCTGTGTTTTTACTTATATTCATATATATAATTATTTTATAACACATTTATTTTATAATTTATACTTTCCTTTCCTACTATCTGGATACTAATACATTAATTATGCTATTCTAGGAGTTGCTTGAGAGAGGGTCATATACACTTAACAGCCTGGTTTTTTGTGTATATGCGCCCTTCATTTTACTATATACATTTTCCAAAACTAGCCATTTAAATTACTCTCCTCATCTATAATTTGCCTATATCATCATTTCTGTTATTACAATCCTCTTTTTCTTTAATAACTTTCCTCCACCATTTCTCTCTTACCTTCCCTTTATATTTACCTAATTGTTTCAAAAATTCTTTCTTATTGTTTCCAGAGTTTTAAAAATAATACCTCTATCTGTAATTTATCCCACTTCCTATTCCATATTTCCTCTCTCCAAACTTTGGTTTCTACACATTCTGTTATACAGTGTAAATTTTTATCTACATTTCCACGTAGTGGGCACAGTTCATTGTCAACTTTTAAACCCCTTAACAACATGGTTCCTGTTCTTGCCCACACCAGGCCCTCCCTTTCCATTTTATCACAAAGATAAATATATTTTTCTCTTCCCCACTCTTTTTTTAAATTCAGATAGTGTATCAAAGTTCTCTTATCCCTTAAACTACCATATATTTCCTGTTTCTCAATATCATCAACCCTGGATTTCACTTTGTTACATAACTTTGTGTTTTTACTTGTAAACTGACATTCCCACAACTGTAGTTTCCTTTGAAAAGCGTTTATACGATCAAAGAGGTGATTAATTGTAAGACCTCTACCTTGTAAGGAGGAATTAAGATCATTAAGGTGGCTAGTGAGAACTTGAGATTCACTAGAAATGCCAAATTGTGTATCCATTTTGCATTGTTCAGTTCTTCTAATGATTGATTTTGCATTTCCATGAAGAGAGCTATTTCTTTCCTGAGGGCATAGAAGCGACGTAAAACATTTCCTCTACTTAACCATCACACTTCTGTAGAATAATGTATGTTGTTATACTCACTTTCAATTTCAGCCAGAAACGATTGAAACTCTATGGTGCAGTTCTTTTGATTGTATAAAGTTGGTAGTTTTAGTAATTACAGACATAACCGTTCCAAGTTAAATCTGTTTTGCACACAGATTTTTTTGATGAATAATGCAGTGTACAACCAGAAGATCGTGTTGCACTTTCATTTCTTTTAATTTATTTTGGAGACATCCTACCACCCCTGCATTCTTCCCACACTTTGCAGCTACCCCATCCTTTGCAATAAACACTAGTTTTCCCCATGAGAGGTGAAATCTCTCCATTGTCAGTTCAAGATTTTCAAATATATCCAAACCAGTTGTGTGTTTCATTGACACAATATCCAACAGTTCTTCCCTTACCTCAAGATCGCTGTTTTACACAACACATCTTCCGAAACCTGTACATAACCAACCTGTACATGTGTAAATCACAGCACTGTGTGAGGGCATGTGCTCTGTGATTATGTGATGTGCAAACAAAAGCCACCAACATAGATTGTAGTATAAGGGGAATTATTTATTTTCTGCTCTGAATTGTTTTAACTCTACAGTGCTATACTTTAAATCACAGTATAACTTAAGAATTTAATTAAATTTTGAATCAATTCATATAATAGAATTAAATTTTAGGCAAGGCTGAGTACATTTTTTTTTTCATATGGTGGCGGTAGTGAAATTGAATGGTTCCAAGGAAATGGCCGCATGCAGAAAGAACCAAGACTGAAGCATCTCGGACTCCGCCAAGCTGTTATTACTCTTTGTATCCCTTGTCCTCATTTGAAGCATTCCCCTCTGCACATCTCACCTCTAGCAGTATCTACAAATGCAAGTATCCTGGACAGGCTTGATGTAGTTCGAAGTAAACTCTGTAATGAAAACATTCGCACTGCTCACTGTATAAGCATTGCAAAATCATTTCAAACAAAACAAAATCTATAAAATCGGGGAATGCAGAAATTAATATTGCAATTATATCTGATGTTATCCTTCCTTTCTTGTTTTTGTTTTTTATTTATGGGGAAGGCACCACTCTAAGAGTCTTCCATCACCAGCCGCAACTGTTCAGAAAACTATTTTATTTCTGTTATGATTTCCTTATATTCCTAATCATATTCTTTATTCTTCAGTGGCACATTAACCAGTCTAAAGAATTTAAAATGTCCTGTTATTGTACTATTGGGTTGTAACTGTTCTCATATTGTTGCCAGAATATGATTTCTTCACATGAATTCAAAATTATGCCTGTCTATTATTATTATTATTATTATTATTATTATTATTATTATTATTATTATTATTATTATTATTATTATTATTATTATTATATATTTGTTTATTTATTTTTTATCCCTTGTATATCTATGAATAAAGTGTATTACTGGATTCAATCTCAGAAACAAATTTGGTAGTGCTATTCTGAATATTTTGTAATAATTTAGGAGACTTGTTTACAAAACCTCTATTAACTATGGAAAATATATTGTCCACATATCCAAATCATAATAATTTTGAATACATGAGGAAGGATTCTGTGGTTCATATTTCTAAGTACTCAAGAATAAATTGATTAGAGGGGGGTAGTGTATTCCCTATTGCTAGTCCTTTATTTTACTGTATTATTTAAAGTTGTTCTGTTCCAAATAATATGTAACTTTTATATCCCAGTAAAGTTAAAGACTTTATATCTTTCAGTTAACTGGTCATATTCTCCCTTCTCAACTAATTACAATCAATATGGCATGTAGATTGCTGATTTTGCAAGTGCTATGGATACAATTTTTGCCTATATTTGAAGTACAACCAAGTATGTGCAAAAAGTGTTAAGTAACAAAACCTTTATGCAGATGAGATGAGGTAACAGACATTAAGAGGTGCAGGAATAGATAATGTAATTGACTGTAATGCCAATTTAAATTTGTGCACTTAGAGTGTAATGCATGATTTTGATTTGTCATTTTTTCTACAGGTGTCCAAAGCTCTCAGTGAAGAAATCCGTAGACTGGCAGTATTGGTAGATGAGTTCAACCTTCCATTCCATCCTGAACAATTGGTCCTAAGTGTATATAAGAAAGAGCTGCATCTACATGTAGAAAATGGTCTTGGAAGTAACCTCCGAGCAAGGCTATCTACGGCACTTGCTATGAATATTGAAAACAGCCAAAGAGAAATGACAGGTATGAAAGCTTTCTTTATCTGGTTACTTGCTCAAATGCCATCATCCCTAACTGATAATGTGTGCCTAGACTGCCAGTCACCAAGCTAAAAAGTAGGCAGACAAATAAGGCATTGAGACTGTAAAATATGCTTTGAATTCTTCTCTTTTGGAAAAACAATGTGGAGGTTTTTGACATTTACACTGATTTTACTGTTAACTATGAAGTAATATATCCTCCACTGCACCTGCGCATAGGTGTGGCAAGCAGATGGTCGAAGTGCCAACCTTTCGTAGTAAGAAGAGGTAACTGTGAAGCAGCAGACCTATTGTTATTGTTATTACTGTTATATTTAAATATCTAGACTGATGCAAAGCTTTTTAACATAAAATTAATGTAGTTCCATTAATCAGATTCTGGAAGGGGCTCCACTCAAGACCTGAGGAGAGTGCTGTCTTTTCTCACACTGTATATGCTCACTTAGACTCACAATGAATTCTGAAGTTAATGCCAGTGTCATCTATGGAAAAGGTTGGATACTTCCTGCAAAACTTACTAAATATATTTAGAACAATTGTTTTCTCCCCACTGTTTAAAGATCTGCCTTTTTTATGTTTTGCTATTGTATAAGATACACCATGCCCGTCACTCATGTTAACACTCGCAAACAATGGACTGATTTGAGTGTAATGTTGGCCATACAGCAGTAAAACAGATGGCTTGTGCAAGAAATTTTGTAACTGTAATTCTGTTGCTATTAATGTCATTTTTGTTCAATTCCCAAATCATGTTTAGTAGCATATTAATATTGTGCTAATATTTCACCTGTATTAGCTATCTAAATACTACAATTTATGTGTATGCATGGGAACTATTTCTACATGTACAACCAACAGCTGATGTGCATGCTTAGGTTTGCTTTGGTTCACTTCAACTTAAGGATAAAATAAGTGTACATGCACATATTGAAATTTTGATCACTAGCTTCAATTTCCATACCAGAACTTACTGCAACAAGTTTTCAGCATAGACTCCTCCTGTGGCTTGCAGATGGCATTTCTTGACTGGATGTATTGTATGATGAGAACATTTTCGTATGGGACCCAAGATTTAATAAATTGTGTTTATTTTTATGTTTGAATAGCTTTTCCCAAACAGAAGGGCTTTTAAAGCTTAGGTTTTCTTCCAAATGATAAAGTTTATTAAGCATGCAACAACTCTATTGCATTTACAAGATATGTCAGTAAAATTTGAAATAGAAACAGAATCCAACAACATGCTGCCCTTTCTTGACATAAAAATCATGATGAATCAGAATAAAATAAATTTCAGCATACATAGCAAAGACACATACACAGATAACTATATTAAAAATGACAACTACAACCCTAGTGAACGCCAATATGCAATAATAAACAGCCTCACTTTTAGATTGGTAAACATATCTCTGACCACAGAAGAGTACAACAAAGAATGCAAAAGATTCCACAAATTATACATAAAAATGGTTTTACAGTGAACAGGAAGATAAATTTAAACAAAAGCAAATAAATAAAAGAAATTGCCACGTTAATCAACAGAAAAGAAACCAAAATGTTAAAAATTATACCTTGGACCTTTTGTTAATTCACTGAAATATCCGAAGAATGTGGTATAACCCTAGCTGTAGTTAAAAAACTTGCTTAAAAAAACATACTAGTACCCGCAAAGGACCAAATTCCAGCAGGAAGAACTTAAGTGTTTATGAAATTGGATATGAATATTGCAGGAATATATATATATAGGGAAGACAAAGAGGAATATGGACACAAGGTTTAAAGAACACATGAGAAATATGAAATATAAGCAGACTGAGAAATCAGTAGTGACAGAGCATTTTTGGTCCACAGATCATCAGTTGAAAGAAAACCCTAAGCTTTTAAAAGCCCTTCAAAAACCAGTGGAACTCTCCATTTGAGAAAAACTGTTCATACATAAAAATAAATAGAACTTATTACATTTTGATATCCCATATGAAAATGGTCTCATTGTACAGTACATCCAGCCAGAAAATGTCTTCTACAAGCCATAGGAGGAAGTGTGGCAAGGAGTCTAATCTGGTAATGGAGACAGTCTCCAAATATGTTTCAGTAAGTTTTAGCATAGAAATGAAGCTAGAATAATTAAAAATTTTATTTGTGCTTGTAAATGTAAAATATGCACCTAAAATTCTTCTCCAGTTTTAAGCAGACACTTAAAAAAAGGAACAGGTCTTTGTTGTGATTTCCTTTAGAATACATTTTGAAGATCTTGAAATTTCAAGCTTTGAATACTGCCAAAGAAAAATCAATACTCTGCTCATGATTTGCAAGAAAACATTTTGTCTATGTGACTAAAGAATTAAATATTCCAAAACCTCAAAATACAGGTAAAGGTGACATTGAACATCAAACTGCAAGATAGTATTCAGCTAAAACGCAGTATGCCTATATTTTATTGCTGTTATAGTACAACTTAAAGAGTTCCTTTATGAACAACAAGCAGCAAGAGAAGATTGTCTTCGTTTCCTTGTTAACTTCTTCTCCTCCTCCGGATTTTACCCAATTGGAACATTGTAATAAATCAAATGAATTAAAATAATCATTTTCCCATCATTTCATTATTAATGCCCATATCTCTGCCCCCATATAATACTATATTCTCCACCATAATGCGAAAGATTTTTTCTGTTTCCTGTCTCACGAATTATTCCAAATGAGGCCATGTAACGTTCTAGTAGCTGCTTTATCCACTGCCACTCTTGTGGTAATATCAGCATCTAATTTACCATCTCTACTGTTGATAGTCCCTAAATATTTAAATTGTTTTCAGTGCTTAACTATTTTATTTCTCACTTGAATGGCCTGTCTTCCTCCTAAGCAATATATCTAGCTTTATTAAAGTTGATTTTGTGATTCCTCTTTTAGTTTCTGAAGCATGTATTCCATATCTTGCTGGTCTAATGCAAAAATTACCTGATAGTCAGCAAACAAGAGTGAATGTACTTTTTATTCTTAAGAGTAATAGTCATTTCAATAAAAGCGAGTGCATGTTTTTTATTTACTGTTGCAGAGAGGATGTCAGCCCTGTTACCAGCTGATAAAAAGCATGTATCACTCAATGTTTTGCCCAGAAGAGAACCATTTGAAATTCTCTATCGCCTCAACTGTGACAATCTTTGTGCTGATTTCCATGAAGATCTGGAGTTTAGATTCTCATGGGGATTCACTTCTATCATAAGTCGTTTTGCTGGCAAGAAAGCACATGGTATTAACATCTCTAACTACTCTCAGCGGGTAAGCATAAGAGATTCATAATTCTTTTAAACAGAATACCCATGGTTAACTCCCAATAAGAACTTGTTGCAGTGGTAAAATCATGAATATTAGTAGTATTCACAGAAGCATTAAAAATAGTGATGTATGCAAATATTTTAAATGAATAAGGATTGGAAGCTTCTTGTCATTTTAATTTATGCCACATGTTTTGATAGCTATGCTGTCATTTTCAAGCAAAAGTTGTATTGAGCTCTGAAAGTGTCCATTGTGGGAGTTTCATATCAACAATTTTTATCTTCATGTTTCCAAATGAAGATGTGGTTTCCCAGGATGAAAATTTGTTGCTAACAAAATGTTTTTCACCAAGAAACAATTCTCCTGAAATTTTAAGACATCATTGATGTTGATTCAGGCATCAACAAACTTCAGCCCAAGAAAATATCTTCATTTGGAAACATCAAAATAAAAGTAATTTTGACATCAACTGATGGCATTACAACTTTGTTCTATGGAAATTCCAGAGCTTATTATGGTTTCCTGCTTAAAAATGACAGCTTTGCTGTTAAACTGTGTTGCACAAAAAGCATAATGACAGTGATGTTCCTAAAGGCTGTATTCATTTAAAATAGTTATAACATAAGCCTGGTGCACAATTGCCTGGAATAGGAACAGAAACAAGAACCAGAATGGGAATGTAATGGGATGGTGAATACACCATGAATTTAGTGGTTTATAAGGGTATTTCAAATAAATCAGGAATGGGAACCAGAACAAGAAGAGAAAGTGAAAGACTTGAGCATTTAGGGCATTTAATTCACAACAAACTGAAAATGGAAATGGGACAGCATATTGATTGATAACATGGAAAATAATTTTTACACATTTGTATATCATTTGTTGAGAACCGACCAATGGTTTTTTTTTAAAAGTTTTTTTATTATTATTATTTTTTTTTTTATCTGAATGCAAGTTTGATAACTTTGAAATTCAGTACAGTAAATAGTTTTAGAAAGCGAATATGATTTCCATTTGTTATTCTTAAACTAAATAAAACTATCAACAGCACAAACAAAACTAAGAATAGAAGCACATGCATCCCACTTTTGTTTTTTCAACCCTGCTACTTGAGAGTACTAGCAGTCACCGCCTCCATAACTCTTTTCAACAGTGATAAAAGAAAAGAAGACAGATGCATACAATAAGCATATGTATGGTATGATCAGGAATGGGAATGGGAAACATGATACTTTAACAATCTTCCTGATAGCTTTCTGGGGTTCCAAAAGGTTTCCCATTGATTGTGCATGCATGCATGTGTAAACAAGTGTTTTAACTTCTTTCCAATTCTGCTTCCGGTTTCTGTTCACATTCCTGGACAATTGTGCACTATGTTTTAGTTACAGAACAGTTAAATTTAATGTGTAGATATTCTGTAGAATGTACATCAAATGGGTATGTCATACTTTCCTTTTTCTACTGGTTATGGCTCACTGAATTAGTTTATCTCTTGTCATTAAACTTGCTAAGCAGTTTTGTCACCTTCAGGTTTATGCATAAGACTGCAGTAATTATGTACCCACACTTAATATTATTGCAGTATTGCATTTGATACAGATGGTAGTTATTACAATGCTTTTACATTACCCTGCAGTCAGTTAAAGTTAAATTAAATTGAGTTTTATTTATGCACGCCCTTTAACTGCTGTGGTCCTTAGCTTCCCATTCTATACTGTGCGTGAAAGACTGGAAATTTTGCTCAGAGGCCTCTTTATCAGGCTTGAGGTTCTTTTACGTGCCGTAAATTTATGACACAGTACCACCGGCTTTACTTCCCTTCTAAAGAAAGCCATGCTAAGGATTTTAATGCCCCGAAAAAATCCATCGCCATCTGCCGGATTTGAACCTGCAATCTCGGTAACTAGAGGTAACCACTACACCACGGAGGATGACTGCTGGAGTTAGTAATTATATATTACTGTATAAGGGTATTTCAGGATCTCTGCGACAAGCTCTGAGGAATGATAGATCTCACAGAGGGGAACATATTTTGTCAAGCAACCTCCGATGCATCATTCCCCCCTATTTGAAATGTATCCAGTAGGATGGGTTTGAGAGGCACAGCACTTTGACTCTGTTTGTTTGCAACTGCTGAATCAAGTGACATTGCTTCTTTCTTGTCCCTTACATCTGGTTGGATTTGGTAGGTCTGAGATGCACAGCCCATTTTAATCAAGAAACCAAGCCAGCTCTTGAGAGAAATGCATGTTCTCACAGAAACGCAAGTTAAGGATGAGTTTTTGCACACCATTTTCATACAGCCACTGCCTGTTAATTTATGGTCCATATTAGCATCTTCCAATGCTTTTGACAATTTCATTACTAAGGCTGAGAGGATATTAGACTACTCAAATTCTGTACAGTGCATATCTACTGTACAACAGTCATACCAACCTAATGTCGAGACTTCTATGTCACAGGCATAGCCTGATCATACCTCTAGAAGTGCAGGTAAAATACTTGCAATCAACAGTGTACTTGAAACATAAAGTCAATCTTGTTCTTGCTTAAGATCTTGTTCTTCTCACCATCAGGCATATCAACCAGGTGGTGCATTATGTTGGTATAATTTTCAATTTGAAGAAATATGTTGCGCCATGCTCATTTAATGCCAGACTTTCTTCTGATTCAGGAAATGCCTAGATCCCTCGCTACAGATGGCATATAGTGATATGGTCCAAAACATTGCTTGCCATTTATTTGTAACAGGCCGATCCTCTGTGACACATTTATTAATGGACACAGGAGTGGACCTGTCCATATTTCCTCCTACTGCTCAAGACAAAAAATGAACTTCTAAACACCTTCTATATGCTGTGAATGGAACACTAATTCATACACGCAGTGAACACCTGATACAAGTAAATTTAGGGTTGAGACATACATAGCTGTAGCACCTTATTCAACCTCAAGTGTTAATTTGTTGATTCCCCAGAATAAATATGAGTCAGCTATACTCCAGGACTATCCAGACTTATTACGTGACACCCCAACTTTCCATGTGCCAGATATCCAATTTTTTTTACACATATCAACAGTACGACCTCCAGTTATAAAGCCAGACGATTGTCGCTTGATAAACTAAGTGCAAGCCAAGACTGAATTCCAAAAAATGATAGAAATAGTTATCTGAAGACCTTTGAAAGGTCCTTGGTCTAGTCCTCTTCATCTGATACCAAAATCTGATGGTTCCTGGTGACCATGTGGAGATTACAGGACTCTCAATGCTGTACAGTCCCAGATCGATATTCCATTTTACACTTGCAGGATTTCAACAGCTGCTTATCTCGTAAAACAGTGTTTTAAAAAATTACTTGATACAAGCTTTTCATCACATTCAAATTAAAGGATGTTCCCAAAACTGCTGTTAAAACTCCTTTTGGATTATTCGAATTTCTTAAACTTCTATTTGGACTTTGAAATGCTGCCCAATCATTTCAAAGGCACAGTAGAACCTTGTTAGTACGTTTTTGCAGGTACCTAAGGATTTTGACATCATAGACGGGAAAACGTGTTAACAAAAATACAAAATCTGCAATTTAAGAATATAATTATGTAATAAAATGTAATAATTACTATCCATGGGGAATTGAAATCGATTTGAGTCCAATTCCATATTGGACGATCCACGTTTCCATGTTAAATTCAATATGTGTATTCAGATGGATTTGGATACACAAAGTCTTGGAATAAATAATTCAAGCTTTTATGTTGGTCAACTTGGATTTTAATGGTTAGCGAAGGTTTTTAAGAAAATAAATTGCAAATTATGGAAGTGATAAAAGTGGCTTTACACATGTGATAACGTTTCTGCTTAAAATAAAATGACAAATGATGACAAGCATGCATTGTGTTATGAGCACAATAGAAGATAGTGTCTTTGGCGTATTCAATAAGATTTGAATACTATAGGTGTTTCCGGGCAACAAATTTCAATTCGATCCTCTTCCAATCCTACTTTCCAAGAGGAAGGTTTTGTTTTAGCATTTTTCCCTTATTCAAAAACAGTTTCAATCAGTTTACATTTGCTAACAATTGTGTTTTAGATGATGAAGGAATGTTTAACTTCTGCACCATATCCACAGGTTTTATATTTGGATTGCGATCTTCATTAAGGATTTTCAGTTTTTCACTATTGGTTATTTGCTGCACTTTTTCCATTGCAAATGAAAAGTTAAAATACAATTTATGTATGTTTGGTCAACACTCAATGGTAGAAACTATCGTCGGTGTTTACCACGCCAAGCTAAAGCATTCTCTATCCTGCCCACACAAGTTGCCTCACACAAATATTTACATACATGCATGTCATTGACTGTCAGTCTCCATCCCATGACTAAGGATTGACCAAAGTAGCGAATGAGGGTGTCAAACTTCAAACGTGTTAAACACCTACTCTCATTGGACAGACCAAGGATTGGCCTAAACAGTGAATAAGGATGTCAAACTTCAAACATAGTAAGTGGAACTGAGAAAACATACTAAACAAGCGTTATTTATTACATTTGGTGATTTGGTGCCGGGACTTTTATAATTCAACATAATACATGCGAAAACATGTTAATGAGGAATGTGCTAACGAGATTCCACTGTGCATTGAATTCATTCTTAAAGACCTGAACTTTATTTTCTGGATGATATCCTAGCATCTGATAATGATGTGGAACATGAATGCCACATTAAAATCATAATGGAACACCTGGATAAATATTGCATCAAGTAAACCTTTCAAAATGTATGCTTCTGATGTCCTTAGGATACTGTTGTGACACCAAGAGGAGTTTCACCTCTTCCTGATCACGTTGGAGCCATTCTTTCCCACAATCTCACAATATTGCCGATCTACGATGGTTCTTTGGCTTGATGGACTTCTATTGCCAAACACTGCTACTTTAACCTTTGCAAAGACCCACTCAAACATGGCCATTGTGCAGTTCAGTGGATGCCAAATGCTGTGTAAGCCTTCAAGCATCTTAAGCAACAAATAGCACATGCACATCCTTGATATAATCTGTCATTGGCATTCATGGTTGATGCTTCCAGTTTTGCCATGGTAGCCTTCCTGAACAGAGTTGGAACAGAAAACTGGAACCCCTAGGATTCCTTTCAAAGTTCTTAAGTGACACACAGAAGAAATATAGTACCTATGACTTAATTATTAGCAGTATATTTTGCAATCAAGTATTTTCGCCATTTACTGGAAGGCCAAATTTTTCCTGTTTACATGGATCACAAAACTCTTAACATTTGAAATTAGCAATGCTCAGATACACTGTTACCAAGCCAACTTTGTCAACTTGATTTCATGAGCCCGTTTACTACTGACCTTGTAGTACCTCCCTGGAAAGGGCAACATCCTAACTGACTTCTGTTCTTAAATCTCATCCATCTCGCTTCCATCACAGTTGTCTTTTGATGAAATAAGCAAAGCACAGGAAACTGATGATGAACTCCTACACCTCCAAAAAATCAGAAAACACAACTCTACAGTTTAGAACTGTCACCTTACTATCAGGTGCTGAAATAGTTGTATATGTTTCCACAGGAAAATGTGTCCATTTTTAACCAGTCAGTTCCATAATACTGCATTTGATGTATTGCATAACATGCCCATCCAGGCATTAATGCATCTGTCCAATTTATCCAACAATGTGGCCATCACTTAAACAAGATGTCAAACTTAGACCAAGACCTGTGTGGCTTGCCAATGTTCTGTGTTAAAAGGCACACCACCACTCCATTAGTACTTAAGCCTCAGTGGATCACCATTTCTCCCACATTCACATGGATATACTTGGACCTCTTCCTATCTGAAGGATACGCATACTTGCTGGCCAGAAGCTACCCCATTAACAGATATAAGGTTTCATTCACAATGAAATGTAAGCGCTAACTAATGCAGCATAAGCGCAGGCGTGATGGAATACCATTTACAGTACAGCCGTGGGCGTAACGCAATAAGTTTGCACGGGCTTCTAGATCCTTAAACTAACTGCGGAAATGTTCTGAGTATATCGTAAGTTTCAAATTGAATAATATAACCAACAATACCAAATAAGAAAGTTCACTCAATATTTTATAAATAAGTAGGTCACAAAAAAAAAAACACACACACACACACACACTCACACAAACACACGCACACACCCTCCCTCCCCATAGCGTTAGTGACATCACGACTGCTCAAAACATTGAAAGTAGTTGTGAAGTACTATGGAAATAGGGCCATTATTCCGTATGTGGGTAGTGAGCACTTTCGCTATCAATATGTAACACACACACTTGCATCATGTTAGCATTGCTGTCATTGGCATTCTGCTGCCAAAGTTGTAACATCATGGGCCCTAAGCCGCAAGAGCTGCAGCTACGGAGCGATGACAGGGCGTAGCTGTAGGCACAGAACAGCCATAGGATCTGCGCATCTAAACTCGAATGATCCACTTTAACTTAATTTTCCTTGCTTCGTGACATTCCGTTAGCCATATTTTTTTTTCATCACATTCGCAATATCTTCTGACAAGATTTTTGCAAAAGTTAAGCGGTTGCCAAGAAGGGCCCAATGTTTTTGATAAAGTAACAACTTCTACAGAATTTAAGAATCCATGATACTACACAATCAACTCTGCATCTTTAAAAACCCTCATTCCGTAAGTTTCTTAAAATTTCATACCTCCTTCCCCCATATGGAATAATGTCTGGAAACTACAGCAAGTTATACATGTGATGATACAGCTGCACAAGTTATATTAATGCAATGTCCATTATCTCTTTGTGCCTGAGCCAAGAAATCTAGGCACAGATGCCAGGTTCATCCACTAAATAAAAGAGGATTCAGTAAGGACATTACCTTAACCTCATGAGAGAAATGAGAGATGGTGACTCACAATTTGTGTGGCACGGCCTAATGGAAGAGTGCATGCATGTACATTAGACGGCTAAAGTCTCTCAACGCAATTGTCTGCTGTTGAACAGACTGCCTGACTCTATGTGAATGCTTCCATTAAATAACATGAATGCAAAGTCTTGCGCTTATGCTACATCTGCACTTACATTTCATTGTGAATGGGGCCTAACATCTGAAACAGTGGCTCTCCTACATTCTTGAATAGCTCGATTTGGTATACCATCTATTATAATCACAGATTAGGGCAAGTAGTTTGATTGCTCACTTTCACCAATCTAACAAAACTGCTTGGCATCTATCACATCAAAAGAGCAGCATAGCCAACTGTCAATGAGCTGGGTACCTCAACTACCTTCAGTACTACTAGGTCTCAGTTCACTTATAATCTCTATCTGAATACTTTCCCAGCTACAATTGTCTATGGCGAATAGCAGACTTCCTTGAGGAGACCCAACAACAGATGTACCTCATTTGTCCTCAAGTTGAAGCAACACATCCAGCCTCTTCATTCTGTCGTTTCAAACCATCATTTGTCTTGACATCTGTTTATCCACTCCAATATCTTGCATTCTTCGTATGTGTTCATGATGCAATTTGTAAACCCCTGCAACCGATTTACAATGGACCATTCAAGGTAACTTCTCATGCTGAGAAACATTTTGAAATTCAAACTTCTCATGATGAACAGACTGTTTAAATTGACAGACTCAAGCCTGTCTTTATTTTGGATAATAACGATTACAATCTAGTACCACTAACCAATGCCCAAGCCTCAGGTTCATTAAGGCAACCCATCATCATTCTCTTCTTCAGCCAAGGAATTCTACACCGCTTTAGGATGAAATGTTCATTTTCCAGCCAAGTACCTCAGCATTATTGCTGGGAAGGGAGTACGTTGAAATTGAAATTGAGTGTTATTTATGGACGCTCTTTAACTACTATGGTTCTTAGCGTCCCATTCTATATTGGGCGTGAAACACCGATAATTTTGCTCAGAGGCCTCTTATCAGGCTTGAGGTTCTTTTACGTGCCGTAAATCTACGACACGGGACCACCGGCTTGACTTCCCTTCCGAAGGAAGCCGTGCTAAGGATTTTTACGCCCGAAAAAAATCCATCGCCCTCCGCCGGGTTTGAACCCGCAACCTCGGGAACTAGAAGCTAGCACGGTACCACTAGTCCACGGAGGACGACTAGGGAGTACATGGCGCTCTGCCTTCACATTTCCAAAGTAATGCCATTTTAATTGTTCATGTATTTTAAAACTTGTCTTTTCAATTGTTTCTTGTTTGTATGCATATTGTGTAACAAAAGTGTATCTACAGCTAAATAAACTAAATGTATCTGCATCAAAAAGTACAAAAGCATATGAATGTGAGTGAATCTTGATGTTTAAATCACATCATCAAATTGAAACTTCTTTTACCAGAAATGGATTTATGTGATCAGTAAGACAGTTCAATTTACAACAAATTAGGAATATAAAAATCAAATAGGAAATGGATTTTCAGAATTAATTGTTACAATTTTTATAAAGTATAGACAATTAGAATGATAGGCATGTCAGAATACAGACTTCCATAGTTGGATTTGCTTAGACTTGATTCCACAAGAAAGAAGGAAGAAAGGCAGACCTAAGAACACATGGATACAGGAATTGAAGAGGGAAATGAGAGAGGATTCAAAGGAAAGAATTGGGAAGATAGAGTAGAATAAAGAAGGAAAATCAAAGTGTCTTAATTTGGATGTAAAAATACTTGTAAATACAGCCACACATGTTTAGAAAGAAAAGAAAGAAAGAGAAAAAATGTTGGAAACCGAACACTGGGCATTGGGATTTAACATGAGAAATCAGCTTACTTTAACATGTTCCCCCTGTTAATTTCAAAGAAAAACCGTACAAGTCTATTGTAATGAGAGTTAAAAAGTAAATTGGGGTATAACATTAAAAAAATGTTATTTTTATTTGCTAATCCTTTCTATCAGCAATTATTCATAACAATGTTGACAGCATTAGTTACTTTCTATGACAGATATGTGAGTAACTTAAACTCCCATAATGTGTTTTTCATATAATGACTCTCATTCGTTACAAAATTGTAGTGAGTCTTGGCCCACAGAAATGAAACAAACTTAATGTCGTAAAGAATTAATAAAAGTTGCCACATTATTATTTTCTCTAAAATAAACAGCAAATAAACTTGTCATTTTTGGATTCTGCTTCTTGTTTAAAGCTCTTAAAAATATTCTTATAAAATTTATATCTCGGATCAACAGGGGAGAGAATCAAAATTGATTTTTCATGTTAAATCCCTATATCGAGGGATTTGATTTCCATTCTGCATATATAAACACACACTGTGATTCCAGAATGCTGTTATAGCAAATAACCTGTCTCCTTAAACCCCCCCCCTCAAAAAAAAAGAAAAAATTAATTGCTGCAAAATTCAATGTCGCCAAACTTAAGAGGATAGCACTCCAATGGTGCCAGCACACTATGGATTACTTGGTAACAAAACTGCTGAACGGGTTGCTAAGAAGGGAAGTAATACACAAAACCCTAGATACATTTATCATTCTTCACAGTCAGAAGATTAATGAACTCTAAATTACAACATATATAATTTCAAATTATTTTCAAGAAATTTAAAACATAAAATATTGGAGTGCCTCAGTGAATGATAATCATTAATTTCTGATTATCCACAGAAGATTACAGTGGCATAGTTTTGACAAATTATAGACCATAATTGTTTCTCTAACCATCTGTGCAAGATTAGAATTTTTACTTCTTCAGTTATGCACATTGTACATTCTTTATGAAGAGATCAACCAGCAGCGCACAGCTCCTTGCTTCAAAATCTACTCTATACTAAAAATATTGGAGAGCAAGACATTTTTATTAAGCACAACACATTAGTTAACAACAGTAAAAATGAGTTATATATCAAAGAAGTTAAAATTGGCTTCCACATGGTGTATTCAGTTTATATTTCAGTTCTGAAGCAATTTGAAGAAATAATTTTACAAGAAATAACCTTTCTCTTCAATTCTTTTATCCGACAATGTTAATGAGAAGTATAAGAGAAGTTTTACTTCTTTAGGCTCTCTTTTGATTAAAGACCTACATAACATATGTGTTAGTAATGTTTACAAACAGTTCATTTTTGTTTTGAGAAGTGCCTGGAATGGTTGGACTGCAGAGGTTCTGCTGTACAAGATGATGCAGTAACATCGGTATGTGGTGACTACAAAAAATAAATTGTTTGCTATAATTGCAGTAATTTATGTAGCAGTCTACCTCTAATTCTGGTTCTGGTAAAGCCACTTTTTTGAAGTTTCCCTTTGTTTTAACATTATAGTGAGTTGTACCAAAGCTTTACAAGCAAGTAACAAATCTTAAAATTTGTAACAATTGCTACACATTAATGTGCATAATGTGCAGATAAATAATTAAGTAACCTGTGTTTAAATGTGTTACAAAACTCAAATGCACTCATTTGTGCTTTTGTACTCTTGCATGCTTTTAAGCAGAGATGGACAAAAATTACTTACAACTTTAGTACTGCTGACAACATAATGGTCATTGATTGCTCAATTAATTAATTGCTTTCTTGGCTTTTAAACAGTATAACCTACAAACCACTCTAGGCAACAACACAAAACTGAAAATCACATATCATTTTGTGCCCACCTTTGCTTTTTAATGATATGCATAAAATCTAATATTATTGTGCATTTCTCATACAGAAAACAATTTGTGAACAAAAGCATGTGCATAGTTATATTTCATGTACATATCCATAACCATTATACTTTTGTTGTAAGTTACATTAGATGCCTTAGACTTTATATAATGTTTCAGTAAGAACATTTAGGGACTTTATTATCATTCACTACTACACAGTTATGGAAATAAACTATGGAAGTTACTTGTAGAATTTTGAATTACTTGTAAGAATTATTTATGGGTTACTTATAGAATATTATGCATGTTTTTTTACTTTCTCTACTACATATAGTAAATAGGGGAAGTATTGCATTCCACCCAAAAATTCGATACCGAGATTTCACCGGAAATACATGTTTTGAGACCTCCTGAATCCAAAAAAAGCATTTTTGGAAACATGTCCGTGTGTGTGTCTGTGAACAGCATAACTCAAAAACGAACAGTCGGATAAGCACCAAACTTGGTATTTAGGTTCAGTATCTTCCAGAGATGCGACACGAAGGTTTTCAAGAAAATCCCCCCACCCCAGACTACCCTTTACATGGAAGATTTTTCGAAAATTTTAATTTTCTCAAAAATGGCTCTAACGATTTTGATGAAAATATCATATGTTTAAGATAATGTCATGAGAAATGAAATGTATATCTCGAATTTTCTGGGAATGTCTCCAAAAGTATTCTTCATTGTGAACGACTTTTGCATAACTGGTAAACCATAAGAGATAGACAAAATTTTACTACACAAAAAATGTAGATCGCGTTAAAATACACAACTTATGTCATATACATTTCTTTTGTTGAGTGAACCGTTTTCGAGATATTGCTTGTTATTTCCTTAAATTTTCCAATACTTACACTTTTTCTCAAATTCGTTATTCATTTTTTTTATGTCCTGGACATGCAAAGAGAATGGAATGCGCCACATAGCAACCAGCGTTAAAATATTTGACTATCGCTTAAAAGCTACGATATTTCCCTTGCATCTACAAGAAAATTACCAATAAGATTGACATCTCGATATCTCGATTAACTTGAAGCATATGGAGACTAGGCATTTGTAAAATTAGATTGTACAAGAGTAGAGAAAGTCATGTGAGTGTAACACATCAGATTTTTTATTATTATTTACCTATGCTAGTAGAGGAAGTATTGTATTTCCCAAAAAAATGTCACTGGAAATATGCATTTTGAGCTCCCCTGAAGAAAAAAAAAGTGTGTGCATGTGTATGTGTCAAAAACAAAATATCAGACATATACCAAACTAGATATTTTAAGTTCAAAATCTTCTGAAACTGTGACACCAGAAAATCTTCCAATCCCAAACTACCCTTTACCAGAAAAATTCTTTCTAGTTTTTTTATTTCAAAAATATTTGTAATGATTTTGATTAATGTACTACATGCTGAAGATAGTTGTATGACAAAATGTCACTTGTGTCATGTCTAAGCTTTGGCATTGAATTTTTCACTTCAAATAAAATGCATATTTTGAATTTTTTGTAAAACATCTATGAAGTCCTCTCCATCCTCAATAAATTTTGTACAATTGATTACAATTAATAAACCATAAGAAATAGACAAAGTCTTACTACAAAGATGTAGACCTTATTAAAATATATCATTTATGCAAAATGTTTGGTAGCATTAACCATTTCTGAGATGTTCATTGCTATTGGTTTGAATTTTTCAGTACTTTATCATACAGTTTTTGAAGTACTAAGTCACCATTCTTTTGTTTCTCACAATGTCGTACATAAAGAGTGAAATTTTACAGCAGGTTATAGCGACTGCATTTTAAAGATTTGATTCGGCCTCCTTTAGTCCCCTTGTATCTACAACTAAATATGTAATGAAACCATTTCTGAAAACATTTATCTCGTGAAGTAAATGAAATGATAGTGGGTAGAGAAAGTCATGTGGGTATAACATGTCAGATTTTTTCCTAACCTACTCTTTTTAATACTTTATACATTTGATGATAGTTTTACCAAGTTGGAGGTATATACTAAATGGAGGCATAAGAAAAAAGAGACAGTGAATGCCAATTTATAAGCATATTAAAGCATTGTTCTGTTTAAATGAGAGCATAGAAAAGAGGAGAGTGGTGGAAAAGAGAGGAGAGCATAGGTTTTTCATTTCCATAAAGGCTATAATGCCTTTTTGATACTCAAATAAGGGTGTGAATGAATATCCCCAATGAGCTGTTTGGGTAAGGAATGGATGATGTAACCTGACTGGGCCTAGGAGACAAATATTGTTACATTTCTGCTCGGATTACATGGATCACAACAGTGTTTGCTTGTATTTCAACCACATCTTGGACCACAAAGCTCCTTATATAGCTACATATTAAAACAAGAAAGGACTAACAACATTCCAAAACTTAAAATGTAAATGATAATCTCTCACAAATTTTGAAATATTTAAATAGTTATTGCGTGTCTCATTCTCTGTAGATTATTATAAGTAATTTTCAAATTGCTCATTAGATGTCAGCACTACCTAATGATGCTCAGTTAATAAACAAGCCATGTGCACCTGCAGTATAATGTAACTACAATTTCAGCAAATTTACTTTAATTTTTAGAATACCATTATTTGCCTTTAGGGTTTTAATCAACACATTGTGGTAGTAGCAAGATATTGACTGTGAAATTAAATATAAGCAATACATTCTGCTGACATATTAAATTGTGATCAAATCTCAACAGCACAGTTATAGCGCTGACATGGTGTTATGATGGCCAAGCTGGTAGCAATAGGGAGGACAGTTTCAAAATTGTTGAAAAAATATCATTGTTTAGCTGACAGAGATAATAGTTTAACCAATGTGTCATTGCTTAGGTTGCTAAAGGATTTGTTACTTCCCTTTGTCATCTTTTGCTAAGACTCTCACAAATATCATATGACTAAAACAGATCATTAAATAAGGTAATAATGCATGTCTTACTTTGTAAACCATATAAAAATACATGTTTTTGACCACTAGGTCATCAGAGTCACCTTTAGTTAAGGCTCAAAATCCTTTCAGCTACTAATGCTGAATGAAGATGCACTCAAAATGAAAACTACTGCCTCTGGTTATGGTGGTTAGCATGTTAGCCTTCAAATCCAGATGTCCCAGATTAAATTCTTGGTGGGAGGGTAGACATTCTTATGTATTAATGTTTAACAGAGAGAAAAGAAGAGTACCTACAAAACCCAAATGATAAACACAGATGAAAAAATGATCATCATTGCTGATGGACAACTAATCTTGGCCACCAATATGGTCAAGAAGTTAAAGGCAGCATATAAATAGAACAAATTAAAAACAAAAAAGAGGAAGAGGAAGAAGAAAGGTATGATGGAAGTATGTATGAGACTTAAGATCACCTTCTTTAGGCTTCCTGCCCTCCCCAATAAGCAAAAACTATAAAGAAGAGACAGCAAGTGCGTTACTATTACAAGTCTTTGGTATCATTATTAGTTATTTTAACGGTTTAAAGAAAGACACTCAGTTCCAGGTATTTATTAGAAATATCCATTGAATAAAATGGACATAGTGTAGTAGTGTTAAATTTTTAAGAAAGATAACTGAGTTCTAGATATTTATTAGGAAAAGCCATAGAAGAAAACGGAATAAAATGGAAATACTGCAGTGGCATCTTTCATTTCTTAAAGTAAAGAAAACAGAGGAAGATAAACACAGATTTTCCCTGCAGAACCAAGATACTGCTTGGAGTTCCGTACTTTGTTATATATCCATTTTGAAGATTTTAAGGATTCTTTCTTGGAATAAGTAATCTAAGGCTGTCATCACACATTAAAAAAAGTTACAGTTAAACATGCATTGTTTCTTTCATTTTATATTCAAGCCCTGTGGAGGAAAAAACAATAAAAATGAGTTTCAATTTGTTGATATTATATGTGGATTGCTTTTTTTACTTTCTCTACTACGTATAGTAAGATGGGGAAGTATTGTATTCCACCCAAAAATTCGTTACCGAGATTTCACCAGAAATACATGTTGACCCCCATGAATCAAAAAAAAGCATTTTTGAAAACATGTCCGTGTGTGTGTGTGTGTTTGTGCGCGTGTGCGTGCGCGTGTGAAAGAGAGAGAACAGCATAACTCAGAAACGAACAGTCGGATAAACACCAAACTTGGTATTTAGGTTCAGTATCTTCCAGAGATGTGACACCAAGGTTTTCAAGAACATCTGCCCACCCCAGATTACCCTTTACATGGAACATTTTTCAAAAATTTTAATTTTCTCAAAAATGGCTCTAACAATTTTGATTAAAATATCATATGTTTAAGATATTTTCAGGACAAATGAAATGTATATCTTGAATTTTCTGGGAATGTCTCCAAAAGTATTCTTCATTGTGAACAACTTTTGCATAACTGGTAAACCATAAGAGATAGACAAAATTTTACTACACAAAAAGTGTAGATCGCGTTAAAATATACAATTTATGTCATATACATTTTTTTTGTTGGGTGAACCATTTTCGAGATATTGCTTGTTATTCCCTTAAATTTACCAATACTTATACTTTTTCTCAAATTCGTTATTCATTTTTTTTTGTCCTGGTAATGCAAAGAGAATGGAATACTCCACATAGCAACCACCTCTTAAAATATTTGAATGTCGCTTAAAGCCTAGCAATTCCCCTTGCATCTACAAGAAAATTAGCAATAAGATTAACATCTCGATATCTCGATTAACATGAAGCATATGGAGAATAAGCGTTTGTAAAAATACTTTGTACAAGAGTAGAGAAAGTCATGTGAGTGTAACACATCAGATTTTTTTAATTTTTTTATTGTTCTACTACGTAAAGTAGAGGAAGTATTGTAATCCACCCAAAAATTTGGCACCAAAATTTTGCCAGAAATACATGTTTTGAGGCCCCCTGAGTCCAAAAGAGCATTTTTAGATAAAAAGGTCTATGTGTGTCTGTCTGTCTGTCTGTGAATAGCATAACTCAAAAATGAAAAGTCGGATAAATACCAAACTTGGTATTTGGGTTCAATACCTTCCAAGGATGTGACATGAAGATTTTCAAGAAAATCCCCCCACTCAAAACTACCCATTACATAGAACATTTTGGTCGTCCTCCGTGGACTAGTGGTACTGTGCTAGCCTCTAGTTCCCAAGGTTACGGTTTCAAACCCGGCGGAGGGCCATGGATTTTTTTGGGCGTAAAAATCCATAGCATGGCTTCCTTCGGAAGGGAAGTAAAGCCAGTGGTCCCGTGTCATAGATTTACGGCACATAAAAGAACCTCAAGCCTGATAAAGAGGCCTCTGAGCAAAATTACTGGTCTTTCACGCCAAATATGGAATGGGACGCTAAGAACCATAGTAGTTAAAGAGCGTCCATAAATAAAACTCAATTTAATTTTATGGAACATTTTTCGAAATGTTTTATTTTCTAAAAAATGGCTGTAACAATTTTGATTAAAATACAATATACTAAAGATATTTACATGACAAATAAAATGTATATCTTGGATTTTCTGGGAATAGTCTGTGAAGTCCACTTCAGTTGCAAGAATTTTTTTTATAATCTTGTACAACTGCTAAACGTTAAGCGATAGACGAAAGTGTACTACACAAAAAAATGTAAATCTCTTTAAAACACACAATTTACTTCAAATAAGTTTTTTTTTGTGACATAAGCCATCTGTATTGAAGGTTCAAATTGTTCATTACATGGTCATTCTTAAAGTCCTTTAAACATTCAGTTGTTTCTCATGATTGCATGGAAACAGTATGGAATTTTAAGATCAGCATATAGCATCCAATTCTTAAACATTTAACTATCGTTCTCTTTGTATCTATAATGAAATGTGTAATGTAGATATTTCTGCAAAGGTTTAATTGAACTAAAATGTAGGTAAAAAAGTAAACTTTAGTAAAAATAGTTTGAATACCCAATAATAAATGATAGAGGGTAGAGAAAGTCATGTACGATCACATCAGAATTTTATTGCCTTTCTTTTCTCTCTCACTTTTCTTTACATTTTTTTAATCAAGAATCAGTTTCGATGGTCTAATAATATAGAAGTTGTAGTTTACATAGTCTTAAAAGTGAAAATAAATATTCCTTGTGTCCTCATTCATCTAGAAATATCAGTGAGAGACAATTATTCAACTCAGCAACATGTATAGGAAAGTCTTCTTCCTTTCAATTCTATTGTGGTATTTCTGCTAATGATAATGGTCAGATTTTTTGTTCTATAATTTTCAGATATCAAGAGATCTTCTATCACCATCTGAAAACCCAGACCAGTACCCCAAATTTTCACAACCAAGTGGCTCTGATGATTGGACGTCTTTGGTGTCTCGTGTAGCAATGGCCTCCATTGGATCTCAGGGTACTATGGGTGGGCTGCTGGTAGCTGGATTTGTAAGTAGTAAATGTAATATTCCAAGAAATAAATTAAATTTATTTTATATTTATTCTTAAAAATCTATAAAGACACTTGGCAGGCTATAGGATGCAGAGTAGGTGCCACCTACCCTACAGCCAAAAGGAAAGAAAAAGAACAAAGACATTTTGTTTAATTGAAGTATTGGTGAAATTGGATGCAATGATTAAGGAGAAAGTGTATTTTGCAGTTTTTTTTGTTTTTTTGTTTTTGCTTTGTGTATAATTGTTCACATTTGCTATGTAGTCTACTGTCCTCTTAATATGCTTTATTACTTAATGATCAATCAAACTTTAACCAATCATGGGTCTCTATCATTAACAATTTAACATTTTTTGATCATCACTTCCCTGGCTTTTGTATCTACAGAACCAAATGTTTTTAATATCAAAATGCCAGTCAGTAATGTAACCTGCTTTTAAGAATAATCAAACTGTATCATTAAAGCTATCATGGCTTTCTATAAAATTTCATTTGTATTATAAACCTTTCTAGAAGATGATGAAAGTGATGACGTGCAAAAGTTAAAAGCTACACTTCAAACAGTATTTGTACTATGTTGGACATATTTAAATATATTATTTCAATCATAAAATAGTTTAAATTAAACACCTCAAATTTTTATTTCCTTTGAATAAATTTACTTCTGATTTCATTGTTTGCAAATCTGTTGATAAAATAAAAATATCTAATAAAACTGTTGCAGATAATCACATATGGACAATCCATAGGGAAATTGATGAACTCATTAAAACATCATAGCATATTACAAATGATGGTCTGGAATCAGTACCACCTGCTGTAAGAATAATCACTATTTTAAAAAACACCAAATTGTTGCTTTCCCATTCTTTTCTAAGCATTTTATTTACATAAATTATTCATTTTTTAATATTCTTCAAAGAAAAACCCATTTTGATATGTCTATACACAAAGAAGGTTAAAACAGCAACAACAAATTAAATCGTAAATGAAAGGAGAGTTTCATTTGAGTTTCTGGACTCCATGTAATTGCTGAGCTGGAAACTTGCTTTGGAAATTATTAAGAGCTTAGGTTTTAGAAGTATATTTAAATAAAGTGGTTTTTAACGGTCAAATTCATAGTCGTCACTTATTTCAAGGAACTCCTTAAGCAGCGATTTTCAATGCACAGATGCTACTCTTTCAGGCGAATAAGGGAATGCTTATTCATATAAGGAAGCTCCAACCTCTGCTTATATGCAATAAAGTGAGCAGATGCCAAATGGAATTTAATAACGATAATGATTTTGTAGAGTATATCGAGTTTTATAATGAAATTGTACTGCCTAATAATAAGTGGTATTTGCGTGATCTGCAGAATCCTCTGGAGATGGACAGTGATGCTGAAATTAAGAAGGTTTACCTGTTTCACCACTGTTCAAGATTCTATGATTCATCATCTTTTCAGGTAAACCCGTCTCACATCAGCGACTTCATAATTCAACGTATATTTGTGAATTAATGGTGAAGAAGTGTGACTTGTATTTGTGATTTGCTTCTGCTGTACGCATAGTGCACAAATAATAATTGTAACAAGCTGCTAGCTGCTAACACTTCAGGTTAGGAAATCAGATCTTCAATTTTAAAACAGTCCACGAGTGAATACCATTTTAAGATTAGTTCTTACAGCGCTCGATTTTGTGCATCTAAATACAAGATAGCATTGCTACATAAAATGCAGGTGGTTATTATATACGACTGGACCACTTGAGAGCCAGTAATATACGTGTTTTCTTGTGTATTTCTGTATGCAAATGATTACTGATTCCGCAAGTTTCATAAAATTTCATAGCTTCTACCCAGATACGGAATAATGTCTGATGATTATAATAGCAATATAAGTTTTTGGAAGCAAAGAAGAGTTTGCCCCTCCTTAGAACAAATGAGCCATAACATTCTCAAAGAAAGAGAAGGAAGATAAAAAGTAGGTAAGGGCCCACCCCCTTAAGTATTTACATTTACTTTATGCTATTGATCAGAACCTATTTAAAAAAACACTAGGTAAAGCACTAATATTCAAATACATTAGCATTGAAGAAAAGTGGCATATGTATCATAGCCCAATCTTTATATATTTACTGTGATGGTTTGATTATTATCATCATTCATGTCTTTATGTTATGTGCTGAATATAATTTCATACAATAATTTATTGAACAAATAAAGAACTTATGTATATTATTATTTCACCAAGTACATTTTTACTGTCCCCTACAATTCATGCAAAACAAGCATAAATGCAATGTCGCACTTCATACACCTGCATTTGTTTGGTATTGGTGTGCGCACTTTAATACATGAAATGTTATTTTTTACAGTTGGTCTGTGCAGATCTGTCCCACGTCAGCCAATTTACAGTATAGCTGAAGTTTTGGAAACTCTATCACACCACATTAAAAGATTTGTACATTTCCCAAACACTCAAGAGCAAAGTCCTGGTGGAGGCAATGTGGAGGTGTTTAGGAATAGAAAAGGCTATTTCTCCATCAATGTTCAGATAGTTGGTGGACCTAATGACAAGATTCTGGACATTGTAGTTAGATGGCCTGGCTCTGCACATGATAGCAGAATTTTTGACAATGCAGTAAGGATGAAACTCAGTGAGGGTGAAATCTGAGGCAGCATTTTTAACACTTAAATGATTTCAGTCAAATTATATAATATAAAATATAATAACAGCCCGCTGTAAAGCAATATGTGTATAATATAATATATAAAATACATGTAACAGTCACTGTATTAATGTTTATATTATTATGTATACGTTCAATAATGTTACGTGAATGTATTACGTAATTTAATAATGTAGGAGCTGTGAGAATAATAGGTTAAAAGTTGCTAACAATGAGGTAACCTTGAGGCAATAATGAATTAGAAAGTTAAATAATGCTACTGATAATTCTTAGAGCAACAATAATGTAATTTTTGAGACAGTTTATAAAATAGCCAATCAACAACCAGAAAAAAAACTTAAGTTAAATAAAAGTATACTATTGGAGTAGGAATAGCCAATCAGAAACTGAAATAGGGCAAATTGTACAAATTCAGTTCAGTTGCTAGCAGACAGCATTCCTAACCGGACACGTTAACTGGACGCGAGACGCGTCCTCGAGAAGTTTAAGACGTATTCAGTGTGAGACAAAAATAGTTTACGTGTTAAAAAGTGCAAGTAATTAATAAATAATCTACAGCTCTCTATATCAGTGAAGTGTTATTTAAATCATGCCAGTGATTAATAAATGGAGTGAAGTAAAAATTATAATCTGTGTAAGCCTACATTCTTCAGCCACACCACGCCTTGTTAAGATATTCATGTTTCTACAAATTAATACTGACGCAGCCGAGGCAAACATAAATATATAATATTTAAAGAAACAGTAAAAATACAAAGTTAATATTTTTAAACTTGGAGCGAAGGCTACTGGAAATTTTTTACCATACGTGCGGTTGCAACTACTTCAAGTTCGGCTCCCTAACAGTCAAATTACAATATAACTGCTCCTTCAATACAACCTACTTCAAATTGGCTTTCCATACGTGAAGCAACAACTTACTTCAAATCCCAGGTCACTTGCTTGGCAACAGTGGACAATCGCAGCGCCAGTATATATACACCCCAGTTCCTAATCCGGTTTATAGGCCGGAGATTAATTGTAATAATGCACTAAAAAGGACCAGGAGTGGCATTGAAAGACTAATAGGAATCTGGAAGAGAAGGTTTCCTTGCTTATATTTTGAACTCCAAAACAAACTCACTAATTTGGCGAGAAGCAAGAAAATCTGATCCCATACTCCAAGACAAAAGCCGGGAATCTACTGGACCCAGTGTGAAAATTGTAAAAAGGTTTACATTGGAAAAACGAAAATCTTCAAGGAACACCGGCGTTGCATAAAGTTCAAACAGACTGACAAATCAGCTGCTGCTTTTCACTTCTGGACTCAAAACCATGAAATAGACAACAATATTCAGTTGCTAAAACCAGCCCAAAATCCTAAATAGCTTGAAATAAGGGAGAAGATTTACATAAAGAAGTTTGAAAACTGCATCATGAACTTTGATTTGACAGAAGCAGACAACCCTCTATTTAGTTTCATCCATAGGCTACCAGAGGACACCCCAGGTTTTCAATAATACGACTCAAGAGTTCATCCGACAGTCAACAGGCAGCTGACAATGTGAGCTCATGCTCATGATACATGTTATGCAAAATAAATGAGTGAGTGAAGCTAGTAAGAGTGTTTAGGTTGACTCCACTTTCATCAAGTGTATTTTATTAATTGCTTCACTGTGTGTGATTCCACCATTTTTTTTTTTTTTTTTTTTTTTTTGGATATGGTATAATTTGTTTTTGTGCAAATAAAAACCTTCTAGAATTAATTTACAAGTTCCTTGGATTTAGTGGGTTGTTTGCAAATTAGCCTCCAACTAGGTTTCAATTATCAATGGACTTTATCTGGAAATACGTGACTTATGTCATAGATTATGGAGCAGGGTAGAAAATTAACACTCATTAGGTGTAACGAATTATTTATTTTGTATTTTTACAGCTACTGTGGTTTTACTGAATCCAATTGCAATTTCCGCTGCTCTTTAATTAATCTCTCTGATTCAATCTGTTCTTTTAGTAATTCAATGCGTAATCTCATCTCTTCTCTGCACAGTTCACCAATTTCTTGCTCCAGATTGAGAGCATACCTGGCCTTCTGTATCTGCAGGTTGGCTTCCTCAACAAATAAATGTCCTTCTTGATTTCCTAAAACAAAGAAAGAACTGTACCAATCTGTGTGGTATATACAACACTGTATTGCTGTATTATGCTGTATGAAATAAAATACACCTGCATACTGTTAAAAGTCGCAAACTATTGTCTGAATTTCTCTACTTTATGATTGGTATTACTCTATTGTAGGGGTCACTGCAGGCAAAGATTGTAAATATGCTCGTGTGCAGGACCATAAAATTGTAATGTTTTCCTGCAAAGTATAACCAATGCAACAAAATGGATATGCAAATATATTGACCAATTACAGTAAAAAGCTAATAACAGCTTAGAATAATTACAATAAACTAACTATGCTAAACCATACATGTGCAAAATGCCTACTTGTGACATCTATTTTCAGGCATGATTGGATCTCTGTGTAATGTGCCAATGCTGTGCTTTAGTTACTCAGATAAAGCACTGCAATTGGTGGTTACCATGGCAGTGTAGTACTAACAATCCACACAAAATTTTGAAATGCCTATCCTAAAATTAAGAAAATCTGACTATGTTACATGCCAATAAAATAACCTTATGCATGAAAGTTACAAAAAAAAAAAACAATTCCTAAATTACGCTCAATTTTTTAAGATTTAGAAGCTTGTAACAGTGATGTGTCTGGACCAGAATTTCTTTTCATTCCATCACAAAATCTTTAAACAAACCTCAGGCCTAACTATGGGAAAACCCCTTTCACCATTTTTAGCAGAACTATATATGAGCCATTTTGAATCCCATATTACTAAATCTTTCCCACATCTATTCAAAACCTGGTATAGGTATGTAGATGATATTTTTGCTATTGTTCCAAAAAAACTTTCAGAAGATGCTTTGAAATTATTAAATTTACAAAAAAGATCTATAAAATTCACAATGGAAAAAGAAGAAAATGGCCAATTACCTTACCTAGACATCAGGATCATCAGAAATAATGCACACAACAAACTAACGTTTGGCATTTACAGAAAACCAACGCACACAGAAAACTATATTAAAAATAATAGCTACAATCCTACAAGCCACAAACATGCAATTTTAAATAGTATTACAAACAGGTTAGTACATATACCAATGGAGAAAGAGGAATACCAGAAAGAATACCAACACATTATCAACATAGCCACTATGAATGGATACCAGAAAAAAAACAATAGATAAGAAGATAAAAAGGTTTGAAAGACAGAAATACATCCAACAAATGACTACGTTACTCAGACAACAAAAACCACAAGCATATAGAAAATTCACTTATCACCCTTGGACACATCATAAATTTCAAAGGATTTTCAAAAAATACAACATCACCCTGTCTCCACAGAATAACCACAACATACAGAAACTACTATGCAACAGAACAAAAGATCCTATCCCCAACGAAAAATCAGCTGGTATATATCAAATTGATTGTAATGAATGTAACCTGGTATATATAGGAAGAACAAAAAGAAATCTTGAAATAAGACTTAAAGAGCATATGAGATGCATTTACCAAAAGCAGCAAGATAAATCAGCAGTAGCACATCATTTCTGATCTTCAAACCATGATATCACTCCAAACATAAAACTCTTAAAACCGATCAACAGCAGCAATGAATTGGACATCTGGGAAAAAATACATATTGTCAAACACAGGAATCACCTAATGAATTTTGAACTGCCACCACCCAACAGCCTTTGGAGGTTCATCAGCCCAGCACCAGAGAACACCACAAACCACACACATCCCCCAGACGATGACCGGCAAAAATCAGTTGAGAGAAAATGCTGACGATGGGAACAAGCCGTCTCCCGAAACGCGTTCAAGTAAGAATATCATAGTGATGTAGTGTAACAACCCTCAACTCTCTATCCTAAATTACGTTGATATTGTAATGAAAAGAAGCTAGAAACAGTGATGTGTATTGAATTTATTTATTTATAAGTCGAATTAACCTTCTGAGGATGGGAACAACGGTTTCCCGAAACATGTTAAGTGAGTAAACTTAAGTGATGTTAGTGTAACAATTCCGACTCACCTTTAAATAAATTCCTAAATTGTTGAAATTGCTACCATAAACCATGTATAGTAATGATAGGAAGTTTCTGTAGCTCCGTTATGGTTTATTAAGCTTGAATGGGTGCTTGCAAAACCAGGCTAACCATAGTTTTGTAAGAAGAGATAAAATTATCCTTTGCAAATACCAAGAAAATGCTTATCACCCACAGATTGGAACATACATAGCAATAAAGTATGCTAACCCATGTGTGCAGCCTTCTATGTAAAAAAAAAGTATGTAAACCCAGTAATGGAAAAAAAAAAAAAAAAAAAAAAAAACACTGTTTGTATTTCCTTGATGCTATCAAGGAAGATGAGATACACTTTATGCAATAGATGACAGCATGCAACTACTTTTTATTTTTTTCTTTCTTTTTAATTCTGAGGTTAGTCCTATTTTGCCAACAGCCATTACATTTCTCCAGTTGATACAAGTGCAACTTCAGATTTATATATAAGATGTTCGAGCTATATGCATCTCCATGATATCCAACCCTGCCAAAATCAAAATTGTTACGAACCTCTTTAGAAAATGTAAAAATAATGAACATGTTTCAAGTGTTAGCATGGATGGAGAAAATTGTACAAAAATTGGCCTTGATTTCTCCTAACATGTAAAAATACATATTATTGCACTTTTTATTTGTGAGCTATGCTATTCATAGATACACCAACACACGAAAGCATTTATTTCAATACACAAAATAGAAATCTGCGGTCCCAAAAGCAATAAGTTTAGTGAAATGCCTTTGGATTAAATGCATCATTTCCTCTGCCATATAGAAGTATGTTTTTACACTGGGTTGCAAATCGACCAACTGTTGATGCAACGACGTTGCTTTACCTGCTATGTAATGGGTACATTGAAGCAACTGTCACCTCTTGTAAATCGCTGTATTAGGAATAACCATTGCAATTAAAATTTTGAGCTTTGTTGGAAATAGTGGAATTACTGTGCTGTTTCTGTACAGAACACTAATATTGAGAGAGCGTTTTCACTGATATCAGCACAGTAGAGTCACAAAAGAAGCAGGCCTTTGATAAGTCAAAGAGCTTCATTTAAGTTACGCAGAATGCCATGATTATATGTCAAAGCCAGATGTTTTGTATAAAACATGTTCTTTACACAAGTGAAGAAGTAACAGCTGCTCTTACTCTTTATTATATGAATACTTAGGAAAGTATAAAATCTATGCATGCATGTTTAGTAATTTTAGCAATTTGAACCAATTCACTAAATTTTAAAGTGCATTATAAACAAAACTAGTAGCTAATTGCAACTTTAGCTGCAAATTAAAGACTCTTGAAAGCAGAAATATTTATCAAGAATTTTCATATGCCTAATTGCACAGTACTTAAAACACAATATTGTGAGTAAATTTCCACTGTGCAATAATGTTTTTATTTTGAATAATGTTCCGCCCTAAGGAACTTGCATCTCTTTCACAAATAGTTTGTACCATCATTCATATTTTTTATCTTGCTGTTGAACATCCCTTAAAATTATATCACACCACTGTGGATGTTTTCTTAAACAATGACTGATTATTAAACACAGAACATACACACAAAATAAAGCATGCAATCCTATATAACACAATGAATAGAATAAAATAATACTGCATTTTTGCGAATCTAGTGCATCATTGACTCTAATATGCACTCCAAATTTGAAACTGAAGCTAATAGAAAGAGTTGGTTGGTGAATGTAATGTGCATTAATGATAGGATAAATTTATTTGTGTACTAGTGAATTTGTGCATAGTGTTTCAGTACATACCTAGTATTTATAACTAGCCTATTGTTATGTGACAACAGCCATTGTTAAATTACCACTACCTATTAAAATGAACATGAAATATCTATGCTACATATGAACAGAAACTACTGCCGGTATTATAAATATCTTTCTGCTAGCTTTAGTTGCAAGTAACGTCAATTTCTACTGTCTTTTGTTACCATTTTTTCAGCACAAAGAATCACCTTATGTCTGAAAGTAGTGCCATAAGATGTTCTTCTGTTTGTCCTATATTTCTATACTGCCTACTAATTCCAACACCCCTTGCAATAACAGGCCAATGATAAATCTATTTCTATAAATGTATTCTATTTTGCACTTAAATCTAATGCACACCACAATTTTGAAGAAGGAATGTTCTTCAACTGTTATTTGGTTCACATAATAAATTACGTAAATTTATTTTATCTGCCCTGCAATTGGAAGCCAACTTGTAGTAGTTGTTTTCTTCTACTGTTGAAGTTTTACTGTTGTTGTTAGCCACATGCTTGGAAGCTAACTTGAAGAGGTTAATTTGCTGCTGTTTTTGCGTAATATATGTTTATGTAAACTTAAAGAAGGTTAAGTTGTTCAACTGTTGTTTTATGTAATAATAGTTTCTTTGTAGTTTGTAACACGCTTTGGACGTTGGTTTGAATTTGATGCTTACGTAATATTACTTATGTTTGAATTTGCCTCGGCTGCATCAGTCTTACTTTTAGAGTCATGTATCTTGGGTAGGGCGCGGTATGACAATTATTGTAGACATCATAGAATTAAACTTTTAAATTAACTTCTTTTATTTAAATTCTTGCACATATTTATACACTTGCACTACACTTTTTAAAGAACTGTGAGAAACTTTTATACATTCACTTAGCTCGTATATCTGTTTTTACTATTCACCCGTAGAGAACTCATTTTTCTATCTGTACTCTATCAAGTCTCGTCAGCAACTGAGTAATCTCAATGGTCAAAACCCATTGCTTTGGTATTGCAAGTCTCTGATTGGCTAATTCTAGTCCAATAGAATTTCTGCATTTAACTTAAAACTTTTCTTTGCTGTTGATTGGCTAATTTAAAACTGTTAGAGAGACTACGTCATTGTCGATCTAATCATGACCAGTACATTTCAGACTCTAAATACATTATTGCTACAAGTTTACCTCATTATTACTCATTGTTAACGACTTAAAACTTATTATTCTCACAGTTCTTGCATTATTAGAGTATGTAAAATATTCACATAACATTATTAAAATATGTTTACAATAAAAATAAGCATTTGCAATGACTGTTACTTACAATTCAAATAATTATTACATACATATTGTTTTCAAGGCGGGTTGTTATGGAATTAACTTATTATAAATTACAATTGAAATTATTCAGGTATTAAAATACTGCCTCAATTTTTAATACTGCATTTGGACAAAAAAGGGTGCTCATTTCATGAAAATACAGTATAATAACTTTAAGCTTGTGGCACCATCTTTTTTTAAGCAGATAAACATTTGCTGACATGGTTACCAACGCTGTGATCAACGTACCAATGGTAAATAAACAATTTCTTCTGTTTGACTGCAGCAAATATAGAGGCTATGAACTTAAAACAGCCGATTGTTGTGAAATTTACACATATTTTGCAAATATTTTAGCAATTAATGACACATGATGATTATGCAAACAGACAATATCATTACATTCACCACTACTCCAGTGTAATGTAAACATAGCAGATGCATTTTATCACACTTGTTAATCAGTATTAGCGCTTCAAAGAGAATGGGATTTTGTAGTGTTATTACCTGACATTTGTCTTTCACAGCAAAGGAGATTTTGCAGGAGCTGCATTTTGCTGCAAAGGATATTTTGTAGGAGTTGCATTTTGTACTGGTGCTGAGCCAACACTTGTTAAAGATAGGAAAATAGAATTAAAATTTCAAATATAGAACAATTGGAGGTCCTTAAGAGACCAAGGAGGGAATTACAATAATGCACTTGTGATAAAAGGTACATGATCAGTCAAGCCTTGTTTGGCAAATGCTATGGAGGGTACCATATCACTTAATTGTGTCCATTACCTGTGGTGCTGTATATAGTAAGTGTGGGAGTAAAACACAAAGAATCTAATAATTATGCATCCAAAGCTCAGTCCTTTTCTTCAGGACTCACAAGGATATCATCAATTATGATGTATTCCTGTCCTTCAGTACTGCTCTCCACTAACTGAACTGTATCCGAATCTAATGCATTAGGAATTTCAATTGTGATGCCGCAGGAATCCAACTCTGCATCTAGTTCCACTTTTGTGTTGTCTGCTGGCCCTCCAGTTTTCATTGCACTTCTTTTCTCTGCAGCTTATTCTGCCATCCTTTTAAATGTTATGTTGTTCCACAACTTCTTCAGTTGTTTACTGTTTCTCTGAAATAAAAGCTATCCATTTACATTTTATTTAAAGGCGAGTTGGAATTGTTACACTAACATCACTTAAGTGATTTTAGTGTAACAATTCTGACTCACCTTTAAATAAATTCAATACACATCACTGTTTCTAGCTTCTTTTCATTACAATATCAACGTTATCCATTTACAATTTATTTGCATCTGCAGTTAAATGCCTGAAATATATTATAGGATGGCAGAGTCAGAGATATTTTTCTAGCTGCAACATAAGCTGGGAAAAAATAAATAAGCACACAAGTTGCATGAAAAATGGGAATATTCTCGGAAGCGGCATTAAACTCTTCAGCAATCTTCTGCCATGTTTCCCTTTTCTTTTGTGCAGATATAGCGTCTGGTTGCCTGCATTCCACTATATCTTTGTATCTCAGCACAAGCATTTTTAATTGAGTTCTTTCTTTCTCACTAAAATGTTTACCTTTGGGCATTTTTCCGACTTATTAGAACTATATAACTAAATAAAACTATGAAACTCTAAACTAAATTTACCGCCTATGTGATTTTAACCTAATGTAAACTAAAAAAATAAGTGTGCTACTCAAAATTTGCAAAGTATCATCACATGGTCAGCAGAAGTTACGAACAAATGAACAACGAAGCTGGAAATGGCAGCTGGCTATGTGATTATCTGCATGCTCGGTTACACATTCGTTCACGCATCCGAGAGGCTGTGAAACAGCTGAGCCATGTTGCCACATGTACTTTGGAAATAAGGAAGCGATCAGCAATGAGAATATAAGGACCGTCTATGGATACCAAATGGTAATAAGTGTTTCCTTATCAGAAGGAAATACTTATTGCTTAAGCATTGCTTAAGCAACTCCTTTTCACATAAGTGACGATTATGAATTCGACCTTAAGTATCTAAAAGCTTTCAATGAGAATCAGAATGAATTAATCAATACTTGCTCTGATCATGAAAACTTATTAGGCCCATATTAGTTTACATCTTGAACTGCAAGCTTCAGAGCACGTACACACAAATGACGAAACTTTTGAACTTGGAAATATTCTTTCAGTTAACATACACACCCATTTGTGTTACCAGTATTTTGTCTTGGGCGTTGTTGGTGTAAAACAAAAATTAATAATAAAGCTTGCCGATAAAACTCCAGTTTTTAAAGGCTAATAACATGGAGATTAAAATATGCTTTGCACTACTACTCTTGCTTATCTGATTTGCAGATGCTGAAGACGGTGGGCTGGAGATTGATTGTAGTCACTGGAGCTATTTATGGTCTTATTTATCTCTATGAACGTCTTACATGGACAAACAAGGCCAAGGAAAGGGAGTTCAAACGTCAGTATGTAGATCATGCAACCAAAAAGCTGAGGCTCATTGTAGACTTGACATCAGCTAACTGCAGCCATCAAGTGCAACAGTAAGGACAATAAATAATTATCCTACAAAATATTTATAATTAAGGCATCAATTTTTTATGTTATGCTTAAGTGCATTTTCCCGTCCCATATTCCATATTTGATATTGAAATTAAAATTTCTCAACATTGAGAAATAAATATATTTTTATTGTTAATGTAAATACATATTTATCTACTTAAAAGGTTCAGTGTATATTCAGATATTCTAATGTCACATTTGGAAATTTACTTAAAAATGTTTGAAAGCCAGGGTGATCTCTGTTGTGTATATAAATTGTTTTGGGATATTTGTAAATTAACTATTTGATTTAATAACCTCAGAGGTTTTATGTTTCTTTCTTTTAATTTCTTTTTTCTTCCCTAAAATGTAATACTTATGAAAGTAGTACAGGCGAACAGTGTATCTTGGATACATAATTTTTTCCCACCAATTGTTAAAAAAAGTTGTACTTTTCTTATCTCTGTTGTCAACTTATGTGCGCTCTCACATCTAATCTGAAGTGCTCAGTAAGGTAATAACCTTAGAAAATCTGCAAAGGAAAGTATAAACTACCAAGATGGTGTAATGGCACAAAAATGGTTCCGATTCTCCCCTATTAAACCTTTCCATGCCAGATCACTAAAAGTCCAGACAGAAAGACATTTCAAGAAGCCTTAAAAGTATGTTTTAGAAAAATTTGATCACTCCCCTTCCTCCAAATAGGAATTGTTGTACAATGAAGTAAAGTAATTTCGCAGAAAGAGTCATGTAAAACCTGGAGCCAATATCTGCAGCACAGAAATGACAATTGAACCCTCTGTCATGAGCTGCTTCACATATTTAGTTTGCTTGATGATTTATAGCAATAGAGAACTTATTTCCAGGCACAGCTGAACAGAGGATCTTTGACATAATGGGATGACAGCTAGGTCTGTCAGAAATTCACTGCTGCTGTCAATGGCTTTCCTCTAATGTGTGGTAAAATTCTTGGACTTTGTATTGCCTTAAAAGTAATGGAAGTTCTGCTCTTCAAAGTAAAGGACAATCAGAGCTACAGTTACCTCTTTTGGCTATCACTAGAGATGTTAGTATGCTACCAATTTAACATCCTTTCAGTACAATCATGTAGCTCAGTTGAGTTCATATGCCCAAGTTTCAAGCACAGATGGCATAATTAATACGAAACAATATGAATTACATGCACTGTAATACATAATACTTACAAAGCAAAACACATGTTTTAGATACAGTGTATATAGTTCTATCATATACATATTACCTCATGTAATTACTACTAGTACTATCAGTCCTATTTTCCTCAACAGATTATGGAGCAGCATAAATCAAATCTTTTTTTTTTTATTTTTGTCAGTTTCAAGGTGTGTCTTTTATGCTTTTAATAGTTTCAGGTAAAAGGTATTAGTATTTTGGCCTGTTATTTTTGACCAATTAAAATGCAACAAACAAATGAAGTAGCTTATGTGAAATGAACTGCAGCAGTGACAACATTCTATAATAATTAATTTATAAGATCCAAAAAAGTTCCTTATAGAGCTTTAGCAGAGACCAAAGTTTGGTATATTGTTACTATAGGTATGCTATAAAATGAACATATTTCATTTGGGGATCATTGTATACAGCCTCAGTAAGAAACAGACTGTCATCTTCTAGTATTGCTGCTACTCTCTGCCTTTTACAAAATGCATCTCTGAGTGAGATTTTTTGGACACTCTTGGCATGTGAAAATTCAGTGTGGAGTTTTCCCATGTACTCAATTCTTTGAACTAATGGTATGTTTCTTAACTTCTCCACTAGTTTCATGGTTTTCTTTCACAAAAGTGATTAGTAGGGGTTGAATTATCCCCCTGAAAAGCTTTTGACTCCTTACATACATGTTTTTTGTCTTCTAAATGTAAACCTTGATGCTGCCTTTGAATTTTACTACATGGATACAGTGTTGTTTGTAGACATTGAGTCGGAAGTACTAAAAGAATGTCGCTTTTCTTAAAACTTTGCCAAAATTTACCAACTAACAGGAAGATGAGTCAGGAGGACCTCAAGCAAAATGAGTTTAAACATAATTCTTGGAGAACAGAAGAAGACCTTATTTCTAATTAAGTTCGGCTTCTACAATAAAACTGAAGGTTTTAAAAATAGAACATTTACAGCCTACGTCACAGATAGAGCTCAATTTTATTTAAAAGGAGATTAATTCTTTCTGTTTCGCGTTTTCTCTCATTTTCAAAACACATTGAAAGGTGATTTATAGGTTATGAAAAATGAAAATACCAGAGTAGAAGGGTATGTGAATTTTGAAGTTTATGTTTCTGCTGTTCATGTACTGTTTATTTTTATTTTTTCTAGCACCTACTTAGAGTAAGTAGAGGGAGTATTGCTTCCATGAAAAAATTTAATATCAAGATTTCACTAGAAGTACATGTTTTTGGGGCCCACTGAATCTGACAATAGCATTTTAGAAAAATAAGTGTGTGTGTGTGTGTGTGTGTGTGTGTGTGTGTGTGTGTGTGTGTGTGTGTGTGTGTGTGTGTGTGTGTGTGCGTGTGCATGCGCATGCGCCTGCGCCCATTCTTAACCTCTATATAGACTTTTTGTAATTTTTTATTTTCTCAAAAATATTAAAATGCTGTATGTTTAAGAAATGTACATCACTAATAAAATGCATATCTTGAATGTTCTATGAATAGCCTGGAAACACCCAATTTGAAAAGAATTTTGTATAATCTTCTACAACTGATAATTGTAAGAGATAAGTAGACAAAAACATACAGCACAAAAATGTAGATATCTTTAAAATGCACAATTTATTACAAATAATTGTTTGTGGTATCAGCCACTTCCTAAGCTATCCGTTGCTATTGGTATGAATTTTTCAGTACTTTGTCATATTTTGAAGTGCTGTCACCATTTGGTTGTTTCTTGCAAAATCATGGAAAGAATATGGAGTTCCAAGGCCAGCATATAGGGATCCACTTATAAACATTTAACTATCACTTCAGTCTCCAGTATCCCTGTTGTACCTATGCGAAATATGTAATTAGCACTATTTTTGTAAATGTTTTTCTGCATTTACTTGAAGTAGATAAAAACAAAAGTGATGTGATGCATGACAAATTCATGTAATGTATTCATTATATATTATAATATTGTATATATGAAAAGTCATTTTTCTATCCTTGCTTTGTTACTCAGGATATATTTTTATTAGTGATAGTATGATACCACTATTTCTTGATATTCGATATTCATGATAGAGGGTTACCCATGGCTAAACCTGAAGTCTGCTGATACAAATCTCACCCAACAAAAAAGCAAAGTGATTTTCAAGAAGTTCACTTTCCACCTAAGGGCTCACTACAAATTCCACAACATCTTCAAAAAACACAACATTTGTCTAGCTCCACAAAACAGCTTAAGTCTATAGAAATTACTTTACAACAAATCAAAGGATCAAATCCCTCAGAACAAAAAAGCAGGAATCTATCAAATTAATTGCCCAGAATGTGATCAAATATACATAGGTAAAACAAAAAGAAATTTAGATATCAGATTAAAATAACATATGAGACACATCAAATACGAATAGATGGACAAATCTGCAGTTGCCCATCAATTTTGGATGACAAATCACATCACACCAAATATAAAACTCATAAAACCGGCTAAACACATAGCAGAGTTGTATACTTGGGAAAAGTTATTAATCACAAAACATAAATACTGTGTGATGAATTTTGAATTACCACCACCGAACCTACTATGGAGTTTCATCACTATACCAGATTCCACCACACACAGGTGCATACCAGACAACACAACGAGGAACCAGTCGGCCACTTCCGATAATGGGAGCAATTAGCTCTAGAAACTGGTCATGTTGTAAAACATGTAAGTGATGTTAAGTATTTCAACTCTGACTCACATTTTCTATATAATTTCAAATTCACATCACTGTTACTAGCTTATCCATATTTTATATTATAATATTTATGTTTATAATGGATTATCCTGAAGGCCAAAAACATGTTTAAAATGTTCATATGCATGAATGTGATGATGTAAGTGTGACGTTACCTTTTCTGAATGAATTATTTTGAAACTTAGTATAAAGGTACCTTAGATCCCAAGAGAATAGGTTTTATAGCATCTTAGTTAGTTCCTCCAAAGAGGAGACTATAATGTAGTATGGAGTCAAAAACTATAATTTCGCTTATTAATGAATTTTATAAAAAAGTATTATACAACAGAAGTCTAGAAGCATAATTTTTCTGACTAATATAAAATTTTGATGTGAATATTTAAGGAGTGATGCCGATTTTTCTTTTCTTTTGTAGGGGGGGGGCACTAACAGTGCGGTTTTCTAATAATCCTATTGTTTTCAGTTTACCATGGTAAAAATCTGATGCATTACATTCACAAAACTTTCTCTACCCACTATTGTTTATTTTTATATAGCCTCTACAAACTACTGTTACATAAGCTTATTCGTTTATCTACTTTGTGTTAATTTAGATAAACTTTGCAGAAATAGTTTCATTACACATTTTATTGTCAGTACAAGGAGAACAGTGAAAGCTGAATTGATAGATGTTTAACCTTTATAGGGCAAAACCTTTGCTAATCCACTTGCCCATAAGGCTCATATTCTCCTGAGAGTGATTCATGTTATGCCTTAATTAGGTGGCAAGTATACAACCCATAAGGCTCATTTTCCCACAGTAATGATCCATGTTAAGCTGAACCTTGAACCTTACCTAGGTGGCAAGTATAGAGACCAGTGTCGTATAGAGGGTTTAAGGGCAGGGCACCATATGCTGGTGTTAAATTTTCACACTCTTTTTATGGCATCACAAGAAATAAACTGAATAATGAGAGCACTTTAAAAAATGACAAAAAGGGTTATTGGAAATAAATTGTGCGTTTTAAAGAGATCTACATATTTTGTGTTGTACAAGTCTGTCTATCTTTTATATTTACCAGTTATACAAAATTCCTTCTGAATGAAGAGAACTTCAAAGGTTAATTCAAGATAAGCATTTTATTTGTCATGTAAATATCTTAAATGTATGGTATTTTAATCAAAGTAGTAGAGTCATTTTTGAGAAAATAAACAATTTCGAAACACTTTCCATGTAAAGGGTAGTTTGGGGTGGGGGACTTACTTCTTGCATCCTTGGAACATGGTGAACTTAAATACCAGGTATGGTAACTATCCGACTTTTCTTTTTTGAGTTATTCAGTTCACAGACACACAAACGGATCTTTTTCTAAAAAGGACTTTTAGTGGATTCAGAGGGCCTCAAAACATATTTCCAGTGAAATCTTAATACTGAATTTTTGGATGGAATACAATACCTTTTATACTTATTAAAACTTGTTCCTTATAACTTTGCCCCGCTGACATGCATTCTTCTCACCATGCCCTTCCCCTGATTGGCTTATGTGTTTGGTGCCACACCCCATGGAAAACTGCACTAAAGGTCATAATTGCCAGGAATATAAAAACATTCAAATAAAGATGAGAAGGTATGCAAAAATAAAACTTATAATCAAAATCCTCAACTCACAAATTTATGGAGAATCTTGTCTCCAATTCTCATCAGAAGTATCTACAGATTGAACACTTACACCTCTCATTCAGAGCAGAGCTGCTGGACTTCTTTCACTGGCAAAGACAAATTCTTCTCTTGATTGCATTAAACAGATGCCCCAGAATTCATTTTTTGCCACTTCATAAAGTTTTAGCTTTTCATTGCTTTAGCATAAAAGGTGCAGTAGATTCTGTCATTATGCAGCGATTACATGCACAATAAAAGATCACTAATTAACTCTTGTTCTCAGTACAGTATGCCTTTAAATGGTGATGTATGACAAGTGCCGTGCAAGGTTGGGTGATAAAAACAATATACCATATTGGCCCAAAAATAAGCCACACTTTTGATCCAAATTTCAATGCTTATATTTGCTACCTTGGCTTTTTACATACCTTTGCTGTAAAAAATCTCTGCTCATTTGCAACAATACAGCTACCCGAAAGTGGTGGCATTTTATTGTACAATAATGCAAATTTTTACTGATTTTTGGCATTAACCTTATACAGTAGAATCTCGTTAGTACGTTTTTGCAGGGACCTAAGGATTTGGACGTCATAGGCGGGAAAACGTGTTAACGAAAATGCAAAATCTGCAATTTAAGAACATAGGTAATAAAAATCTAATAATTACTACGTCTCCATGTGCAATGTAAATCGATTTTGAGTACAATTTCATACTGAATACGATCCCGTTTCCATGTTAAATTCAATATGTTTAAATGGATTTGGATACACAAAGCCTGAGAATAAATAATTCAAGCTTTTATTTTGGTCAACTTGGATTTTTTAGGTTATGAATGTTTTTGAGAAAATAAATTGCGAATTGTGGAAGCGGCAATAGTGGTTTTGCTGTGTGTTTTATTACACACGTGATAACAATTTCTGCTAAAAAAGAATAAATTATGAGTGTGCATCGTGTTACGAGTACAATAGACGATATTATCTTTGGTGTATACAAGACGATTTGAACACGGAGGTGTTTCCATGCAACAAATTTTGTTCCGGTCCTCTTCTGATCCTATTTTCCAAGAGAAAAGTTTTGTTTTAGTATTTTTCCCTTCTTTAAAAACAGTTTCAATCAATTTAGGTTTGCTAACAATCGTGTTTAAGGTTGACGGAGGAATGTTTAACTTCCGCACTATATCAACAAGTTTTATATTTGGATTGTATTACATCAAGGATTTTCAGTTTTTCACTGTTGGTTATTTACCTACTACACTTTCTTTTTTTCATTGTAAATGAAAAATTAAAATACAATCTACGGTTGTTTGGTCATCACTCAACATAAGAAACTATCGTTAGCGTTTACCGCGTTTACCACGCCAAGGTAAAGCATTCTCTATCCCGCCCACATAAATCGTGTCACACAAATATTTAAATGCATGTATGTGATTGGCTGCCGATATCCACCCCGTGACCAAGGATTGACCAAAGTAGCAAATGAGGACGTCAAACTATGAACGTGTTAAACGCCTACATCCACTGTACCGATCAAGGATTGGCCAAAACCAATGTGGCTAGATAACTAAGGTGAGCCACTCCGGGGTGGAAGCTGCCATTGGCTGCCCGCCTGTGACGTAAGTGAGAGTGAAGACGAGCGCGCAGAATACATACATAGCGCAGTGAACACACTAAATTCCTCCCAATTGTTTATTATTAGCACGTTCTTCCAGTTTTTTTAAAAGGTATACTATTTCAGAGCTTTCTACAAACATTGTGGGCTAACCATAAAGCAAAACGAATGGAAACTGCATTACATTAGTAATATATTTACGTATAAACAAAACTACTGGAACACATCCAGTACTTCAACGTAAACTGTAGGCGCTACAAGAGATTCAAACATACATTACTTTAGTACTAAAGGAAAATTTACAACTACTCTAAAGGAATCGCTAAATGGATATGCTGGTGTATTTTTTTTTTACCATAAGAAATGAAAACAATAATTCCAGAATACATTATTCTGTTACAGGATGTAAACATGAAAAAGACATACCTGCAACATTCCACTTGTACTTGTACCTTCACTAAGTGCATATCCATGCCAATTGGGAATGAACTGCTGCAGAACTGCATCTGGGAGCAGAATTTTCTTAACCGGCAAACCTAAAAGTTCACTCTTCAAATCCTGTTTATAGTCACTAGGAAGAAAGTGCACTGAACATACACGTGAATTATCAGCATTAAGTTTGTCAGTACGCTTACAGCGAGACACCCACACGCGCTTTAATTGCTCATTTTTTGGAAATGTGTGATAATTCACACCAACCGTTTTAAAACCGTAATTATGGTATTGTGCTATTGAGAGAAAATGCTGACGATGGGAACAAGCCGTCTCTCGAAACGCGTTCAAGTAAGAATATCAAAGTGATGTAGTGTAACAACCCTCAACTCTCTATTTTAAAAAAAATGTGTTATTGATTTTCTTTAACATAATATAATTAAAGTCAAGCAATAGCATAAACTAAGAAAATGGTTTTAAAGCTTGCAACTTAGAGCTTCTGAAGAACTTTAATATAACAAATATATGCTTTATATCTACATATCTCTCTTTCTTTGAACAACATATATTTAAAAGTCATCCCTCAAGACCAAATTTCATATATCGACAGCTTTTTAGTGAATATTTCAAGGAGAAATGAAATTGGCGCCAGTTGGGTATTTAGCTGTAAAAAGACAGGCTGGTATTTATTATTTTCAAGACTAAGTCTAGTTATAGATGCGATTTTGTTTCAAGTAGTATAGGATCAAAACAGATCGTATAACGAGAATATTATCCGAACTTTCATGCCGAAAAGTACGGTGTAGAATACTGGCTAACTAAAACTTCACTCTCGATGACGTCATGCAGCAGGGGACCGAAAGCAGTACAAGCGAAAACTGTGCGGGAAGCGACCCCCCTGGGCCAAAACAGCGAATGAGGACGTCAAACTTCAAACGTAGTAAGCGGAACCGGGAAAACGCACTAAGCAAACATTATTTATTATATTTGGTGATTTGGTACCGGGACTTTTATAATTCAATGTAATACACGGGAAAACATGTTAATGAGGAACGTGCTAATGAGATTCCACATATATTGCTTTGTTAGCTTCTATCAAATGTACTGGATGGCAGTAGGGATGACTATTGTGGGAGGAGAATGAAGAAAGTGGTGAGAGTGATAAAGTGAATTACACGAAATATAGCAATGCCAATGTATGCTAGAAAAAATGTTTACATTCATGTAGGTACAAGAAAATAAATGTTTATACTAATATTTCTTGTGTCAATCCAGATGCGGCTGATTTACATGCCAAACTTTTATTTTTCTCCCTTGAATTTTCAGGGTGCAGCTCAGCTTATTTTCGGGCCAATACAATAAACACTGTCATGACTAATGATAGATGTATGTGCCATCATCCTGAGGGGAGGTATGATGCAAAGGCTCCCCTTATCTTTTTTATAATACAAATTTACATGCATTAACTCTGTTATGTAATATATTTGATTCATACAGTTATGAAAATGTAAATTTGACAATTCTCTTTAAATACATTAAGATAAATGATCATGTTAAATAAGAAACTGATTTGTACCGTATGACAAGCTATTCCATGACGGCAGCCAATGAGTGTAGTGCTTGTGGCTGGCCGTTAAGAAATACTCGGCAAAGTTATATGGAACAGATCTTAAGTACATCTCCCTCCTTCTCTCTCTCCCTACCTCTCTCTCCCTCTCTCTCTCTCTCTCTCTCTCTCTCTCTCTCTCTCTCTCTCTCTCTCTCTCTCTCTCTCTCTCTCTACTTAACATTCACTGACTTTATCATAAAATCAATATTATATGCATTCTCTTTTCCTTTGTGTAACATAATGCTGAATTGTTAACCTACAGAGAAAATATTTATTTTAGGGAGCTGTCAAGCACATTTGCACGCCTCTGTCATCTGGTAGATGAGACAACAAATGAAATGAATGCTGATATTAAGACACTTGAGAAAGAGCTGAAGCGACTTGAAGAAGCTGCAAATTCAGCTAAGGTGCTACGTAACAAAGCTAATTATATTACCAAGGAACTGGAGATGTTTGATGAAGCATATCTGAAGATGCGAGATTAAAGGTATTCATTTTTCTTCTAAATGTATGGAATTTATTATACAATATTTATTTGCAGCATTGACTACAGAATACATACTCCATAAGGAATTGAAAATGGCAACAAAATTTCTTAATTATGTTATTAACTCAGAGGTGAGTCATTCCATATCAATTGAGACAAATTTAAGGGATTTTAAAACTTAATTTGTAAGATTTTGTCAGGCCTTTTTGTTCCAATGAATGAGTTAGGTTAAAAGTTAATCTTCTGAATTAATAATATATGCAAACACTTCAAGATAAGCTTAATATCTTGTTCAATTTACGAATCTGCATATATTGTTCATCATATACTAAGTACTGTAATTATGTTTTTGTTGCATTAGTTTATTTGGCTAGTACAATAGATTTAAAAATTCATTTTTATACACTGATGTGCAAAACAGAAGCACGAGATGGGTAATGTAACATAACAAATGATCTACTTGGTGGAAGTAGATGAAGGTGCGGGAGCATGTTGCCAGAGGTCTCTCACACATACACAGAAAGCTGGATGTCACATGACATGAGTGTATCGAGCCTATAGTGCCAAATGGGTCTGGTCCCGCAACAAGGGGCAGTTGACGAAACAGGACAAGACGGTGTGTGGCGATTAGCGAGCTATTGCAGTGCACTGTAGTTGTTCATTGCAACATGGCCCGTGGACACCATTTGGATGACTTCACACGGGGAAGTATCATCGGGAAACTGGAAGAAGGGCGAAATGTGACGAGTGTTGCTCAGGAGTCTGAAATTGCTCACAGCATTCTTTCATGTGCATGGGGAACCTTCCAAACCACAGGTACTGCTGTCCCAAGGAGAAGTGGTGGTCGACCATGCTCAACTACAGCAGCAGATGACCGCTACATTGTGCAACAGGCAAGAAGGGATCCATGCCAAACAGTGGGTGCAGTTGCAACAACATTTAACAGGACAACTAGGCATGCAATCTCATGATACACAGTGGCATGGCGACTACACAAAGGTGGTCTCTTTGCCCAACAGCCAGTACATTGTGTTCCATTGATGACGTCCACAATCAGCGGCACCATTTGCGATGGTCCCAAGATCATCAAAATTGGACCAACGAGGAATGGGGTCACGTGCTCTTCTCGGATGAGAGCAAATTCAGTCTAAGTAGTGATTCTCAACATACCCTCATCTGGCGAGAGGTGGGAACACGTAATGAACGCAGGAACATCCTTGAACATGATCGTTTTGGTGGTCTGGGTGTTATGGTTTGGGGAGGCATAATGTTATATGGGCACACCGACCTCCAAATCTTTGAACATGGTACGCTCACTGCTCAACATTATTGTGATACTGTATTCCTTGCCCATGTGCGTCTTTTCAGGGGTGCAGTTGGCCCTGATTTCCTTTTTTATGGATGACAATGTGCAACCACATCTAACAGTGCAGGTGGAGGATCTCTTGGAATGAGAGGATATTTGGCAAATGGACTGGCCTGCCCATTCCTCCGATTTAAATCTCATCGAATACTTGTGGGGTGCTTTGGTGAGACGCATTGTAGCACATCTACATGCACCAACGACCATCCAACAGTTGTCAACAGCGCTGGTGGAGGAATGGAACGGCCTACCACAAGAACTGCTTATCAACCTAGTGGCCATCATGGGATGCATTGCTGTCTGTGGTGATCATACACCCTTTTAAGCACCATGTAGCTGCTTCTGTAAATCTAGAGAGCCATCATATGTTGTATTGACTTTAGTGTAGCTTATGGTCTATGAATAAAAGTGGCATTTCTGTTCGTCTCATTGCATATTTTGTTTAGTTGCCTACTGTAGCATACGTAGCAGTTCCCTCTATGTATGATTCAAGTTTCGTCGAACTATGTTACTTGGCAGTGTCACAGCATGCGAAGATTACTTTCGTCCTTAGGTTTTGCACACCAGTATATTTTTTGCATTGAATTTTAAAATTCTAAATCATATCACAGCATCCCTTGTTTCCTACATTACATGTATACAAAATTTCGGACTGGGATATACAGAATTTTGTAACAAATTGTCCTAGAGAAAAGAACACCTGTGTTGATTAGAACTATCTTTGCTGGATCCCACCATGATGTATAGATGAGTAGTAAATGCAGGTCAACTGAAGAACTGTCTATCACTTACGCGACTCAAATAAATACCTATTTAGTTTCATGGATTACAGTATAATCTTTAACTGTTGCTTCAGGTATGAAAGTTAGTGATGTTTGCATGCCATTTAATGATTTTATTCTTTCATATTAGGGCTTAAGTAAGCCTTTTTTTTGGAGGGGGGGGTTTATTTCATTTTATCTCAAACATGAAATTAATTCCATTACTATTTTTTTCTGCCAACTCAGATTTGCTATTGTAGTTGGACTGTGATGAAGTCTTGCCAATCTTTTCTTAACTGAACCAATTCCAAAACAAGAAAGCTTTTCATGAAAACAAGTTCCTTTTGTCAAAATCATTCTCATGAACATCCAGATTCCCAATTTTGTTTTTGTCGTTATTCTGTATTTGCTGCCTCAAAATGTTGAACCATTGCAATACTAGAAGTATATACTCTGTATAAATTAGCAACTGTCGCTTCTTTTATCTTTTTAATGATATTCAAATGCAGTATTTAAAATTAAATTGAGTTTTATTTATGGATACTCTTTAACACCTATGGTTCTTAGCATCCCATTCTGTATTGGGCGTGAAAGACCAGAAATTTTATTCAGAGGCCTCTTTATCAGGCTTGGGGTTCTTGTATGTGTGATAAATCTATGATATGGGGCATTGTCTTTACCTCTTTTCCCAAGGAAGCCATTGTAAGGAATTTTATGCCCAAAAAATCCATCACCCTCTGTTGAGTCTGAACCTGTGACCTGTATTTGAATATAGTATTCACTACACAATCTGTATAAATTAACCACATTTGAATGTAGTATTCAAATGTGATTAATTTATACAGATTGTGTAGTGTGTCTCAGAATTCGTCTACACAAACTTGAAGCATTGCAGAGGGGTCATAAACATTTTGGGGTTGTTGAACTTACGGGCTGCGGTCTCAACGTCCAACGATATGTGTAATTTATGGCACTGGATGTTAGTCAAAGATATGTCAAATTAAAAAGATGCAAACCTCTAATGTATGGTGCAAAATGTTCATTTATGTTTCCATAGTGGAGAAAACTTGAAGTCATCATCAATGGTTATTAATTTTCAATGATATGGGCATTTAGCTAAAAAGTTAGCCTCTGGCAAAGGTGTGCATCCTTATGATACCATAAAGAATTTGTGACTATGAAAATGACTTGTTCAGTTCAATTGTCAAAGTGAAGGATTGTTTGCTGGAAGGTAGTTGGTTCAAACCCTATATCTCACTTGTAACCTTTTTTTTCCACTTCTCTCTCACTCCCTTAAGAGCTGCTGTAATTTAAATTTATTCATTTTAGGCCTACTGAAAACAAATTTAGTTCTAACAGTAATCACTGAGATACAACCATTTGTGTTATGAAAAGGTATATTGCATAATGCTACAACTTCCTACTCATTTTTCAGATTCAATAATTCCTAGCATTAGCAGGATAATCAAATTAACAAGAAGAAACTCCACTACTATTTGAATAAAGGTGTTAGTAGCACTCGTGCAATAGTGATAAACAAGTGGTAATGGTAGCCTACCAAAGCCTTAGTAGTGGAAGAAACAGGTTCTGAGAGAGATAGCAAGGCTTCATGAAGACAACCTAGATTCCCATTTCACTACTTCGTATGTTTGCTATTCAGCTGTTGACTACTCACATATCCACACAGAGCATTTTCAATACCATCCAAGCAGATGATTTACAATTTCTACAGCAAAACATGAATAATGATGGATTCATTTTCAGAGCTAGTAGATGTGCATTTAATGTATGGTGAAGCTAGAGGGCATACATCTGTAGCTGCGCAGTTTTACAGGGAAAGATAACCAGAGAGACAACATCCTCATTGTAGCACCTTTCAGACATCTGGTGTTTGAGAGTCTTCATAGACAGGATGTTGGTGCAAATCAAATACTATGCACTCCACGCTTTGAACAAGAAGTGCTCAACAAACTGCAGCTTATCTTTCAACAAGTAATTGTGCAATCACACGTGCAATGAATACAAGCAACATTAGCGTTTGACAAATCCTGCAGGAGGAACAGCTCCATTTGTATAACCCTCTGAAAACAGATCTTAGGACCAGCAGACTTTACTCTCCAGTTAGCTTTACAATTGGGCATTAGAGCATCATGGGTAAAATTCCACACCTTTTATCCTCAATGCTGCTTTGGAATGTACTGAACTTTTATTTATTGGATATGCTGTTCAAAGACATGCACACGTGCACACACACAACACACACACTTTTTTCTAAAAATGTTCTTTTTGTATTCGTGTTTCTAAAAATGCTTTGTTTTTGTTTGGTGCACCTCAAAACATGAATTTGCAGTGAAATCTTGATGTCGTATTTTTAGGTGAAATGTAATACTTTGTCTACTTACTAAGCGCAGTAGAGAAAGTTAAAAAAAATAATACAACCTACAAACTTACATACATGTATACATACAAACAAAATGTAATACACTTGTGAAGACTCAAACCCTTCTCATTAATCTTGCATTTATGTTGAGCTCCATAGCCTAGACACTGAGTATGGAGCAACAGTTTGAATGCTTGCTCACGTTGATTGTAAAACTAAGTAGCAGCCGAATCACTGGCATACAACCCTATATTAGATTTTACTCCATTGCAGGGAAATTCAAGCCTGCAAACTATGGGTTCCGTATCACAAAATCATTGTTTATTACCCCTCTCACCCCTTTGAATTTGTATGGTCAAATTCAGAAACAGCCTGTATTTGTAGTACAATGGACTATTTTTAATTCAAACTCAAAGGGGAATTTAAAAAAGATTTGAATTATCCAAACTTTGAATTAACAAATGTACTCTTTACTACAGAAAGTACACCTTGAAATAAATTCATTTGATGCAAATAAATAACATGCAGTGCAGCTCACCCTGTTAATTTCCATATTTTATCTATGAAATGTGGTCGTAATAGTGTGACACAATGTTTCAAGCAATTCAGCAGAAAAAATTCACAAAAACAGTATGAATAGAAAATATGTAATACATGCACATACAGTGCTGTACGTACGATCATTAAACAGAGAAGTTCTCACTTAAAGGAATATGTGATTTTAATTTCCACTGAACCAAACTGCATTTGCATTAAAATTTTGAACGCCCAACTTTTCTACAAATTCTTCTGCCTTGGCACGCACTAATGGACTACCCAATGGTATGTTGCGATCAAATGATTGTTTGAGCCATTTAAACACACACTCATCAATTTGAGGAAATTTAATTCCTTGCATGTGTATCCTGCTTCCACCACTTTGTAGGTTCCAACTCTCCATTATTTTTACTTTCTCTACTACGTATAGTAAGTAGGGGAAGTATTGCATTCGACCCAAAAATTCGATACCGAGATTTCACCGGAAATACATGTTTTGAGACTCCCTGAATCCAAAAAAAGCATTTTTGGAAACATGTCTGTGTGTGTGTGTGTCTGTGTGTCTGTCTGTGAACAGCATAACTCAGAAACGAACAGTCGGATAAACACCAAACTTGGTATTTAGGTTTAGTATCTTCCAGAGATGCGACACGAAGGTTTTCAAGAAAATCCCCCCACCCCAGACTACCCTTTACATGGAACATTTTTCGAAAATGTTAATTTTCTCAAAAATGGCTCTAACGATTTTGATTAAAATATCATACGTTTAAGGTATTTTCATGACAAATGAAATGTATATCTCGAATTTTCTGGGAATGTCTCCAAAAGTGTTCTTCATTCTGAACGACTTTTGCATAACTGGTAAACCATAAGAGATAGACAAAATTTTACTGCACAAAAAATGTAGATTGCGTTACAATACACAATTTATGTAATATACATTTTTTTTGTTGAGTGAACCGTTTTCGAGATATTGCTTGTTATTCCCATAAATTGTCCAATACTTATACTTTTTCTCAAATTCGTTACTCATTTTTTTTATGTCCCGGACATGCAAAGAGAATGGAATGCGCCACATAGCAACCAGCGCTTAAATATTTGACTATCGCTTAAAATCTACCATATTCCCCTTGCATGTACAAGAAAATTAGCAATAATATTGACATCTCGATATCTCGATTAACATGAAGCATATGGAGAATAAACGTTTGTAAAAGTAGTTTGTACAAGAGTAGAGAAAGTCATGTGAGTGTAACACGTCAGATTTTTTTCTTTACTCTTTATGTAGGTAGATAAAGTGTTTGGCAATATTCATATTCCTTGGCAATAATGCTCTTCTTCTTTATTCCCTTTTCTATTTCCCTGAGCACAAACTTTTTTTGTCAGTGTTAAACTGGTGTACACTCCGCAAGGAGCCACTGAATAACCTACAATTATGTATCGGCTTAAGTTGTTGATTGAAAATGAAAAGCGCTGGACATTGCAGTTGCCTAACAGTAGAATTTCTTAACAATAAGCACTAGGAATGCAGAAAATCGAAGATGAATTCTTGGAATTTTCATCAGAGCTCAATAACTGAGATGTACACAAACCACATTTCAACTTTTCTGAACAAGTTTTTCATTAAGAGCAAATTAAACTGTGACTTTGAATTATCCAAATGTTGGCTTTATAACATTGATTAAACAAATTTCAAGGGGAATGTACTTTATTCAAATTATCTGATGTCTAATTAACCAATCCATACTGTATTTGCTTTACTTTTGCAAGCTTCATTTGCTACTTATTATTTCTAACAACTCTGCCTATTAAGCATTAATTGTCATTGGAAAAGGTTAAAAAAAATCTGTGTAAGGTACTCAGAAACTGAACAGAATGTATATTTTTGGCACCCGTAAATAAATTGTGAAATGAAATTTACACTAACAAGGTGTTCTTCAGAAGAAAGTTATCATAGTTAGGGTTGACAAAAATACTTTATATTTCTATATTCCCATTCCTCTCTCGGCTTTAGCTGAAATTTCATTGAAGATTCACTTAAAGCCTACCATATTCCCCTTGTACCTACAAGAAAATGAACAACAAAATAGCTTCTGCCAATGTTTATCTCGATTAACATGAAGTAGATGGAGAATAAGCATTTGTAAAAATAGTTTGTACAAGAGTAGAGAAAGTCATGCGAGTGTAACACATCAGATTTTTTTAGCCTTGATTATTTTGTGGCTTCCGTTTCAAATCCCATGTGGCCAGACAACCTGACCAAACGTTTTTTTGTAGTTTTCTTTGGTTGCTAGGCAAATACTGAGTTGATTAAATTAGTTCCGAGTATTTTCCTGTCATAAATTTTATTTTATTTCCTTCTTCACCATCTTTCAGGATAATCACCATACAGGGCTTTTGAGTTCCAGAGCCCATAGCAGGCCTAAGGTAATCTGATAAAAGAAATTCGCTTTTTAAGTCCTTTGCGGAGAAGGGTAAGCAGAGAATAAAGAATAAGAACAGTATTTTATCATATTAAATTATTTAATAAAGCAGCAGTGGTGAAGGAGTCCCCAATTTAAATGCTAAAAGATTTGCCTATGTAGTGAATTATTGTTATATTACAGGAACATTACATATGTGCATAGTTGCCATCTTCCTTTCAGTACTTTCTCTGTATTACTGCTTAAATGAATTGGAGAATGCTAAGGCATATGATGAGAAAGGACTCCATTAGGCTGTATCCCCAATTTCTTTTATAAATAAACTGATACTATGGTAATTTGTAATTATATTTTCTCTTTATTCACAGGTATCAGAACACAGAATATGTAGTATTGTAGCAGAGGCACAAGATTGAATCATCATTAGAAAGTGATATAGAACGCACGGCATGGAAATACATTACGTTTTCTTCTTCCTGGTAATGGAAGAGTAATTGTGTTTCAGAACCTAAGTTAATGCAAACATAAGAGATAATGCTGGCTTTTGTTAAGTAAGCCTTTTTGTCCATAATTATTGCTTTGTTATGATTTACAAATATTTATTAATTAAAATTATTAGGTTATTCTGAATTTACTAGGTGTTGTATATACATCTTTTCTTTCATCATTGTAAATAACAATACGTTACAGAATTTAAATGAACAACTTATCCAAGAAACTTATTTAAAAGTAGGTCTTAAGCATTTGTAAAAACTTTGTCCTTTTCTTATTTAATATGTTCAGATATACCCGAGTCAAAATCAACGGTTCTCATTTTGCAGAAAGTGTTTCCTTTTATACATGTATTCACACATGTATTATATATACGTCTGTGCTTGTATTTTATATATAGAAGCATAAACACTTGAACTGAAGCCTATGCCGAATATGCTTGAGAATTAATAAGTATGAAAAAGAGATAATGGTTTTCAATTGAGTGAATGACAGGGGTTTTTTAATTTCTTGTTTGGCCTTTTTGTGATATATTTGTGTTATATCAAGTAAACATTTTTCCGTCATAAAATAATAACATCACAAATTTATTCCTATAATTGTAATATGTAAATGCTGTACAGCAATAAATTATTAAAAGAAAAATTTGCCAAGTGTTGCACTTTTGTTATAAATAATACTGGGTAATCAGTAAGCCCCGGATTTTTAGGTTCTATGTATCAGTGTATTAGGATTTTATAGGATCTTATATGTTGAATTTAGGAATTTATAAGATCTTTGGCATATATATATATATATATATATATATATATATATATATATATATATATATATATATATATATTCATGCAAATCACTGGGCACTTTGTTTAAAACACTAACTTTAAATTGTAAAAAGTTAAATTAACTGTAACTTTAGTATGTATTTGAAAGTACCAAATTCAATACACCTATGAATAGTATGGCACTGAAGAGCAAACTAATTTCAAGCACTACTGTGCAAAAGTTGAAAAACACATAATTTAATTTCCAACACTGCATGTGCAAAAGTACTGAGTATACTCGTTTTGCTTTAATATTATTAACTGTAACTTTAGTATGTATTTGAAAGTACCAAATTCAATACACCTATGAATAGTATGGCACTGAAGAGCAAACTAATTTCAAGCACTACTGTGCAAAAGTTGAAAAACACATAATTTAATTTCCAACACTGCATGTGCAAAAGTACTGAGTATACTCGTTTTGCTTTAATATTATACTTTAAAAACACACAATTAATTTTAAACACTACAAATGCAAAAGTTTTCAGTACTCATTTTGCACTCCTAGTATGACACTGAACAATGAAGTACTTGGAAAGATTGTGAGGTGTAAACCCCCTTCTGTCTTCTGTTAAAATGTGCTTGAAAGCGGAGAAACTGTGTTCCACTACACACGAAGTAAGAGGTGCGAACTTCATCTCGACTATTTCCTTAGGATTCCAACTCAATGATCCCTGCACTTTTTCTCCACAGAGAACGCGGCCAATTGTTGCTATGACCTTGAAATCTGGACTGCGCACCAAAACAGCTTCTAACTTCTTTTTTATAGATTCTCCACTTAGTCCAAGTACCACTTTGTTTCTTACCTCCTCTATGACTTGAAATGCTTCTGTCATGGGGAGAGATGAATCTTCCAATTTTTTTATTGCACTTTCAAAGTGAAAGAAATTTGCTTTGATATAGCTCAACTCCTGTACTGCTGCTCCAGAGTGCAATGCTTTCTTTGCCTTTATAATGGCGGCTGCATCAAGTTCATTTAATGAATCAATTACCTCTATGACGCTTGTGTAATTTTCCGCGTAATGCATTGCTGCTGATAGCCACGTACCCCACCGTGTCACTACAGGCTGTGGAGGCAGCGGTATCAAAGGATACTTCTCTCTGGATATCACCACTCGATTAGGTGCTTTCAAGAAAACTTTCTTCACCGAAGAAATTATTTTGTTGACTGTAGGATGCTCTTCCCGAATCTTTTCAGCTACCCGGTGGAATCCATGTGCAAGACAGGTGACATGGATCATATGAGGATGGAAAGCCTTTAGATATTCACCCGCTTTCAACATATAAGCTGCACTGTTGGTCACTAACAATCTCAATTTTTCCTCTCCTTCTGCATCTGGCCATATGACCTTTAAAGCATCCCTTACTGCAATTGATATTGTAGAGTTGTTGGTTTGTTGAAGCTCCTTGCATAGGATGACATGGGGCGTACTGGGTTCCTCAGAAGTGAGTTTGCCCACAACTATGGCGGCAATATATCTACCACAAGCATCCATTGTTTCGTCCACACTTAACCAAATGTTGTGGTCAGCGATGTCTGCCTTTATGTCTTCAATAGCTTTCTCATACAATAGCTTTCTCATACATTCTTTCTTAAGGTGGACTCATCTGGTACTTTAGAGTTGCAAAATTCTTGAAAAAAGTTTTTCAATATTGGGTTTTGTAGTGTAGCAATTGGTATATTGGGGACAGTAAAAGCTTCACATAAACGCATGCTAAATGAATTAGCTTTGGCTTCATTAGAACTGCCTGGCTTTGATGTTAAGAAACTCTGCTTCTTTTGAGATTCATTCCTAACAGCATTTGCAGAATGAGTTGCTGATTGTCGATGTTGCACCAAGTGAGAACGTTTTTCTGCTGGCACCTGTAAATTAAATGTAAACAAGAAAATTAGTCAATTTAAATACCCACCGCCGGCAAATAAGTATTAAATAATTTTGGATGTGCGATGGAGTCTAAAGAGAGCATACTTTAAGTTGCACTCCAGTATTATTTTAAAAAATAGCAGGGTGAAGAATTACCAAAATACGAAAAACACAAGAAATTATTCCTACCTGCTTCTGACATGCGTTACAATAAATAACCTTTCCATCTGTAGAAAAGCTTTTGTCGATCAGGATCCACTTGTGGAGCAGAGAACTTCTTGATGATTTGCTTTTGGGCATGGTGCAAACGACTGCTCTCGTCACCAGTAGCAAGAAGACTGAATACTTTGCCACTGAATTTTAAAAATGTCGTGTTAGAAACTCCCTATAACAGAAGAAGCAATAATGCATACTACTCAACATCTCTATTAAAATGTTTGCCTCTAGTTTTCACTTATTGTTGTGGCATGTAAACATCACACGTTTCAGAAATGCTGCTTGCCACTGATCACCTCTTTTGGCAATAGCTTGAAAATGATAACTGAAGGCGGCGAACGTTTTAATTAGTTTATTATTGTGGCGGACACTTTAGTTAAAGTTTATTATTGTAAGCTATTGCGCAAGAGTTCATAATCTAATTATTTAATAGTTTCCTTATTTGAACGGTCTCCCTTCATTTTAAAAATACTTTTATATTCATAAATCTACTCTTATTTGTTTAAATAACTGAATTAGGCACTTTTAGGTTCTATCATGAAAAATAGGTTTTATTAGGTCCTAAAATTAGGTCAATTTAGGCTCTATAAAATTGAAGTATATTACTCGGTAACTAAAACATTAAAATAAACCGAAGTTTAGAGTGTAGGAGGTCAGGAATAAAATAGGTCAGAACCTAAGAATCCGGGGCTTAGTAATCAGCATAGAGCAGAACAGGTTTCATGGCTCTTAGCCGGCTGGCGGTGAAACAGGAAGCTTCAGTGTGAGTTGAATCTCTTGCAAATATGCCACGTGTATGTTAGTTGATCACTCCAATGCAGTGCGTATTAAGTGAAGTGGCTCTATTTGGTTACCAGTATTCTGTTTCCGAGAAAGTATTCATTTATGATTCACACATCTGTACAGAATCTGCGAGTGCCGTAAGGAGATTATTTCAAGAGACATTTCCTGATGTTCAGGTTCCAGGTCAAAGTACAATTCATATATTAGTAAATAAATTATGTGAAACAGGAAATCTTCTTGATAATAAACATAAGAAATCACATACAATACTCTCAGAAGAAGCTCTAGATAACATTGGACACACTCGGGTAAGGTCTCCTAGAAAATCATTTTGACATCTTTCCCAGCAAATGGAAATTTCCTATGGCTCTGTCCAAACGGTTACAAAGTTATTCAAGTTAAAGCCTAATAAAATTAATGTAGTGCAAGAACTTAAACTGGGTTACCCTGCATCAAGGATGTGATTTTGTGAATGGGTTTTAAATCAGGTACCTGATGATCGAATGGATCCTAATCAAATTTTCTTTTTGGACAAATTTGTGGTTCCACCTAAATGGGTATATTGATATACAAAACAGTTGATATTGGAGTGCTGGAAAGCATAACCACCTTCAACAGGAGCCCCTACATGGTCAAAAAATAGGAGTGTGATGCGCTGTTAGCGGCGAGAGAATAATAGGTCCATTTTTGGGGGGGGCGGAAACAGTTAATAATGAGAGGTATCTGCAAAACATTTTGCTACCATTTGTTGGAGAATTGACTGAGAGGAAAGGGAGTATACGACTTTCCAGCAGGATTCTGCAATGGCACATACAGCCAAATTCTCCTTACAGGAAATCCATAAAGCTTTGAAGATAGAATTATCACTAACAACATATGGCCCCTGCATTCCTCCGATCTAACCCCCCATGATTTTTATCTCTGGGGGGATTAAAAGAGAAAGTTTACAAACAAATCCACACATTTTAGAGAAACTTAAAAATCACATTCATCAAGAAATTTCTGCCATTTCTCAGAGGGAACTGCAGCGTGTAATGGCCAATTTCCTAAGCAATGCTTGAACAACAAAGGGAGGCACTTCCAACATCTTCTGGCTTGATATATGTGAGTACTTTTACTTTTAAGTGTTTACTTTTTGTTTTTTTGTTAGAAATAACTTCCACGACATATGGACGTGCTCTCACCTGTTGAGTGCACATAGCAAGCAGCACTACCAGCTGGCTAAGAGCCGTAAAACCTGTTCTGCTCTTACCCATGGCCATGCCCTAAAGCAGAGGGAGCAAAAGTTACACAGAGTCCAAGGAAACTTAATGTTGAAAAAAACACTGATTATAAGGCAATCAGCCAAACAAAAAGGTAGTATGAATGAATATTTTATTCATAACTCCAAGAAAGTACAAACATTATTACAATATTACTGTAAATTTATAGTTACAATTATATATTTGTAATTTTAGAATTTTTTTGATTTAGGAAGTTACATTGCCTCCATTCCCCCATTATATATAACACCAGGTTATCACACCAGATAATGGGACTATATATTATATCAATCATCCAAAACATTAAAATTTTCTTGTATACCTTAATCAAGATTATCTTCATTGTCCTTTCCCTTAATGTTGCCTACGTACCATAGCCATTTTTGTCTCTCTTTACCTATGTACTTTCCCAGTTTTTACTTTCTCTACTACGTATAGTAAGTAGGGGAAGTATTGCATTCCACCCAAAAATTCGATACCGAGATTTCACCGGAAATACATGTTTTGAGACCTCCTGAATCCAAAAAAAGCATTTTTGGAAACATGTCCGTGTGTGTGTCTGTGTGTGTGTCTGTGTGTCTGTGTGTGTGTCTGTGTGTGTGTCTGTGAACAGCATAACTCAAAAACTAACAGTCGGATAAACACCAAACTTGGTATTTAGGTTCAGTATCTTCCAGAGATGCGACACGAAGATTTTCAAGAAAATCCCCCCACCCCAGACTACCCTTTACATGGAACATTTTTCGAAAATTTTAATTTTCTCAAAAATGGCTCTAACGATTTTGATGAAAATATCATATGTTTAAGATAATGTCATGAGAAATGAAATGTATATCTCGAAATTTCTGGGAATGTCTCCAAAAGTATTCTTCATTATGAACGACTTTTGCATAACTGGTAAACCATAAGAGATAGACAAAATTTTACTACACAAAAAATGTAGATCGCGTTAAAATACACAACTTATATCATATACATTTTTTTTGTTGAGTGAACCGTTTTCGAGATATTGCTTGTTATTTCCTTAAATTTTCCAATACTTATAGTTTTTCTCCAATTCGTTATTCATTTTTTTATGTCCTGGACATGCAAAGAGAATGGAATGCGCCACATAGCAACCAGCGATAAAATATTTGACTATCGCTTAAAAGCTACCATATTCCCCTTGCATCTACAAGAAAATTACAAATAAGATTGACATCTCGATATCTCGATTAATATGAAGCATATGGAGAATAGGCGTTTGTAAAAATAGATTGTACAAGAGTAGAGAAAGTCATGTGAGTGTAACACATCAGTTTTTTTATGTATTTCTCTGATTTTAAGTTAAAATTTTTTTGCCTCTTCTTTCATTTGGTGAGTTTTCCCACTTTGGTAAAAGGAACTCATTCTCCACATTTTAGTTTGTTTGCATTCCAGAATATAATGCCATGTGTTATCTGCTTCTTCACACATTGAACATTTTCCCATGATACATCCATTCCTTATCCCTTTTAAGTATGTTACCCCCATTGTGAACCATGCCAATCCTCTTTCAGCTTTGTCACAAATTTCGATATATTTTTGTTTTCCCCAATCAATTTTCAACGATCTGTATAGTTTCGAAGATCTTTTGTTAAGATTAGCCTATAATTCCTGTTTCTCAATATCCTTTATTCTGGTTTCTACCTCTTTCCAAAATCCATTTTCCATTCTTTCCCTATCAAACCACACTGCTCCCAAGCCAGCTTCCTCTAGGATATTTTGAATTTTCTATGTCCATGTTTCTTTCCCCTTAATTCTCACTTGCATTATCAAACACTGTTTAATAATGTTCCCCTCTTCTAACTTCCACGTTCTATACCAATACTTCAGTATTCTTTCCACTACCTTACTTTTGTAGCCTAATCTTCCTAGTTCCATTAGAGCATCCTCATTTGGCGAAGATTTAGGTAATCCTAGTGCAAGTCTATAAAGTAGTCTATTTATCACATTTATTGTTTTCCAGCTCTCATCTGGCCGCCAAATTTCTACTCCACTATACTCTACATCATTCTGCTCTCCACTACTGAACCATATACTCTTAACCATTTTACTTGCATGTTTGGTATTTTGTTTACACAAGATCTAATTACATTCATAGCCATTTTCCCTTCTGCTAGTGCTTTCGTTTTATGATCGCTCTATTCTCCATTACTTGACAATCTAACTTCCAGGTAATCAATTTTCCTGACAATCTCAATTTCTGAGCCTTCCCACCACCACTGCTCTTGTTTTTTTTTAATTTGTAGCCTTTCTTCACTACCATGATCTTGAATTTTGTTTTATTTATCTTGAGTAACCATTCTTTACAAAATGTGCCTATTACTTCTAGTACCCATTTTAATAAAAGGTAGTAAATAATTTTAACAAAAAAGAAGAAAAACACTTTACAAGGCAGCACTGCTAAGACATTGTCTACCTATACTGAAAAGAAGGATTATATTGCTGAATGTTTTCATCTTTGTTATTACTACAATTATACCAAAATCCAATTTTATAAACATGCTGATGGACTAAATCCTTTAATGATGGTAATAATAATAACAATAACAACAATAGAATGCTTGCCTGAATAGGCATTAGTGTTAAGATGTTATCACTTTTAGCTGTAGTGGATTTACAGTTCTTTAGACATCTTACTAGATGGTATTGTACCAGCATCCATTGCACAGTATGCATACACATTTCACATTGAATTTATGGCATCTTTGAATTTGACATACAATGTTTTATTGTGGAAATAATGTATAACGTATCTTGTTATGACATGTCTTTTTTTTTCTATCGTCTTTCTTTCTTTGTAGCATTTTTTGCCCAGCATACCAATCCAAGCTTAGATTCAGCATTGATTTGGAACCTCTTGCTTTTCCTTATTTCAGTAGTTCTATGTAAAATGTCTCCCCAGCCAATTCATACACTAAGTCTTAATGCTGATGTTCTGTCAACTCTCAAGATATACTTTAGAAATTGTGCCTTTGCTTTTTTAACTTATCCTTTAATGAGGACTCATAAAGCTGTTAATGTGGATTATCTCAAAATGATTCTTAGGTAGTAATGACATATAGCTATGAGAAAGTATTTAGATTATTAGATTTAGATCTACATTATCTGCATTCTGTTATAGCACATAAAAATAATGAAAATGTTTTTTTCTCCTGCAAAGGACAAAGTGACATGACAAAGGACAAAATGGTAACGGCAGATTTATATAATTTATCTTGGAGATATGCCTAATTAACTTTTGGCACTGTATTTTCTCATGACTTACGGATTGCGCTAAGAGTCATTGCAGCAACATGGCACCCAAAAATGAATGCATTCAAGATAATCTTGCTTGCTGGTATATATAACAGAATGCTTCTTGCTTTGTAGAAACAAAGAAACATGTTTTCATATAAAGTAAATATGCAAGCTTGAATTTTCTCAGTAATTTTTCAGCATAAAGAAAATGTAGGAGTAATACTATACTCTTTCCAAAATAAGAAACACACTTGAGGTAAATAAAGATGAGAGGCAGCCCCAAGGATGTGGCTGCAGTGCATGCTCTCATTGACCCCTGACCGCAACGCAAGAGTAGAAAATAGATCCCACCTTTTGTTTATGTTACTTTTGAAATGCACTAATGGATATATGTAATGATTTCATTGCAGTATACTACATATTCACTGTTATTTGGAAATAAAAACCAATCAGTTTACTTAAACTCAGCAGTTATTGTGACTGTGAATGTAAACAAACAGAATGTCAGTGAGGAGTATGGCAGCAAACTTGTTACTAGTGTGAATGCAGCAGTGGTTAAAGTAAGCATCCAGGGTTACAGGAAGCACCCAAAGGTAAACTATTGAAAAGTGATGAGGAACAAATCATTTTAAGTGTGTTTTCTAAGTTAATGGAGCATAATCCGGACATTCACTGAACGACTTGGTGAAATTAACTACAGAGTATACCAATGTTTCAGATGCCAGTGCTATGCATGTGTGAAAAAAATTCAAAGCGATTAGTGGTGTTACATCACTGTGCAAAAAGCCTAGAACAGGTTTAGGAAAGATGGGCAATTTTGTGCAGTGTGCGATTCGTATTAAAATGCATAAGTTATTTTTAATAATTTATAACCAACAATAAAGTGTTAAATGCTGCCAACAGTGACCTGATTTAATGGACTTTAAGCAAATGAGCTTCCATTCTTTGCTGTTATAAATGGGGTTTCTTTTCTGAAAAGAAATTATGTCAGTGTCGTGGATAGTAAAGATGTGTATCTCACTGTGGAGATGTATATGTTAAGAAACATTTGAGGCCGTCAAGTGCAAAATTCATCTTATCCAAAAATTAAAAAAATTGGGTTAGACATGGGATTCAATACTTCTTGCAGTTCTCTATGAACTGGTGACTTTGGGTTTGAACAAAACTCATCTAATACACCTTCAAGAGAGCCCCGAAAACTACTGTTCAATGCAAAACTCTTCAAATCCTTGGTGGTGATGCAGAACTCGTCTAATCCATCTTACAATTCAGAGCAAAACTTGCCTTATCCAGTACTGTTTCGCTACAATTGTGCTGTGTGAAGAGCAAAACTTGCCTTATCCAGTACTAAGAAATATAGCAGTTTTGCTTCTCTGTTTCCCTACATTGGCAATCCTGTGTGATTCCAACTGTTTTTAATTTAGTCTTGACTAGTCTAAGGTGCAGATGTGTTATTATGGAGTCCTCTGATATCCCAAAGGTAGTGGAAAGAGTAGAACTAGGAAATGGGCATCCCATGAATTGAAACGTGTAAGAGAGAAGAGGAAAAGGTATGTATGATCGAATTACAATTAAATAGTATTCTTCTATTGTTGACAGGTATGACTCATATAGGAATAAGCAGATGTGTTTACAATACAGTCTCAATTGTTAAAGGCATTCAGCAAGCCTCGGCCCACACTTGCCTGCCTGCAATCACAACAGCAAGTCATTCCAATGCTGTAACTTGACACAGAAGGACATAAGAAAATTCCACAAAGCCTTCTACAGCTGTAGTTCTAAAATTAAACAAGACTGCGTTATACTGACATACAACTAATATACTTAAACGGCAGCATGCGGTCAAAGATGATTCTCGGAACGGTTTTACAACAAAGTATCACGTGAAACGTGTTCAAGGTCTGCCAGTTCAGGTGTGTCAGAAAACTTTTCTGGACATTTTGCAAATATCAAAAGACACCTTAAAACTGCAGTGGTGCCAAAGGAATTCCGAGGTGGAGACAGGGTGTCACAAAAAATAGTAATAAGAGAGAATCTGTAATTAAATTCATACATAGGTTTAAAGTACTTGACGTCCATTATTGCAGGAGTAAAACATCAACACGGCAATAATTACCGTATAATGCAGAAGCATCTAATTCATTGAAAGTGTGTAAGAGTTTCTTTCATAATATTTGTAATGCAAAATTTAATATAGGTTTCAAAAGCAGTATTTCTGATCTATGCTCACTTTGTCTTTCTTATGACGAGAAAATAAAATTAGAAACGGATAAAACTAAACGTTCTGATTTGCTGATAGCTAAACAAATACATTAACTTAGAGCTAAAGCATATTTTGATCTCCTGAAAGAAGATGATAGAGTAATTACATTTTCATATGACTCAGAAAAATATGGTACTGTCGAAAGTACAGGATCAAGCAGCATACTACAGCAGGCACTTACACATGTATAACGTTTCCATTGTGCAGGTTTCATCCAAGACAACACTGACAAATCAGAATGTTTGTAATTCCGTTTGGACAGAAAATCAACGTCCTAAAGGTTCAAACAAAATTGTATCAGCAGTATACGGTCAACTGTGCAAATCCAATTTTTCTGGAGTTAAGAAAGTAAGGCTATTTGCAGATGCCTGCTGTGGACAAAATAAAAACATCACTATGATAGGCATGTATAATAAATGACTTGCTATTCAAACATCACAGAACGTGCAGTTGATAGAAATGATCTCTTCTATTCCTGGCCATTCATTCACCCCTCCCGATCGTGTTTTCGGGCAAATAGAGAAAGAATGAGAAACACTACCAGTAGGCCTAAAGAATATTTTGAAAACTATAAAAATCATGGAAAGGTAATCAGGCTAGGAACGATGTAGCTGTACAAGATTGGAAGTATGCTGCAAAGGAAATAATGAAGTCACCAGGATCCTGGCATTTTAAATTTAGGCATTTAAGCATATTATTTTACAACGTTTTACCTCAGGCAAAGTTCTAGTGAGACATGAGGCAAATTATCAGTCCGATTTGTGTTTAGGCAAAACCATTCTGAAGCGAGGCAAAACCTTAGAAATGCATATTGCAAGGCATTTAGATGTAGGTGTAAAAGTAAAGGAGGAAAAAGTTTAAGATGTGAAAAACTTATGAAAGAAACATTTGGTGATAACTGGGAGGAAAACAAAAGCCTGTGTTTTACAAGAATTTAATATCTAAAAAGCGATATTGCCAGTGACGATAAAGAAGTAGATGCTGTTTGTGAGAGTTTCTTGGATATAAGAAAGGATAACTTAGAATTTGATATGTTTGTTTTTGAACATTAGTTATTAGTATTACAGTTTAAACATAATATGTAAATTTTACAAGTCATAAGATGCATGTGATATGAAAACTAGTCAATTTTAGTGAGCAAACCATGAAAGGAGTACTTCATTGATATCCGTATGCGAAATTGTTGAAAAAAATTGTGAAAATTTAGTTTTTTTAACTAAAATGAAATCAGAAATGGTTATAATTACACAAAAATTGCAAGAAGTCATTTATTAACATTGTCAAACACAAATATTGAGAAGTAAATGCAAAAATGTTTGCACTTAATTGTAATTTAGTATTGTGCTTCCACCAAAACTTGCCAAATCCACTACCATTGTGTGCATTTTTATACATATCAGGTTTTTAAATGTATTATGTTTACATTCTCTCTTAATTTAAACAGGGTAGTAATTACAAAATGTAAATCAGCTCATCAGTACCAATATCCACCATGATGTCAAAGAATTTCAGGGCCCAAACCCAAAGCAATCTCTGCAGTGATGCCAGTGACAAACACTCACAAGCACAACTTAATTCTGCCAAGAATCTAGCTCAGATACACTTGTGTTTCACCAAGATGGTATCATCCTTGAAGATGAGCAGCTCATACCATCTAATCAATAGCCTTTTCAACAATCCTCACAACATTTCAGGCATGTTGATAGTAAGCACATTCTCTTGCCCATCAGCACCTAGGAATAGTTTTGTATCCATTTATGTACAACCAAGCTTTTTTCAATGTTCCCAATCATACTTAAAAAGCAAGGAGGTAATAATGATCCCATGTACCTTAACGACATAGGCCACTAACTATTTTCCTACTTTTTGCTGCATTGCTCTTAGTAGTCCATTCTCAGGCTGGGCTCTCCAAACTTCAATGGCATTTGCTTTCATGGTTCAGTATGGAAACAGTTGCTCTCTGGCCATAATCACCGCTTTGCAGGGTGCCATTAATGTGCTATGTTCTACTGTTTAACCAAATCTAATCCCGATAGATGCTCTGTTGTAGGTCTCTTTGGGGACAATTGGGAGTTAGGGGCTTGTGAGTAGGGTTGGGTGGCATTCAATGCCTTTGAACTGAAACCATTAGGGACCCCGTCCATGCTTGTGCACATTGTCATCTGGATCTGGTCGCCCTTCACCTCTCTCCCCTCATCCCTCTCAGGATTCAGGATAGAAGAGCAAAGGGCCAGGAGCCTACATGTGGTGCTCTGCCCTGGATGCATTGTCCACTCCGTTCGTTTGTACCTCTACCTTTGTGTGAGATAAGTGGTCATAGAGGACTGACATTGCAGATAAAAATTAGTTATGTGCGAAAGCAGAGGGAGAGGTGGCACTTGCAATTATCATACATAGTATCCACTAATTAGGTTTCTCTGAAAATTTTCATTTACATTATCAAGGCACAAGTTGCCCCTTGTTGCTGCTGTATTAGTATAGTAACAATTTACAGATCTCAGAACGTTAGACACTTTAGCACAGGTACCATTAATGTCAGTATTGATGTCTCCACAAATTACTATACATAAGTTAAAATTAGCCAGGAACACCTACTAACCTTTCCAGTTCACTTAAAGACGTATGTACATCCCTTTTAGGAGAGTGATATAAACGTACAAGAATGAGTGTAAAAGACTTTAAGATAACAGCAGCAGCTTCAACATGCAACTCGGAACAAAATCTAGAAATATTTAAAGGCTGAAATTCTATGTTGCAATTTAAAGCTGTGCCTACATCTCCATTTTAATTAAAAATCTACAATATATACTTGTACAAACAAAGTCCTAAAATAAAATAAGATCACCATTAAGATTACTAGCTCAATTTCAGAAATGCATAAAGCTGAAAATTAATGATAATTTAAAATATGAGGGGTGTTCAATAAAGATTGGCACTAATGTTCATACAACAATTTATTCAGGGGCAGCTTCTTAACATGGTAGCAAGTTTGTGTTACAACCAAAATCCTGGCTCTCCCTTTAGTGTAAATAAGGTATAACAATTATAAATTTTCGGTCCATTCTGATGGACTTGTAGAATGGACTTCAGCAAGTGCTGCATTGTTTGCAGGTGCCAAGTGGTGCACTCCCGGCTGCAACCCACAGTCATATAATAGTCAATCATAGCTTCATTAAAATAATAGCATCTTTCTAGGTTGGTGGGAACAAGATACTTCCTAATTGTATCATTGGTAGCACTATATTTACGCCACATGTCTTCATAAAAAATTGTTTAAAAACTGGAGCACTATACATAACCCCCCTTAATATTTTTCTGGTTATGCTGCTGGAACCAAGGGAGCGCAGCAGTGTATGGGGACGAAGTGCAAGTCTTTCATCCCATAAACACAGCCATCTATGAATTTTTGTCTCATCCAGTCTTCTATCTACTGAACTACATTGTTGTGCTTGATTGTTGTTAGTTATCTATGATCATTATGTTGGCTGTATGCCACGTGGTTTGTGTTGTGTTGTCTGTATAGTATAAATGTGTATTGGGTTTTAATTTGTGAATCAAAGTGTTTTATTTAGTTAAATACACGTAAACGGTGAAATAAGGGTAAACAATTAATTTTGTTTGGTCTCCTTTAACGCAACTTTTTTCACGCCAAACTTGGAGGAAGAGGAGCGAAATTAAATGTATTGGCAGGTCCACACTATACCTAAAAGTCACTCAGGTAGTTAAACCAAACTCAAGATGTTTTAACAAGAATTTTGATAGTGATATACAGTGTCTTATTTACGACTCCTGGCCGGCAGCTTGGCGGATGTAGCTGCGTGCGCACAGTGCTTCTAACTGGTTCTGGTTACCCCTGTTCTCCCTCCACTCCGGGCGTCAGTGCATGTGCGACCGTTGCTAGCGCGAGTTCGTGCTTTGTTCTTTGTGGTTAAAGTGTGATAGCCCTGTTATAATGCCAATAAGTGAGTTTACTTTAGAACACTGCATATGCATGTATGATTTCTACTTGCGAACAGTCTTGAAGACAAGTGACACGGCTATTTATAGACAGATTCCCCGGAATCCGTGCGTCTCAAGAGAGACAGTTCGTAGTCTTGTAAACCGATTTTGAAAAGCGGGTTCTGTTCTTGATAAACTTAAAGTAACTCGCTGTGTTCTTACAGAGGAAAAACTCGATGGGATAGGACAAAGGTTAGAACATAGCCCCCAAAAAATCTAAGTAGGTGTGGCAGTAATTTGTATCACAATAATGTAAATGCCAGAGTGATTGTAGTGTAAATAAGCATTATTGTATGACATTGATTTGAGATGTTTGTTAATTATATGCATTGTTAGGAAATAAGTTTACACGACCTCACTGAAACTGACAATAAGACCGGATAACAATGAGCGAGGGGGTGAGTTGAATATTAATTAGAAGAGACAAACAAATGACGTCAGATTGGCGCGCTTTTCTTAGAAATAGCGGGAATATTTTCCCTAGAGCATTTGTGTTCGTAATTTTGATTGGATATAAATATAGACGCTAATGTTGGTGCGTTTTATTAACCAATAGCTCGGTTATAATCTTTAGGCATATCGGGGTGTGGGAGTATAAAAAGCTAAAGTCAGAGGCAGATTTCGTCAGTCCAACAGAAGCATTCGCGTGTAATACATCGATCAGTTTAACATAAGTATTCGTGAATTATACGTCGCGTAGTTCAACGGAAGCATACATAAAGTACACGTTACGCAATTCTACAGAATCTCTCGCGTCTTAAAGTTTGTTATAAATGTGAAACACGCGAATTAATAATGTGAAGTAAATAAGTGATTATAGTGATATTAGAAAATATAACAGTTTCGGTCTGGCGTGTATCACGAGTCAATATGTGAACTTAATTAATTGTGACGGTAATAAAAGTGTAAAAACAAATTCTTTTATCAGTGTTATCTTTGAGTAACAAATCCTTTCCGTTTACACACCTTGATCAAGAGATATGCTCGACCGAGAAACAATAGCTAGCCGGAGGATAATGAACACAACATTCAAAGTAGTAATACAATAACAGGCGCCCAGTAAAAAGATAACACGAAGTGACCGCGATAAATTGGCTTCCATGCGTTGTGCAGATAAATTTGAAGTATCTTCCAACCAACTACCAACAAATATATTCCACATCATAGGTTATCACAGGAAACGGGAGTTTCACAATTCTCGGTTTGGAAAGCCACTAGACTTTTAAAATTAAAACCTTATAAGATAACCGTAGTTCAGGAGCTGCTACCACGTGATACTGTGAGTAGAGTAAATTTCTGCAGTTGGGTGTCGGGTAAAGTTAATTATGGCTCTATGGACCCAAAGCTAATTTTTTTCATAGACGAAGCATGATTTTCTTTAAACGGTCATGTATCGACACAAAACAACAGATACTGGAGTGCAGAAAAACCCGATATTGTACACGAAATGCCATTGCATGACCAGAAAATTGATGTGCTGTGACTGCGTGCCGAATTATAGGGCCTATATTCTTTGATGCTACAGATAATGGACAGAGATACAGGGATACAATAATCAAACCATTCCTGAAATATTTGTGTGGCATTGAATGCACACAGGCATATTTTCAAAAAACTCTGCTACAGCACATACAGTTGATCTCTCGTTGAAATTAATTGTGGAAATTTTTGAAGACAGGGTCATCAGTAAAGGACTATGGCCACTGCGTTCCGCAGACCTTACGGTATGCGACGTTTATTTATGGGGGAACTTAAAAAATAAAGTGTATCGGAACAACTGCATACATTGGAGGAACTGAAAGGCAATATCAGAAGAGAAATTACTGCAATTAATGCGTGTTAATGGAAATTTTCTTAAAAGATGTGAGAGATGCTTGGCAGCACAAGTACATAATTTCCAACACCTGTGATAAAGACATGTGGTTATTGTATGCATGTAAATCTATGCGCTTGAGTTCAGGATCTGTCGATATTCAACTCTGCCGGCCAGGAGTCAGAAATAAGGCACTGTATATGAAAACATATGACTGGATATGTGATTGTGATTAGCCCTGTTTTGCTTTCCTTGTGGGCTTTTTTTGGGGGGGAGGGTAGTGAAGCCCCATGGACAAAACATGGTGTGAATGATTTGCAGTATCTTCATGACCACACTAAAACATTGTAGCGTCAAAGTTGCACATGAAAAATACTATCAGTCTCGTTATGCTTGGCAATATAAATATAGCAGAACAGATGGACAGTGCATATCGGGGAGCAATTGAACACATCCGGAAAGTGGCTCAAAATAGGTATGTTTTAAACATTATTAATTGCATTATGTTTTGTGGGGCATTTGAGTTGGCTCTGCGAGGACATGATGATTCAGCGACTTCAAGTATTTTTCGTGGACTGATAAATTTCATTGCAGAGCTAGACTGTATTCTGAAAAACTATCTGGAAATGCAGTGGTGTTTAAGGGAGCCTCAAAAGTGATCCAAAATGAGATTTTGCAATGTATGCTTGAAGTCTGTCATGAGGAGATATCGAAAGCAATGAAAGGCTCGCCATTTTATCTGTCATAGCAGATGAAGCCAGCGGCATAGCTTCCAAGTATCAACTGGTAATTGTCTACATAACTGATAAAGCATAAGTCAGTGGAAAGGTTCTGGGGTTTTGCGAGTCCTGTAGGGCACAAAGCATATAATTTAGCTGCATGGATATTGCCAGAGTCTGAGCGACGTGTGCTAGGCTGTGAACATAAATTGGTTGCTCAAACATATGATGGGGGTAATGTGTCTGGGTCAAAAATGGCAATCCATTATAAAACAAGTATAGGTCTGCAGAATATTTTCATTGTCATGCACCTCAGTTAAAGTTAATTATGTTAAATGCAGCATCAGCGAATAGTAGTATGAATCTATTTCTTCATAACTCTTAAAAGAATTTGTGCTTTTTTCTCTAACTTACCACACAGAACATCAGTTTTAGAAGAAGCGGAACAGAAGTGGTGGCCAAGATCAGTGCAAACGTGATGGGACTTTCAATCTAGGTGTGCCAACACAGATTTCCAATACATGGAGGGGTTAATAAAATGCTGGAAATTATAAGGAGAGGTAAAAGAATCGCCAATCCAAGTTCTGTTCTTCAAGCATCTGGTTTTATTGGAACTTAGATGCAGATTTCGTATTTTGGTTGTTCTTTCATAGAATTACATCCCATGTCGATATTTTCTACAAACAGAGGAGTGACTGTACTCCTGTAATGGTTCAGGATAGACTTAATTATTTTAAGGTGGAAATTCTCAAAATTAGAAGCACCATGAGTTCAGCTGCAGTTGATGAGAATGTGACAAATAAAAGAAAAATTGTAAAACACACTGAAAGAAAACTAGAGGCTATTGAGATATGTGATGTAATCATTCTGAAATGAAAGACAGATTCAGATTTGCTGCTCATATTGGAGTATCAGATCTCTTTCAGCCTGACAGATTTTCAGAACATAACATTTCGTTCCCGAAGCAACACATTAAAGTTGCCCTTCAGACATACTTTTTCACTGAAGAAAAGAAACTAATCACAGAACTTTCTACAATGTATAGTACTGCAGAATTTAGCTGGGGTTCTTCCCTAATGGAGATTTTCAGGGACAATAATTTACGTTCCACTTTAAGCGAATCTGTTAAGCTACTATTCGAAATACTAACAACCCCTGTGATAACATGTGAGGCAGAAGTTTCTCTACTCTGAAAAGGATTAAAACATTTCTGTGTAATACATGTTCTAGGAGAGGTTATCTGAATTGGCCATGCTTTTCATTGAAAGAGACTTAATCATGCAGATCGAGAAGTTTGTTGGCAGGAAGGAGAAGAGGGCTTATTTTCTCTATAAATAGGTGAGAGTTGTATGCTACACTGCGTTATGGCATTTGCATGTGTCATATGCTGTGAATTCCCATTTACTTGTTTGTATGTGTAAATTTATCAGCCTAGAGTGAGAAACTTAATACGGTATTTATTACTTTAAACATTTCAAACTGCAAGGATAATTTTGTGAAAGTTCAGTCATCAGCTACCCCTGAATTTATTGTCAAATATTACTCATAAGGACTTTTATTCCTCTCAAAATACTTCTCCCTAATGCAATGCAATAGCCCCACCTCCTTTGCCATTCCTTGACTTCCTCTTCAGGGTCGCCTTTAAAATTTTCACTGCCTTAGTCTTGTCGAACCGATGTCCCTTAAGTTACTTTCTGGCCTCGGGTTGAGAAAAAGTCACACAGAGACAAGTCGGGACTATAAGGTAGATGGGGAGCCGTAGGGATTTTTTTTGGCCAGAAACTCGGCAACAGTATTAGCAACATGAGGCTTGGCATTGTTGTGATGGAGCTTCCATTTACCAATGATGTTCCTTCATGTTCTCAGGATGTGATCATTTATCAATTGCTTCAGGACGTTCTGTCTTGTAGTGACTAGTGTGGGTGTGCACCATCCCGTGGTAATAAAAAAACTGATTATCGTGGCGATATTGTCTGACTTTTGCGCTTGTGCCCTTTGCGGTGGTAGTTGACCATGTTGCACCCATTCTGTACTGTTCCGCTTCATCTCTGGGTCATAACAATACACCCATATTTTGTCAGCAGTGATGATGTTCTACCACTAAGCATCACCCTCGCCCTCAACACATTGTTTGCAATAGCGGCACACATCAACGCGAGCCTGCTTTTGCTGTGGAGTAAACAGTCGCGATATCTATCAAGCATACGCCCTCGACATGTGGAAATGCTCTTTTTAAATTGTGTGAGTGCTCCCGACCGATGTTCCAAGCATGCGTACAAGCTGTTTCACATTGACACGTGAGTTTTCACCAATAACAACAACTGTGTTTATTGTTGTGGCAGTAACAGATGCAGCTTCTCTTCGCTGCAATTGAGCGCTTTCCCGGCCATCTTTAAAAGCATGTGCCAGTGGAAACATGTCAACGAGATATTACGGAGCTCCCATAAGTTCTGTTTGGATTGCCATAGGTTACGGTAGCACTTTTCTTCAAAAGAACACAAAACTTTATTGCATAACACTGCTCACGAAAATCAGCCATGAGTATGTTTAGAGGCGCTTGTGAAACACGTTCACTCTAATAGGCTGCCAACACTCGACTGGTCGAGCTATCGTTGCGAACCTTTCTGATTAGCAATTAGAGTATGAAGTTGCTCTGCACGCGGACAAATATCGCAAGCAGTCACTTAACGAAAGGAAAACAATTCAGTGCCAGTTATTGAACACCTCGTAAATTCAGGTTCGTTAAGTTTATTAAAAACAGACTGATCATTTTGGTATTAAACGCTAAGCGTATTAGAGGCTGATTTGTCAATTAACTGTTTTGTCGTTGTCATTCCCGTTGTCGAGTTCACGCCTGTCTGTCGTCATCAGTGGTCTAGTGGTACCATGCTAGCCTTCAGTCCCCGAGGTCACGGATTCAAACCTGATGGAGGGCAATGGTTTTTTTTCGGGCCTAAAAATCTTTATCATGGTTTCCTTCCGAAGGAAAGTAAAGTCGGAGGTCCCGTGTCGTAGATTTATGGCTCGTAAAAGGACCTTAAGCCTGATAAAGGGACTTCTGCGTAAAATTTCCGATCTTTCATGCCCAATTTAGAATGGGACGCTAAGAACCATAAGACTTAAAGAGCGTCCGTAATTAAAACTCAATTGCATTTAATTTGTCGCCTGCCGGGTGATTATCTTGAGCATTGCTGACTAACTTTACAACTCCTGCCTTAGTCTTACGTAAAAAAAAAATAACGCAAGCGTCCCTTGTTTCAGGATTCATTGCGGCATCAACATTACTTTCATGCACGTCTATTTTAAAAGATGCATATTGATCAAGATGTCTTGATTGTAGTTTTTCATATGCAAACTCAGGATAGTCGGGTTTTAAGAAATCAATAATTTGCAGGGTAGTTTATCAGGCGCCAGTCTGTACAGATGAAAGGAGGTTTCATCAAATTGGAACCAGTTTCATTGCCATTCTTATTGCCAACTACAGTCATAGGCCTTGGTCTACGCACAACTTGAGCCTAAGATTGTGGATTCCATACTGAATCACTTTTTTTACTTAATATGCCTTCTTATATATTCGAATTTCCAAACTGAAATATTGCGATATTATTAAAGAATGTTTTCATATACAAGCTACAGGTAAATGGAAAGGTTCGTAGTTATTAAAAATTCAGGAAGTTGTGGAACAGATAGTTGTGGCAGATGCCTGAATAAATGAATATCATATTAAAGGTTTTTGATAAAAAGTGGATTTAAGGCTAGAAGATATTGACAGACAAAATATTTTTGGTAGTACAAAAGAGAAAATCTCCTTGAGGATATATAGGGAAATAAAGATAGTATGGGAGAGGGAAAAGTACATAGAGTTGTGCAATAAATTCAGGCGAGAAGGGTTTGCATGGGCGAGAACAGGAGTTCGAAACTTGAAAGGCACAAGGCATGACGATATGAATCATTCCACATCAAACCGAACACACATAAAACATCACTTTCTCTGAATTTTCTGAATTTTAGTTTACGTGTTCCACACACAAAATAAACGGACACGTATTATTTTATATTTTGCGGAAAATCAAATCATTTTAGGATTTACAGCGTATTTAGCATTTGTCTTATACGCGCACAACGTTACATAAAAGTAATTTATTCTCGGAACGCAGAATAGTTTGGGATAAGAAAAAAACATCGTTTTTCAGATAAAAACATTGTGGTTTTCCTTACATAAAATACTATTATTTAGGAATAAAAAACAATCACTTTTTTAACTATAAATACTCTAAACCGCAATATCATATTTAACCCCTTAATATTAAAATCTGTAAAAATACAGGAGGAATCTACGATATATTTTGTTTTAAATCTGTAAATATCAGGATGGGATCCTCCTTAGAAGTACGCTTTTAAACAGTTTATTTGTGTTAGGCGTACGATTTTAGAACATAGACTGCTGACTGAGAGCTTTACACTGCAGCAACATGCCGCGCCGGCCGATGCGTTACACAGTACGAAGTGATACTATCACTTCCGGTGTTCGGTGTAAACTTAGCAATTGGAATCTGAATTTCTACAAAGCCTCTCTCCGCTGTTTCATTTTGAATGTTACTTTGTGTTCAGCTTTTTGCTTTAGAAGTCCATTTTTAGCTCTGTGATTTCTGAAAGTGCATACTGAGTGAACTGAAGAAACGTAACTATCACTATTGCTTTAATACATTTTATGTTTCCAAGCATTACACAAGGCAGAAACCATTAAGCTTAGTTAACTGCAACATACTTACAAACCTAAAAATGAAGAACTTAGCTTTGTCACTAGACCTAAAGCTACTGATGTGTGTCGGAAAAAAGTACCGCCCACTGATAACAGTGGTTGTGTGCTACAAAGTGCCAATGCCGTGAATAATCCAGAAGTGGTTTTGAGTATAGTGACCACTTTTTAGGCAAAATACAGCAATGCGAAAGGAATCCCTGGTATCTTAGGGCTAAACTCATTTATTCCATCAACCGATAATACAATAATAACCAGATGGTATTCACTTGAGCCAGAAGGGGAAAAAGTGCACATTTAAATTGTAGTTAAATTGCCTCTCATAGGATAAGTTTGAAAGTTGGACGGTTGTTACTCAACCGTATGCCAAATTTGAGTTACATGTGAACAAACTAGTGCAAGTAAAGTGATGTGAACAGTTGACAAGGCATCCAATGACAGATTGCTCTGCTACTGCTGCTGCTGCTGCTGGATACCGTGTTTGTTTTATGCAAATACACACAAAACCTACAAGGAATCAAGTTATAATTTTTATAGAAATTCATACTTGAGGTTAATAGGGATATATAGTTTTTAAATGCTTGGATTTTAAAAATTGACGTAAATAGTTAATTATATAAAGTAAAATAAATATTAAGTAAAAGCTTACATACTAAGACTTGTACTGCACTTTATAACATACTGTTATCGCTTATCGCCTGTGAGATATACCAATTTAAAGGTAGAAAGATGTGCCGCTTTTCACAAGTTGGATTGCGCAGTATTTAAAAAAATATTAAATAAAAATTTAAAACATAATTCACTTTATTTTTGTAATCCACGGACAAAATTTTAAGTGAATCGGAGACATGATGGACAGATTTTGTGAAAATTTGTGCGACTTGACATGGAATGACTCATATAGGGAAATGTTCAGTATGTGCGGTGAAGTGAACACCGATTTCCACAGTATATTATATTATAGTCAAACAAAGACATGGAGAGAACAAGTTTGGTAACAAATGGAAAAGTTTGGATGTGGAAGTAATAAGGAAGATTCTGACTTTAAAAGCAGATACAAATATAAAAGGCATGGGAAAGTGTTTGGGTTAGGACAAAGAGATTTAGTTAAGAATGACTACAAAGAAGATGGGACTAAAGGCAGACGAAATAGACGAGTAATGTTAGCAAGTAGACAGTGGGTTATAAATACACGGAAAATCAGGATCTGTCTGTATTGAGACCATAAATTAGCATAGGCAAGCAACTAAGAAATGAATGATAGCGTAAATGGTCTAATATTTCAAATGTTATTATAGTCTAAAATGTATGTAATTTAATTATGTAATTATTACACTTTGAAATAAATATTCATTCAGTCATTCAGGCATAATATGCCTTAAGAAGCACTCAGTAAATCATGATTTCCGATGGCCGTGATTTTAGATTTAGAAAAGGAAAATCGCTCTTCGTTTTGTTACCTACATTACTATTTGCATTCTGAGAATGAATCTCGTTAATAGTAGTCTGTTACAGTTTTTGAATCACGCTGAGTAGTCCGCTCAATGAGTCCAATTTGACTACTTTTCAGTGAAGTTAGTTGGTAACTAAGAATTCTAATTCTATCTTGTAATTCATGGATAACAGTCCTTTAGTCCTTTTGTTTCACAAATATATTTCAAAATTTAGAGCTAGAGGTTCCAAAAAATCATCATTCGCTGATATAATCGTGTACTTTCGCTGTCACAACATTTCGGGAAAACTCGTCAGTTATTGTAATGTTAGATATTACTTTCGTACAGCTACGTGAAAAAAAATCATTATAGTCAACAAATTTCAATCCGTTCATCACCTTGCTTTTGCAGTGCTTACATACGTCAACAGTCATACTTGCAGTAAACACCTAGAGCTGGAAGAGCCGCCAGGGACACGTCCGCTTAGTACGACGTACGACGACCTGCTTGTTTTGTGCGCCTAAGTTTAGGTCACAGGACACTGTTGATAAAACCCTTTTCAGCTTTTCTTCATTCAAAACAGGATTTTCAGTATATTAATACCTCTATCCCTGAGCTAAGCTAAACAATGATTATAGGGGAGAGATTTGTACTCGCGACCATCGTTTGCCGACAGTTTAGTTAGATTTAGTAATGTTGAGGCGACAGTGGGCTACATATGCCGCAATCTGGTGGTTGAGTTTCATGAAGCCACAGAAGATCACCAGTATTGAAACTGTCCGCTCTTCAATATGTTTGCTTCATCGCGGTCTACTTTTAAACAGCAATCTTAAGGCCATCGCTGCCTACAACACATGTTTGCTGGAGTAAAACAATGTTAATGTCCGCTGCATTTACACTTAATCTTAAATTTCAATTTAATATGGAACTGTGATGTTAAAACTATATATATATATATATATATATATATATAGCTGTTCATTTAAGTTAACAGATTACATCAGAAACCTGTCAACATTCAATACAGGTTACTTTAGGTGGGCCTCCATAGTCTAGGGGTACCATGCTAGCCTCTAGTTTCCGAAGTCAAACCCTGCGGAGGGCGATGTAGTTTTTCGAGCGTAAAAATCCTTAGCATGGCTTCCTTCTGAAGGGAGGGTCCCGTGTAGTAGATTTATGACTCCTAAAAGAACCTGAAAGGTGTAGTAGTCATAGATGTGCCTTCTTATTGCATTTAATTCAAGGTTGTCTAATTGAGTTTCTCTGGAGTTAAAGGCAGTACGCTAATAACACAGGAAATAACTGAAGGCACAAACAGTGACTTTCAGGATAAAATTAGGGTGATAACTGGCCTGAGAAATTCATAAGTCACCAATGTATGCAAATAAACTAAAGCTAGTGGCTTGAAACGCTCCTTTTATACACGTGGTGCACATTATTGAACACCTCATGCACACGGGATGTTTTAACGATGGTCGTCAATAAGGATTGCATCCAAATCACTCTGGCGCCTCATTTGGCACCAGTTTCATGACAAAAAAAATCCAGCAAGTCGCCAGATTTTAAGCATCATTTATAATTCCGTCACATTTTCACATATGCTGTTCATGTTTCAAGATTTTGTCGCCCCTAAAACCGTTGGCCTGTACGGTGGCACGTCTCTACCCCGTCCCTTGTGCCGCCCCTAATTGAAGTAGTGCCAGGATTGTAGGTGACGATGCCGGTGTCCGCTAAAGCTGCACACCATCCCGAGCGATTCCCTTCCGCTGAAGAGGAAACCTTACCTGGAGCGGTCTTGTGGGAGGGTAAGCTGTGTCGGTGAGAGTTAGGGTCCCACATCGCGTATTGTGCCTGGGTCGAGACGGGGTCGTGCTGAAGCGAAAGAGGAATTGGCAGGTTATGAAACACTTGCTACCAACGCGATAGGTGCAATGTGCGGAGACTGAGAACTTAATTACGGTACTAGCAGAAATGATCGTGCTTTGGAATGAAGTTCCGTACTTACCAAGCTGTAAATTCATAGAACTCCATCCATTCCTGCCCAAGAGAAAATTCAAGTGGAAGTGTTTAATGCTCTCGATCGGCATAAAGAACTACTTAGAGGACTCCAAGAATCAATAGTAGGTCACCTAGGTTAACCTGCACGGTATATAGATCTACGCAGACCTACCCGTGTTCAATGATGTGTTGTATTAATAACGGCGAGCCATGACTTAAAATTCGCAATTTCTGAGTCATGACTCACTTCCCTGTTAATAAAACGCAACGACTCAAGCTTAGCGTGACCTTCGACTTTTCAACGACTCAACCGCTCCTTCTAGCGAGTCACGGCTTTAGTCATGGTATTAATAGAATGGAACTGTCACTTCAGTTTAAGAGCCATGGCTTACGATTTCTTAAGCCACCTCAGTAGCTATCTCAAACTTGAAGGCAATGGCTCAGTTGCAAGTGAACGTCAAACTGAGAAAAGATAAATACTATAAAATGCGCCTGGATTCTCAACACTACAATTATAAACAACTTTTTAGGTTTGAGAAGGAAAACATGAGATGGCTCGCCCGGCATTTCCTTCCGGAAAATTTGGTGACAAGAGGAAAGGCCCTTACTAGAGATGGACAGATGAGAATATTTCTACGCTGCATTGGGGACCCTGGATTCCAGTCTGACGTGACAAAGAGCGTTGGCTTTTCACAACTTTCAGTTTCAAATATAGTTTGAGAAGTTTGTTTTCGCATTAAACAAAAATCGAGTAACTGGACCAAATTCCCAGCAACCACTACAGAACTACAAGCTGCTAAATTTAAGTGGCAGCAGCATTATAAGTTTCCGGATGCTATTAGCGCAGTAGACTATACCCATGTACTGATTAAGAAACCTCATGTGCATGGTGTGACGAATTTATTAATATAAAAGCGGTTGCCAGTATAAACATCCAGGCCACGTGTAATGCAAAGGAAAACTTCACTAGCGTAAATGCAAAATTGTCCGGATCTGTACACGATGCTCGCATATGGAGAAATTCCTTTGCCTGTCGGTTAATGACTGGGATTACTGCAAATGCGCTCCTGCTTGGATATGTTGGTTATAGTATTGCACCATGGTTCATAACCCCATATCAAAATCCTACAACTGCAGAAGAAAGATCATACAATAGGTGCATTAGCAGTGAATGGGCTATTATAGAACGATGCTTTGGCCAAATAAAGCAGCGTTTCTATCCTTCAGAACAAGATAAGATGTGCTACAGAGAAGATATTGATTGAAAATTAAGATGTAATTTATTTCCTAATAATTTTTGTGAAATGTATTTGAATTATTTTACGCTATTGCATCCTCTCAAAAATAGCAAAGAGTTTTGTAATCTTGAATTATTTCATACAACACACGTTACTAGTAGCACCAATAAACTGGAGAATAATCGAAAGTCGCCCTTGCTATTCTTACCTCTTAACGAAACTATAGATGGATTTTATTCCCCTTGAATAAGGTCTAAAAACTTGTTTTCCCAGTTTTTCAGGACTATGGACTTGATGTCTGTTCGTCGCAGATCAGTCTTCATTTTTAGGTGACTTTTCACATTTCTTATTGTCTTCGCTACCTAATCTACTGTCAGGCAAAGATTCAGGTTTTCTTTTAGTTTTCGCTGCACTTCGGCCATAGCAGAAGTATTTTCCGCTTGTCCGCAGACAGCTGAGATTTGCTCATCTCTTTGTGGCTGGCTAATAAGTTCACAAAACAAGATGCAAACTGATTGCTTTCTTCAGTCATTTCTAATGTATACACTGCAACAAAAATTTCTAAACTGAATCGAATGTTTACTGCCGCTCGACAATAATGCATTTGCAATCAGGAAGACGGGAAACACGAGTCAGAGACTCGCAATCATACAGTCAAGGCTCAGCAGAGAGGGGAAGCTTTTATTAATACCAAATCTGTGACTCCCGATTCGCTGCTACCGACGTCTGGGTTTTGCTACAAGCCATGGCTCATGGGCCAGAGTTCGCTTTTATTACTACCTGCCATTGGTTGAAAGAGCTTTTTTTCACGTTTTGTGTATTTTTGTGTGATGAACGGGCGGTCTTTATTTCCTTCGCCTCTATTGGTCCGGAACGTGGTTAGCGGTCATCCGTCCAAGCTGTTGACACTGTGCTGAAAGAGAAAAGGCATTTGCGAGGAGAGCAGTTCGACGGAGCCGCCAGGAGAAGTGGAGACCGACTACCGGAGAACTTCTACGGGGGATTGCGGAGAGTAGCAGCCACTTCGCCGGACGTCACCGTCGACTGCCGCGCATCGCGCAGGTGCCGGTCCTGGACCCACTGCTTTAGGTAAGCAAATTTGCAGACTAGCTGGACAGGTCATCAAGGCTACAGCCAACGGTGTTCACACCGGCAAACCAGGCGCCCTTCTTGGGTTCAGCCCTCTGGTGACCGCGCTTTTCAGCATCCTCTAGCTGCCTCTTTTTCTCTCTCCATCCCTATCTTTCCTCTGTTACTATTAGTCTCTAAGCCCCCTAATAGGCCCCTAATCATAAGCTTTCACTCTTGAACATTTCCTCTTATAGCAGATAAGTAACCCAAGAGGGCCATCGAGCAGTAGGTCCTGCAAGCTTGCTATCTGCCTTTTTTAAGGTCAGTGGCAGGCTAGCCTATATAGCAGCGCGGCCTTTTTTAAGGTGGGTGACTGCATTCCCACTTCCTCTCTCTCTCTCTCCAAAGAAAAAAAATGGTAGGTACCAGAGGCAACACGGCGAGGACCGCTTCTAAGAGGGATAGGGACGCGACCGAAACACCAGGGACCAGCGGCCTCCCGCAGGCACCAACTGCCAGCACGTCCGCCATGGAGCCGCCCAAGAATGGCAACTCGCCGCCCGATGAACAACAAAGCGCCACAGCGCCACCTAAGGAGACAGATGGCCCTACGGCCAATTCATACATGAACAAGCAACGCAGCAACGTGCCGAAAGTCTTTCTGGCGGACTACTGCAGCAGAAGTGTGCCGGCTCTCCTCCAGGAATATGATATGATATACAAACCAGGGCCCTACTTTGGAACATTCAGCGAAGGCTATCACGGCTTTCGGTTTGCAACACTGAACGACTATAACAACTTCACTAGGTTCTGCAAGAGCAAAAGTGTTCCCTTTCACTTCACAGAACCAACAAATGCTAGGACATTCAAGGTCGTGATTAAAGGTCTCTTTCCAAGCGCAGAGCCGACGGAGATTAAGCAGGAGCTAGAAGCTCTGGGATTAGAGCCACTTAAGGTCAGTAAACTATTTTCCTACAGAACCAGGACTCACGTACCCATATTTCTGGTCGAACAAGCCACCTTGGAATCATCGGACGCCCTCAGGCGACTCGTGGACATTTTCCACTGCAAGATAAAAGTAGAACCTTACAGGCCGCCCAACGGTCCACCGCAATGTGGGAAGTGCCTCAGGTTTCGGCATCTCACCCGAAACTGTGAGGCCCCGCAAGTCTGCTCAATCTGTGCAGGCCACCACCATCGATCAAGCTGCACAAGCACCATCAAAAAGTGCGCCCTATGTGGCATGCAAGGGCACGGAGCCAGGTGGAGGGGATGCCAGGCATATCTGAGGCTCGCCCACCCAAGAACCCGACCAGCACCACGCACCATTCCCCCTCGCATGAGAGGACTGGTAACTGGCGAAAGAGGAACTTACGCAGATGTCGCCGTAGGGAGACATAACACACCAGCGAGCAACATAGAGCAGCCAGCAAGCGCAGAGACACGCCCAGCATCACAAGCAAGCGAATCAGCACACCCGAGAGTCACAGCAGGCCCCAACAGAATTTCAGAGGAGGAGCAGCAAGGGCCCGAGCTCCTCAAGCCGACATAGCCTCAGGCAACAGGAACCCTCAACTTCCCACGGGCTCCGCGCAAGAAACGCAGGACTACCAAAATAATCAACACCTGAGAAAAGAACGCCTCAGAGTACAGTACCCAAGACATTTTGCGACCACCAAGGAAGGCCAACACTCGCTGAAGGTTAAAGAGACAACAAAGGCCAAGCTTTTCCAATTAGGTGGAGGGAACCTTATGGAAGGCTATGGGCTCATAATGAACATGCACCAGCACCTCTACGACACTGAGTCACTTGGAAACAGCGAGCAGCAACAACTCCATGCACTGAACTTCATGGAAGGCCTCGCAGATCTGCTGCAACAGCTACAACAATCACCCACGCATCTCTGGACGCCCAGGAAGGCACCCAAGTGAGAAGAAGAGAAAGGGAGAGAGAACTTCCCCATTCAACAACAACAAAAAAAAATGGCGAACTCAAATGAACACACAGCACAACAGCACACACACAAATCATATACTGGAACATCCACGGAGCCAGGCGCAGACTCAGGGAGCTAACACACTACTTATACAATCACTCCATTACCATAGCACTTTTAAATGAAACACTTTTAACCGCCAAAAACAAATTTACTATACCTGGGCACAAAGTATACAGAACTGATATGCCGGACGGAAGACCGTACGGAGGAACAGCGATAGTGGTCCAAGAGAACCTTGCGCATACGCACCGCCAAACTCCCAACTTAACCGAAACAGAAGCCACAGCAATCTCGATAGACAAACACAACACCAGGGTAACTGTAGTAAGCATATATTCCTCACCCACACACCTAAATCTGCCTGACTTAGACGCACTTCTTCAATTAGATCACACAGTTATAGTGGCAGGCGACCTTAACGCTAAACACCCAGCCTGGGGATGCAGCATAACAAACCCGGAGGGGAATGCCCTATACGCCCATATACTATCCAATGATTACATAATAGATCACCCAGGGCAACCAACACACATACCACAGCAAGCAAATCACACACCACACACCATCGACTTGGCCCTGTTCAAATACACCACGTTCAACTACCAGATTAATGTTATCGATAGCTTAGCCTCTGATCACTATGCTGTACAGATAGACATAGAAGCACGACCTGTGTTCCACCCTCCACAACCTCGCATGAACTTCAACCGAGCTAACTGGGATAGCTTCTCAGAAGTCTTGGACATAGCACTCGCGCAAGCCCCGACACCGACAACCCAACATTTAGTAGAACAAGCAGCGGAAGCCCTAGAAAACGCATTACAACAGGCAATCAAAATGTCAGTCCCAATAAAGCAACCAGTAAAACACGCGCTTACCTACCCACCGGATGTAATTGCGCTAATACATGAGAGAGATCACGAACGACGCAAATGGCAACGTACACGAGACCTAGTTCACAGAGTTAACATGGCAACACTAAACAGTGCCATAAAAACGCGCGTCAACGCGCAAGCCAGGCAGCAATGGGAAAATACCCTCGAACGACTACAACCTGGGAACGCCAATGTTTGGCAGCTGGTCAGGGCACTAAAAAGACAACCCATAAACATACCACCGCTAAAAACACAGAATAACACATACGCGGAGAGCGCCGAGGACAAAGCCGACCTCCTGGCGGACACACTTCAACAAGCATGCACACGGAATGCCAGCCAACAGGACCCAGAATTCTATAACAATCTGGAAAGAGGCCTACAGCACACACTGTCCACCCCCGCACATGATCAATGCAGAAAAACCAACCCAGGAGAGCTAAAATGGATCATAATACATCTCAAAGACCACAAGGCCCCAGGCCTGGACGAAATACCAAATTTGGTACTTAAGCACCTAACGCCCAAAGCACTTACTCTCATAAGCGACATAAGTAACTATTGCCTGCAAAAGGGATATTTTCCGAAATGTTGGAAACAGGCAAATTTGATCATGTTTCCGAAACCAGGCAAAGACAGGGCGGATCCAGGCAACTATAGACCAATTAGTCTGCTCAAAACCACCAGTAAAGTAGTGGAGAAGGTCATTCAGAAACGCTTGACAACACACATAATCAAACACGACATACTAATTAACGAACAATTCGGCTTTCGCCCACATCATTCGACCACACTGCAATTAACAAGAACTATCGAGCACATAACCCGAGGTTTCAATGAAAATAAATCCACTGGAGTACTGTTCCTGGATGTGCAACGCGCTTTTGATACCGTATACCATGCAGGACTTATTAGAAAGCTAAAAGACCTTAACTTTAATGATGTAATGATCAAACTCATTGCCCACTACCTAACCGGAAGGACATTCGTGGTCACCAACGAAGGAAGATGCTCGGATCCCCGGGAAATACAAGCCGGGGTCCCTCAAGGTAGCCTGCTGGGACCCGTGCTCTTCAACATCTTTGTCAATGACATACCGAAAAGCACTGGCACGCAATTATCCATATACGCAGATGATACAGCCATTTCCGCTCAGTCCTGGAAACCCGAGATGATTGTGCAGAAACTGCAAAAGTCCTTAACGGACCTGGAGCCGTGGCTGACCAAGTGGAGAGTTAAAGTAAACTCAACCAAATCACAAGCGATACTCTTCACAAGGAGAACTAAACACTATAACAAGACCGTTCCACTAACACTATTTACCGATAACATACACTGGACAAATAAAGCCAAGTACCTAGGGGTAACATTAGACTCGAAACTCACATTTGCAGAGCACACCGCGGAAATTAGACGCAGAGCAAACCAACAACTGGGCGCATTATATCCTATTCTAAACCGAAAAAGCCCAGTGAGCCGACATATGGGACTAACACTTTACAAAAGCCTAATTAGGCCAGTCATGACATACGCCGCACCAGCGTGGGGCCACTGTCCCCAGACGCACATTAAAAACCTACAGGTGCTACAAAATAAAGCCCTCAGAATAATTGCGAAGGTACCAAAAGCAGTCCCATTGGACTTACTCCACGAAGACACCAAAATGCACACTATAGAAGAATTTATCAAGAAGCTCGCAGCCGACATGTACAAACGGGCCCAAGGCAACCGAAACCCTACCATCCGCGACCTAGGCCAATATGACACAACCAAAGACAAGCACAAACGGCCACTATCGCTGTTCGACAGGAAAATCCCGCTAAACCGCCATTCCGCTGATGATGACGCAGCCATCATTGAGTACATCAACAACCTAGTGCCACCATGAGATCATACAGATGCCTTGAAGATCCCGGGCGGATGACATCCGCTCCCGGGGCGGACCGGGGTGAGAGGGCAGCTCCATACTACGACGACCGTGGCAACCACCAGGACACGAGCGGCATGTACAGATAAGTGACCATCTTACAGCACACTGCCTTTTAAGGCAGGCCTGTAGAGTGGTAGCTCCTGCAGCTCCAGCTGCGCCTTTCTTAAGGTCACCTGGTAGCAACAAGGTAATAAAAAAAAAGAGAAAAAAATAAATAACCCCCCCCAAAAAATAAAAAAAAAACAATAACATAAGGAAAAAAAAGAAGAAAAAAATCCCATAGTAGTGAGAAATAGCAAATATATATTATGTGTAAATAAGATCCCTACCACTTCCTTTTGTACATTCCCTTTCCCCCCTTTCTTTCTTACAGGACCATCAGCAACGCGCTGAGGAAGATGAACCACCTCGGCTCCCTCTCCAGGCCGAAGCCAACATAAAACGTACGTACCTAACACCACTTAATTAGCATGATACCTAACACCCCAATCCTCTTAGCATGAGCATGACTACCACCACTAATCATAGGTCCCTGGTCTGGGCTCTGCCAAGGCCAGTACCTAACCTCCACTCTGTCTGCATAATCCCTTGTATGCAGACACCTTTTTAGTAATCACCCACTAACATTCGGTTTGCTTCGGCGGTACCGGACACCACCTTTCCTTCGATCTTCCCTTCCATCACCGTAGAGTAGTTAGTGCATGGTAGGGGAGGCGATGTATATCCCTTTCGGATGATCGTCACCTGGTGTGGTGGAGGAGGGCCACACCAAAAAAAAAGGCAGGAATGATCGCTTGATAGCTAGATACTCCCAAAAACCACGTTGCTAATACAGGAGCCGGCTCGGAAGAGCTTCGTGATATTCTGAGCTGCAAGTCAGCCACCCGTGTAAAATTTTTGTGAGCCAATCTCCTGCGTAATACCGTTGGCAGGAAATCGGGAGATGAACGAACACTTGGTTATGGACAGACTCAAAGAACCATACACAAGCGAACAGAAACTGGTCCACAATAGGGTAAGCCTTTTACTAAGCAAGAACGCCTCTTCTGATTGGCACAATTTTGTATGGCTTGATATCAGCGATACCCAAACGACCATAGAGCCACCACCGTTTTTCACTAGTGAAGCAAGCAAGGGGTATTGGAGATTAAGCCGTAATCCTCGCTGGTGGGCGTTGGCAAAACATAAAAATGCAATTTATATGTTGAGTTCACCAGATACAGTGGACTCATCCGCTCCCAAGATACTGACTACACTTTGCAGGCCTTAGTGAGTGCTCATTGGTTTGCTTCTTTGGACCTGAAATTTGAGTGTTACCACTTGGCAATTCACCTCGATGACAAATAGAATACGGAATTTTCAGCGGTAATAGTCTTTGACAATTCAATATTTGCTAAACTGATTATTTCATTTGCGCGGTAAAACGAAATCTTTAGAAATTAGTAAAAAGCAATTGCCTGCAACTTTCAACTACAATAAATGTTATTAACTTTGGCACGCCATCGTTACTCAAAATTTATCACAGGTAACACACGTTTTTCCTTTCGAAGGAAATGGATCCTACTTTCTGCTATTTTTCTGTTTGGTCGTCCATTCTGCGGTTTTATGCGCAATATCAGTTCGTATATGTAACATCGTTATTAAATAATCAGAAAATTCTGTCGATTTCACTGGCATAATCTTGACAGTAATGTGGTTGTACTAATAGTAATTTAAAACATATCCAAAGGCCCATTGCATTTGTAAACGTGATTTAGGACCACTTTTGCATATCGAGAGAGGTAGGGAAAGCTTCTTAATGTGGTAGCACGTTTGCGCTACAACCAAAATCCTGGCTCTCCCTTTAATGTAAATAATGTATACGATTCATACATTTCGGTTATCATTCTGACATGATCTTGTGGAGTGGACCTCGGCAAGCGTTGTATTGTTTGCAGGTGCCAAGTAGTGCACTCCCGGCTTGAACCCACATTGGTATAACGGTGAAGTATAGGGAATGACGAACCAATGGAGCGCAGAGGTGTATGGTGGGGGAAGTGCGGGGCATAAACTGCATGTTGTTGGTTAAACTAGTAGTCGGAGAGCATATAATAGGATGATCAACAGGAACAATACTTTCGTTTCGTCCCATACACAGAGCCATCTATTGAATTCACAGTAAACGTTTACATCACTTCCGGTCTTCTATCTACTGAACTGCATCTCTGATCATTACGTTGCCTGTATTCCACGTGGTTTGTACCGTGTTTGTGTATCGGGTTTTAATCAAAGTGATTTACTTAGCTAAATACAGATGAACGCTGCTATAAAGAGAAACAATGAATTCCGTTCAGTCTCTTTTAACGCAACCGTTTTCAACGCTAAACGTGGAGAAAAAGCATGAAATTAAACGCATTGGCAGGCCCACACCATACCTATAAATCATTCAAGTAGTTCAAACAAAAACAAGAAGTTTTAACAGGAGTTTTAACAGCGCATGATTGGATGTGTGGTTGTGATATTAAAAACGCCCTGTTTTGCTTTCCTTGCGTTTTGTTTGGTGGTGAAGATACATGGACAAAGCATGGCATGAATGATTTGCAGCATCATCTTCATGACCGCTCCAAATACACACAGCGTGAAAGTTGCATATGAAAAATACTGTCAGTCTTGTTATGTTTAGCAATGTAAATATAGCAAAAGAGAAGGACAGTGCATATCGGAGAGCAATTGAAGAACACAACCAGAAAGTGGCTCAAAATAGATATGTTTTAAACATTATTATTAACTGCATTAGGTTTTGTGGGGCCTTTGAGTTGGCTCTTCGAGGACATAATGAGTTAGCAACTTCAAGTAACCTGGTATTTTTCGTGGACTGATAAATTTCAGTGCAGAGCTGGACGGTGTTCTGAAAAACCATTTGGAAAATGCAACATGTTTAAGGAAACGTCAAAAATGATTCAAAATGAGATTTTCAAAATGCTTGAAGTTTGCCAAGCGGAGATATCCAAAGAAATAAAAGACCCGCCATTTTTATCTGCCATAGCAGATGAAACCAGCGACGTAACATCCAAGTATCAAATGGTAATTGTCTATAGATATCTGGTAAACCATAAGCCAGTGGAAAGGTACTGGGGTTTTGTGAATCCTATAGGGCACAAACCAAATAACTTAGCTGCATGCATATTGCCTGAACTTGATCGACATCTGCTAGGCTACGAACATAAATTGATTGCTCAAACATACGACGGGGCTAATGTTATGCCTGGGACGAAAAATGGCGTTCAATCCATCATAAAACAGAATACAGGCCTGCTGAATACATTCATTGCCATGCGCGTCATTTAAACTTAATTGTGTTAAATGCAGCATCAGCAAATAGTAGTGTACGAATTTTCTTCATAAATCTTCAAGGAATTTGTGTTTTTTTCTCTAACTCTCCTCAGAAAACGCCAGTTTTAGATGAAGTAGTGCAGAAGCGGCTGCCAAGATCAGTGCAAACGAGATAAAACTTTCAATCTAGATCTGTCAACATAGTTTTCGAACACACGGAGGTGTTAAAAAATGTATGATAATCATAAGGGGAGGCGAAAGAATCACCAATTCAAGTTCTGTTCTTCAAGCTTCTTGTTTAATTGGAATTTTGAGTGATGCAGATTTCATATTTTGATTGTCCTTCTATAAAATTATGCCTCATGTCGATGTTTTCTAGAACCAACTTCAGAGGAGCGACTGTACTCCTGTAAGAGTCCAAGATATACTTAATTATTTTGAGGTGGAAATTCTCAAAATTAGAAGCACCATAAGTTCCACTGCAGTTGATGAGAATGTGACGAAGAAAAGAAAAATTGTGGAACACACTGAAAGAAAACGAGAGGCCATTGAAGTGTGTAATGTAATCATTACTGAAATGAAAGACAGGTTCAGATTTGTTGCTCATATGGGAGCAGCAGTTCTCTTTCAGCCTGACAAATTTTCAGAATGTAAGATTTCGTTCCGGGAACAACATATTAAAGTTGCCCTTCAGAGATATTCTTTTATTGAAGAAAAGAAACTGATTACAGAACTTTCCACAATGTATAGCACTGAAGAAGCACACACACACACACACACACACACACACACACACACACACACAAAAGCGTTACGAAATAACAGTTAGGTCGTTGCCATCTTTCTCTTCCTCCAATATTATCGGAAATGTATTACAGGTTATAATTAACTTGCTAATTTTACACCTACCGATATAGAAATTGCGCTGATCGCATATCCAGGCGGCTACAAAGCGAACGAAACACTTTGAAGCTAGACCACAAATTCATCAGTAAACGACGGGTTTTCCCGTCCCCCAACCACAGCTGTTGGCCCTGTCACAAGCTTCCACCAAAGTAAAGCGTGGTTGCAATACAATTTCTGTTGTTTCTTGGACTTCAGTACGTTTTAGCAGCTGTGACGATGCGCATGTGCTTTTCTCCCCCCCCCCCGGCAAAGGCATTTTTAAAAAGAGGTCGGTGCGTGCGCGTGCGTGTGTGTGATCAGCATAACTCCACACAAAAAGAGTAGATTAAACACCAAACTTGGTATTTAAGTTCAGCTTCTTCTAAGGATGCGACACAAGGAGTTTCAAGAAAATCCTCCACTCCAAACTATTCTTTACTTGGAAACATTTTCGTTATATTTTGAAGTTCTCAAAATCAGATATAACAATTTTTATTATAATACTACATGTTTAATATATTTGCATGCAAAATAAAATGTGTATCTTGAATTTTCTAGGAATAACCTGTGAACTCTTCTTGATTCTGAATAACTTTTTGTATAATAATAACCGTGAGGAATAGATAAGATCTTATTGTGCGTAAAATGCGATCTCGTTAAAGGACCAATTTATGTAAAATTGTATTAACCATTTCCGATAAATTCCTTTTTTTATTGATTTGAATTTTGAAATACTTATACCTTTCAGAAGTGGTAAGTCGCTATTTGTATTTTTCCCGTAGTCATGCAAAGGCATGGAATTTCAAAGCCATGCTTTTTAAAAATCTGATTATTGCTTTAGCTTATGTATTGTTATAATTATAATAAAATGTGCAATTAACGTTTATCTCGTTTAACAAAAACTGAATAGAAGAACAAGCTTCTGAAAAGTAGTTTGTAGAAGAGTGAGTAGAGTTAGCCACGCGAATGCATCAATTAAGATTTTTGTATTTTGTTTCTTTCTTTTCTCTTCCATGTTTTTACTTGTTTTAATTTTATAATACGGCTATCCATTCAAGTAAACAGAAATTGCCATGCTAATTACTTTTACACATAAACAAATCACAATTTCTTTGTGTATTAATCTATATTAATAAAGCATTATTTTGAAGGAAATTTATTATATTTTCAAAACTACGAAAAAACCTGCCTGCTCCCAAGAGTGACACAATCGCCTTTTTTTTTATCTGTTTCTTCTTCTTTTTCTTTTTTAATTTTGACATATTTACTGTTTTTGTTTACATCCTCTGTAACTTGGTTTTTCCACATTCTGTGGTTGTAGGTCAAACAAAATGAAGAATGCTTTCACCATAGCTTCACGCACAATAATTACAATAAGCAGAACCGCAAACGTAAACATTTATTTATATAAAAATAACTTTTAGGGTAAATAACATAATCATGGACGATGCTTTTATTTGGGAATAATGGTGCCTTTCAAAATAAACCTATATAAATGTATTTTAGTTATTTAATGATAGTTCAACTATGTATAGTTTATTCCGCACGTGTTTCTTTGGGATATGTTAACATGCACTTCCTTTTTTGTAACATAATATATTACTTTAACTCTTCCTCAGTTATATTCTAAAACGTTGTAACATAAGTAATTATTATGGCGATGCATAGTTAGTTACTGCATTTGTGTGTAAAATAAGCAAGATAATTGAACTGCATGATTGAGTTTGTACATGTGGAAGTCAGCTGCAATGTTTTACTTTGAAATACTACTTTAAACTGGGAAATAATGCGCACGTGCACGTGCATGTCATTCTTTTTTTCCCTAAGATGTTTATGATGGTTACGGTTAGATTGGGAACAAGTGTTTGTTTAGAGTACAAACCGCGGGTTGGGGATACTTTGCCTGTGATTTCTAGTCAAACCTTTCTTATCGTTGCTTGTTAAAGTGTTATAGCCCACGACAGTTAAGCGAAACATGTTCGCTCAGTAAATTGCACTAGGATGCAAAGATAAACGGGAGGCATTTTAGATATTCACTCCGGACTATAATTTAGCAATTGAATCTATCTCTCGATCTCATCTCGTTACACAGAGAAGGTTTCTTAATAGTCGATCGCAAGGTCGCTATAGCTTCAAGCGGTATTGAATAACAATCAAAATCTAAGCTGATAAGTTTTCGTAGTGTAATTTTCCTAAAGTTGACAACTTTCGCAGCATTATAAAAACTTTAAATAACTCAGACATCTAAACCGTACGGAAACCATGCAATAACACCAAGTTCTTATTAATTGCTGAGGACAACGCAAATTTATATTACTATCCCATTAGCTCTATAAATCAAATTATAAAAATAGGCATGCCCCTAAAGAAAACAGTATCGCATTCATTCAATATGGGTTTTGTCACAACTGAACTTAGAAGGTAATCGCCTTCTTTTTCGCTGATTCTATGCACTCCGGACTCAGTTGAGTATCATTTCAATCATTTCATTTATTCACACTCAGACTTTACCTATGCAATCACAAAAAGAAAGAAACAAGTAGACTTTCGAGATATTGAGGTAAGTTTTACGTATGAAAGAGAAATATGAGCCATTGCTAGGGAAATTTGCTGAACTATCACTGCTTGTACCGCAAAATGATGTGAACTGATGTAACGTAGTATCTTTCTTTGGTGTTCTGTGGTTATCTCTTCCGCCTTTAAAGAGTTGGGTTATTGTTTTTAGGGGTAAATTAACGTAGTTTTATTTACGTTCAAAACTTCCAAAATAGGACCATGCCTGCGGTAAGTTCTCAAAGTTTCTATAGACTAGTGTTTCAATAAACTAATAAGAGCAAGGCTTTGTAATTATTTATGAAATATAACATGTTTCCAAATGTTCGAATTACGATATAAAACACAGGCATGAGGTTTCAACTATTTTGTTAAAGTAAAAAATATTTCTGAAACGAAAACGATAGCAAGCAAAGATGTCGTCTTTTCTTTATGTTTTTGTATTAATAAGTTTAGATGATTAAATGATGCGCGTTCTACTTTCGGATATCGATTGTGAGGTTATCTCAACATTGACAAATGCTGGTTTCTCGTATGAATTATTTCTCCGAAGGAATTGACAAATTGCTTTCTCGTAAGGGTTATTTGTTGGAAAGAATGCCAACATGGGTGCAGAAATGCTTGGAGCAGTATTTCAATTTGAGATGTTATCTGTGTTTTCTCAGGAAAATTTATAATTCTGAGAGTAACTTATGTTGCGATGTCGTTCAATGTGGAAATTGATTTCCATTGGCTGGATTATTGCTTATCCCATCTTCCTTCCAGAGGATTTAACATTTTTACATTGTCATCACCTTATTTAGTTTGGGATAACTTGAGAAAATGTGTGAAGGATTCTTTAATGTGCATTTTAGTCTTACATGTCCTGTTGGTAGGCTGAAAATAGCTGATTAGGCTTAGGCTTATTTCCACACACTTTTTAATTAGGGTCCACAAGTTGGGACATTTCTAACCATGCTCTAAGCTTAAACCTTAATTGTGGGACGGATAAATTGCCTTTCTTGCGCCGGAATTAGCGACTGAAGTGATGTCTTAGATGTCCAACAGATGGCACTGTGACTCATTCTCTGGCTTTAACGCAATGCTGGCAACATATGAATAAGAATGCTGCCAAAGGCAGAGATATATCCCCAAATTTCTCAGTTTAGTTTTTTTTTTTATATATAAGCTTATGTGGGTAAATTGTCATACTTTTGCCCGCATTGGGTCTTACGCTTGCTCTAACGTAATGCTGCCAACATATGAATAATGCCACCGAAGCCGGTAAGATACGCCTCAAAGTGTAGCCGAGGGATGTTTTTTAAAAGGAGAGGAGTGTAGCAAGTTGCGCGAAGCGACGACAGAGCGTAGCCCAGGGATCTGTGCGTCTAAAACTCAATTGATTCACGTTCGCAGAAACAATAACACATCGCATATTCAGTGCATTTCACTTATTTAGGTTGGCAGTATCCACTTTGCATGGACAAATGGCTACGTTTGTTGGCTTCTTTACGCTATTTGCCTATATAAGTAAACCATCTAAAACGGACGGGTAGGTGGGCACCAGATATTGGAGAGACCACATCATGCTCTAAACTCACTCCTAAGGTCATTTATTTCATTATTTTTCACTTATTCCTAATTTAGGTGGGCAAGAGTATGACAGTTTAGCCGCTTATGTTTCTGAATTCACACGTTAGCCATTTTTACTTTGTCTACTACGTATAGTAACTAGGGGAAGTATTGTATTCCACCCAAAAATTCGATACCGAGATTTCACCGGAAATATATGTTTTGAGACCCCCTGATTCCAATAAAAGCATTTTTGGAAATGTGTGTGTCTGTCTGTGTCTGTGAACAGCATAACTCAGAAACGAACAGTCGGATAAACACCAAACTTGGTATTTAGGTTCAGTATCTACCAGAGATGCGACACAAAGGTTTTCAAGAAAAATCCCCCCCCCCAACCCAGATTACCCTTTACATGGATCATTTTTCGAAAATTTTAATTTTCTCATAAATGGCTCTGATGATTTTGATTAAAATATATATTTAAGATATTTTCATGACAAATTAAATGTATATCTCAAATTTTCTGGGAATGTCCCCAAAAGTATTCTTCATTGTGAACGACTTTTGCATAACTGGTAAACCATAAGAGATAAAAGTATTCTTCATTGTGAACGACTTTTGCATAACTGGTAAACCATAAGAGATAGACAAAAATTTACTACACAAAAAATGTAGATCACATTAAAATACACAATTTATGTCATATACATTTTTTTTTTTTTGACACTCTTTTTAAGTGGCTATAACATGAAAAAATACCAACACATCTCTTACTTAAGCGGATTCCCAGATTCTTACTTCAGTTGGCACTTCCGATTAAGCGTCAGTATTACCGTGAAGATGGCCACGTTTTCTCTAGTTTCCCAATTCCCCCATTTCAGTAAGGCACAAAAAACTTGCGTTGCGGCGGGCGCCTGATTTACAACCATTCGCATCTACTTCTACATTCCCCATAAGGTAATTTATTTCAGTATTTCTCACTTATACCTAATATAGGTCGGCACAAGTAAGGCAATTTTGCCGGGCCAAATCTGCTCTTAGTGTATCCTTGTTGAAAATGCTTATAAACGCAAAAGGAAAGCAAATAAATTACCTTAGTTTAGAAGTGGATGTGATCTCTTCAATATCTGGTGCCCACCTGCTTGCCCTTCTTAGGTGTTTTACTTTTATAGGGAAATTGCGTTATGAACGCAACAAATGTAGCCATGTTGTTGCTAATGCACATGCAAAATGGGAACTGCCAACCTAAAGAAAAAGTGAAATCCGCTAAATATACGGTGTGTTCATTTAGTGTTGCCGCCGACAAAAATGCAGCGCATTCATAGTAAGAAAGACTATACACCAAAATTGTAATTTTTGTATTCTTTTTGTGAACGTTTGTTATATTAATATGTTATTTCCATTAAATAAATAAGTTCCTTTACTGTAGCAGTGGTAGATAGTTAACGCAAGCCTATATAAAAAAAAAAGCTAAACCTAACCTGACCTCCAGTGAATCAAAAACCTAAGCTTAGGAACGCAACTGCTACACTCCTCCCCTTCTAAAAAACATCCCTTGGCTACGCTTTGAGGCTGAGGGCCCTCAATCTCTCGGCTACACCTTGAGTCTGAGTATCTTACCGGCATTGGCGGCATTAATTATTCATATGTTGCCAGCATTGCGTTATAGCTAGTGTATGACATAGTGTGACATCTGTTGAGTTAGTGTATGACATAGTGACATCTTTTGGACATATAACACATCATTTTGATCGCTGTGGGAGATACACTATGAGCAGAATGTTGTAAGTGGGGATTGTGCCTTGAGATTGATTGGAAAATTGTAATGATTGTACTGCAGTATTGGATTAAGTGCTAAATTGAAATGTTTTACTTACAAAGGTGGTTGTTTTATATCCAGAGTAATCCTTGTGTTATATGGAACATTTTCACGTATTAGATGTTGTTAGGGCAGTGAAATGTGGCCCACCTAACCTCCGTTTTATGCAATTGTTCTTATATAATGCTTTTGGCAACATTTTGAAGGAATTACTGCCAATGTGAATCATTCGAGTTTTAGACACATAGATGCCTTGGCTATGCTTCAGCCACAACTGCTCTACTCCTCTCCTAAAAACATCTCTAGGCTACACTTTGAGGTTGAGGGCCCTCAATTCCTCGGTTACGCCTTGTGGCTTAGGGCTCTTAATCATATTTTCAGCTACATTGGGATTTCAAATGTTGGCAGCAGAAAGACAACACAACCAATGTTCACATGATGCCATGGGTGAGATGCATGTGATGCGACATCTGATAGTAATATGGAACAAAAGTGACAAAGTATATGTATAGTGATTTCACCCATAATCTGATACTGCAGCATGTCTATGGAAATGATTTCTATTAAGGGTTTCTTTCTGGTTAAGTGGCAGGGAGGTTGGACATTATTCCATATCCAGGTAGAAGGTATGAAATTTTATGAAACGTACGGAATCTGCATTTTTTTATATGTAGACTGTATTGAATAGTGTGCTGACTTCTTAAAGTATGCAAGAGTTGTTATTTACCTATAATATTGTGCCCTTCTTGGTGACCGCTTAGCGATGGCAGACAAGGTGTTAATGGCAACGTGATAAAAAAAATTGTGGCTAATGGAATGTCGTGAAGCAATGAAAAAGTAGCTAAAGTGAGGTGAAAAGACAAAGGGCATATTGTGTAAGGTTTGTGGGAATACCAGATTACATAAGCAGTGAGGAATAACATAACGTGCAATTAATGTCACCACCAATTCACAACATTTTACTTTCTCTTTCACGTACACAGTAGGTAGAGAAGGTATTGCATTCCATCCAAAAATTCGATAGTGAGATTTCAGCGGAAATACATGTTTTGAGGCCCCCAAATCCACAGAAAGGATTTTTATTAAAAGGTCTGGGAGTGTGCATGAACAGCATAACTCAAAAACATTGTCGGATAAATACCAAACCTGGTATTTAGGTTAGTGTCTTTTAAAGATGCAACTCTTTTAATGATTTTCAAGAAAATCCTCCACCCCAAACTACTCTTGGAACATTTTTCGAAATTTTTGATTTTTCAAAAAGTGATATTCTAATAATTTTGATTAAAATACCATGTATTAAAGCTTTTTTACATGATAAATAAAATGTATATCTTGAATTTTCTGGTAAGAGCTTCTGAAGACCTCCTTATTTGAAAGGAAATTAGTATAATGTTGCATAACTGGTAAACGTTAAGTGATAGACAAAAATGTACTACACAAAAAAATGTAGATGTCTTTAAAACACACAATTCATTTCAAATAACTTTTTTTGTGGCAGCAGCCATTTGCGAAATATCCTTTATTAAAGGTTGGATTTGTTCAATACTTGATTCTTTTTAAGTTCCGCCGATTTTCAGACATTAAATACGTTAAGCAATAAGTGCATTAAAATTCATTCTCTGTACTAGTACCATTAAAGAAATAAAAATAACTTTGTAAGTATGTGTTTTCCATCTCATTGCAAAAGAAGAAAGAAAGAAGAAAAAAAACATCCCTTGGCTACGTTTTGCTGCTTAGGGCCCTAAAGTAGCAACCATCAGGTTCATTGTTTGTAATCCGTTTCCCTTTCAGACGCTGGCTACTCTACCAGGTGTTGGCAGCACATATTACCTTCCACTAATATTTCACTGCAATGTTGGCAGCAGAATCATAACAGCAACACCACCATGATTGCTTCATTTGAGATGTGTTTTCTAAAATTATGTTGCTTGTGAAAACATCAAAACTCTGCAATATATTTCATAAATGCCCTTAAGACATTAAGCAATTGGCACATTACTCATTATTATGTGTATCTGTGACATTGAGAAAGGTTATGTCACTTCGTAAAAGTATGCATCATAGTACCATAAGTTTTGTAACATTTCATAGCTCCTACTTAGATGTGGAATAATGTCTGGGAGGTTTTATATGCATCATTAATGATGTGTCACGGTTGCTTATGCTAAAATATTTTTGCAAAATAATGGTATATATTTAAAGTATATTTTCTTTCATTGTTGTTTTGTTCTAGGCTGCTCCAGGAAAGAAGCCCAAAAGGCAACAGCACATTCGTGCAAAAGGTCAGAAGAAAAAGAAAATAGCTTTGAAGTTCACTGTTGATTGCACGCATCCTGTGGAAGATAATATCATGGATGTAGCAAACTTTGTAAGTGCAGTGAGGCAGAAAGTATGCCTTAAATGTGTTTGTGAGCCATTGTAATATCAATGCATGTCAGGTTTTTTTAATTTCATGTAAGCCCTTTGAAGATTTGATTTAAGAGTAGATGCTTATCCAGTTCTTAAAGGAAACGGCTATAGTGAAATTGTCGGGACCCTGTGCTTACCTGCCATATACAGGCATTTTCCGATTCTCCTCCGTCCCCCACTCCTGAAGTAAGTAGCCTAATGTGCGGTAGGTCAAGTGGTCATAGGTGTTGGAGGAGTGAGCCTTAGCCATAGTGGAGGGAGAAAACGGAATCTAAATTCACAACAATGTGATGGATTTATCATTGTTCACATTGTTTGACACTTCTGTTTTGTTACACAATACATTGCTTTAAAGAAAAGGATCAAGGCAAGAAAAGTTTGCACGTGAAAGAAATACATTGTAATTTATTTATTTGAAAGCAATGGGGCAAGGGAAGGATAGTTTGCACATGGAAGGGATACAGTAAACATTGAAAAGTGGTGAGAAACAAATGATTTTAAATATATTTCACAAGTTAATGAAGTACAATCCAACATTCCAGTAATAAACTGAAGAGTATAGCATTGTTCCAGAAGTCCATGTGCCACATGTGCAAAACGAATTCAAAGAGACTGGTGGTGTTAAAACAGTTTTAGGACAGGTATAAGGTATTTTTAAGTGTACAATTTGCTAAGGGTGCATAACTTTTTTTTTTTTTTTTTTACAATGAACCACCAACAATAAAGTGTTGTGATAAAGTAACGGAAATTGTTTAGTTTTACGAGCTTTATACATCCGATGTTCAAAACTTTTATTTTATCTTGTTGGTACATATGTTCCTTATATATATATATTTACATCTTCAGCTGTTTTGAATATTAAGTTTACTGTTGATAGTCAAAAAACGTTATACGTGTTTTAGAGTGCTTGGTAAATTTTTACTTTCGAAAAAGATGGATGAAAGAATTTGCATTAAATGTTGCTTGAAAAATAGAATAAAGTGCGGCACCGCATACGAAATGCTGAATATGGCTTTTGGTGAATCTACTATAAGTAAGATAAGAGTTTGCAAGTGGTATAAATGTTTCAAGAGGGTCAAGAAAATGAAAATGACTGTCCTGGACACCCTAGCTCATCAATTACTGATGACAATGTGGAAGAAGTAAAGAAAATCACCATCAGAGGGGTTGCTGATTATGTCGGCATATCCTTTGGCTTATGCCAAGCAATTTTTTTTGGATGTTCTGGCCAAGAAACGTGTAGCATCAAGGTTTGTTCCAAAATTGTTGCACTTCGACCAAAACAGCATCACGTAGACATCGCTCAGAAATTGCTGAATGAAGTCAAAAATGATTCAGAATTTCTAAAGAAGGTTAGGCTAAATTGCCTTTCTTGGGCCTACCTAGAAAATGCTGAAGGAAGAGAAATAATGGAATGAATTACCTTGTAGAAGTAGATGTGATCTCGCCAATATCTGGTACCCACTTTTTTTTTTTTCTTTCTTCTTCCTCCCTCAAGTGGAGGAGAAAATGATCTAATCACTAACCTCAGCCCTGATGGGAGTCGGGACTGAGAGTATGGGACTCACCGGCAAACCGGCACTAAAAACTCCTCCACCGGAGAGGGAAAAGTCAAGTGCGAAGATGAGGCAGTACCGCATTAAGCACCTGCAGATTCAAGGTGATAGGTAATGGCCGGCCGCATGGACCTAAGTCGGGTGAAGGAAGGTGCCAGGACGCAAGCATGACCGTGGCCCTACCTTCGCCCTTGGGAATTTAGGGTGAGAAAGTGTAGGAAGTTTGAGTGGATGCATGTCAGGATTGTAGTGTGGTTACCTGGGCTTCCGACATCCTCGGTAGCTGGAGCACTCTCTGTGGGCCCCCATGGGGGCTCATCTAGTTGCTGTGGAGTTCTTTGTTCTAAGATGCCATCTAGCGCCGACTGGAGAATTGATATCTCCCCCTTGATGAGTCTTCTGAGTTTTAAGTAATGTTCCTCGAAGTAGCTTGGCATTGTAATTCTGTTTGGTAGTCCTGGTATTAGTTTTGCTGCAAATACTATGGTGCCGTGGTCCTCTTGAAGTTTGGTGAGTACCTCCTCCATTTGGGCCAGTTTGCTAGTGATGTTGAGTAACTCTGCCTGCACATCCTCCAGCTTCTGAAGAATCTCAGGTGAGGGTTCTGTTGTGGTAATCCTGTTTAAGTATTCTGACGTTTCTGCTACTGCAGGAGACCTGTTCTGCTCTGCATGGTCAAGCTGCAGTGACAACTGCTGCTGCCTTGAAGGCAGGTAGGCACACTGTCGTTTGGGACTTCAGTGTGATCCGGCGTTGGCGGCAAGCTGGCAGAGCCAGCTGTGGTGGCTGTCTCGTCAATCGGCGAGTTGGATTTGTTGACAGCATTCTCTGTTGCTACTGCAGCCCTGCATTGTCTTCTTCTTCCCATGGTGATAGAAGTTCATGTCGAGTCAAAGGATCCAGGCGAAGTGTGCCCACCTACCCTCCCGTTTTACTTTTATAGGAAAATTGTGATATGAAGACAACAAACGTAGCCATTTTCCCCTAAAACAGATGCTGAATGGGAAGTGCCAACCTAAATAAGAAGTGAAATCCGCAAAGGACAACTACATGCCAGTGATGACAACTGTGAATCTGATTAATATAAGTAAGTAAGTGCTTTAAATTTATGCATTCATTTGAGTATCTTTTAAGGTTTTCTTTATATACCTTCTCAATGTTCATTTTAATATGTGAACATAACTTATTGAGCTGGAAACTAAAGCTGGTCTTATGCATAAAGTTATTGTAGGCGTGAAGATGAGTGAGAACGTCAGATCAGAGTGACATAAGGCAACAGCTGGCGAAGCAAGGAAAATTATATCATCTGGAGGGAGGAAGTCCAATTGCCACATGATATGGTTGTGGGCAGGGCGGAGGCATGGTTGCAGAGTGATGGAATGATGAGAGAAGAAAGCATTGTGTTGACACCCAAAGGGAGTTTACTGGTTCTGGACAGAAATATAGCGAGACCATCAAGGAAGTCATATGGAATAGAATTACGGAGTAGGAAAGTGTGGCATAGGTATAGAAATAGAACAGGCTCAGAGAAGCACGGGAATACGGAAGTAATAATAATGGGGGATGTGAATATAGAATGAATATGTTGTGGAAATGAAACATGTTCTAGAAGGGAACAATTCAGACGAAGTAAAGACAAGTGTATTGATAAGTCAAGTGATAGATTTATTTGAATTGTGAAGTGAATGCTATAGATATATTGAACGGTAAATACAGAGAGGATTTGGAGGGAGAGTTTACCTTTGTTAATATGAACGAATAAGGTTGTTATGGGCCGATTAGCACGGGGTACACAATAAGTATTATTTAATGGTTGCCACTTCCCGCTGGTAGTGGAGTGTTAAAGATGATCGGAGGAAGTAAGGGAAGTGAAATGGGACAGGGAAAAGAACACTAAGCAGTATATTGAACTTAAATGAGGAACAGTTATCTTAAGGAAGCAAACTCAACACACATGATTGTTAAATGCTGTAAGCTTGGGTATGATCGGCAATAGGAGCCAGGACTCGATGCTGATCATGCCCAAATGAATTGTAATAGCTCAACACTCAATAAAGATATACATATACATACATAAAGTTATTCCAACTGGTATTTCACATCTCGTATAAGACTTAAAGGTAATACCCTCTCTTTATTGTCAGTTGCTAGATGGCATTAACTATTCATGAGTTGTGTAGAACAAAAGCATGTTTCTTAAAGCAGATCCAATATAAATGAATATGATTAATATTCAAGAGTGTCATTCAACAAAAAAAAAGAAAGAAGTACAAGGTAAGCGGAGTCCATCAGATCATGGATAGCCACAGTGAATTGACAGGTCCTCTGGTTGTGAGATTTACCAGTTTGGAATTAGGTTAATGTGTATAAATTGGTTTAAAATAACAGGTAAATATCAGAAATTGTACAGTAAAGGAGGCGAGAGGCAAGCTTTAGACGCTTGCCCAAATCTTCAGTTTGATAATGATGCATGCAATATAATTCTTAATGAGTGTGTTAGAAGAAGTAGTAAAACCATCACTATTTTCACAGATTATGCTAATGCAGTTGGGTCACTAGGTTTCTTTGTGCTAGCTTAATATTAATAAACTGTATTGCCTTGTTGATGTTATGAATTTACATATAAAAGAAAAAGTGTCTTAACCCTTTGTGGTTAGAAAGCGTTTGTAACTGTGGTGTTATCGGGCTGTCATATTTTTTGTTACTGAGTGAGCAGTTGTGACTGGATTCTGCTGGTATTTGACCTCTTTTCTCGGTAGATGTCAGAAGTATGCAAAGTTGGCATTAGAAACTTGACTAATTTTGAAGATTTAGAAGCTAGTAACAGTGATGTGTCATAATTTAAAATAAAAAGACTTGAGGATTGTTACACTACATCACTAAAATATTCTTACTTGAACGCGTTTCGGGAGACGGCTTGTTCCCATTGTCAGCATGTTCTCAACTGATTTTTCCGGTCATTGTCTGGGGGATGTGTGTGGCTAGTGGTGTTTGGAGATTCATCAGCCCAGCACCAGAGAACACCACTAGCCACACACATCCCCTAGACAATGACCGGAAAAATCAGTTGAGAACATGCTGACGATGGGAACAAGCCATCTCCCAAAACGCGTTCAAGTAAGAATATTTTAGTGATATAGTGTAACAACCCTCAACTCTCTTTATTTTAAATTAGAAACTTGCCTAGTGTCTGATGCAATATACCAGTATATAAAACCACATGTGCTGTGTGAGTTTCAGTTGGTGAAGTGTAAGTTTTTGAAGCTCTTTTGACTGTCATAGTGTAATGGCATAAAACAAAACAACATAAAACAATGTCTTATTTTTAATGAAATGAGCGATAACTTCAAATAATGGTGAAACCACCCCAAATGAATACCTTTCACTCTTCTTTGATGATGAACCTATTTCTTTGATTCAAGAAAAAACAGCTTTGTATGGTGAGGTGAAAAAAATGACAAAATAGCCCACTAGAGAAAGATCTTGCCTTTAAAGCTGACCCAATCATACTACAGCACACCTAAAGGGGTAATTTTGAGCATGTGGCTTCATCCTCCCTCTGATATTTTGGACTATTTTTTAAAATCCTGGATGAATGTAATGCCATTTTTCTCCATTGTTTTTCCAAAAATGGAGTCAATGCTTTTATAATCTTCATTTCAACCATAGCGACACTCCAGGGGAGAGTTATTCTATGAGTGACTCAAGCCATGAATGTTTCCTATGCAGTCCATCATAGAAGATGTGAAAAGAAAATGTTCTCATCTTTATAATGGCAGTTGATTAAAGCACCATCAGCTTCAAGGGTCATGTTTCCTTCAAGTGTTATAATCCAATGAATCAAGTTTTTCACTCATCAAAGAGGAGTCCAACCCCTATCTAGATTTCACATTTATACAGATAGGTATTATAAACCTCTCCTCAGCTTGCATAACTGTTTGAAATGAATTTTACAACTGTTACTGTCCTAGCATCTAGAATAAACATGCCACCACAGAAAACATGCAGAAGTTGAAAAAGGGCGACGTGCTGTCTTTCAGGAGGAAACTTGACTTTTATTTATGCATACTCCCTAACTACTATGGTTCTTAGCATCCCATTCTATATGGGTGTGAAAGACCAGAAATTTTGCTGAGGCCTCTTTATCAGGCTTGAGGTTCTTTTATGGCATAAATCTGTGACGCTGTACCACTGGCTTTACTTCCCTTCCAAAGGAAGCTAAGGATTTTTATGCCTGAAAATATCCATTGCCCTTAGCACTGGCTTTGGAGGAATAAGCGAACTGTTTTCATGCTTTCCTCATATCACAGTGACATTAAAACATATGTCATACACACCTACAAGATTTCCAAATACTCCTGATGTTTTGAAACCCAATGTAGTTCTGAATTATACCAAACAAATGGTAGGATGGACCAAAGTGACCATCTGATTTCCAGTTATCAGTTGCTGAGGAGATCCAGGAAGTGGAATCTTCCTTTGGTGTCTTGAGGTTTTGGTCATATAGTCAGTATAGTATAACAACAAAATTCCAAAGTTCCCATATACACAAAAAGTTTTGTCAAAGTCTTGTGGGGGGGGGGTCGCTATCCAGCAGAAGCTGTAGTAGACCATTTTGTGGAGCACTGGTACAAAGTCTCAATGAAAAGCGGCATTTTATGGACAATATGAAAAGTACAGTGGAAGAGGTTGGGTATGCCAGGCAAAGAACATCGGAAAAGAAACAGTACACTATTGTGAAATGTGTACCAACAAACCATACCTCCATCCAGATAAGCTTTTTAAACCATACCACATAAAGTGCTATACAGAATAACTGTGGGTGGAGAAAAGGTTATGTGTACATAAGATCTGTAAATAGGTGATTTATGCTGCAAACTAATCTGTATTTTTCGAGTAATAGACAAAACTCATTAAATTTCAGGAATGATTTTAAACATTTATAAAATAGTATTACTTTAAGACATGATTGAGTTTGATAAGGATAATTTAGCAATTTTAGAAATCCATAAATTCTGGCCAATTCTGCATGGGAGGGTTTGTGGTCTTACAGGCTGTGTAAGTGTTCACATCGCCTCTTAAAGCTACTGTTGTGAGGTCTGTCTGAAAACTTCTCAGTCTTGAACAGAAATGGCAGCACTAGTGCAGTGATGTTTCTCAATTAAGTTGGTAGATCTGTTATAAGCTTTTCTGAAAATTTTCAATCCTTTCTATATTGTTTGTTGCAACTTCTGAAGCAAGATATTTGTTTATATTTTTTATATGAATAAAGTTGAGCATCGTGCAGTTATCAAATTCTTTATAAAAGGTGTGGCTTTGCATAAGATGGATGCTACGTTTGCTCACAGCAGATCAAAAGAGAATGCACATGACAACCCTTGAGCAGTGTTTAGAGAGACTGAACGGGAACAAAACTTATTTACTCTACCCACAGATTCGTTACAAATAATGAAACTTGTATTCATCATACACCAGAATTCAAACAGCAGTCAAAACAGTGAATAGAAGTTTGTGGTTAAGTAAAGGTCGTGGCATCAATGTTTTGGGATGCTAAGTACATTTTGCTGATTGATATATCTGGAAACGGGTAAAACAATAATCAGTGTGTGTTATTCTGATCTTCTAACGATGCTAGATGCCCACATTTGAGAGAAAAGGCCTGGTTTGCAGAGGAAAAGCATTATCTTTCACCAGGACAATGCACCTGCCCACAAAATGCTCTGGCAATTTAAAAAATGAAGGATTTACACTACAAATTGTTGGAACATCTGCCCTACTCCTGGGAGCTGGCTCCCTCTAACTTCCATTTTTCCCAGAGCTCAAGGATTTCCTCACAGGACAGCTGTGGCTGTAGATGTCTATTTTGCAGAGGTTCCAGAAAACCTCTATAGGAATAGGATAACGATCTTAAACCATTGCTGGAATAGGTGTGTTGCTCTTTAAGGAAATAAGGTTGAAAAATGAAACACCCCTGAAACAATTTTGTTTTTTAATTGTTGAGGCCAAGAACTGCCCTTGTATGTGCATTTTTGTCCCTTAAAGCACTATTTTTTAGTATCTTAAAATTAGATATAGAAGTGTTCCCAAGTTTGTAGTGATGCACTGTAGTTTGAGCTGCATAGATCAATGAATTGCAGTGGAAAGAATTTCTATAAAGTGTTAAAAGAATTATGATTATTGGGTAGACACTGGCATAATATGGAACACATTTTGATGCCAAAATATCTGCATCCCTAATACATTTAGAGCTTGTTTAATCTTTATTTTGAAAGAAATAAACCTTGTAGATTGTCTTTAATTATATTGTAATAAAATTAAAATCACATGATTTTATAGTCCTTCAGCACTTGTTTTATTCTTTTTTTAACAATTCACCTGCAGAAACAGTAACTGAAATGGAGTGAATGGTTATGTTCTTGTCCAATGAACTGAGACACTTTTCACACATCATAAAGCTATGTCCAGTCAACTCCAACTGAAATTCAAACTCAGGTCCTCCAGATGGGAAAACATACTATCCCATTTCATGAGAGTGGGAAGAAGCATTATGAAACCCTCAAGCCTGATTCACAGATAGCTTGAAATAGAAAGGAGAACCAGAACAGGAAAAGGTCAAAACACCTATTTTGAATTGCAAGCATCAATCAGCAGGAAGCTTTCCAAAGCCAGGAACATCAACAGGAAGGTGTGGCACCTCTTCTGCGGTGCCAATTTTAGGCAGGTTGTCTGCTTCATACCCAATTTGAGGTGGGTTACCTGCTTTGTTGATTGTGGTAGTGTTAAAGCTGGATCCTCTATCTCTTGTTCTCCATTGTTGAAGTCCGGTTTGGTGATCTCTTCACCAGTTGGGATGTTCTGCTTGTGATTTGCCTTGCCTAGCTATGTTGGTATAAGGTTCAGGGTTATAGGTTGAACATGGATTCTGGTTCCTTGGTAAAGGATGTCGTAGGTCTACAAGGTTTCTGACAGCCCAAAATTTAGGGTGGTTTCACTTAACTCAGTTTTATTCACAATCTGTCACCTTGAACACTGAAATTGTAGCCCAGGAAACTATATTCTCTCCCCTTACAATGCTACTCAGCTGTGCACACTGTGCTTTTGGTTACTGCACACCTGGTCATGCACTATTCTGTGTCCTTGGCTAAGCCGGCAAAATAGATTTAGAATTTGTACTTCTAACACGTTAAAATATACATTCTTTGTGACAATAAATACTGAAAATATCAGGTAATTTTAATCATTGTGTCTACCTGTTATTCTATTTTCTCAGCAAATTTTTCACATTGGGCGTAACATGTTTGCTTAGATGATGATACTTCGAGAATGTCCTGAATTTTTTGTTTGACTGAATATTTATAGGAATTGTCTCTTTAATCTCTCTGCTCCGTTATTGGATAAAATTTTCATACTCTTGAACACATCTTTTTCTTGCATAGTATCCTAACATCACATGCTTATTTTGAACTGGCAATGGTTTTTCCTCAAAAGAGATGCTGGAGCTATCCTCCCCCCTTGAATTTGATTATGCTAATTACAGAACAAAGGTACAAAAGATTTCTAACTTTCTGCAAATTACAAAGGATTTTCTTGCTAGCGTTTTAAAGAGCCAACTTTCCTCGAATGTAACTTTTCTGTACACATAATTTGGTAATTCCGAATAGTTTCCTAATATTGCCTTGCAAATATATGTACTTTCAACTAATTTTCTTTATAACAGTCTTAACCTAACAAAATAGCACAAAAAGATTAGTGTAAACAGTGATAAACAAGCTACTGTATAAATACTTACACATATCTGTCATCTGACACACAATTATGCAAATCATTGTCTATGAGGCAAAATTCAGTCTTAAAGGTTAATCAAGATTCTTGTGTCCGTTCCTTGTAGCATAATGTATTGTTTGTGTGTGCCTTCATTGTAGAAGATAGTCAAGGTGACTGTCACCCATTACAACTGTCTCAAATAGCAAGCTTGGAAAATCATTAGATTGCAGCTACACACTTCTTTTTCTTTGTGCTGTCAATATTTTCATTTAGTTTTAAGAATTATAAATGGTAACGATAACACTTTGTAAAAATATTTACTGTATTGAACTTCAAAGTTGGCAAAACTACATTCAGACAAAATATCATTAGTAATTGTTCTTTCACACAAGCTGTGTGTAGGATAAGGTTGAGAAGGTAGAATAGGACTGAAAAATTCAGTGCCATAGCTAGGATTTGTACCATGGATCTTCCGCTTTCCATGCAGTTGCTCTAACCAACAGAAACTGAAATTTCCCAACTGATCCAAATTTCTTCTGTTAAACCGCAAGGAGATCTGAAATTCATTTTGAGATGACACCCCAAATGGCGACTTGCAATGCCATAGGTTTTTTTAAGTCCTAGGCTTCATAGTTTCTAATTTTCTTTTATTCAGGGGGACCTCAAAACATGCAATTCCGTATCAAATTTTTGGGTGGATTGCAATCCCTTCTCTGCCTACTATGTACCTGGTAGAGCAGGTAAAAAGGAAAGTTCTTGTGAAATCCTTGTATAGGTTCAGGTTGCCCCTCCCCTCTTCCCCATTTAGCATATTTGCAAGGAACACTTCACTCATTTAGCCAGGGATTTTATTTGGATTCCCAGGTTAGCTGGTTGAAGTGGCACACTTCTCAGAAATTGAAATGTTTTAAGCCCAAAGTTGGCCTTCATTTGACACATGGAAGAAACATAAGAAAAGAAGCCAACTATATCAGAAAGACCACTGTGGTGAACAGCTCAACACATAGTACAAAGCCAACTGACTGAAACCTCAGATTTGAAAATGGCCCTAAATATAACTTTGTGCCAAAAATATCTCAATTTCTGGGAAATACACCATCTCAGCCAGTTAATCTTGCTATGAAACAAAATCCATTTTTGAATGAGTGAAGCATGTCTGTGTAAGCCCATTGATTATATGTGTATTATAATGTGCATTGGTTTCATGGCCTTGGGACAAGTGCACCACAAAAGACTTGTGCAACATATATATGTTGAAGATTAGCCAGCTAGCCCAGTATTGTATGAATGGCGTTTTAATAATTTAGTGTGACTCCTCCTGCATTCTTTATGAAATAATTGTTCAATGATCGAAAGTATTTTTGTGGTGAATCCTCCACTTTACTCCTTGAAACTGTAATTTCGTAATAGTTCTAATAATGGACAAACAAAATTCTCTTGATACAGAAATGGATATGAAATATCAGTTGGTTTTTATTTTTTATTTCAATAACCCTTCTCTCTCCTGTCTTCGAGATTCTGGAAGTGTTGTATATAGACATTAAGTACCTTTTAATGGTAAGGTAATTATCAGAATGGTCTGGTAAGTTCAAAAAAATTACAGTAAATTTGACGCTGAGAACTTTTGTCTTTTTGGTCCCATATTTATAAAGGCTCCACAATTTTTAAATAATTAATACCAAAACCTCTTGACATTAATATTTGACTCCACCTCCAGGACCATCAGTTTAAAATTTTGGAAATGGCCTATATTCTGTAACCATTGGGGGGGGGGGGGAAATCTCTCAGTTGAGTAATTTCTGTTGTAAAATCTCTCTTTACGGCATTATTTGGCATATGCTGATAATGGCCTTGATTATAGTATATAGAGGAAAAACAGCAAAAGATTCTTACCTAATAGTTATTTCACCGCATACATGGATTTAGAATAAAGGTCACTCAGTTGTTTTAACCCTTTGCTGCGCATAGAGTATTAACTAGTTGTTCTCCAAGCAGAATTGTGTCCATTTAAATTCTGAACTGCTACTACAGATGTTAAACTAAAAGTGACCCATATACAAGCATAATTATATCTTTTAGTAGCTAAATGAAATTGATCAATTAATAACTCATTTAAATTTGGTTTGAAGTAAATAACATTAAATATTATTTAAATAATTTAAAACTTCAAACATCAATACCTTTGTAGACAAACAACACTTATATATATATGCACCCCTTTGCAATGCATCTTTATAACTCCGCAATATTAATGGAAGTCGTTACTTTAGGATATTAAAAACTGGAATAAAATCTGCTATACTTAAGTAAAATAAATACAGTAATTTCTGCAAAATTATTATTGTACTCACCCTTCAAATGTTTACATCCCTGCCATCATTGCAGCATGTCCATAACATGTTAGCTAGACTATTCTCTTGCACCATACAAATGTTATATATATATATATATATATATATATATATATATATATATATATATATATACACTTAAGATTATTAATGGTTTCGTATGTACACTCTTGTATTAGTTTTGAATTTCTTCCCCCTTTGCCTCATGATAATTGAGAAAGCACCCATTTCTACACAACGCAATGTCACACTGTTTGCACTTGTATTGTGACTGTATGTCACGACCTGATGGTGTTTTCCTTTTCTTCACTATGCACTGAGCACACGATTTCACCTGGCCTTGAATTTTTACGAGGGGGTGAAGAGAACTTGGTGCAGGAGTAGCAGAAGGTAAGCTCCGCTGAAATGCTGCTTGCTTACGTGACGTGAAGCCTGCGATTAACTGTTGCACTAAATTTTGCCTGTAGTAAAGAAGCATGTTGCCATGAGCTGTAGAAGTAGGTCTGTTCGAAATGTCGTATATAATAAAACTATTAACGATAACATTCATTACGAAATGGAACAGATATTTCCACCATTTTTTTAGGGTCTGCCGACACGGTAATACCCTCTCCTTTGGTCTGCCAGATCAATCCCTGCCATATTACTACGAGTAATGTTTATCACTGCATTAGGATAAGGTATCTTTATTTGTTCTTTTCCCTTGCCACTCTTCCTTTCGACTTCCCCATCAGTTCTAGGATCGGAGTTCGTAGATAAAAGAACGTCCCTGTTATCATGCCAAACAACTGCGGTTATACCTTCATGTTGCAGTTTGCGAGATTCGCCCCTTTTCAATTTCAGTTGTTCTGGCTTTGAAAATTGTTTTGGCCAGTCTTTCCTTCCAGCACAAGTTGTACTACACACATAAATTTTCCTGTCCAAAAGTAATTTCATTAGCCGCGTTGAAGTAATAAAATTATCAAAATATACGTGATGCCAAAACCCTGTATATTTTTTACACATGTCTAGAACAACCTGTTCCCCAGGCAGAAGATCGCTGTTTCTCGCCTCTTTTTTCCCCAGATAGATTTTACATTCCAATAAATACCCACTTTTACTGTCCTCAATACCCCATGCCTTTATCCCCCATTTTGTTGGTTTAGCAGGCATTATTTTTTAGAAAGAAGCATCCTTTGAAGCCTATCATCGCTTCTTCAACAGAAAGCTCACGATTTGGTTTGTAGACACTCGCAAAGTTTTTGATTATGTCTAAAGCAGGTCGTACTTTATACAGATAATCGTAACAATCTACCCCTAATCGTGGCCTTGCAGATTCGTCATTCAGGTGAAGATATTGCAATATCTTTTGAAAGCGGAGCGTCATTGCTTGTCTTACAATTGGACAAATGCAAAAGTCCCCCAAAAAGCAATCTCTGGTTTCAGGTAAATCCATCATCCCCATATATATCAAAATACCTAAATAGGCCTGTATCTCCCTTGAATTTTAACTTCCCATTTTGGATCCGCCTTTTTAGCTTGAATCTGAGCTGCATATCTGTTGGTTTCCTCCATGATTTTTCCGCAAAAATTGGAATCTATAAAAAGTTCAAGATAATCTATTTCTGGACTTCCGGTAGGAATAGAATGATTTGCACCTGTAGGGGATGAAAATGTTTCTAACTTATTGAAAGTCAAATTAGAGGTCCACTGTGCTGGTACAGCTTTAGTTTTAATTTGTCTTTCACTAGCTTTAGCCCCATGTTCTGCTACCTGTCTCTCAGCACTCTCATTGTCACTTTGTTCCTTATCACTGTCTTCCACTAACTCACCAAACCAAGATTTGGCGGAGCTACCTTCGCGAGCTAATTCCTCGTAAACTACTGCAAGTATTTCCTCATCTGTTACCAATGCCTTTTCACTACAACGTTTTCTAGACCGTGATGTACTTAGAACAGCCTCCATGGTACTGATATGGCTATGAATGCGACAGGAAACTGCTTACTTACACAACTGCACCCGGCTGTAAACAGTGCTATTTATGGTTTGGTATTACATTCTGGCTTGCGAAATCGCTGGAACAATGTAGCAGGAGTACGTTTATATCAACACAGCTCCTAAAAGCTGAGGTCAGCATAAGCAGAACCTATATGAAACGAATAAACACATTTACTATGTTCTACTACACTATGCGCAGCAGGGCGTTTATCATTTCACTATGCTTTACTACGCTATGCATCGCAAAGGGTTAATGCTATATCCTGTACATACCTGCAGTACGTAAGTAAGATGTTAAAAGAAATAAGTATCACATTCATACCTTTAAAGGGGACTGAGCTAAAAATTCACATGTCTATTTTATTAAATATTCTGCAAGATCTTGGGTTATGCATAATGGCGAAAACTGGAACAATGTATGACTTTTCGTTCAGGATCTGCAGGATATTTTCCACACTGGCAGTGCACTATGGTGATGTCATATGGCTAGCCAGCATCCTTCATAGCGTTCAGTTTCAACTGGAATGTATAGTCACTGTAGTGCCTTGAATATCCGTGCTTTAAAATTTCACTTCTTTGAACTCGTCTCATTGTTTCCTTCTCTCTCTCTCTCTCTCTCTCTCTCTCTCTCTCTCTCTCTCTCTTGGGGGGGTGGGCATTTTCTCACGAAGGAGAAAAATTGAGAGAAGTACTGGCCTTCCATTTCCTGCTTATTAGGTTTAATTTTCTGGAGTGAGTCAATATTTCAAGGTAGGTCGCTACAGTTAGTAACTCCTGGCACAACATACTCGTATTGAAACTTGTGTTCATTTACTTCACTGACTATTTGTGTTACAAGGTTTTGTCTCCATTCATTTTTTTTTTTTTTTTTTTTTTTTTTTTTTTTTTCATGCTTATTTTTATAAACCCATCTCCAGCCAATTAGAATATTCTACAGAATTGCCCACTATTATTTTCCCTTGGTGAAAATTATGATAAAGAACGCTTACCATTGATCTGACATACATACCTAGAAATTAAATGTATGTTCGTTATGGGCATACTTCAAGTGCTCATTGTGATAGGGCTCGAGGCTTCCTGTATGATGAAAGTGATTGATATGAGAAATGTCACTTAAAAATCTTTATTATATTGCACAAGTCGTATTTCATGGAATTCTTATATAGCCTGTTTGTGTTTTTAATTTTTTCTTTACTCAACACATCATGAGCAGATGAATAAAATATCTGTAAACCTACTCAATTGTGGACGTTAGTAATATTCATTGACTGAATGTTTTTTCTCCTGATTATCAGAGAGAGATTATCTAGTGAAGATAGAAGTATTTCTTTAGGAGTACACCATCACTTTCACAACTAGCAGATGCTTCCATTCATGAAAGACCAATGTTTTTGGAATCTTAAACATTTTCACAAGGGATTTAGCAAAATGCCATACATCAATTCATGGTGTATATGTGGACATTTCTTTTTCATCAAGGATCTAATACCCATGTATGCTTTGTCTGAAACAATTTTATGGGCAGATTTTCATTCATTGAAGTCAGTATATTTTCGCAAACAGCTTTCGCAGTATCGTAACTTACAGTTCCTCTCAGTACATTTATGAAGTCTAATATCTTATTTGTTACCAAATTCGTTATAGAATATGTGTTTCCAAATTCGTTATAGAATATGTCACGTGTTTAGCAGAAAATCCTGGGGAGTCTTATGTTCATCCTCACATAAATATAAATTTGGATCATCTATGGCAATTGCAAAATTACTTTTTTTTTTTTTTAAACCAGGCTTTATGTACAGAAGTGAAAACAAATTTGTTAACAAATTTATAAAAATATGATTCAGAAAAAAATAATAGTTTTATTGCTGTTGAGAATGCCAAGAAACAGTTAAATGTCATTGCACGAGAATACTTTTAAGACTTATATTTTGCCTCCAAAGCATTCACACAATGAGTTATAATTTGCATTAATACCCCTTGCGTATTAGATTTTCTTTTGGTGACAGGCCCACCACTTGCGTAACAAATACTAAATAGTACAAGGAAAGCATTTACGCATACAAACAAAATATTTTCAGGACATACTCTTCTCCATCTTCACTAGATTCCATTAAATATTTATTTCTGTTTATAATCTTCATATTTACAGCTGAAGGTTTCACCTTCCTCATCAGTGAAACTTTGGTTAACATTAGCACTGCTAAAGGTTTCAGTTCAGACTTGCATGTATTTCAGCATCAGTCTTCATCTCCAGGTCTAAAGGTTCCGAAATTGACATAGCTTTGGTTTCTTTTAAAAAAAATTTTGAATTTCATTCTTGGGAGGTGTTTCTTCTAGCCCTAAAAATTTCGAAAGTGACAAATTATGTTTCAGCCTATGGCTTTTGAATTTCTTGTTCTGCATTATTCTTATAACATCCAACTCATTAAAATCAGTTTCTTTGAAATGAATTCCACTTATTCTAGCACTTAGTTTTTGCGTTTGAAAGCAATTTGAAAATCAACATTTGTTGTAATGATTAATAACCAACACTTTTGTTTATGCCAGAATTATTTGCATAAGTACTATATGCAGGCATTCTCGAACATAGTAAGCAGGACTGAGAAAATGTACTAAACAAACGTTACTTATTACATTTGGTGCATTTTGTGCTGGAACTTTATAATTCAATGTAATACACAGGAAAACATGTTAATGAGGAACGTGCTAATGAGATTCCACAGTATTTGTCAGGAAGAGCAGTTCATTTCTATGGTGAAGGAATATCCACATTGGTCGAGTGATTTCTGAGATTACACAAATGTTCAGACCTAATAGTATATTCATAACTATAGTATAGTTCATTTCCAATCCAAAAGAATTAAAGACTTTTAAATCATCATCAGTATGCTCTTTGGGTACTGTTATATCTGTTAGTACTCAAATATTTAAATTTGGGAAATAGGCTTACTTCACAAATAGTTTTTATATCTAATTGCACAAAACATAACTTTTGTGATGTTTTTTCTATGTGTATTTGAGTGATTGTGGTCGTACATGAAATGAGTTAATAAACTTTTTTCTTTCCACCACAGGAAAAATACCTTCAAGAACGCATCAAAGTAAATGGAAAAACAAATAATTTGGGGAATGCTGTATCGCTGGAACGGAATAAGATGAAACTATCAGTAAACTCAGAAATTCCCTTCTCAAAAAGGTGAGTGTTCTTAAATGCTCTTTTTTGCAATAACATATGTCATAAAGTTATTATGGTGCATTAATTAGATTGTGCATTATACAAAATAATTACTTTTTTTGAATAATGATACATCTGAATTGCTAAAAATAAGTTGGAGCATGTAAACCACCCTTCCCCCAAACAACAGGTAAAATTTGATGACGTATGTGGGTCTGTTTATTGACACTATATTACTTTATTATTTAAAATGAGGCATGTTTCGAGAGCTCAGTTCCTCCCATCATCAACCTGATGCTGACTGCCGGAACATGGTATCCTTTTGCTGGAGATTGTTGAACTGTTGTCGCCATCTGGTAGCTTTTCAAGGATTTTCTGACTGAGGTTATTGCTTGGCAATAACTCAAAATTGAAAGCTCGATCTTTGTTTTTTAAAACCAAAGTGTTCTAGACTGTTCGGTGCTGTTATGTTTGAAATGCTTTTTACTTTCTCTACTACGTATAGTAAGTAGAAGTACTGCATTCCACCCAAAAATTTGATACCGAGATTTCACCGGAAATACATGTTTTGAGACCTCCTGAATCCAAAAAAAGTATTTTTGGAAACTCTGTGTGTGTGTGTGTGTGTGCGCGCGTGCGCGCGCGCGCAAGAGAGAGAGAGCAGGTTAACTCAGAAACAAACAGTTGGATAAATGCCAAGCTTGGCATTTAGGTTCAGTATCTTCCAGAGATGCGACAAAAAGGTTTTCAAGAAAATCCCCCCCCACCTCAGATTACCCTTTACATGGAACATTTTTTTCGAAAATTTTAATTTTCTCTAAAATGGCTCTTACGATTTTGATTAAAATATCATATATTTAAGATACTTTCATGGCAAATAAAATGTATATCTCGAATTTTCTGGGAATGTCTCCAAAAGTATTCTTCATTGTGAAGACTTTTGCATAACTGGTAAACCATAAGAGATAGACAAAATTTTTACTACACAAAAAATGTAGATCGCATTAAAATACACAATTTATGTCATATACATTTTTGTTGTTGAGTGAACCATTTTCAAGATATTGCTTGTTATTCCCTTAAAATTTCCAATACTTATACTTTTTCTCAAATGGGAATGCGTTATTCTTTTTTTGTCCTGGTAATGCAAAGAGAATGGAATACTCGACATAGCAACCAGCACTTAAAATATTTGACTCGCTTAAAGCTTACCAATTCCCCTTGCACCTACAAGAAAATTAGCAATAAGATTAACATAAGTACCAGTTCCAGATCAATTTCATAGTTTCTTGCCAAAAGTGAGTTGCTACTGCCAACTTTTCCCCTTATACTTAGATTCCTGAAATGCTCCATTGCCCTTGTTTTCAATATCTTTTTATTTTGCCAATATAGATTTTGTTGCAGTCTTTGCAGTTAAATTGATATATTCCTGATTTTTCTATTGTTGGTATGCTATCCTTTAGTTATGAATGTAGTAGGGAATTTTTTAATTTCACAAGCTTTATACATCTGATGTTCAAAGCTTTTGTACTATCTTGTTGGTACACATGTTCCCTAATGTATGTTTGCTTTTTCAGCTGTTCTGAATATTTAGTTTATTGTTAATAGTCGAAAAAGTGTACGTGTTTTTGAGTGCTCTGCAAAGTTTTACTTTCGAAAAAGGTGGATCAACAAATTTGCATTAAATTTTGCTTGAAAAACAGAATAAAGTGCAGCACCGCATTCAAATGTTGACTGTGGCTTTTGGCGAATCTACTGTGAGTAAGACGAGTTTACAAGTGGTATAAACGTTTCAAAGAGGGTCGAGAAGACGAAGATGACGGACACCTTAGCACATCAATTACTGACGACAATGTGGAAGAAGTAATGAAAATGGTTCTGGAAAATCGCTGAATCACTATCAGAGAGGTTGCTGATGATGTCAGCATATCTTTTGGCTCATGCCAAGCAATTTTTTCAGATGTTTTGGGTATGAAAAGTGTAGCAGCAAAGTTTGTTCCGAAATTGTTGAATTTCGACCAAAAATGACATCGCATAAATATCGCTCAGGGATTGCTGAAAAAAGTTGAAAATGATCCAGAACTTCTAAAGAAGGTTGTAACAGGTGACAAAACATGGATATATGGGTATGACACCGAAACTACGGCCCAATCGTCCCAATGGAAACTGCCTGAAGAGCCAAGACCGAAAAAAAAATTTGACAAGTTCAATCACATGTGAAGGTTCTTCTTACTGTTTTCTTCGATTACAATGGGATAGTGCATCAGGAGTTCCTGCCTTATGATCATACGGTCAATAAGTAATACTACCTGGAAGTTTTGTGCCATTTGTGTGAAGCAATCCAAAGAAAATGACCAGAATTGTAGCAAAACCACTCTTGGAAATTGCATCACGATAATGCACCTGCTCATACCTCAATGCTTGTACATGACTTTTTGGCAAAAAACAAAACTGTTATGCTGCCTCAGCCACCATATTCACCGGACATGGCCCCCTGCAACTTCTTTCTATTCCCTGAAGAGAATCTTGAAAGGACGAGGTTTTGCTACCATTGAAGAGAGATAAACAGAATCACTGAAAGAGCGAAAAGCTGGTTGGCTGCTTGATGGATTGTGTAACTAAGTTCAAGCAACAGCTGGGTAGAAGGCAGGTTACTCATAATTCCAACTATCGGCCTAGGCATAGTCAACTACAGAACAGGAATCAGTCCACATACCACAGGTGTTACATGATTATTGTGTTCACTGTCCCATTTTCTTAAAGTTAATAATGCCACAAAAAATATAATTGGGTGAGCGAGAAAAAGAGTTCACTAGCGACAGCATGATAAAATCAGGGGAGGTAATGTTATGTCGATTCTGCAACGCGAGAGTTTCATGGGATACTAGTGATTCAGTTAGAAAATATACTGCATCCAGAGCCCACGAAGCCACAAAAGCAGATAAAGGCAAACGACAAATTACTATGTATGAAGCTGTTGATGGCGCTAAAGAAGCAAAGGTATGTACATTAATTCATCCTCTTTATTGAAGCCATTTCTACATGCTGCGTTTTTTGTTTTGAAAGTTACTTTATGATTACTTGCATATTAAAAGCCTGGTTTACATGGTGCAATGGAATAAATTTGAATCCTATCTGCGTTTACGTATTGAAACTGATTTGATATCTGACCTACGTGGATCGTATTCTTAAGTACTCAGTACATACTGAATCCCCATGTAAATGTGGTAATAACTGCAATGATGTTTGAATCCTGGGGACCACTAAATCCGTCAAGTGATGAGAAATCTGAACAATAGTATAGGTCTTGTCAGAGATATTGGCATATGTCCTTGAGGGCTAGTCCAGTCTGGTCCGCTAAACCCTCGTGATGTGTTTATACAGAACACACTGAGCAATCTGGCAGTACATTCTCTATAAAACTGTTGTACCCGCGAGTGTGTCCGGCTTTATTAGAGCATTCATTTACATTACTACCTAATTGCCTTCCATTAGTTCGAAATTTAAAGGGGAAACCTTGCACATTCAGAGCCAGGAAAGGTATCGAATGTTTAGGAGTTTATGGAACAACAAGTGGTTGTCTGTGTGGACTCCACGGGTTACAATGTTTTATATGGACTGCCAAATGCACTATGTTGTATATACATCTACCGAGCAACTTGCACCATTCTTACAACTGTCGAGGAATAATGCCTGGATTACAATGAACTTAACGTAACGTGACTTAGCATAATGTGAAGGTCTTACACATTGTATTAAATGGAGCTATTTAGAATCGACTTAACATGATTTAACTTAATGCGACGTAACTTAAGAGTTTGGCAATGTCGAACTTTTCCTTCCTGTTATGTTAAGTTTGACGTCACTGGTAATTAGAACTAATCAGCATGTAGCAGTAGCACAAAGTAATAAAACCAACTACCAATCGAGAGTCATTCTTCTTGTGTTAAGTGCATCGTAAAAGATGTTTATTTCATAACTTTACGTAACATCCCGTTGTATTAAGTCACGTTAAGTAAAGTTCATCGCAATCCCAGCACTCACACCATAGCACTCATTAAAATGTTCACATGCCAAAATCCCTGGCGCTACCTATACTAGTCAAGTTACAATCCGTTTTCATGATTTGGCGGTGGCATGCAAAATAAAATTAATGTTTTGACTATGGAGAAAATCCACATTGTTGTATGCTATCGGTGACTGGTACCGTTCCAGTTTCTCACCAGCTCTTCTAGTGTCAGAAACTGAGGTGAGGTTATTTAGCGGTTGGCCGATTTAGCAGTTACTGGCATTCAAGCATTACCATAACTGCATTGAAGAAATGTCATTTAAACATGTACAAACATATACATAAAATCTGAATATTAAGGGGTATTATATTTTAATTACATACATTATTTATGGTTTTTAATAGCTTATTAAACTTCTTCGTTTAGGCTGCCAAATTGGATTTTATTAGCAGCCCAGTCGAAATGTTTGTGACTACAAACATTCCTCTTGAAAAAGCAGACTATCCTGCATTTAGAAGGTGGTTGCATCGTCATGTTGGGGGAACTACCATGCAGTGATAACCTTAAGAGGCAGTATTTACTGTAGCTGGCAGATAAAAGTTACAGCTGTTGTTGCTTTAAGGAACAAAAACATTGCTACTATGAGTGACAAAACAATGGACAAGAAGGCAGAGCCGTGTTTGTTGTTCTCTTATCTACTGTGGAACCAGCAGACCATCAGGAGCAGTATGTTGCAGCTGTAACATCTCTGGAGGCTGTTAATAGACGAAATTGTGCTAGAGCAATTTCTGATACCCTGCAGGATATGGAGGTTGGGTACAATCAGGTGGTGGCATTAGTCAGTCACTCGGCAAGGTACATGAATACATGCTTCCAGGGTCTCCAAATTCTTCTGTCTGATCAGGTTGTTCAGGTACAATGTTTGGCGCACAAAATTAATTTGTTGGCTGAAATTCTTCCATGCAGTCTTACGGAACTAAATAGTGATTGTGTCAGTCAAACAATTTTTTTTTTAATGCAAGAAAAAGGCGCTATGCATTCAAACAATACCTTGATGAAAGAAGTTCAGCAGCTGGCCTCTCCCCCATTCCTGTTCCAACACGTTGGAACTCTTGGTTAACAGAATTGAATGGCTAGGTCATTTTCTATAATTTCCTACATTCAGGAAGGGCAGAGGAATGCAATTTCAACTCTGGCTGCAAATTCCTGAGCATTATCAAGGAAGAGGATCTAAACATGTTACATGTTCATTGCTTGTTTGTGAAGTCACTTGGTACACCACTGAAGCCATTGCTCATTTAATTGGAGACTAGTAAGCAGCCTCAGGCAGGGGAACTGCATCCACGACACTATCATCTGAAAAAATGACTTCAAGTGACTTCTGGAGATGTTTTTAGGGATCAAGTGAATGATGGCATGAAAAACATTAAGTGTTTATTTAAAGGTGAGTCGGAATTGTTACACTAACATCACTTAAGTTTACTCACTTAACATGTTTCGGGAAACATGTTAAGTGAGTAAACTTAAGTGATGTTAGTGTAACAATTCTGACTCACCTTTAAATAAATTCAATACACATCACTGTTTCTAGCTTCTTTTCATTACAATATCAACGTAAGATTAAGTGTGTTCAAAGAGGAAGGAATATAGAATCTCTGAAGAACATTATTATCCATATGTGTGTGAAATTGGACAATTAAATTTCTTGTGATCCAGCCAGAACACTCTTGGAGCTGTTTCAGGGTTTACTGCAGGCAGAATGTTTTTGTTCAGAACACAGATAAGCTGAAGTCCCTGATGTCCAAAGTGCCCTCTTTAAAAAAAAAATGTTCCAGCAGATGAAGCTATGCATGGATATCTGGACCTCAAGGAACTGTTGCAGAAAATGCTAACCTGAGTGTCGAAGCTCTGATATCCATGCAGAGTACCCACAAAACATTTGTGGATGGAGCATTAAAAGCACTTTGGATACCAGTTTCCAATGTCGACTGCGAGTGTTCTTTTTTTTTTTCTTCCCCTTAAGTTTTCTTGTGTTTTTATAGATTGACAAACGAACTTGAGCATGACAAATCTCGAAATACTCTCCTCCTATACTTATGAAAGTAGCATTCAGAAGTGAGTTGATACGTATTTTATAAATGTATATCGAAGGATAAGAACAGAGACATTGTAACTGACATTTTAGAAGATTATAGGTTTTAACACAAAATACATTGGAGAAACGTTGCGAATGTTTCTGTGGAGAACTTGCATCTCAACATCAATCATAGACTTGTATGTGAAGAAAAAACTAGTTCCTTATTTGAAAAACTCGTAAGGAAAATAGAAATATTTAATAAATAAACCAAAATGTAAATGTTCAACTTGCAATTAATATAATAAATGCACAACTGCCAAAAAATTAGTCACAATTTATATAGAAACTGTGTTTATGTTTTCTCTGCTGTTACCCAAGAATTTTCACTTCTTTACTCAAGAGTTTTTACGTTTATTGCCCAAGAATTTTAAGGATGTCCACCCAAGAATTTTACGGGTCCCTATCTATGAACAGATTAAATAATATGGAACTCAGCTTACACCCCGTGTCTTAATCCCATTTTTTGTTGAATTGTCTGTAATGCTGTTTTATTTTTCACAATGTATGTAAAATTTTACATCTTTATAGATTTTCTTAATTTCTCTTATAAAGTTGTAACTTACTCTCTTTTCCCTTAGTTTATATTCCAGAGCTTCTCTATCTATTTTTTCAAAGTCCGCAACAAACATATTATATAGCCTTCTTCTTTTTCTGCTCAAATACTTCTCCATTTTAGTTTTTATTGTGAATATGTTATCTATGGTCTGTTTTTCTTTCTTAAAACCTGGCTAGAATTTTGATATCTTCTTTTCGGCTTCTGTCCATTCCCTAGGTCTGTCCACTAAAATTCCTGTATACACTTTCCCCAGTATAGATAAAATGCTTATTCCTCTATAGTTCTCTGGTCTATTTGCTCTTCCCTTAAAAATTAGCACCACCATACTTGTTTTCGAGCCTCCCGGTATGTCATTTTTATTTTATTTTTGTTTTATTTAGTAATTCAGTCATTTTTTCTAGTGTTCTTGTGTTTCCCCATATTTTTTCCAAATTCCATCTATTCCTACTGATGTTCCTTTCTTTATATTAGTTGTAAGTATACCTGCTGAGTTTATTTCATCATCTGTTATTTTGTTTGTTATTACCTGCTGTCCAAATTCCAAAATATTCTACCCATTCAGCTGGCTGTTGTTTTTTTCCCTCTCCTTTTTTGTTCACCCCTCTTACTATTTCCCATATATCTTACTATCTTTCCCTTCTATTGCCTTTTTTAATTTATTTTTTTTATTTTCTTGCCATTCTCTTTTCTTTGCCTCTAACAAACATTTTTATCCCCATTTATATATAATCAATTCTTGCCTGGCTTCTTTTTCCGATCCTCTCCATCTAATAATGTCTTTGAAAATCTCTCTTTTTTTTTCTTTTTTTTTTTTTCTTTTTTTTATGCATTTTTACATCTATCATACCACCCTTTGTTTGAATCTTTCCCTGTTTTATCTCCATATTTGTCCCCACTCTTTTTACTAATAATTTCAATAACTGTATTGCTTTCTCTGTTTTTGCTTCCCTTATATCCACCATTATTCCACATTCTATGATTTGACTTACTTTGGAACTTGAAGTTTCCTTGTAATTCCCCCTTCCTTTTATATGCTTTAATCACTTTATCTGGATTACCCCTCTATCCCTTACTTCTTGTTCTCCTACCATTAATTCTATCATTAGCAGGAAATGACTGCTATTCATTATCTCATTTTTTGCTATAAAATTCTTAATTTTCTCTTCTAATTCCTCACTATACAACATATAGTCTATTATACTTTGCCCACTTGCGTGAATTAGCCTTCTTTATCCTCTTCTACTGTTCTGTTACAAATTAACAGATTGTTTATTTCACAAAGTTCTAAGAGCTTTTTTCCTTCTTTATTACACTATTCCTACTTTTCCTTGCTCTTAGTTCATTTTCTTCTTCAGTGTCACTTCCTAGTAATCCACCATTTTCCCTTCCTATCCTGGCATTCAAGTCCCCAATTACAATAAACTGTATCTGGCAACTTGTTTTTCTAATTTCTTCCATGTCTTTGTCTATAATTTTGTACAGGTTATTCTCATGAAGGAGTTAGAAGTAAGTAATTTGTCAAAAGATATGGCACCCATTATACATAAAAATGCCTATCAGCTTCTATAAGTATTTCTGAATTAAATTATTTTTCATAATCAACACTAATGAAGCTCCAGCTGCACTGGCGGTAGAAGGAAGAGTGGCCTTCCATATTCAAACTCCTTCTCCTATAACTCTGAGAGCTGCAGTAGTAAATTACATGGAAAATTGCATAGTGATTCAAAAATTACAATAAAGTTTTTGAGTTCCAGAACTGAAGAAGCAGAGGCAATTTTAAAAATGTTTTAGCACCTCATAGGTAGAACTTCTAAAAATTGCCATGCAAAATGTAAATTTTGAAACTGTAAATACTGATTCCAGTAACAAAAAAAATATTCTCAGTTTTAATCCAGTATTTTGTGAAACACTTCGGTGTACAATGTAAACTGATTGAACTCAATGTACTAATCAATGAAAACTCTGCTACAGTTTCTCTGTACCAATTAAATCTTGTGAAAATTTTTGACATTTCTAAAAAGAAAGTGGCTTTGGGGAGGGGGGATTACTAATTTCAATTTTGGAGTAAATCGTAACGAGGGTAATAACGCTTTTACTTGCCTAAATTAATGTGCTTCCTGGTCGAACAGGCGTAGTCAGCATTGGGTGCCATGTGCTTGTGCTCCACAACAGTCTACAGGCAGTCTTTAAGCTACTATGAAACTTGCTGGTTAAGCCTTTTACCAGCTATTGAAAGTGTCATACTGTTATTTGATGCAATAAAAATCATACTTCATGTCCTTAGAAAATTGCCCCAAGGTACTGAATGAATTTTTTGAAAACTCAAAACCCAGAAGCCTATTTTTTATTTTTACATTCTCAAATGAGTTTTTTCCTGGTATCTATACTAAGCGTAGAAAAAGAAAATATGTGTTTCTGAAGTGTCGGTTATTTTAGAGAATCTTCTAACCAATTGTAGAGAAAAGTGTGATATGAATGTTTTAAAGATTAAGGTAAAAGGTGTTTTGTCAACCTTTGAAGTAATTTCTTTCCGGAAGGAGACAACCAAGTTTTATGATGTATGTTATGTTGAAAAAGAATGGCATATTTTGAAGATTCCAATTGTTTCCAAGTGGATGATTTTAGACTAGCTGTCAGTTGAAAAGCATAGAAAAGTTTTGGAATTTATTTGTATTACAGGACAACAGATGAATGTAGCTTTTTAATGTGACAAACCAGTCGTTATGTGTGAAATGTTTGTGCAGAAAAAATTAGATGGGGGAGGAAAAATTATATTTAAGTTAAACTAAACTCTTGTCTCTATATTTGTATTTAGGCAATTATTTTATTTATTTCTACTGTTGTTTCAATTTCAATTCGTATATATTACAATCCTAGTTACAGTAGATGTTTTTGATCATTAAAACCATAGCTTTATATGGATAGTGGAAAGTTGAATTGCTTTACTAGTTGTGTTTTAATAAAGTGGGTTAATCATTGTGTTTCCTTTATCAACAATTCCAACAATAATTATAAACACAAAGTACATATTTATGTTGAGCCAGTTGCTACATGCATTTCAATTATATTCAGTTGTTTTACTACAACAACAAATGATTATAAAAGAGTGTCCTGCCATGAACATGACATCAATCAAAAACATAATGTAGATTTATTGACATTTTTTTAATGTGCTCATAAAAAATCAAAGAAGGCATAAGTATTTTATTCTTAATTGAACAACTTTACTTCTAATGGTTATTTTAGTTACAATATAAAATACTGTCAAGGATATATCTATAGTATCTGGTACAAAGTAGCATTAGTACTTTTAACATAAATATAAACTGTGTACACTCCTGAGGAATGAGTTAGCAACTACAAAAAATATTGAAGAATGATAATGAATGTTGCACTCATATTCCTTTACTGTGACAAATTACCTTTAAACATGTTCTTGTTGTCATCTGTGATTCAATGACGAACTCTTTGTTGGAGATGCAGCTGTCACAATGGGTTGGATGTATCTGAAGATGGTCATTCTCATTGGGGTGCTGGAATTTATTAATTGCTTCTTGTTTATTCTGCATTAATACTTTTTCACCAAATGATTAACTCATTTGGATTTTGGACCATTTTCATTGACTGCACAGGCTTTTAAATTTATAATTTTGCCCTGCGGCATGGGGTTAAACAGGTCTGTAAACCTAATTTTGGTATGCTGAATTCAAATCTGCTTTCCATTTTTTCATATAAGTACCTCTTTTTTTTCTTTCTTCTTATCTTTTCCAGTTAGAAAGGAAATGTGTAATATTTGAGTTTATTTCTATTTTATAAGTACAATTTAAAATGGTGAAATCATGCAAACTAAGAAACAACCTCAATTCTACAGATGCAGCAGTTTACATTGAACTGGAAAATTTCAAACACACCTCATGATTTTATTTTCTCCTCCACTTTGTTGAAAACAAACACTGAGTTGACTTGCATTTGTGGTCCTGACTAAGATTGTCTCTAATTAAACACAAACAGAGTTGGCCATCATGGGGACGTCCCATCGATCCTAGTACCTTGTTTCCATCTCCTTTGTGTCCTGGTGGAATCTCTCTCCCTGTTCTTCATTTAGTGCACCCAAGTTTTCAGGAAAACATTCAAGATGCAAATGCAGAAAATGCAATTTTAAGCTCATGTTGCATCTGAGTGCCTTAACTTTTCAAGCATGGTTTTAACAATATGCTCATATTGGTCACCTTTAACATTACCCAAAAACTTGTTTGTAACTTCATTGAATGAGTCCCAAGCTTGAAGCTCTATGTATATCATGATATTTCTAAAATGAACATCCTTCATGAATTTGCAAATCTGTGGGCCTTCAAAAATGCCTTCTTTCACTTTTGATTCAGACAACATTGGAAATTTGTGAATAAGATGTTGGAAACACAAACCACGTTTGTCCAAAGCTTTGACAAATTGCTTCATATCCCTAATTTGATATGTAACCAGGGTAGCAAAACCTTTTGTGAGCCAATCAGTGGGCAGTGTATTACATTTTTTGTCCCTGACAGTAAGTCTTTATTTTTGGGCAATTAGTTTCACCCCAGTGTCTTTCTCTGGCTCTAAGAGTTCCATTCACAGAAAAAAAACAAGGGAATTTCGTGTATCCTGCTTGTTGCCCAACAAAATGCCACATATTTTAAGATCACAGCGCATGTACCACTTTGTTCATTATATTTAATTTTTTGTAGGACAGTATACAAATATAGGGATGTAGAGTGAGCTATTGGAACTGAAGCAAACATATTGCCATTGTGCAGCAGAACACCTTTCAGATTTCTCTTGCTTGAGTCAATAAAGAGATGCCAATCTTTTGCTTTGTAAGCTGTTCCAAGATGACCTTTCAAGTTAGGGATATTACAACAATACACTAGTTCCCCTTCCTTTACAAAATATTTCTGGAAATCATCTTCTCGATGTTGCACCAGTAGAAAGTTGTTCCAGATCCTAAAAGATTGCTTTCTTTCAGCCTTGAACGTAAAAATTTACCTTTTTCTTTGGTAAGACCCAAATCATTTAATTCTGACTGACTCACTGGATTGGGAATGTCATCTTTCAAGTCTGGGGACTAATTTAAATCATCTTCTATACACAAAGTATCAGTACTACTCTCTGGTAATACTGTAGGTGGTGATGACAGGAACATCAGGTCCATGAGACACAGGCCTAATTGCTGATGGCAAGTTTGAATATATAATGCCCGCCTTGTTTTTCCTATTGAATCCAGGTATATTACATGGCAAAAATAACAATCATTAAAATGATTTTGTTTGTGCCATACCATAGGAACACCAAAGGGCATAGATGAACGAATTCGCTTATACCACTGCCTTAGATTTTCTGCACAACTTTTACACACAATTTGAGGAGCAAAACTCTTGATAAATGCAGTAATGTTTCTTTTCTGCTGCTTTATGACATAACGCCACAGACACAACAGAAATTATTAGGATTGTTCGCACAGATACCTCAGATATAACACTCGAACCATTTTTACCCACAAATAAAATTCACAACACAATATGACTTCAAAAGAGACCTGCTGAGAAGAAGTTTGAAACTGTACTGAGGATTCTAAGATAGGTTCCTGTTATCTTAAGCCAGTGGTGATGAAAGTGCGATTTGCGAGGCACTGTGACTCGCAGGCGCAACTCTATTGATTTGTTTTCCATGTGCTGCTGAGTGGTGTAGTGCATGTTGCATATTTGATGACGAGAGAGAGAGAGAGAGAGAGGCATTTTTTTGCCACCCTTGTCTTAAGCAATAAATGTTTATGAAATAGACAAAGATAGATAGTAGTACAACATGACAGCATATGGTTTAGCATGTTAACATTTCTAATTAACCATGCTGTAAGTCGGATATGCAGTGATGTTAATACTGGTGTACTGAACTTTCAATTTTTATGTTGAAACAGAATTGTTCAAAATCTATATGCGATACACAAAAACTATTATTATTTTCAAAATAAGAACATCAGTTTGACCATTATGATGTAAAATATTCCATGCCGCAAAATCTTTGCAGGCCTGTGTTATATTTCCTTTTCTGCATTTTGATTTGTTCCCCAGAAATGATATGCTACTGCAGATTTTTGTGCTTTGCTAATGATGGAATTGACATGCTTGCCAAGCCTGTTCAGGGGTAATTTGTCTCAATAATGAAGTTTAAGATCCGTTCATCATTACTGTTCAATAGCATTACAGCTAATTGCGTTCTCGCATTGTCGTATTTGGATGTTACCAAAAACATTTATAATTAAGTGTGCTGTTTTTAATGTGCATTAAAAGTATTCAGATGTAGGAGGTGGGAATAGATTGAATTCCTTAATTTCTATGAGCACAATCTTTTAAGGATGTATCCCTTAATTATTAAAGTACAAAGAGTCTTTAGACAGATAGCATTCCATTAACTATTCCAAAAGCATCACCCAAAATCATCTCCAAACATTTAAGTGATTTTTATGGAGAAATAATAATGGTATATGTTTGTAATTTCTACTTTTATGTGAAAATATTGTAAATTCCATTGATGTTTCTATTCTCTCATTAATGTATAACAAAGGCAGAACATTTGTCAGTTCTGTGAACATACTGACTTGCTTCAGTAAATGAAAGAAATATGCTTTATTTCTAAAATGAATGCTAAATTCATATAATCTTTCTCTACAGATACCTGAAATATCTTACAAAGAAATACTTGAAGAAAAACAACCTCCGAGATTGGTTGCGCGTGGTAGCCAGTGGAAAGGATACATACGAACTTAGGTACTTCCAGGTAAGCTAATAACATGTGCACTAAATGTTACTAGAAAATTGCTGACTCTTAAGCCCTGTGCAGATGGAGACATTTCTTGTATGAGAGATGGTGCCATACGATGGTACATCTTGCGCCACTGGTGTGTGTACACACGGCACCTACAATATGTTTAAGGAAAATAGAGGATATCAATGCTGTAGCTACTACTGCTGCAATTATTCTTTGTATAATTTCTTGGCGTCACAAAAGAAGAAAACTGCAATGCTACAATAGATGGTGGTGGACCCAACCATGGATCCTAAGACGTAATGAATGTGGTCGAGAATTATCTAGTTTATTGAATAATAAACTGCAAATTGAAGACTCTGATTCGTATAAAAATTTCTTGAGAATAGATGAAGCAACCTTCACAAAACTTCTGGTGGAACCTCTAATAAATAAAACACACTAATATGTAAGAAGGTATCTATCTCCTCCTCTAGAAGGTAAATATCTGAATTTTAACTGTCAAAATGTGTCTCTCATAACTTAAATATTGTCAGTCTCAATAATATTGTTTTCATTTTCAATGGGTTAGTGCTGACTTTTAGATTCCTAACAACTGGAGAAAGCTATAAGAGCTTAATGCACTCGTTCAGGATATCTGCAAGCACAGTCTCAACAATAATCCCAGAAACATGCAAAGCAATATATGAAACCCTGAAGGAAGAACTCTTGAATGTATAGTTTGTGTTCATTGAATTCTGTCATACCAATTATTCGAGTTAAAACTTTAATATACTAGTAGCTATTAATCCACATCTTCTTTACGTCACACTTGTCTGTATAGGTATTAGTTGTGCAAATAATTAGCCTCAATACAAAAGCTGGGTTATTTGATTTTTTGGGGGGGGAGGGCTTTACAAGTTATATCTGTTGAAGCTTGTAATGACACAATGCACATGAAAAATTTCATATTGATCTCCAATGAAAATTTGGTAGACATATGTATGAAGAAGAATCATAGCACTGCGGAAGCAGTATTTGATCTTCAGTACCTAAAAATGTGGGAATAAATTTGTCTTCAATGAACTAAGTTTATAAACACAAATCTAAAAAAGTAGTTAATGAGAGTGAACATGCATTCTTTAATATTACTTCTTAATATTCAGGTCCTATCTCAAAATTAAATTAGAGATATTAATTCTATGCATGCCTTTTTAGATTATGGACAGGAAAAATATAGCTGACAGGCATGCATACAAACTATTGTGTTAATGCAATTATACTTGAATTAACGTAACTTCTCAGTTCTGATAGCTAGCTCAGCATGCTTTCTGCACGTGTGTGTGGGTCTGTTGTCATGACAACCAGGGTTGACCAGGGTAGCCAATCGCCATTTAAGCCCCCTCCGCACCCTTCACCAGAGCTCAGAGGTAGTGTTGCCACAAAATGCAAAGCGTTGTTTTGTTTGATTTATCAATTACTTGCGTGATTTGTGCATCGTTGTAGTGTAGCGCAATATTTTAAAGTTTAAGCATACAACTATCTTAAATCAGTGAACTGTGCAATTGCATACTGACGTTATTTTTCAAGTGCTAAACGTGCAGCTGCAGTATAGTGAATGACCAGTACTGTGATTACAATATTTTACAATATCTATCCTGTGCTGAAATTCGCGTGTGATTGATCCCGGCCAAAAGTGCAGGGGAAGGGAAAGTTTGCTCAGAGGCCTCCTTATCAGGCTTGAGGTTGTTTTACGTGTCATAAATCTACAACACAGGATCACCAGCTTTACTTCCCTTCCTAAGGAAGCCATGCTAAAGATTTCATGGCTTCCTTCAGAAGGGATGTAAAGCCAGTGGTACCGTGGTGCTCTTGATGGCAAACACATTGAATTTCGACCACTAAGAAGCATGGGTTCATACTGTTTCAACTACAAAGGGGGGAAATAGCATGTAGATGAAGGATGCAATGTACACATAAGTGATGCAGTGATTTAGAAACAATACTGTGTATGAAATTATGCAGAATAATATTCTGGTAAATTTCCCTTCTCCAAAAGGAATTCCACCCAATAATACAGTAGTTTCCTATATAGTGGTTGACATGCTTTTCCTTTGCAAGAAAACATCTTGAAGCTTGCAAAGAGCAGAAAATATTTTCAGCAGCAACTTTGTAAAAAATTTCACAAGATATAATTACCTTCATTATTTTAAATAATTTATATTAACCAAGCTAAACAATGAGGAAAAGCGCCACTGTATATTCTGTATACATATATGATATTTGAAGAAGACACAGTGGCAAATTAATCTGATAAACTGGTGGTTCTCTTAAAAATTCATAGTAATAAACTGAAAGACGTTGAAACATTCTATTCTCCAGGGCAAAACTTTCTGCCATCTCATTATGTTGTAACTTGTAATATCTGCCTGGTACAATTTTTATATTAACCACATTTCCTTTTATTTATGTAAATATGCTTTTATCTCTTTTTGTAAATTTATTAGAAAATGTATAAAACAAAAAATAATACTGAATATTTGCTGTCTTGAGATCCAGAAGGCATGATACTAATACTAAGGATCACATATTACCAATAAAACAAAACATTTTTCCATGCGCTTTGTCTCTATTCACTAGCCAGGTCTTCCTTCTGGAGGCTCAGTGTAATATAAAATATTAATTGTTTGCCTTTAATGGCTAGGGATTTGTTTAAGCCCTTCAGTGAGCTTGCCACAAATGTACCTACTGCATCCAAATTGGAATGCTGTCTTTTTTCAACAGATCTTAAGAGTTTCAGATGCTTCCTTTATCAATCTGTGTTCCTCCATTAATCTTTCCTTTTTCTGCGCCTTGAAATGCTTCCTCTACTTGGTGATGATTCCTTTGACAGCTTTGGTGGAGCATCAGACTGCAGTGGCATATCACCACTACAAGACAAACTTGAGAAAATTGAGCTAATCATCTCCCAGTCTCTGATAACAGGAATTTCACTCAAGATTGTAGCAACCTCACTGAAAATTCACTCTGAAAAGAAAAACAGCTTACATTCAGATATGATTGTAAAAGCTGGATTTATGCACCAATTCCTATAATGCATAATTACACTGCAAAGGCATAGGATAGAAGTAAATTTGGTTTTAATTTTATTACAATATAAGTTTAATTGCATTAAATGTTATTACACTTCATGTTTTTCCATATCAAAACTTCAGATGCAACCAATTAGGTTAATGGTAAATCAGGGAATTCAAAGCTTATGAAGGTAGTTATATAATATAGATTTTAATATATACCATAATATTAAATACGTGTATTATTTCCCATTCATTATTTTATTATTGTTATTTAACCTCAAAATTACTTCCTGTTGCTTGAGAAGCTCCATTGCTCATGTAAATATCTGCACTGGAGTGAGCGCTGGTCCCTTTTCTTGGCTGAACATTGTCCTTCAGAAACATCAGTTTTTCAAAGTACCATATTGTGGGTTTATAAATTTGCTGTACTCCAGAACCATTTTGAGGGGGGGGGGATTTATTCACTTTGTTAAACTCTGTAACGAAAGTTTGCGCAAGCTTTTAATTTTATTTGTGATGTCCACATTTGTTGAAGGCCTTATTTCCTTTAATGCATCAGATATATTTTCCAGAGCCGTTTGTCTTGTGTGCTTATTGTGATACAAGGGATATTTGTTGTAATAGAGACATGTTTCCTTGCTATAAACTTCAATGAGTACATCTATAGCAGCTTTGGACCATTCCATATTTAGAAATGTAGGTATAGGAAATTATAAATAAGCACTTAGCATAACACATAAAACCAAATTGGCAGTCGAACAATGCTCTCGGAATGGCTACCAGATGTTAAGGAATATACCTTCATTCACTTAAATGCCAGTAGATGGCATGGATGATCAAGCGCACATGGTGATATTTTCTATATGGCGCCATCACTTGCACAAGAAATGTCTCCATTTGTACAGGGCTTTAAGGTGAAATAGCCATGAACTATGTAAGATCAATGAAGATGACCTATATTTTAATCCTCACGATTGAGCTAATCCAAAATAAGCATATCACTGATATATTTTATGATTTTTCTTTCCAGATTAACAGCCAGGAGGATGAAGAAGAGGAAGATAATGATTAAATGGCATTTGTATTTTGTTATACTTTAAAATATTTTAATAAAATGATATGCCATTAAGACTTCATGTCTAAATAATACAGTTTTAGGACAGTCCACCAGACTTCCGTATTCTACAATTCTGTACCACACCTAGCTTTATTGAGAATGTGGCAGAATTCAGAAAAGTAACCATTATCTTTCTAACATTTACTTCAGAGTTCTCATAATGTCTACAGTAGAATTTAAATAACATAAGACTTCTGACACTTCTTGGAGGGGTAGTTTCCATGCTGTTGATGTAGCCAATAAAGTACCACCACCCTCCTTCCCTTTGTTCACAAGCTGAACTTTGAGGGTAATATGTTGCCATGTTGGCGTGGTTTATCACGGCTCACTAGCATTATGACCCTTTAAGCTGTTTGCTATTTGGCACACTGCTAAACAGCTGACACATGCTCAGGCTCAGCTTGTTTAAATGGCACTATAAAAGCAAAGAGAGAGGTAATGAGAAAATGAAAGAGCAAGTATGATAGGGCTTATTCCTGCCTTTTTGTTACATTTTGCTTAGGAAAGCATTTAAAGTTGTTACTTTGTAAACATTTCTTATAGTAGGCTGTTATAACCTTACTTGGCAGCAGTACAAATCACTATTTAAATGTTCAGGAAAAGCTTTTTCAACATTAGTTTTTAAAGATTAAAAAACGAAGCACTATTAACCGTGAAGTGTTCATGATGGTAGATTGAGTCACACTTTTTTTGCACTCACCTTCACTAACTAAATGTTGTATAAAACAAACACTTTCGAGGGCATTCGTCCTCATCGTCGGTGACTGGGTGACCATCATTAATTTTCAGTTAGATATTGAAAAAGTTTATTAGATAACTCGGGTAACTCAATGCACACATACTACTTGATTGGGATTAAATTCCAGAAGTTTTAGTCATGAAGACAAATGAGTGCGAAGTAACTTTAATTACCAACTATAGTCAATCATTTGTGAGTAACAGCTGTTTATTACATGGGCATTGCATTCCATTTCACTATGAAATCCTAAATAACTCAACATATAAAGGGGGTATGACATGTTTATCATAGTTCTATGTCAGGTTTCCAAGCAAGAATTAAAATTGAAGCTTTAAAACACATTCATAAAAATCTGATTCATTTATTTTTATGTAGTTTCTACAAACTATACTTGCAAAAGATTGTGTTTTCTATCTTCATAATATTAATTGAGATACATTTTTACACAGATAGTTTCATTACATATTTTCAAAAAAAGTGTGTGTGTTTTGTTGTTTGTTTGTTCTTTAACGTAGCAGGTCATATCGCATGATGAATGAAATAGATGAAATGATGCTTAAATGAGCCAGTGGTCCCTAGAGCTTGGAGTTACTCGACATTAGTCTTTTCAGGATAAGGGAAAACCCTGGAAAGAACCTAATCCTGGTAACTCATCCAAACCAAGATTCGACCTCGCTACCACCTGAATGTGAGGCAAACATGTTATCCTCACACCATGGAGATGAGTGGAGGAAAAAAAAAAGTTGTTTGAAGGAAATCTACAGTTTATGTTTGACTAAGATTTTGTCCATTTCCTACGGTTTTCAAGTTATACAAAATTACAAAAAATTTACTCAGAATAAAGAGGACTTATCAGGCTATTTGTAGAAAATTCAAGTTATACATTTAAATATTTAAAACATAAGTCTTTTATCTGAATTATGTTTTGAGCAGATAAAAAGAAACCAAAACATTTGTCCAAGTAAAGAGTGTTTTATGATGGGAAGATTTTTTGTAAATCATGTTCCATTCTTCGAAGATCTGAACCTGAATAGAAAGTTTGGTATTTATCCATCTTTTCATGGGATGTTTTTTATGTAAAACCTGTCAACTGCAAAACTCCCTCTCCCCTTTTTTGAAAATTTTCCCTTAATTTTAAGGTCATTTGTATGCTTGAATACTTAATTGCCTGACCACAATAACATTTTCCCCATGGCACCTAGTGAAGCAGAGATATCCTGCTGATTTTAAACAAATCCAGCTGGCTTACCTGGCATTTTAGGGTGGCTTTTTACTTTCTCTACTACGTATAGTAGGTAGGGGAAGTATTGTATTCCACCCAAAAATTCGATACTGAGATTTCACCGGAAATACATGTTTTGAGACCCCCTGAATCCAAAAAAAGCATTTTTAGAAACGTCTGTATGTGTCTGTGAGTCTGTGAACAGCATAACTCAGAAACGAACAGTCGGATAAACACCAAACTTGGTATTTAGGTTCAGTATCTTCCAGAGATGCGACACGAAGGTTTTCAAGAAAATCCCCCCACCCCAGATTACCCTTTACATGGAACATTTTTCGAAAATTTTAATTTTCTCAAAAATGGCTCTAACGATTTTGATTAAAATATCATATGTTTAAGATATGTTCATGACAAATGAAATGTATATCTTTAATTTTCTGGAAATGTCTCCGGAAGTATTCTTCATATGAACGACTTTTGCATAACCGGTAAACCATAAGAGATAGACAAAATGTTACTACACAAAAAAATGTGGATCGCATTAAAATACACAATTTATGTCATACATTTTTTTTTGTTGAGTGAACCATTTTCAAGATATTGCTTGTTATTCCCTTAAATTTTTCAATACTTATTTCCTTAAATGGGAATTCGTTATTCATTTTTTTGTTTTGGAAATGCAAAGAGTTATAATCTGTGGGAAAGGGAATGGTGCTGCACCTAGCAACCAGCTATTAAGAGATATGTATGTGCTTAAAGGCTACTGTATTTCTATATTGCCCTTGTAAATATATGTTCCCCTTACATCTACAAGAAAATTAGCAATAAGATAGAGTCTGCAAATGTTTATCTCGATTAACATGAAGTAGATGGAGAATAGCGTTTGTAAAAATAGTTGTACAAGAGTAGAGAAAGTCATGTGAGTGTAACACATCAGATTTTTAAAACTGGAATGGCGATTTAATTTAATTTACCTTATCTTCTTGGGGAAATTATTCAAAATGTACAATGAACTAAAGTTCTTGAAATGTACAGCCTGTAAGTAAAGTTATTTTAGTGGTGAAAGAAATTTCCAAATGATCTAGGAATTATTTGATCACAAGAGAGCAAATTTTAAGCTTTTAGTAACTTGGAAAGGTAGAATCAGAGGACTGACAAGTTCAATATCATAGCCTGGATTTTAGCCATGGATCTCCTGGTTGCTCTAATCAACTGAGCTACCATGGCAATATGCCAGTAGGACATTAAATTTCCCAACTGACTCACATTTTTCCCAGCAGCTAGTTGGTTAGAGTAACTGAGCAGAACCAGGAGATTCGTGGTTCAAATTCCTGCTAAGGCATTGAAATATTCAGTCATTGATTCTACCTTTCCAACCTTGTCCTACACAGGACTTGTGTGGAAAAACAACTAATTCAATTGATTAACCTGATAGTTGGTTAAACTATTTTGCCCAGGATTTAGAGTACTTATGGTATTGTAAGGTGCCATTGGGTTATGTCATCTCAATATAATTTGATATCTTGTTGTTTACTGGGAAAAATGCAAGTCAGCTGGGAATTTAATGTCATACTGGCTTGTTTCCATGGTAGCTCAGTTGGTTCTCCATTGAACCAGGACAGAGATCCATGGTTCAAATCTCGGTTATTTGAAAATCCCTAATTTTCAGTCATCTGATTATACCTTTCCAACCTTGTGTGAAAATACAATTAACTCGATTGACCTGATATTTGGTTAAACTAAGAAGCCTGTGATTTAAAAGTACTTATGATATTGTAAGTCGCTATTCGTGTATGCCATCTCAAAATAATTTGAGATCTTGTGGTTTACAGAAAAATGTGAGTCAGTTGGGGAATTTAAAGTCACACTGGCATGTTGCCTGGTTATACATATTAACCAAACGGTAAGCATGAGATCTGTGATTCAGATCCTAGATATGGCATTAAATTTTTTAGTCGTCTGATTCTACCTTTCCAACCTTGTCCTACACACGGCTTTTGTGGAAAAACAATTCAATTTTAGTACCTTCTCTTTCATCCTATAGTTAACGTGAAGGTCCACAGTATTCACATAATCCTTGACATCAGTATTCTTCAAAACATGAGTGAAACTGGAGAATTGAAGCTTCCATATCTCCAGGTCACCAATTCAAAGATTTTGAAAATAGCAAAGTCAAAAAAGTAATCTCTGCTAATAGTAAATGTTAATAAAGTAATTTCTAGGAATGACACTTTGTCCCAGTTTGCCACAAGGTTCACTGGTACTGGAGTATAGAGCACCTGTGTTTATAGGTAGGTGAGAACAGTCCACCGACACTCGTTCTCCGACAGGGTGTCTACTAGTACTGGAAAATACCTGAATTTCTTTTACATACTGGATATACTGAAATTGAACTGGTATGTGTGGTTACATACTGGAAAAATTTGGATGAAATATCCGTATAATATGTAAATACTGTTGTAAGTTATTGTTTTGAATGGTAACTATTTTTCCATAAATTTAACTATTCTACCACGAAGAGAAGATATCGGATTCCATTAAAAAATTTGATATTGAAATTTCACCAGAAATACATGTTTTGAGCCCCTCAAACCCTCCCACCTCAAAAAAAAAATCAGTTTTTAGAAAAAGGTATAAATATGTATGTGTGTGAATAGCATAACTCAAAAATGAAATGTTGCTTATATACCAAACATGCTGTTTAAGGAACAGATTTTCTTGAAAATCTTGCACCTAAACTACCCTCTAGATGGAACATTTATCTAAATTTTATTTTCTGAAGAATGTCGTAACGATTTGGATTAAAATGTTATGTATTAAAGACATTTACATGACAAAATGTATATATTCAATTTTCTAGGAATTGTGAAATTCTCTTCATTCGGAAGGAAATTTATATAATCTTGCATAGCTGCTAAATGTTAAATAATAGAGAAAATGTTTCCATAAAAAATGTAGATGTTTTTAAAATGCTTCCTCTCCCCCTCCCCACACACACTGATGTAAAAACCTAAGGACGCGATGGGTAAAGTAACGTAACAAATGAACTATTTGGTGCCAGTAGATGAAGATGCGTGAGCATGTTGCCAGAGGTCTCATACATACACAGAAAGCTGGATGTCACATGGCGTGAGTGTAGCTAGCCTATAGTGCCAAATGGGTCTGGTCCCGTAACACGGTGCAGTTGACAAAACAGGACAAGACGGTGTGGCAATTAGCGAGCTGTTACGGTGCACTGTAGTGGTGTTCTTCATTGCAACATGGCCCGTAGACACCTTTTGGATGACTTCACACGGGGAAGAATCATCGGGAAACTGGAAGAAGGGCGAAGTGTGACGAGTGTTGCTCAGGAGTTTGGAATTGCTCACAGCATTGTTTCATATGCATGGGGAACCTTCCAAACCACAGGCACTGCTGTCCCAAGGAGAGGTGGTCTTCGACCACGCTCAACTACAGCAGCAGATGACCGCTACATTGTGCAACAGGCAAGAAAGAATCCATGCCAAACAGCGGGTGCAATTGCAACCACATGTAACAGGACAACTAGGCACGCAATCTCACGATGCACAGTGGCACGGCGACTACACAGAGGTGGTCTCTCTGCCCGACTGCCAGCACATTGTGTTCCATTGACATATGCACATCGGTGGTACCGTTTGTGATGGTCCCAAGAGCATCAAAATTGGACCAACAAGGAATGGGGTCACGTGCTCTTCTCGGATGAGAGCAGATTCAGTCTAAGTAGAGATTCTCGACATACCCTCATCTGGCAAGAGTTGGGAACACGTAATGAACCCAGGAACATCCTTGAATATGATCATTTTGGTGGTCCAGGTGTTATGGTTTGGGGAGGCATAATGTTGCGTGGGTGCACCGACCTCCAAATCTGGTCAATGTTATGGTAATACTGTACTCCTTCCCTATGCGCATCTTTTCAGGGGTGCAGTCGGCCCTGACTTCATTTTTATGGATGACAATGCGCGGCCGCATCGAACGGCGCAGATGGAGGATCTCTTGGAACGAGAGGATATTCGGCGAATGGACTGGCCTGCCCGTTCTCCGATTTAAATCCAATCGAACACATGTCGGATGCTTTGGGGAGACGCATTGCAGCACATCCACTAGCACCAACCATTCAACAGTTGTCAACAGCGCTGGTGGAGGAATGCAATGCCCTACCATAACTGCTTACCAACCTTGTGGCCAACATAGGAGCACAATGCAGAGCATGCATTGCTGTCCGCGGTGATCATACACCCTTTTAAGCACAATGTATCTTTCTGTAAATCTAGAGAGCCATCATAAGGCGTATTGACTTTAGTGTAGCTTATGGTCTATGAATAAAAGTGGCATTTCTGTTCATTTCATTCCATGTTTCGTTTAGTTGCCTACTGTAGCATACAGTAGTAGTTCCCTCTATGTATGATTCAAGTTTCATCAAGCTATGTTACTTGGCAGTGTCACAGCATGCAAAGGTTACTTTCGTCCTTAGATTTTGTATACCAGTGTATGTGTGTGTGTGTGTGTGTGTATATATATATATATATACATATAAAATAACGCTTTGGGGGGCATCAGCCATTTCTGAGATATCCATTATTATGGTTGTGAATATAACACGAGGCTTTTTGCTTTCTCTACCACGTACCTAGTAGGTAGAGAAGGTATTGCATTTCACCCAAAAATTTGATATTGAGATTTCAGTTTTGAGGCCTTCTGTGTCCAAACAAAGCATTATCAGAAATATGTGTTTGTGTGAACAACATTACTCGAAAACAAAAAGTCTGATAAATTCCAAGCTTGATATTCAGGTTAAGCTATCTTCCAAAGAGCAACACCTAGATTTCAAGAAAATCCCCCCAACCCAAACCAGCCTTTACATGGAAACCTTTTTGAAATTTTTTAGTTTATAAAAAAATGGCTTACATGGTTTTGATTAAAATACATTTGAAAGGTACTTACATGACCAACAATAATATATATATATATATATAAATTTTCTGGAAATAACCTATGAAGTCGAAGGATTTTTGTATAATGTATAACTGGTAAACATTAGGACCTCTTTACAAAACAATTTATTTCAGATAAGTTTTTTTTTATGGTATGAGCCATTTCTGAGATATGCGTTATTAAAGGCTTGAATTGTTCATTACCTAGTCATTCTGTTAAACTCCTGTCAACATTTAGTTGTTTCTCAAGATTGCACGGAAACAGTATTGAATTTTAAGGCCAGCGTATAGCGTCCTGTTCTTAAACATTTGATTATCACTGTTCCCTTTGTATCTATAATAGAATGTATATTGTAGCTATTTCTGCAAGGACTTATTTGGATTAAAATGAATAGATATAAAATTAAGCTTTAGTAAGTTTATTTTATATACCCACTAATAAACAATAGGGATTAGAGAAAATTGTTTTTATGTATCACATCAGATTTTTGTCTGTGCAATCATTTGTTAACATCTGTTGCAACAAATTAGTAGAGGTTAGATTTTCTACACATTTCTCTGTTTCATGCTGCCCTTTCTTTAAGTTTCCTTAATGTCTGTATTGTTTGGTCCTGATTCATGTGTATCTTCTTGAATTTACTTGAAAGTAATTTGGAGGTTGTGGAAAAAAGCATCTCTAGTTTGAGCTGCGCAATATTGTTGAATACCCGTATTTTCATACAAGTAAATATATTCTGGAATGTGTGAGGCCTTGTGATATATTGTTACCATCACAAATTCTAACCTTGACAGCTTTACCAACTCTGTCTGACAGATAACTCAGGTTGATCCAGATTTGTGGAGAAATGGTTGGAACTAATGGCGTGGTAAAGATTTTTTATTACAAGTCCAAAAATCCAATCTCACATTAAACAATGGTGCCACATTCTGTGCCAGTAATTACTTATTTAACTGGGATTCTTTCTGAACTACTTTTGATCGTTGAAACAATATATTGCAAATATGGAGTGACAAGATACTTTGCTTCAGTAAACCGAAAGCCCAATCATAAGAAAACTTTAAGTGACCTACAGAGGATGATAAAAAATAAATTGATCCTGGCTACAGGGTGGTAGTTACATTTGTTGAGCCATGTCAAAGGAATAGTGACAGGAACCATAATAAGAACAAAGTGACTGGTGCAGAAGGGGTGTTATATATTTTCAGAGCTTACCTACTTTCTTTTATTGTAATGACCTTCTGCCATTACCTTTCCTAAGTGACCTCTCATTTCATTCGTAAAACAATATAAAACATCAATGTAAATGGGCAATGCAATTTTAAAAAAAATAGATATGTATATAACAATTTTTAAAGGGGTTTAAACAGTTATTGCATATATAAAAAACCAACTGCCCAATATATGCAGTGATACATCTAATTCCATTTTTCACACATTTTTTAGCATACTAGTCCATCAAGCAGTTACAGGTTCAAGCTAGCATATGACACTAGAATTTGAAAATTGTTTTCATCTTGAAAAGCCAAAAACTTTGCCCTCCAGTAAAAATATTTGCAACTTATTTTGTGGATTCCTTAGCAGAGTTACATAAGTAAAAGTTATTGTATGTGTGTTCCACATCTCCCAAACAATGGGACGAATTTAAACTAAACTTGCTCACTTATTACTTGCTACCTTATCAAAAATACTGTGTGGGGTTATACATTCTAGTAGTACATCCCTTAGTGGAAGACATAAGGGATCAAAACCTTAAAAAGTGAAGAAGTGGAATACTTTGGGTCACTTTCCTCCCAAATAATTGCATTAGTTTCAATAAAACTTGGCTTTATTATTCTGACACCAATGGAAAAAATGTTGTAGAGGTTGCACTACTCTTAAGGGTGCGAATGAGAGGTTAGAACGTTAAAATTTGAGTAAAGATCGCTATCAAATCCATAGGTTTTGGTGGTGCTAATCGTCAAAGCCCATATTTAAGACCCTTTACAAGAAGAGTGAAGAATATGCTAGAACATTCTAGATTTTTAATTAAGTTCATTATCAATGTATAAGAAATGCATGAAGAGAGAAAATTGTGACCAGTGTAACAATAGAAACTACTCAAGTGATATTTACAAGCAATAACAGGAAAATGTTTCGGTGGTTAGAGACAATGTCAGAAATTGTTGAAGTGCTTTGGGAGTAATGAATCTATATATCTGACAGTTTCATATCTATTTGTTGGACATACACATTGGAATTTTTATGCCCTTAATGCGAAAAGTGTGGAGCCTATATGTTATTAAATAATTAGAGAACCTAAGTGAAAATTTTAACATTTCATCTACTGCACTAATGTAAAAATGTCTCAGCCATTTGGATAATCTTTTCACCCCTAAAAATGTTTTGTAGGTTATACATTTTTAGTATTTGGAAGATTGTTGGAGGGAGGCTAAGATCAGAAATGCATTATCAGGCAATTCCATTTCTGTGAATATCAGTGAATTTTTGTCCATTATTATGAACAGCACTAGAGCTTTATGAAATTACAGTTCCAAGAGGAATAGGTAGAATTTTTTATAAGTCTTCTAGGTCATTGTACAGTAATTTCATAGAGTTTAAAGAGTCATGTTGAGCATCTTGAATGGCAGCTAGTAATAAACACAGCTCCATATTATGGTTGTGGGAACAAATAAAACCAGTAGAGATGTAATACACATTTGAATACTGCTGCATTTTAGTGTAATAACATGATAGAATTCTGGAATTTTAAACCTTCAAAGCAGTAAACACGCTCCGAAGCAGTCCAATCAGGTTGCCATTTTCTTTCACAGTGCACCATGGCTTTCATGATGCCAGTATAGCCAAGTAACCACCAACTTAAAATACATCCACGCTAGGAAAACTGCCCTTGGTTACTAGACTATACTGCACAGAAGAACAATTTATAAGGGACTGTCTTCATTTTCTGACTTCTCCAGACGTTCAAAATGAACAGATTCAAGTTATATTGATATTTTGTTTCACCTGCTTCAGAATAAAATTACTTTGTATAAATATTTTATATGCCCTGCACTGTGGACTAGAGCGTGGAGCTCTGGTTTGATTCACCCATGGGGATGTGGATTTTAAGTCCGGTTATAGGACCGGTGCCCACTCAGCATCATCTAAAAAGTGAGGAGCTGCAATAGAGAGTGGTCCTGACTGAGCCTACTTTTGGCTGAGGAAGGTGTGGTGCTGGCCACATCACCTTCCCAGATGGGTTGGATTTTATGAAATATGAATTTCAGAAAATTGACCAATAAGCAATTTTTTTAATTGTTGCTAGGAAATAGAAGTTTACAGGCAGTTAAATTGAGATTACTATATTAATCATAATAATCAGTTCACTTCTGCTACAAAGTACTGGAAGACAAGTATCCCCCATTCAAATGTTTGTATCATTGGAACCGGGTGTACAATGAATAATACATAATATACTTTACCAAATGTTCTGTTATGAATAGTATTCTGACCTACAATATACTTTTTATGTAACAGAAAGATAAAGATCGTTCAACTTCGCAAGAAGTCAACGGTGCGTATTAAAATGAGTCGTCCGCATCGAACTTGTGCAATAATAGCTTTGAGTGTAATGCAAATGTATGGGATTGACAATATTATATAGCACAATAATAAAAGTGCCCCTTAGCAGGGCGGAACACGGACTACCAAGGTAATGCTGCAGGAACCTTTGTCTGTCTGACGTCTGAAAATGTTTACGCGAAGATCTACACGAAACACCTCCATGCATCGGACATCGTCTGCTCCTCTCAGGTAAGCATGCCGTTTCACTAATTAATTGTAACCCCTTTAGGTGGCCTCGAGCCATGGTATAATAAATCTTATATTTTTTTAGGCTTATGGATACTATGTAAATGTTTAGGACCATGCTGAACATGCACTTTGGATGCTAGGCATCTTTAAAGACCTTCCTTCAGTCCGGGACTTCCTGTGAGAGTTGCTCTACCCATTGACGAGACGCGTGATCTTCTGCCACCTGTGAGATCACGCATTCCTTTGAGATCCCTTTTTTCGAGTGGAGGAGAAAATAAATTAATCACTTACCCCAGTCCCTATGAGAGTCCGGACTGAGAGTGTGGGACTCGCCAATATTCGGCATACCCACTAAAAACTACTCCACCGGATGGATGTCATGTGTGGGGATGAGGCAGTAACGCAGTATGCACCTAAGTGTTCAAGGTGATGGTGTATTGGCCGACCGCAAGGGCCTAAGTCGGGTGAAGGAAGGTACCAGGACGCAAGCATGACCGAGGCCCTACCTGCGCCCTTGGGAATTAGGGAGTGAGCTGTGAAGGAGAATTGTGAGTGAAGGTGTTGGAAGGCAAGCTGGACTAAGCCCAGCTCACGGCCAATCCAAATTCTCTATGGTGAAGTCTAGTGGTAGTGCCTTGGGTACCGAGCGCCGCCTGGGGAAGCTGCGTCCGGCCTCTCTGGTTGATAAGCAGTCTGTTGGCTATGTAGTTTCTTCATGAAGAGCGAAAGCTCATCCTTGAAGACATTGGTTAGTGTTGTTCTGAGTTCAGCCAAGTGATTGGTGAACTCCGTAGTGGTTGGCGTAGCATGTAAGTGTAGTCGGTCGAATTGTTGTTTCGAATGCATTTCCTGGAGCGTCTCGCGGTCCTCCTCAATTTCGGTTAGTACCTCCTCCAAGGAAGCCAGCTTGGTGGGATGTTGAGTAGCTCCGCCTGTACATCCTCCAGCTTTTGCAGGATTTCAGGCGAAGGTTGTGTGTAGATGATAGCTGCGACGGTTTCATTCTTGTCTCCATCTGCAGAAGGCCCGTTCTCCATGACGCGGTCATGCGGCAGTGACAACTGCTGCTGCCGTGCAGGTACCTTGGCCTTCTGCTGCGACGGTGATGAACGGCTGTGTGGATGTAGCAGACAACAATCTTGTCCGGTGAAGTGGTCGTGTCTCCAGCTGGTTGCACAGAAGCGGCGGCGACGGGTTAGATAGTTCTATGACTCCAACATTTCGTATCCTAGTAGGATCTTACTTATAAATTCTTTTTAATCACACCGAAATTGAAATTAGCTGTTGTCTTAAAGCGAAAATTGTCCGTCAATAACGAAATTTTTTCAAAACGGTTTAGTGTGGTTTCTAAGATCTCCCACGTTCTCTGTGCAAAGTAGTAGGTTAGTGTATAGGTATGGATATCCCTAACCCTGCTGCTAAAGAATTCAAACAGTAAAATTCAAAACACAATTATTAGTCCGTACCTCAAACCTCCTCCTCAAGTCGGGGAATCTTGACGACTTGTGGCATTTATTCTGTTAGTGTGGGCGAAATGTCCCAGTACATCTGTATTTAATTCTTCCTCCCTTCCAAAACAAATTTGTGTGGAAATACTTCCTAGTACGTTAGTATGTCTTCCTTCATTTAGTCTTCAGAGAATGGTTTTAATCTAATTGGCACTGCCAAAGTTTCGCCTTAATGATGCCAGGTAAAAAGAAGCGTAGCTAAGCTGGTGCACCGCACCGGGGCCTTCAAAGTCCGCTAAATCTCCAATAAATTTGGGGTTCCTGTTGAAAAAGTTTTTGAAGCTATGTCGCGGTAAAAGGGTTTGTAACAAGTTACAGGTCAACCGAATATTAAATTAGGTAAAGTCATGCCTTATTAATGGTGCAATTTATGTGAGAGAAATATTTAAAAATCAAATAATATACTAGCAGGACAGTGAAGGGGGGGAGGATTCACAGCGCGTCGTTTGTGTCGTCAGTAACTTTACGCACTTCGCAGTGTTTCTTTTTATTGCTTTAAATTGTCCTTTTAAAAATTGTTTCGCATTTACTACAATAATGCCTACCAGTGACATAGTTAATTAAAAAAATACTTTTATTTATGGGCGGCGCCGTGGCCGAGTGGTTAGACCGCTCGCCTCCCACCGAGGCGGCCCGGGTTCAATCCCAGGGACCTGCATGTGGGATTTGTGGTGGACGAAGCGGCGTCTGGGCGGGTTTTCTCCGGTTTTCCTCGCTATTCATTCCACCAACTGCTCCATCATCACCTTTCCTTTCATCCATTTCACCAACATTTCGTTTCATCTACTTCCTTCATACCATCCCATCCTGGTTGCTCTGTCTGATCCATGAGTCTCTGCTCCTCGACGGGCCTCTGACCCCAGGCACCCGCTTGTAAGTCCTGGGGGTGTAAGTCCTACATAAGAGGAGGGTAAACAGATAATGAATGAAAAGTTTTATTTATGGATGCTCCTTAACTACTACGGTTCTTAGCGTCCCATTCTTTGTATATTGGGCGTGAAAAACGCAGATTTTGCTTAGAGGCCTCTATCAGGCTTGAGGTTCTTTCCATGCTGTAAATCTACGACACGGCACCACCGTCTTTACTTCCCTTCCGAATGAAGCTATGCTAAGGATTTTGAAGTGACCTTGTTGAATAGCTATTTTAATTTTATAAGCAGTTGATTTCATTTATTCGTGCAAGATCAAGTGATTTATATTTTGAAGAAAAAAAAAACATTACATTCTCTACCACGCACCTTATCTATAGAAGGTACTGCACTCCACCCAAAACTTCGATAACGACATTTCGCCGGAAATACGTGTTTTGAGGTTCCCTGCATACAAAAGATCATTTTTTAGAAAAATGTCTGTGTGCATCTATGAACAGCATAACTCAAAAACAAAAGGTCGGATCAACATTATATTTGGTACTTAAGTTCAGTACCTCCCAAAGACGTGACATGAAGATTTTCAAGAAAATCCTCCTACCCCAAACTATTATTTACTTGGAAAATTTTCCGAATTTTTTTATTTAAAAAAATGCTCTAACGATTTTGATTAAAATACAACATAAAGATATTTACATGGCAAATAAAATGTATATCTTGGAATAGCTTTTGAAGTTGTCTTCATACGGAAGGACTATTGGATAATCTTGTATAATTGGTTAGAGACAGACGAGAACGTAATATACAAGAAATGTAGATCTCTTAAAACACATAGTTTATTTCAAATTACTCTTTTGGGGCATCGGTCCTTTCCGAGATATCCGTTATTAATAGTTCAAGTTCTTCAATACTATGCCATTCTTTTAAGGCCCTGTCAACATTCAGTTGTTTCTCGCGATTCCATGGAGACAGTCTAAAATTTGAAGGCCATCATATGGCGTTTCTAGTTCTTAAAAATTTGGTTATCGATGTTCCCTTTGTATCTGTAACGAAATGTGTAATGTAGCTATTTCTGCAAAAGTTTATTTGGATTAAAATGAAGTAGATATAAAAATAAGCTTTAGTAAAGCTAGTATGTATACCCACTAAAAATAGAGGGTAGAGAAAGTCATGTGGATGTATCAAATCAAAATTTTTTCTTTTAATTTGATAAGATCTAAGTCGAAAATAACACCTGTTCTGATGCTATTGATCTTATTATAGCGATAAACGAGTGCCAGACTTTCAGACAAATAGAAACCTAAATCAAGCAATTAACATCCTCATGATACCATTATTCCATTGCCTTGCAAAACCAAGTATTGTGTATGCACCTATGGTTAAATTTGTGTTTGTATGATGCCTATACGAGTAAGATTTGAAACTTCTGAATTCACGTTTGGTAATTGTAGTTAGGAGCCTCCAAGGACCTACTGTCCATTCCAAACCAGAGTTCCCTATGATGTAAACAGAAGCACGTGCTTCTGCTTGTCACGAACCCAAGAACACACTCTTACGCCAACGTAAATAGTTCCTTAATACATGTATTCTATTATGAAATATTAGAGCAGTAAAGGTATAGAACTGCACATTTTATTACAGTTATCATAAGAACTCATCATTAAAGGTAATGGATATATACTAGCTGTTAAGAGATTACAAAATATTATTTTCGTCTGCTGTTGCACTAACGCCGAAAGCATCTTGCTTGTTAATACCAACCGTATGCATGACTGTCACTCTGTTACATATAAGTGAAATGCAGCAATGAATTCCCAGAGGTGCTATCTGAGTACCGAATAAACACTTTGCGTAACACAGGAAATATGATAAGCGAACAGTGATTCATAATACGCTATCACACGTATGTCAGCTCAGGTCAAATCTTGTGATTTAGTCAGTTGGTATTTGAGCTCACATGACAGAAGAAGGTCCGTGTAGTGCGAATAAACTGTTCAAACACAAAAGAGGGAAACAGTTAAAAAGTGGCGAAAAAGAAAAAACAATACTTCATATATTCAACTCATTATTAGAAAAATACCCGACACTTGCATTAGTGCATATTGCGAAACTAATATCGGATTTTACAGGCGTTTCAGTGAGAAGTGCAACTAAAGCGAGCGAGGAATATAAACAGACGTAATAGAACATAGAAGAGGATAATATGTGGGAACTTTTGTGCGTCAGTGTTGTAGAATTGTGAATAAGCTTGTCATTATTTTGGAGAGTAGTTCTGATTCCGATATGTCAGCTGAGTCACCTTCGGAGGATTCGGATTTGGGTGTTGCATTTTTGCCCGAGGATTGTGATTAACGCAAATAAAATGTTCATTGCCGCATACTTATAAAATCGATTGTTACCTCGGGTTGCATTTTGAACTATGATTCTCACACAGGGCGCGTTTTTATGGATATAAACAGTGTTCAACAAGCACGTGAGAGGAGAACAAACTGTCATTAGGGACGGGGATTGCGAACTACTTTCGCGCGGATAATACAAAGAGTTTGTTTTCAGTGAAAGGCACTCTGGTTTGGAATGGAAAGTAGCTACTTCATTGCACATAATGATTATTCGCAACGAGTTACATTAGATGGAGAGCGTTCCGCAGTAGATCTTTGTTGTAAAAAGCGAGGGTTGTATTTAACTGTCGTCATATTGATGAATGGTAAACAGTGAAGATGTGGTATCTCCGCACCATGGAATGAGATAGCATACTCTAAAATAAAGTTAAATATGGATGTTCGTTCTGTCGCATATGGATGTACTAATTCAAATACTAGTTAATTAACTTCTCATCAAGACTAAAAAAATCTTAAGTGCTACACTCACATGACTTTCTCTACTCTTGTACAAACTATTTTTACAAACGTTTATTCTCCATATGCTTCATGTTAATCGAGATATCGAGATGTCAATCTTATTGCTAATTTTCTTATAGATGCAAGGGGAATATGGTAAGTTATAAGCGATAGTCAAATCTTTTAGGCGTTGGTTGCTATGTGGCGCATTCCAATCTATTTACATGTCCATGACATAAAAAAATCTGATGTGTTACACTCACTTGCCTTTCACTACTCTTGTACAAACTATTTATACAAACGCTTATTCTCCATCTACATCATGATAATCCAGATAACCATTTGCAGACTCTATCTTATTGTGAATTTTCTTGTAGGTGTAAGGGGAATATATATTTGCAAGCGTAGTATCGAAATACAGTAGCCTTTAAGCATATACATATGTCTTAATAGCTGGTTGCTAGGTGCAGCACCATTCCCTTTGCCACAGATTAATACTCTTTGTATATACAAAACAAAACAAATATGAATAACGAATTCCCATTTCAGAAAATTATTGAAAAACTTAAGGGCTTAACAAGCAATATCTCGAAAATGGTTCACTCAACAACAAAAATGTATATGGCATAAATTGTGTATTATAGCCCGATCTACATCTTTTGTGTAGTAAAATTTTGTCTATCTCTTATGGTTTACCAGTTTACCAAAAGTCGTTCACAATGAAGAATACTTTTGGAGACATTCCCAGAAAATTCAAGATATACATTTTATTTGCCATGAAAATATCTTAAACATATGATATTTTAATCAAAATCGTTAGAGCCATTTATGAGAAAATTAAAATTTTCGAAAAATGTTCCGTGTAAAGGGTATTCTGGGGTGGGGGATTTTCTTGGAAACCTTTGTGTCGCATCTCTGGAAGGTACTAAACCTAAATACCAAGTTTGGTGTTTATCCGACTGTTCGTTTCTGAGCTATGCTGTTCACAGACAGACACACACACAGACACACACACGAACAAGTTTCCAAAAATGCTTTTTTTGTATTCAGGGGATCTCAAAACATGTATTTCCGGTGAAATCTCGGTATCGAATTTTTGGGTGGAATACAATACTTCCCCTACTTACTATACGTAGTAGAGAAAGTAAAAATGAATAACGAATTCCCATTTGATAAAATAAGTATTGAAAAATTTAAGGGAATAACAAGCAATATCTCGCAAACGTTTCACTCAACAAAAGAAATGTGTATGACATAATTTGTGTATTTTAACGCGATCTACATTTTTCATGTAGTAAAATTTTGTCTATCTCTTATGGTTTACCAGTTTACCAAAAGTCGTTCACAATGAAGAATACTTTTGGAGACATTCCCAGGAAATTCAAGATATACATTTTATTTGTCATAAAAATATCTTAAACATATGCTATTTTAATCAAAATCGTTAGAGCCATTTTTGAGAAAATTAAAATGTTCGAAAAATCTGCCATGTAAAGGGTAATCTGGGGTGGGGGAATTTTCTTGAAAACCTTCGTGTCGCATCCTTGGAAGATACTGAACCTAAATACCAAGTTTGGTGTTTATCCGACTGTTCGTTTCTGAGTTATGCTGTTCACAGACAGACACACAGACACATACACAGACATGTTTCCAAAAATGCTTTTTTGTATTCAGGGGGTCTCAAAACATGTATTTCCGGTGAAATCTCGGTATCGAATTTTTGGGTGGAATACAATACTTCACCTACTTACTATACGTAGTAGAGAAAGTAATAAAATTACGTTAGAGTTCAAATGATGTTGAAAAATCTCCTTCTAACAGCTTAACTACACGTAGTTGTATCACAAATTGAAGAGCAATCTGGAAATTTCGCCCCAAGTCGTGCATTACTGGGTAAATCCTGTCGGCTGGTACTCGTGTCCGAGTCGGAGGATCGGGTTCGATCGCTCTCTCCATTAGAAAGAGACAGGCAGTGTCATTGCTGGATCTGTCTACTTTTGCACGACTTCCGCAAGGACTAACTGCCTATATTGCCAGTATAGGGAAGCTTTAACTTTAGCCTCTCTCCGCATCTCTCCAATTCTGAGCGCGGTGATAATCTAGTTGTTGCACAAGTTGTGCACTTCTGACTCATTCATACGTACATTTAATGGACCTTTTTAAAAGAAAAATTGCGTCTTATATCATAATTCATGACATGCAAAGGTGGAATGGTGTTATTCTTTCTTCATTTCTAAAATATAATTAAATTAAAATTACTCTCACAAATAATTGCGAGAAAAATTTGATCGTTCTGCAACACTACAACATAACCAGCGGCCGCCACTGCTATAACGTTGAAACATGCTTCATCAGTCACCAGCACCTCCGTCGAAAAATTAGTATTACGCAGACACTGCTCTTTCAGCCATTGGCAGAATGCTACTCTAGGACGTTGGACGTTACACTCTTTGGATATGATATGGGTGAAGTAGTTGTTCCCTCAATGTTCTGTGAACAGTCCAATTTGATACACCAACACCACTTACAAAACTACTTGCAATCCTCTTCTGTCATGCAAAATTGCTTCCTCCATTTGCAGTACCGCATTCGAGCGCTGTGGACCTCAGTTTTCGGGATGCGGAATTATACTTCTCGACTCTCGTACTCGCTGACCTACTGCAGTAAATGATAGTGGAATTGGAATCTCCTGTTAGGAAACTTATCCCTATACAAGCGGTGGGCTTCACGCGCATTGCACTGAGTTTTGCTATACGAGCAGCATATCCAGATATTCTTGGCCTGAAAACACTGCCACAACTCTGAATGATCTGTTTCTAATCGCGTAGACATTCAGTGCCTTTATAAACACTTGGTGCAGCTAACGAGATAGGTAGATAGTTGTGTCAACATGCCTGACCTTCCTCTATGAACACACGCCATTTTCACGCAGTTGCCAAGCGTACCCCCAGGAATTTAGTTCAACCGACACACGGAAAACCAATTATGTAACATATATTTGTAGCTAAACAACTTGTTTTGGCAGTACACGGTAAAAACATTAATCATTCACCTTTTGAAGCTCTACCTAACTATGCTAACTTCAGGCGTAAAAGACAAGGATGTTGAAATAGTGTCAATCAAACTGTCGACACTTTTATTACTTTCTCTACTACCTATAGTAAGTAGGGGAAGTATTATATTCCACCCAAAAATTCGATACCGAGATTTCACCGGAAATACATATTTTGAGACCCCTGAATCCAAAAAATCTGATGTGTTACACTTACGTGACTTTCTCTACTCTTGTGCAAATTATTTTTACAAACGCTTATTCTCCATCTGCTTCATGTTAATCGAGATAAACATTTGCAGAGTCTATCTTATTGCTAATTTTCTTGTAGATGTAAGGGGAATATATATTTACAAGGACAATATAGAAATACAGTAGCCTTTAAGCATATACATATCTCTTAATAGCTGGTTGCTAGGTGCAGCACCATTCCCTTTGCCACAGATTAATACTCTTTGCATATCAAAGACAAAAAATTGAATAACGAATTCCCTTTTAAGAAAATAAGTATTGAAAAATTTAAGAGAATAACAAGCAATATCTCGAAAATGGTTCACTCAACAAAAAAAATATATATGACATAAATTGTGTATTTTAACGCGATGTACATTTTTGTGTAGTAAAATTTTCTCTATCTCTTATGGTTTACCGGTTATGCAAAAGTCGTTCACAATGAAGAACACTTTTGGAGACATTCCCGGAAAATTCAAGATATAAGTTTTATTTGTCATTAAAATATCTTTAACATATGATATTTTAATCAAAATCGTTAGAGAAGTTTTTGAGAAAATTAAAATTTTCCAAAAATCTTCCATGTAAGGGGTATCATGGGGTGGGGGGATTTTCTTGAAACCCTTCGTGTCGCATCCCTGAAAGATACTGAACCTAAATACCAAGTTTGGTGTTTATCCGACTGTTCGTTTCTGAGTTACACTGTTCACAGACAGACACACGGACAGACAGACACACAGACAGACAGACACACACACAGACACACACGCGGACATGTTTCCAAAAATGCTTTTTCTGGATTCAGGGGATCTCAAAACATGTATTTCCGGTGAAATATCGGTATCGAATTTTTGAGTGGAATACAATACTTCCCCTACTTACTATACGTAGTAGAGAAAGTAAAAAAGCATTTTTGGAAACATGTCCGTGTGTGTGTGTCTGTGTATCTGTCTGTAAACAGCATAACTCAGAAACGAACAGTCGGATAAACACCAAACTTGGTATTTAGGTTCGATATCTTCCAGAAATGCGACACGAAGGTTTTCAAGAAAATCCCCCCACCCCAGATTACCCTTTACATGGAACATTTTTCGAAAAGTTTAATTTTCTCAAAAATGGCTCTAACGATTTTGATTAAAATATCATGTGTTTACGATATTTTCATGACAAATAAAATGTATATCTTGAATTTTCTGGAAACGTCTCCAAAAGTATTCTTCATTGTGAACGACTTTTGCATAACTGGTAAACCATAAGAGATAGGCAAAGGTTTACTACATAAAAATCTGATGTGTTACACTCACATGACTTTCTCTACTCTTGTACAAACTCTTTCTACAAACGCTTATTCTCCATATGCTTCATGTTAATCGAGATATCGAGATGTCAATCTTATTGGTAATTTTCTTGTAGATGCAAGGGGAATATGGTAGCTTTTAAGCGAAAGTCAAATATTTTAACGCTGGTTGCTATGTGGCGCATTCCATTATCTTTGCATGTCCAGGACAAAAAAATGAATAACGAATTTGAGAAAAAGTATAAGTATTGGAAAATTTAAGGAAATAACAAGCAATATCTCGAAAACGGTTCACTCAACAAAAGAAATGTATATTTAATAAGTTGTGTATTTTAACGCGATCTACATTTTTGTGTAGTAAAATTTTGTCTATCTCTTATGGTTTACCAGTTATGCAAAAGACGTTCACAATGAAGAATACTCTTGGAGACATTCCCAGAAATTTCGAGATATACATTTCATTTCTCATGACATTATCTTAAACATATGATATTTTAATCAAAATCGTTAGTCATTTTTGAGAAAATTAAAATTTTCGAAAAATGTTCCATGTAAAGGGTAGTCTGGGGTAGGGGGATTTTCTTGAAAATCTTCGTGTCGCATCTCTGGAAGATACTGAACGTAAATACCAAGTTTGGTGTTTATCCGACTGTTAGTTTTGAGTTATGCTGTTCACAGACACACACACGGACATGTTTCCAAAAATGCTTTTTTTTTGGATTCAGGAGGTCTCAAAACATGTATTTCCGATGAAATCTCGGTATCGAATTTTTGGGTGGAATGCAATACTTCCCCTACTTACTATACGTAGTAGAGAAAGTAAAAATGTAGATCGCGTTAAAATACACAATTTATGTTATATACGTTTTTTGTTGAGTGAACCATTTTCGAGATATTGCTTGTTATTCCCTTAAATTTTTCAATACTTGTTTTCTCAAATGGGAATTCGTTATTCATTTTTGCTTTCTCTACTACGTTTTGTCTTGGATATGCAAAGAGTATTAATCTGTGGCAAAGGAAATGGTGCTGCACCTAGCAACAAGCTATTAAGAGATATGTATGTCCTTAAAGGCTACTGTATTTCCAAATTGCCCTTGTAAATACATATTCCCCTTACATCTACAAGAAACTTAGCAATAAGATAGAGTCTGCAAATGTTTATCTCGGTTAACATGAAGTAGATGGAGAATAAGCGCGTGAAAAATAGTTTGTACAAGAGTAGAGAAAGTCATGTGAGTGTAACACATCAGATTTTTTATTTATGAAACAATTCGCCAGAGAGAAAAATTTGATGTGTTACACTCACATGCTTTCTCTACTCTTGTACAAACTATTTTTACAAACGCTTATTCTCCATCTACTTCATGTTAATCGAGATAAACATTTACAGACTCTATCTTATTGCTAATTTTCTTGTAGATGTAAGGGGAATATATATTTACAAGGGCAATGTAGAAAAACAGTAGCCTTTAAGCACATACATATCTCTTAATAGCTGGTTGCTAGGTGCAGGACCATTCCCTTTACCACAGATTATAACTCTTTGCATTTCCAAGACAAAAAATCTGATGTGTTACACTCACATGACTTTCTCTACTCTTGTACAATCTATTTTTACAAACGCCTATTCTCCATATGCTTCATATTAATCGAGATATCGAGATGTCAATCTTATTTGTAATTTTCTTGTAGATGCAAGGGGAATATGGTAGCTTTTAAGCGATAGTCAAATATTTTATCGCTGGTTGCTATGTGGCGCATTCCATTCTCTTTGCATGTCCAGGACATAAAAAAATGAATAACGAATTTGAGAAAAAGTATAAGTATTGGAAAATTTAAGGAAATAACAAGCAATATCTCGAAAACGGCTCACTCAACAACAAAAATGTATATGATATTAGTCGTGTATTTTAACGCGATCTACATTTTTTGTGTAGTAAGATTTTGTCTATCTCTTATGGTTTACCAGTTATGCAAAAGTCGTTCATAATGAAGAATACTTTTGGAGACATTCCCAGAAATTTCGAGATATACATTTCATTTCTCATGACATTATCTTAAACATATGATATTTTCATCAAAATCGTTGGAGCCATTTTTGAGAAAATTAAAATTTTCGAAAAATGTTCCATGTAAAGGGTAGTCTGGGGTGGGGGGATTTTCTTGAAAACCTTCGTGTCGCATCTCTGGAAGATACTGAACGTAAATACCAAGTTTGGTGTTTATCCGAATGTTAGTTTTTGAGTTATGCTGTTCACAGACACACACACAGACACACACACAGACACACACACGGACATGTTTCCAAAAATGCTTTTTACTTTCTCTACTACGTACAGTAAGTAGGGGAAGTATTGCATTCCACCCAAAAATTCGATACCGAGATTTCACCGGAAATACATGTTTTGAGACCTCCTGAATCCAAAAAAAGCATTTTTGGAAACATGTCCGTGTGTGTGTCTGTGTGTGTGTGTGTCTGTGTGTGTGTGTGTCTGTGTGTCTGTGTGTGTGTGAACAGCATAACTCAAAAACGAACAGTCGGATAAACACCAAACTTGGTATTTAGGTTCAGTATCTTCCAGAGATGCGACACGAAGGTTTTCAAGAAAATCCCCCCACCCCAGACTACCCTTTACATGGAACATTTTTCGAAAATTTTAATTTTCTCAAAAATGGCTCTAACGATTTTGATGAAAATATCATATGTTTAAGATAATATCATGAGAAATGAAATGTATATCTCGAATTTTCTGGGAATGTCTCCAAAAGTATTCTTCATTCTGAACGACTTTTGCATAACTGGTAAACTATAAGAGATAGACAAAATTTTACTACACAAAAAATATAGATCGCGTTAAAATACACAACTTATGTCATATACATTTCTTTTGTTGAGTGAACCGTTTTCGAGATATTGCTTGTTATTTCCTTAAATTTTGCAATACTTATACTTTTTCTCAAATTCGTTATTCATTTTTTTGTCCTGGACATGCAAAGAGAATGGAATGCGCCACATAGCAACCAGCGTTAAAATATTTGACTATCGCTTAAAAGCTACCATATTCCCCTTGCATCTACAAGAAAATTACCAATAAGATTGACATTTCGATATCTCGATTAACATGAAGCATATGGAGAATAGGCGTTTGTAAAATTAGATTGTACAAGAGTAGAGAAAGTCATGTGAGTGTAACACATCAGATTTTTTTGGATTAAGGAGGTCTCAAAACATGTATTTCCGGTGAAATATCGGTATCGAATTTTTGGGTGGAATGCAATACTTCCCCTACTTACTATACGTAGTAGAGAAAGTAAAAAAGCATTTTTGGAAACATGTCCGTGTGTGTGTGTCTGTGTATCTGTCTGTAAACAGCATAACTCAGAAACGAACAGTCGGATAAACACCAAACTTGGTATTTAGGTTCGATATCTTCCAGAAATGCGACACGAAGGTTTTCAAGAAAATCCCCCCACCCCAGATTACCCTTTACATGGAACATTTTTCGAAAAGTTTAATTTTCTCAAAAATGGCTCTAACGATTTTGATTAAAATATCATGTGTTTACGATATTTTCATGACAAATAAAATGTATATCTTGAATTTTCTGGAAACGTCTCCAAAAGTATTCTTCATTGTGAACGACTTTTGCATAACTGGTAAACCATAAGAGATAGGCAAAGGTTTACTACATAAAAATCTGATGTGTTACACTCACATGACTTTCTCTACTCTTGTACAAACTCTTTCTACAAACGCTTATTCTCCATATGCTTCATGTTAATCGAGATATCGAGATGTCAATCTTATTGGTAATTTTCTTGTAGATGCAAGGGGAATATGGTAGCTTTTAAGCGAAAGTCAAATATTTTAACGCTGGTTGCTATGTGGCGCATTCCATTATCTTTGCATGTCCAGGACAAAAAAATGAATAACGAATTTGAGAAAAAGTATAAGTATTGGAAAATTTAAGGAAATAACAAGCAATATCTCGAAAACGGTTCACTCAACAAAAGAAATGTATATTTAATAAGTTGTGTATTTTAACGCGATCTACATTTTTGTGTAGTAAAATTTTGTCTATCTCTTATGGTTTACCAGTTATGCAAAAGACGTTCACAATGAAGAATACTCTTGGAGACATTCCCAGAAATTTCGAGATATACATTTCATTTCTCATGACATTATCTTAAACATATGATATTTTAATCAAAATCGTTAGTCATTTTTGAGAAAATTAAAATTTTCGAAAAATGTTCCATGTAAAGGGTAGTCTGGGGTGGGGGGATTTTCTTGAAAATCTTCGTGTCGCATCTCTGGAAGATACTGAACGTAAATACCAAGTTTGGTGTTTATCCGACTGTTAGTTTTGAGTTATGGTGTTCACAGACACACACACGGACATGTTTCCAAAAATGCTTTTTTTTGGATTCAGGAGGTCTCAAAACATGTATTTCCGATGAAATCTCGGTATCGAATTTTTGGGTGGAATGCAATACTTCCCCTACTTACTATACGTAGTAGAGAAAGTAAAAATGTAGATCGCGTTAAAATACACAATTTATGTTATATACGTTTTTTGTTGAGTGAACCATTTTCGAGATATTGCTTGTTATTCCCTTAAATTTTTCAATACTTGTTTTCTCAAATGGGAATTCGTTATTCATTTTTGCTTTCTCTACTACGTTTTGTCTTGGATATGCAAAGAGTATTAATCTGTGGCAAAGGAAATGGTGCTGCACCTAGCAACAAGCTATTAAGAGATATGTATGTCCTTAAAGGCTACTGTATTTCCAAATTGCCCTTGTAAATACATATTCCCCTTACATCTACAAGAAACTTAGCAATAAGATAGAGTCTGCAAATGTTTATCTCGGTTAACATGAAGTAGATGGAGAATAAGCGCGTGAAAAATAGTTTGTACAAGAGTAGAGAAAGTCATGTGAGTGTAACACATCAGATTTTTTATTTATGAAACAATTCGCCAGAGAGAAAAATTTGATGTGTTACACTCACATGCTTTCTCTACTCTTGTACAAACTATTTTTACAAACGCTTATTCTCCATCTACTTCATGTTAATCGAGATAAACATTTGCAGACTCTATCTTATTGCTAATTTTCTTGTAGATGTAAGGGGAATATATATTTACAAGGGCAATGTAGAAAAACAGTAGCCTTTAATCACATACATATCTCTTAATAGCTGGTTGCTAGGTGCAGCACCATTCCCTTTACCACAGATTATAACTCTTTGCATTTCCAAGACAAAAAATCTGATGTGTTACACTCACATGACTTTCTCTACTCTTGTACAAACTATTTTTACAAACGCTTATTCTCCATATGCTTCATGTTAATAGAGATATCGAGATGTCAATCTTATTGATAATTTTCTTGTAGATGCAAGGGGAATATGGTAGGTTTTAAGCGAAAGTCAAATATTTTAACGCTGGTTGCTATGTGGCGCATTCCATTCTCTTTGCATGTCCAGGACATAAAAAAATGAATAACGAATTTGAGAAAAAGTATAAGTATTGGAAAATTTAAGGGAATAACAAGCAATATCTCGCAAACGTTTCACTCAACAAAAGAAATGTGTATGACATAATTTGTGTATTTTAACGCGATCTACATTTTTCATGTAGTAAAATTTTGTCTATCTCTTATGGTTTACCAGTTATGAAAAAGTCGTTCATAATGAAGAATACTTTTGGAGACATTCCCAGAAAATTCGAGATATACATTTTATTTGTCATGACAATATCTTAAACATATGATATTTTAATCAAAATCGTTAGAGCCGTTTTTGAGAAAATTAAAATTTTCGAAAAATGTTCCATGTAAAGGGTAGTCTGGGGTGGGGGGATTTTCTTGAAAACCTTCGTGTCGTATCTCTGAAGGACACTGAACCTAAATACCAAGTTTGGTGTTTATCCGACTCTTCGTTTTTGAGTTATGCTGTTCACAGACACACAGACAGACACACACACGGACATGTTTCCAAAAATGCTTTTTTTGGATTCAGTGAGTCTCAAAACATGTATTTCTGGTGAAATCTCGGTATCGAAATTTTGGGTGGAATACAATACTTCCCCTACTTACTATACGTAGTAGAGAAAGTAAAAAGTGAATAACGAATTCCCATTTGAGAAAATAAGTATTGAAAAATTTAAGGGAATAACAAGTAATATCTCGAAAATGGTTCACTCAACAAAAAATGTATATGAAATAAATTGAGTATTTTAACGCGATCTACATTTTTGGTGTAGTAAAATCTTGTCTATCGCTTATGGTTTACCAGTTATGCAAAAGTCGTTCACAATAAAGAATATTTTTGGAGACATTCCCAGGAAATTCAAGATATACATTTTATTTGTCATAAAAATATCTTAAACATATGATATTTTAATCGAAATCGTTAGAGCAATTTTTTAGAAAATTAAAATTTTCGAAAAATCTTCCATGTAAAGGGTACTCTGGGGTGGGGAGATTTTCTTGAAAACCTTCGTGTCGCATCCTTGGAAGATACTGAACCTAAATACCAAGTGTGGTGTTTATCCGACTGTTTGTTTTTGAGTTATGCTGTTCACAGACAGGCGCACACACACACACACACACATACAGACAAGCACACACGGACATGTTTCCAAAAATGCTTTTTTTGATTCAGGGGTCTCAAAACATGTATTCCCGGTGAAATCTCGGTATCGAAATTTTGGGTGGAATACAATATTTCCCCTACTTACTATACGTAGTAGAGAAAGTAAAAATGGAAGACGAAGTAATGTTTCAGTTTAGCATCAAGAAACCACCCTTTACGTTTATGCAGTCGTGCATAACACCTTGTATATGGACGGACGGAAGTATGCATCTATCCAATTGGGAAAAAACGCTCCTCATATTTTAAGAAGAAACAGTTTTGCAAAATAATACAGTACCAAATAATATGCATGTTAGCTTATTCAAGTTCCATATTTATTACTAAGGGCATATGCCGGGTAATTTATGTACATATGTTGAAGTTTCCGTTATAATAAAATCGAAGGTTTGAGAATTATAAGTGGACTATCCGCCATTTTTTCGAAATGCGGTTTTATTTAACTCTTATATTGTTTAAGGCGGTAAATTTAAATCTACAATTGTTTTTACTTTTAACCCATCTTAATACTATAAATAAGAAATGAAGTTTGAGAATACTGAGTTTGCCGAGTATTATAGTGGAACTGTCGACCATTTTGGATGCATTTTCTAAGAATTATAGGTGGGCTTTTACTCAGTCTGTCTAAGGGAAGCCGCCTCTCGTACTACATGACTCAAATAAGATGGCTGCTCTGCATAGTTCTAATTAGTGTTTAAATTGTGCTTTAATCAAAGCTTTGTAATATTTTGCTTCAGATAAGTTGGGTTAATTAAAACGTTTACAGCTAAACTGTTGTTCAGAATTGTATCTATGTTATTAGTAATAAAATGTTATCCATATAATGGAATTGTATTGCTTATTTTTACATTATCTGTTTTATATGTTTATGTTTATATGGTGTATGAAACTATAATACAAGGAATACATTATACCATATGTGTAACACTTTATTTTGCTTACTTTTTCCTTTACAGAGAAGTGTTACCAAATACATCTTGAAATACACACCACAGTACCAATTCCAGTAATTGAAATAACACAGTCAGGAATGTTATCTACAGGGATTGGTAAGTTCTAACTTTTCACTTTCGTTTCTGTTTTTCCTGCAATTTGCAATAAATAAAGCACTATATTTAGTTTTATATAGTAGAAGCTCTCCAGATTATGTCTAATGCACAGTGTCTATTTGTGGTTACAGGTGGTGTCTGCAATACTGAAGTAAACACCACTAGAATTTCAAACTCCGCCAGCGACAGTAAAAATGCAGGACGAGCTTCAACTGAAGATTTCAGTTCAGGCAAGAAGGGCGCCGTAACCTTCAACAATGGAAACAGAAACTAGAAATGAAAAAAAAATTGAAGGGTATTCACCAACCACGGAGCGATTTTCTTGCGAAAACTATATATGTATATCATATTACTCGTATGGATGCTATTTTAAAATATCAAATAGAGAAGCAATTTTTAGCGATTAAAGCACTAGAAGTATATCAGCAATTGAATTTGCATTTAATGGGACTTATATAAAATGGAGGAGGAGAAGAAAAAAAAGAAGAATGGTCGTATTTCTAGTGCTGATAGTTGGAAAGAGCAATAAAGGTATGAGTTCAATATAAATAAAACGGTGTTTCTATTAAAGTTTGCATGAAAACTTGTTAACACTTTTCTGCAAGTATAAACGCAGACTCGAGAAACTGCAGAGAACAATAAAAGCTAGCGATTCAAGCCTAGCTCTGAACAAAAGAGTAAAAGACGTAAAAAGGTAATGTCTGATGCAAGAAGAGGTGAAGTTAGGCAGCATATTTGTAAGCTCCCGAGCGATCAAAGTCATTACTCTAGAGTATGTAACCAAAACAGGATATACCTGTTTTCAACATTAAATCTAAGATGTTCTCCTTATATTTAAAGGATACTGAAGCAAAGCCAGTAAAGGAGTGGCTGTGATAGGGATATAGTCTTGCCTGAATTTAATTTAATTTTGATAACCTTCCAGTGATAAATGCACAACATACAATAAACTGATATCACCTCTCACATGCCCCGATCTAACTGTTTATCAGCGAGAGAAACTTCTCAAACAAAAATAACTCAATATGAGTAAATCGATGCTGCATACGAACATTTGCAAGCAGATGTTAAAGACTCAAAACGATTTGGCGTATTAACATTCGACACGCAGCAGAGCTTGCCAGTTCCATGCTTGAGCCATTCACAAGCCGCCTACCAAAGACAGTTATGGGTGTACAATGAAGGTGTACACGTGTACTCCAGTGAGGAAGTTTTCATGGTTGTTTGGGTAGAGGGTCAAGCAAAACGAGTATCGAACGAGGTGTATTCTGCTCTCCTGGTAGTTATGAAACTCGAAAAACACACAGTCCTGTCAGTTCGCGAATTAGTCTTAAGGCGTTATGGCTGCACAGACAAGAAAAAACAGTTCTTTATATTGGAGAAGTAGAATCAGACTGTAAAATGCAACGCCATAGCTGGGATTTGAACTACAGAAGATCTGGTTCCGTCTGGTTGCTCTAACCAACTGAGCTATCATGGCAACATACCGACGCGACATTTAATTCCCCAACTGATATGCATTTCCCCCCGCAAACCACAAGGAAATCTCTTTACCTCAGCAAGCTATATAATAATACAATGAAATCATTCCAAAAGCATATTAAATATAAGGTGATCATTTTTTCCTCTACTGAGTAATATCTATAGACGTGAGTGTAGACAAATGTTTAAACTCAAAAGTGAGAATGGTGAAATTATGTAGCTGTTCATAAGAATATTAGTATTTCCCTACAAACCTAGGGTGGTTTAATTAATTTGGAACTAATGCATTTGATCTGAAGCTGGAACCTAATATCAACATTGGCAGTTGTCTATCTGAGAAAAGTGCACATGAAAGCTTCTTAGATGTGTCACATCCCCAAAAGATAATTTGTGTGTGGAGCGAAAAGAACTTCGTGGACCCTTATGATTAGTTATGATTTTAAAAATATTTTAATACATTTATAAAATAATTTTGTTATTACTAGCATTAATTCCTATATCATGCATGGTCAATTATGTATGTACTTGGTCGTAATATTAAGCCACTTCTTAAAATTGTTAATGAATGCTTCTTCAATTTGTATTAGTACTCTCCAGTGACGCCACTGCCATGCTATAGGAACAAAACAATATGAGGCAAAAATGAATAAACAAGTCTGGAGTTGTCATTTTAAAAATATTGCAGCTTAGTCGTGTCTTTTTCATGATAATCTTTAATTCTAGTCACATTATTTTAATTGTTTGAGACTAAAGGCACTAAATGTAGACCTCCACAAATTTATGTCTATATCCCGTCTCACGCTTAAAGAATAGTACAGGTTAAATCGGACGCATTGTTGCTACATGTACTATATGCATAGGGGTGAAACATGTATTGGAGAAGTGGAAACCAAGGGCACTAACTCCCCACATGAACACGGTGTGTCACTAGTTGTACTTTTGCGGGAAAGGTGAATTTTCTGATTGGTTGTTTCAAGTTTCGAAATTCGTAACGAACTAAATGGCAGGCACGAAGAAAGGGACCATCTTGGATTTTTATAGCTGGAAGTTTTCGTCCGAAGGTTTTTCAACAGGAACAAAGCAGAGACGGTAATCATACATTTACGCTATTTCTGATTGAATGTATATTTGTTGTAATATTGGTATTTTCTATTAACTTCAGTGATATTCATAGAATGAGGTAGAAAACTTTGATAGGTTATTGTGTGTTGCACATTTTATATAAAATTAATTTTCAGATACATTGAGCCGTCCAGACAGAGGGGATACGCCTACGATTTACATTCCTCCCAGTGATGTGGTTCGAGTCCCGAATGGTGACAGAATCTGAAGGTATGTTATTAAGTTTGAGCAAGTTATTAAGTTTCCAGCATTACAGTGCTGGATGAAAGGTTAAGTTTTTAAGAGCTTCTTAGTGTTGCTGAACTTTATATTGTCCTGATTTACTTTTCAGATATTGTGAGTCATCCAGACAGTGGAATATACGATTAATTTTCTTGTTTGCACTTCATAATTGATGGGTGGAGATCACAGCCAAAAGTAGGTAAGGTAAAATCAACCTTAATGCAAATTAATTAGCATGTTACTGTGCTAATATTCAAACACATAGATGCAGATCATGCGAGTGATACTCGTGTATAATTAAAAAATGTAGGATTATTGGTGGACTGACACACTAACTGCAAGGATAGCATGCCAGTGATACTATACTTCTTTTAAGACAGTGCCCAAATGAAATTTTTTAATACAGAAGGAAGAAATATATTTGATATCATTCACAAATATTTCAGTAATTTACCCTCTTTTGGGCATTTTTATCTAACTGCCACTACGTCCTTTTTTGAACTGGGCATGGTGTATGAAAATAGAAATTCTGGTAGCTTTTTTGACAATTAATGTCCCTGTAATCTGTTAGTACAGATGCTCAAAAGCATTTGTTTCCAAGAATAACTGAAGTGTTTGCTTTGAGTGAAATTAGCAGCTTCAGTATGTGTTCTGAGGCTTTGAAATTCCAAAGTGGTTTCAATCTTTCGTGTCTGTTTTCTACCATTTAAACTTTGTAGCAATTTTGATGATACAAAATCCTTCCCTTAAATATACATAGTGCAGTAGTAATTAAGTTGCAGGATATTATAAGAAATGTATGCGCATTTAAACGATCATGTTGTTTTTGTGCAAAAATCAAAGGTTTTGAAGTAATGGGCATTTAATATTTTTTAAATGTATTGAAGCCTTTTAAGTTAACACATATGATAAACATGAAGTTAATCACGATATATGATGAATCATTTGCAGAATACTTATAAAAATAGCTTACTGTGAGTAGAGAAAGTCTTAGATGGCAGAGCAGTGGTATGGCAAGTTAAAGATTGCTGGTTTGAATCCCAGGCATGGCATTGATTTTTTTATCTGATTGTATATACTCATCCACTATTCTGTATATGCAAACAACCCATGGCTCTTTTCAGTGAAGGTTCCATGAATCTTTTCAATGAATTGGATCTTTTGAATGATCCCTTGATCTGTTATTTATAGTGAACATTTTAACACACTGAGTATTTTAAACGCTTTTCATATACAGCGCATTGCATCCGAGATACTATGGGAGGTTAGGTTTTTTTTATATAACCTTAGGTTTCTGAATTTATGGAAGATTAGCATTAGGTTAGTTATATATATAAGCTTAGTTTTCTGAATTCACAGATGGTTAGTATTTTTTTTACTGAAAAGTGTTTAAAAGTTCACTATAAATAACAGTTCGAAGGATCCTTCAAAAGATCTGATTCATTGAACATTCAATGAAAAGATCCATGTATCCTTTGCGTATACTGAATTTTATTTTGTTCAAGTAACACAAAGTGGTGGTGGTTTTACAATAAAAGTATTATTTCCTTCTCATTTAGCACTTTATCAACCAAACTTTTTTGCCACTTTTTAACGGTTTCCCAGTTTTGTGTTAAAACAGCTTATTCACACTACGCACTTCTTCCTTTGTCATGACAACTCAAACACTAACTGATAAAATCGAAGATTTGAGCTGAGCTGAGCATATGATTGCTAGCATATTATGAATGACTGTTTGCTTATCATATATCCTGTATTATGCAAAGAGTTTATTTGGTACTCAGATAGCACAGCTGCGAATTCATTGCTGCATTTCTCATATAGGCAAGAGAATAAAAGACATCCATACAGTTGGTAATTAACAAAAAGATACTCTTTGATTGTTAATGCAATAGCAGGTAGAATTAAGAAAATCATATTTTGTAATCTCTTAACAGTTGTTATATATCCATTACCTTTAAGAATGAGTTCTTACGATAACCGCAATAAAATGTGTAGTTCCATTCCTTTCCTACTCCAATATTTCATGATGCAATACGTTTAATGAACTATTTACATTGGCGTAAGCGTAGTGCTTAGTTTCATGACAAGAGGAAGCATATGCTTTGTTTACATAAGAGAGAACTCTGGTTTACAGTGGATAGTGTGTAATATAATCACAAGGTGTTTGTAACCACAAATTTTTCCTTAATGTAAGTAATTTCTCATTTCAGAAACCTACTTTTAAGGGTAGTTTAAACATGTGTTCTATTTAATTCTAGGATATACACAATGGAAAGTTGGAGTTAAGTTGTGGCTATTTGTGTCCAGTGATGGTGCTTCAAGTCAGAGCACAGAGAGTGACAATGACATTAAGTGTTAAATGGTGTGGTGAAACTTGCTAATGACATTTATTGCACTGCTAATAGCGATTTAGTGAATGACAAACAATAGCTACACTGAATTAATTGTTCTTTCACACAAGCCGTGTGTTGGACAGGGTTGGAAAGGTAGAATCAGGTGACTGAAAAATTCAATGCCATCCCGGCTATGGCATTGAATTTTTCAGTCACCTGATTCTACCTTTCCAATAGCTACACTGTTGCATATAATGTGTGCAGAAGTTTCTTTGTAGGAAATGGAGTTAAGTTATTCATGTCAATTTGTATTGCGCTATCTAAGAGTAGAATAAAATAACAAGTGTCAAACATGTGTTATTCTTCCAATTTTCCTGTCAAATTCCACATCTTACTGTTGGTTGGTTGCAAGTTCAAACAAACCATGGAGGCAGTTTAAGTGCAAAAGATTTTACTATGAAGCATGCAGAAGAAATTATTGCAAGGTGCTTGATCTCATTCTCTCTCAAAAATTTAAATGTGACCATTATGTATTATGACATAGAAACATGCAGCAACCACTATTAACCTCAATAATATTATATAAAAAGCAATGTATGTGCCGACTATTGGATAATTTAAATAAGTTACACAGGAATAAACAGTTGTGTTTTTCATACTAGCCTAGCTGTGAGGTGTTCAGCTGATCATAATTGTGGTCTAATATTGTATTGCTACAGATGACAGTGACAAGTTATTTTATGTGAGCTTTAATCGACTTCTTTAAAAAGAAATTTGAATAACTCAAAGTGCAATTACGATTATTGAAGCTCACGTAATTAACTTTGTACGTTATCAGTAGTGATACAGTATTAGAACATATGATCAGTTGAGCAGACAGCTAGGTGGGTATGAAAAATACAGCTGTAGTAGCTACGAGTGACGTCATCATCCGAGAGTACGATTTTTCATAGTTTAGTTCCATCCCCGATCACTACTCACGCTGCGATCGCCTTCGTGTTTCCACCAATTTAACACTAGGGTAGCACTTCTTATACTTTGGTGTTCTGTGACTATATGTACGCTAGTAACTTTGGCTCTCAGTTGCCATCGGTCTACCATTTTAATGTCATCTTGTGAATGAGACATCATGAAATAGTGAAATATCCCCACTACTACTTAAGGCTATTGTAAGACATTTAATTCTCACCTGCACTTTATCTCCCCCGTTTATATTTCAGTACTTCGAAATACAACTTTAGAGGCATAAAAATATATATCATATAAGAAATGAGGAGACACAAAATGATAAAAGCTTGGTAGGGCATTATTAATGTTTACACATAACAAAATTACATTCAACCTGGGTGGAATGTATTCGAACAGCAAAAAATGAACGACATGCCGAAATCCGCTTTGTTTGATTCCATCATATTGCGTTAATCTAGCGTATTTTTGTTTTCCCCGTCCTTTTTGCTTTTCTGATTTGGCGTCCTTAGAGGTCCTTTCATTCATTCATTCCTTTGTTTTTTTATTTTACACGTTACTGTTTCTGAACACCTGGTAGCCTTAGTGTCTTGTTTTACTACCTTACTCCTAATAGTTTGCTGTTCATTTCGTCTTAGGAACGGCACGGTAGCAGGTTGGCACGGCGCATAGTGTATATCGACTTCAGTGGGGAGGGGTGGGGATACACGTTAGAGCGTGTATTCGCCTGAAGTGCAGGTTTGCACGTGCACCGCTTTAATCCTGTATTGGGCAGTTTCTTGTAGTTTTCTTGATTTTCGTATAGTTAGAGTGTGGCTGTCGTCTTTTGGTAAGTGTGATTTTTTCTCTTTTGTATTCGTGCGTGGATCTGTGAGTCACAGAAAGGGGCGCGGCCCCCAAGGGGGTGCCAAGCCGTACCATGGCGGCGGCAGAGGAGACTATTTTGTGTGAAACGCCGTGTGTAGGAATGGAGACGGAGGTGATCACTAGCACGCCGATAATCTCTCAGGTTCAAAGTGCGGAACAATTACACCCGGCCAATGTGCCTATGATGGAGCACCAGTCAAATGGGGAGGTGATAGCACCACCACGTGTTGCTTCGGATACGAATCCACCACAGCCACCCTTAAGATACATGCACACGCATGCAGGACCTTATTTTGTGCTTGTGCTTGGTAATAGCCAAAATATAAGGGATTTTCACCCCTTAAAGCTCGGTAAATGGCTGTTTTTACACGCCAAAGGAGTTACGCATAGCAACAAATCGGGGTTTAACCAACTTGAAGTACATTTTGCCTCGGCACAGGGAGCGAATGATTTCTTAGATTCAGATTTTGATTCGATACACGATACCCGATCATACATACCTTCCTATAACCTTTTTGTATCAGGAGTGGTACGGGGAATAGATATAGGCGTGGATCTCGACGAGATTCGCACTCATCTTAGCATGACTGCACAAATACCAGTGCACCATATCATGCGATTTAATCGCCGAGCACAGTTAGATGGGGAAACCCAATATATTCCTACGCGTTCACTGAAAATCACGTTTCGCACGCAAACTTTACCCTCCCATATATATCTCTATTATCAAAGGTTTCAGGTGGACCGATACAGTGCGCGGGTAGTCGTTTGCACTAATTGTGGGAAATTCCACCATAGGGCCAAATTTTGTAAAAATAAACCACGTTGTCTCAAATGTGGACAAGACCATTTGGATGCGCAACCTGATTGTCTTACGGATAGATTGCGATGCATCAATTGCAAACAGGAACACCTACCCACGGAGACGGAGAAATGCCCGGCATTTCATTTGGAAACACAAATAACGCAGACCATTGCGTCTCTACCAGTGTCACGGTATGAAGCCCGCCAAATGGCGACAGGACGAATATCCTATGCCGAGGCTCTACGTACACCTAGTGTTCCATCACCTAGGACACATACGGGGGAAATTTCGCCCACTATACCACAGATGACAACTCCCGTACCGGGTGCCATGATGGCGCCACAGGGACTGGGGCGTACAGGGGTTAATGGCTCTAATAAACGTAAATGTATGGCGTCTAGTACTCCTACGACCCCGAGGTGGGTACAGGAGCGCTGGGCACCACACGGCAGGTGGCCCGAGGGGGCGCAGGCAGCTACTAGTAGGAACAGAGACACATACGAGCTGGGGAGAGATGGTGGTGGGAGACCCACACCTTCGACTTTACCTCGGGAGAACCCGACAACATGGTTTGCTGACATGGGTAGGGATGACAATGTGTTAGCTCCGGGAGGAGTACAGCTTACACCACAGACACGTGAGCCCACGGGGATGCCCGGGGTCAGTATGCAACTCAGGACACTCTTTGTAAAATTGTGCATGATGGCACCGGACTACGTTTTACACACCCTCCAGGGGCTGCAGCATCAGCTGCATTTATAAACTTAAGCGTCTTAACGTATGGATGTGCAGCCAACCGTTTACTACTGGAATGCGCGTAGTGTGACTTCAAAGAAGGCGGAACTCCAAACATATTTAGCCCGGGTCCGTCCCTGGGTTGTGATTATCGTGGAGACCTGGTTACGGGAAGGGCAGGCATTTCGACTCCCAGGTTACAACATTTATAGAACGGACAGACAAGCTCCGGGTGGGGGTGTGGCTATTTGTGTCGCAGACAACTTATGCGTATATAATTGGAGGACGGGCATTCGGTTCCCACCGCACCTCGAGGCGGTTCGGGTCGTGCTGGGGGAACTCACTGTCGTCGGTGTTTACACCTCGGGCGCTCGATTCACACTACGAGAGTGGGAGATATTTCTTACCCCCCGTGATTCAAAGTACTTACTTGTAGGTGACTTCAATATTGGTAATTTCGCAACTCTCACACCGCAAAGGAGGCGATGTTTACCATTAGGACAACTGGCGATTAAACATAGATGGCAGATCCTTACGCAACATTTTACTACTCGGCAAGGATCGCTACAGCAGCTTGATTCATCGCCGGACATAATATTCGCTACGCCTGACGTGACACAAGAACTACGGGTATCCCGCCTTGACTACACCATGGGTAGCGACCACTACCCGTTCATCCTTTACACCGATAGTACCACAGGAGTGACACCGACGGACAGACGACTTCTCCGAACAGGTGACTTTGCGCCACATCAATTTCAGGTACAACTACAGGTTACCCGACTACTCCATGACACCGATGTCACTTATGAACACCTGGAGAATACCCTTACCGGATATCTCGATCACTTCCATCCTAAAACACCTAGACGTCCACGCAGAATACTAAGGCCGCCTTGGTGGACCCCAGAATGCGCCCGACTAGTGGCGGAGAAACGTTGGCTTTATGCTGACTATCACCGGGAACGTACTAGAGAGACCTTCTTGCTAGTGCGAGCTAAAGAAGCACACGTTCACCGTCGGTTCCGCCAGATTAAACGCGCGGCTTGGGCCACCTTTTGTAATTCGACTACTACCCGTACCCCTACAGGCCAGGTTTGGAAACGTCTTGCGTGGTTTACGAAAGCCAGACAATCCGCACCGGCACCGATATCGGGAAGTCCACGACTGCAGATGGAATTCTTGAGACATGTCACACCTGACTCAGCCCTGGATCCCCCCTTATCTCTTCCGGTTGATACTAATGTATCCGACCCATTATTTCGACCGATTACCGGAACTGATGTCCGCAGCGTCGTGATTGGAAGATCAGATAAATCTACTCCGGGACTTGACGATATTACGTATCGACATTTGAAGGCTTTGCCTACCAGATGGTACACTTTGCTTGCGAATGCCTTTACTTCCATCCTCCGTACTGGGGTACTATCACTGTCTTGGCGCGAGGTAATTATCTATCCAATCTTAAAACCGGGTAGCGCGGGATTGACCGCTGCAGACTATCGCCCCATTGGCATGCTCCCTACTCTACGCAAAACCTTTGAAAAATTACTACATGACCGTTTAAGCTTTTACTTGGAACGCTATAACTTATGGCCCGCCACACAATATGGATTTCGAAAGGGTCATGGCACCACATTCCGGTTATACATCCTTCTTACCGACATTAATATAGCCTTTCACACACACCGACAGGTGCTTGCACTTTTCCTTGATTTGTCTGCAGCGTATGACCATGTCCTTCTGCCGATGCTTATAGACCGTCTCCGTAAATATTCCATTCCATCTCGTATATGTGCGTTACTTTATGGCCTTTTTTACAATCGCCGTTACCACCTCGCGTCGTATTTTCATAATCCCCACACACGTACTACATCTCGCGGTTTGATACAGGGTTCGACACTAAGTCCTTTGTTATATTCTTTATACATTGGAGATATTCGATCCGAAGTGACAATCACTGCGCGTGTGGTACAATATGCGGACGACCTGGTGATATACACACCGATTCAACCGAATTCCGGGGGCGACTTTCGACTCTTTGAACTAGACTGCCTACGTGTTATGCGCTTTTTGGAATCCTTGGGTATGCGGGTTAACATCCGGAAAACGAAATTCCAGCATTTCCGTAGATCCACTAGACCTTCACCATTTGTACTCCACATACAGGACCACGATCTAAGCCCGACGCCGACGGTGAAATATCTAGGCCTCCATCTGCAACATAACCTCTCCACCTTATCACATTTTAAATTTCTTGTGACTGCTTTGAATCGTATCAAAAATGTATTCAGAGCCTTGGCGGCCCGGCATTGGGGCATGCATCCTCTCTTACTACTCCGACTTATACCACCATTGATACACGCTAGATTGGAATACGGACAACGTCTTGTACCACCATTATCGGGTGGAACTAGATGGACGCTGGACGCCTTTTTCTACCAACTGTATAACATCATCTTTCATATTCCGGGAAAACCGGCTAAATACCTCTCGCAACGACATTTCCCGCGATATCATTTGGAACAGCGGCTATTTGCACTCAGCATACACTTTATGGCTGACCTACTGACCCATTCTCATTCCCCATTGTTACCAAAACTTACCCGTCTATACGAACTACTATGCGCCAAACCCGAAGGGGTGGCGCATTTACCTTTACCACTGATACGCGCTCTTGCCTTATTCCGACAACGCACACAATATTATAGCACGCCGGTATACCCGGCGTATCTGCTGGACATCCCGGCCCACACACTCCCGAATTATGTACAAGTTGACACCCGAACATTCCATATTCCGTTTTCGGATTATAAGACATTATGGCACGCGTACCGCGAGGACCGGAAGATCGCTTGGAAGGACGATTCCCCACTCCTAATCTTCACAGACGGCTCCAAAACCCCGGATGGCACTAGAGCGGCGATCTATGTCGACACAACGTCCGAAACTTTTACATGGCGACTGGACGACGCTACTACTATTTATACGGCGGAGTCTATTGCACTCTACAGGGCTCTGAAGTACCTTCATGGTCATTTAGTACCACACTGTATTGTATTTACTGACTGCCGCAGTCTTTTGACGGTTCTGCAATGCCCGGTCCGGTGGCCCAAGGTTCCTATATATGAAGTGCTTATCCGGAATCTCTTGCATACTTTACCGGGGACGGTACACCTAGTTCTAACCTGGATACCGAGCCACGTAGGAATCCCGGGTAACGATTGTGTGGACGCAGCTGCGCGGGACGCAACGAGGAACCTGACGACCTGTGACCAGTTACGGACGCCTCCATCGGACATTGTAAGACATCTATTACGGGTGGTGCCCGATATGGGACAGACGCCGCATACAACTGTAGATCATCTAACTACATTTTTATCTAGTTATTCAAGACTACCTAATCGAGCGTTCTCGTGTTACTTTCGCCTTCTATTCCATGTAGCTTTGACTCCTGCGTATCTCTTTCGTATCGGTCTTCGAGATACGGACCTCTGCACCTGTGGTCATCGGGGTGATGTTAATCACCTTTTTTTTGAGTGGCCCCTTCACCAGGCTGCTACGGATGCTCTTTTTGCCAATTTACACGACATGGGTATCATGGGACCATACCATTTACCTTCGATTCTCCTGGCATTCTCCGGACATCTTTGTAGGGCTTTATTCAGATTCATCACACGCACTAAAATGAAGCTGTAGGCGATGGTGTCCCCACTCCACATTTTAAATACGGCGCCTGATATCCCTGCTGCTAACCGTTTTCCTGAGACGCAGTAGCTCACCTTTGGTGGAGCAGTAGCGTCTAAAAACAAGCCAACAACAACAACAACTACCTTACTAGCATTCACTTTACTTAATAATCCATCACCTTAATTATTATTTGGCGTTTCCTCTTACTTTACGAACTTTTCGTTTCTTGCTAGCTTCCCCCTCCATAATTATAACGATTTACCTAAAATGTTAAATAAATAACCTACATAACGTTTCTACCTTTCTACCTTTTGTTTTTTTAGTTACTGCATGATAAGCATAGAAACGGCAAACATCGGACTTTCTGAAAAGCTCGTTTTCTTTAGAAATTTGTGCCCACAGAAATCTACAAAGGCTCGGAACATGATATAATCTGATAAAGGAAAATATTCTGCATAGGATAATGTGTCCAAAGCTGAAAATTAAAAAACTGAATATTTACACTATGTTATTAGCAGCTTGCTACAGAGCGAGAGTAGAAAAGGACGAAGCTAATGACAATATGTATGCGTTAGAGACAGATGTCGCATTTACCTCCATACTGTGTTAAGTTTGAGAAAAGCTTTAGAAAACGTAAGCTACTTTTCCATTGCAACGTCGCAAGTGTGCGAATCTCTGTGACAATGGTAGTTAAAAGTTCTGATTATGGCAACGCGGTAATGGAGTGATATTAGTCAAAATAATGTTTTCTCATCAAGTAAAAGATTTAGAGTTTTCATAGAATATATATTATATTATGTACTATTTAAATTTGAAACGAACTTTTAGGGCTTCCGCTTGGAACTCAGAATACTTTTTATATGCTTAAGAGTAAACTACCTCTAGCACTACTTTTTTCGTGGCAAGAAGTGTTGGGAGTCAGCTGTTTATGAGTAAAAGCGTAATTCTCAGGATCGCGTAGTTAGTGTTAGTAAAATTCTGAACTGTGTGTGTTTCAGTATATGAGTATTAAATCATGAAGTTCCAATATAAAGAAGAACATCCTTTCGAAAAGAGGAAGGCCGAAGGTGAAAAAATCAGAAGGAAATACCCAGATCGAGTTCCTGTAAGTAACTTGAATATGTCAGACTGCAATGACGTTGTGCAATATAAAATCCAAAATGCATTCAGTTTAGTTATCAATTAACGGAGGAATAAACCTTATATATTCCTTGTATTTCTTTGAGTATTAATGATAATGCAAATATTAAAGCAGTTTTTTTCCCGCTGGATATGCATATTTTTACTATTTGTAAACGAATCGAATGAGCCCATTGTTCTACTGGTTTATCATGAAATCAAGCCATTAAACTGAAAAATACTCGCATTATCCGTAGGTTTAGTTAACAGAAATAAAGGGGAAAAAGCGATTCACTATTAAAATTATTGCTGCCATTGTTGATAAAGTGACCTTGATGATTGTGTTTATTTGCTACGTTTGCAGGTTTGCAGTTATCTATAGGTAGTGCGTTGTTATCCATTGTTCACACGTAACAAATATTTATTATTCGTAATGGTAGTAATTAAATAGGACAAAATTTTGGCTACAATTCAGATTGTGGTACAGAGTTTGTTCAGAACCTTTGTGAACAACGCTTTGGGATTATGATGTGAATTAATTTGAACATTTCTTATACCCATTGTCATATAATTATATGGTTGAGAAAGTATTATCAGGTGGTCATGTAGACTTCAAAACAGTGTCACCAATCACTCAACCCAATTTTATCCTACAGACAGTCTTCAGTTATAACATTAAACACTTGAACAGTTGGTGTGTTGGAAGAAATTGTCGACATTATGCTCTAGTTGTGTCCCGCACAGCGATGACGATGTATATTTCCAACAGATGTCACTCTATGCAAAACACTAGCTCAACAGATGTCACTCTGTCATACGCTTGAATAACACAATACTGCCAGCATATGAATAATTGATGCCACCAAAGCGCCACAACTACGACCACAGGGCGTAGCCGAGGGATATTATATAACCTTAGGTTTATGAATTCACGGAAGATTAGGTTAGGTTTTTTTTTTATTTATATAACCTCGCGCTTCTGAATTCACAGAAGTTTAGGTTACTTTTCTTTTAATATAAGCTTAGGCTTCTGATTTACTTTTATACATATAACCTTATTTAAATTTGTTACCAGTTGTTACATCAAAGCACACGTGCTTCGCTCGCATGCGTTCCTAAGCTTACATTTCTGGTTCACGGGAGTTTAGGTTAGGATTACTTCTTTTTATACAAGCTTATGTTTCTGAATTCAGGGAAGGTTAGCCTTAGGTTAGGTTTTTTTTTTATGTAAGCTTGCATTAACTATCTACCACTGTTACGCTAAAGCAACTTCTTTATTACACTGTTATTACAATGGAAATAACCTCTTAATGAAATATAATTTGACAAAAACTATTACAAACTTAAAACTTTGGTGCATATTCTTTTGCTGCTTTTAATTAGTGCATGGTGCAGCCAGTCTTTGAATGCGTTACGTTTTCTCAGCGGGAATAACACACGAAGAAAAGCAAGAAGAAGAAACACTACTAACAACAGCGCATCGCATTTCTGGTGGATTTTCATTTAGGTTGGCAGTTCCCACTATACATCTTCAACGAAAAAATGGCTACGTTTGTTTTGTTTCATACGCGATTCGCCTATATATCTAAAACACCATCCAGGGGCAGGTAGGTGGGCACAAGCTATTGAACAGAGCACATCTACTTCTAAACTCACTCACAAGGTAAATTATTCGCTTTTCTTTGGCTAATTTAAGCTACTTCGACAGGATGCAAGAGTAGCAGATTAGCGAAAATTGTGCTGCATGTCCTCTGAATACTTGCAAAAGTTTTTTATACAGTAGAAGTATGAATATAGAGTAAAGCAATAATTAAATAGTATAAATGATTACAAACAGCATTCTCATATTCACCCCTACCCCTTACTGTATATAAAACCATATAGTATCTGAAGATGCTGAAGTCCAAAGGAACAGTGTAAGGAACTGCAGTGAAACTTGCACAAAGCAGGTGATACAAATTCGTACATCCATAATGTGTACCAGTGTGTTGTTAAGCAAGTTAGTCATTATATGCAATGTAATGCCATCACCCAGTTCATGACCCAGAAACATGGTGTGTTACAAGATCTACATTTTACATAACCATCACCATTGTTTAAAAATATAGAACATGCTATAGTATATATTCATTAACATTTCATTGTAGTGTAGTGTACTTGCACAGATCTTACCTTCAGTGGCCGCTTGTATTTTGGGCTGCCCTACTGCCTGTTATTGATAAGATATAATGCTTGTAGCTTTAGTACGTACATATATACAGCATTTACCCTTAATAAAATTTTAGCTCCTTCAGGCTCTTTACAGCCACCATGATGGAACAAATACTTGTATTACCAAGCCTTTTACTAACACCAGGTCTGCTAAACAAATAGAATGTTTTTCTCCTCTCATGCCAACGTTCCAGTGGCTCCAGTAAAAAATTCAATTTGAATCCACTTCCAACAAAGAGTGTGTGTGTGTGTGTGTGCGTGTGCGTGTGCGCGTGCGCTGTCTCCCTTCTTCATCAATACAACAGTGAAGTCTACCTAGAACACACTGGCACACATCAAACACAGATTAATGTTGTCCAGATTGTGGAAGGGATCCTCAAAATAACCAGTCAGCTCTTCAAGAGTTTGTGGTTTCCTTCCATAGACTTCATCTTTAACCGTATCCCAAAAGAAGAAATCCATTTGGGTAATATATATTGGGGGATGTGGTGGGAATTCGTTTACAGCACAACATCCAAACACTCTTCCTTTGAAAAATGTATCAAGGTATGTCCTACAAGCTAATGAATAATGGGCAGGAGTTCTATTATGCTGGGAGTAGAGTTGATCATAGTTGTCCATATGCATAACGATTCCTGGTGTAACCTCTTGAAGTAGAGCCAAGTAATTGCCTCCAGTGAGATTTCCGTCAATAAAGTACGTCTCAATTATACCATGTGCCGATATTGCAGCCCACACATTTACACCGGATTGATTTGGCGGTTCCAAAACATGGCTTTCTGTGTACCAATAAGTACAGTTATGTCAGTTTACATGAACCGACAACTTGAATGTGGCCTCATCAGACTACAAAATTGCAAAGAAACGACATTCTGCTCTTAGTGTATCCCCCACAGCGATGAAAATGATGCATTATATGTCCAACAGATGTCACTCTGTTATACACTAGCTCAACAGATGTCACTCTGTCATACGCTAGCTCTAACGCAATGCTGGCAACATATGAATAACTAATGCCGCCAAAGCCAGTAAGATACTCAGCCTCAAGGCGTAGCCGAGAGATTGAGGGCCCTCAGCCTCAAAGCGTACCCGAGGGATGTTTTTTAGAAGGAGAGGAGTGTAGCAGTTGCGTTCCTAAGCTTAGGTTTCTGATTCACAAGAGTTTAGGTTAGGTTTAGTTCTTTTTTTTTTATATATATAAGCTTAGTTTTCTGATTTACTTTTATATACATATAAAACCTTGTTTTAATTTTTTACCAGTGGTTACATCAAAGCATGCGCGTTCCTAAGCTTAGGTTTCTGATTCATGGGAGGTTAGGTTTAGTTTTTTTTTATATAAGCTTATGTTTCTGAATTCACGGAAGGTTAGCCTTAGGTTAGGTTTTTTATATGTAAGCTTGCGTTAACTATCTACCACTGTTACAGAAAAGGAACTTCTTTATTTAATGGAAATAACATATTAATATAACAAACTTTCACAAAAAGAATACAAAAATTACAATTTTGGTGGATAGTCTTTCTTACTATGAATGTGTTGCGGTTTTGTCAGCAACAGTAAACGAAGAAGAAGAAGAAGAAGAAGAAGAAGAAGAAGAAGAAATTCAGTAACAACAACACATCGCATATTTAGTGGATTTCACTTTTTATTTAGGTTTGCAGTTCCTATTTTGCATGTGCTTTAGCAACAACATGGCTACATTTGTTGCATTCATAATGCGATTTCCCTATAAAAGTACACCTAAAAGGGGCGGGCAGGTGGGCACCAGCTGTTGAAGAGATCACATCCACTTCTGAGGTAATTTATTCACTTTCCTTAGGATTTTATAAGCATTTTCAACAGGGATACACTAAGAGCAGATTTGCCAAAACGACATTCTGTTCAATTTGATACTGATCGAGCATAAGTTCACCACCTGTTTGGTTCATTTTCCAGCAACCGATGTATTAGGGGGGAATGTACAGTTTGAAGTTCTGCTGATGTAATATCCTTTGGATTGACCAACGTGATAATTCTGGGAACTGTGCTGCTAATTGTCTTGTGGACTTCTTTGGATAATCATAACAGCCAAACAGATATTGAGCTCATTGTTGTCAGTTCGTGCTGTCCTAGGCATTCACTGCGAGGTGCCTCCAAAACAGAACCTTCAGTTTCAAATTCATTAATCAAATTGTAAACAGCTGTTGGTGGGTTTGACTTGAAAGTTCTCTCCATTCCCTTAGTACAGCACATGCGCAGCAAAAATTCTTTCTTCTTTCGTTAACATTTTGTGAAAACTGTTATTTGTGTTGTTAAGACAATGTTACTTATGGTTACGGTTCATTTGTTAACTGTTTCATTTCCTGATTCCTACCAACCATATCAACATATGTAGTATGCTCTACCAACCTAGATACATAAATTTCTTTAAATGCGCAGTGACTTTTGCACCACTATGTATATGTGTATGGTGTTATCTAAGTGTAAATTATAAGAGCAGAGAGTTAAAAAGGAAAACTTAGTAAGAAGCAGCCTGGAGGAGGTGGAAGACTAGATATTTCAGTTTTCCAGCTATCTTCTTACCTCCATGTCTCTTCTCCCCCTCCCCCTTTTTTTATTAATGAAAACTGCAAAAATATGTTAAAAGTTAGAGAGAAAACTCTGAATAGATGATGATGATGGTGATGATGGAAAATGAGTGGCCTCTTAAAGAGGCCATGCATACAGGCTCTAAACAGAGGATGTATATAGAAAAACATGCAATTTCATATTGTTATATAAATCGGAACATGATTATATTACTGCATAAATATATTACATCTTGCCTTAAAAGTTGTAAATTTCTGTGAAGTACAAAAATTATAGAATTTCTTGTTTTTTTGTGCAGTACTGTTTGTCATAATATTAAATAAGGTTTCTGAAACAAAAACAAGATCTAATCGAATCATAGCTGCAGATTGTAGTGTGTCATATCAAGTGTTTACATTTTCTTATAAATGAAGGAAGGTTACAAAAAGCAAAGCATGCATCAAAATACTCTGTACATAAAGACAGTTGGTGTTTTGTGAAATTTTGCAGATTCCTTTGCAGTAGTTTTCAAAAGAAATTGGTAATCCTAATGTGGGGAAACTAAAGATGTTCTCTTCTTTTCTGCATGTGCTAATGGCGTTTATTTCACTTTTGATATTTAGAATGCATATGTATTCTACATATGAAATCGTACTTCATCACTATACAGTTCCATAGCAGGATTTGATCCTTTGAAGAATATTCAAGCATTACATAAATCATCTGTTATTCACTAAATCACTTGCCGGAGTTCCATTCAAAGAAAATAGCACTTTTGAAAAATCCAATACCATAACCAGGACTAGAGTACCAACCGTAACATTGGATCTTTCAAGTCTGCTTCAACCTTCCAATTTAATACTCGTGCTAGCATGTGTAGGAAAAATTACATGTATGGCCTCGTGGGAAAGGAAATAATTAAATTCTTGAATATAGGGAAATACATAGGTTAAATATAAAACCCATTAAATCCCTATTGTTTCAAAAGCCTCAGCTGCCAGGTGATGGGCCAGCTATGCGAGTCTCTGGTGAGCCTAGGTTCCATACTTCTTATCATCAACCATTTTAAGTTTTGAGAACTTGCATTGTTTTCTGACTTTCTCATTTCTTAACCAGTGCTTACAATATTTTTGTTAATTTGTTTTCACGTGTCTCGTTATCGTCTGCTTTTGGATCCTATTTTTGGGTCCCAAACCTTTGTATATTATGCTCATTTGTTTTGATTCATTCTGGCTACATGACCTCCCCACCACATTTTATATGTCCTTATGTCTGCATCCTCCATGCCACTGCTTCTCACTTCTGTATCTGGCAGTGTGTGAATGGGTGGGGATGACTCTGGTGTTAAGGATTCTGCACCTGATTTTAGGCCTGATGGTATTTTCTTCAAACACAAATTTCAGGCACCCAGAATTTTCCCACTCCAGTCTATCTATTTACTGCTATGATTACTCCTAATCCAAAATATTGGTATTCTGAGCACTACTCTTATCTGTCTGCTGTCATCTAGTATTGGGGTTTCATTGAAATTAGCCATGATTTTCAGTTTAACCACGCTCGCTTTCATATGCACCTCTGTGCTTCTGTCACTTGATGTGCCAGTGTTTCTTCTAGTTCCCACACTGAATTGGCAAACATTTCATCTACAAATCGAGCATTGGACAATCTTTTTCAATTGTGGTTGATGCCAAAGTCCTTTATATTCCTGATAGTTTTCTAAACATTTTCTGGAATACCTTAATGTGAAAAGTGTGGCAGGCCACGGTTGGGATGTGAAAGGATTGAGGAGGATGTAATCTTAATGATGATGTCCCCGACATCCTCCACCTTGTGCTGTCAACATTGACCCTTCAAGGTCTGCAGGGAGTGGTAAACTGATTACGATTGACTTGTTTATTATCGTGGACTGTATGTCACCATTCCACAGTTGCTGTTGAAAACAATTACCTGAACATCATAAAGTTTATATTGTAAGTAGTAGGTATGCACTGGCGAAGTTCCTAAGATCCCAAGTTTTTTGGATAACTCAAAAGCACAGGTCTTCCTTGCATGGCGAATGAATATACAGAGGTGAAGTGACTTAAAACTTCTAGTTCTTGCCAGCTCTCTCCATACTTCTTACATGTAACGCATTTGCAGTTTCATATATGATACTTGAAAATTATTGCCTAGAAATTTGGGTTTTGCACCTCATTTGCATTTTTTTATTTCTTATGATACTGTGGGAATAATGTTAGATGAAATATATGGTGCGTTCAAATTTTATGGTTTTAATCCCTACATTTATCTGCGAAGCTTACAGCTTAAAGTCTGTGAGGTTTAAGTAGTCGTGTCCCTTTTAGACAGAGAAAGGAATACCATCTCGCTCTCACTCTATGATGACACAGGCAAAGCAGATACACCAGCAAAACACGCATCAGTGGCGGGGTGCCCCTTCTCCTCTCCGACCGGTTGTTGTTCATTCTCCGATTCACCGTCAGAAACTTCAAACAAATTTTCGTACTCTTCTTCCGATTCCAATTCTTCTAAATTTATGACTAATCTGTCCGTAATTTCATTTCCCAGAGCGTCTTTCTCCCAGTAAAACTGTTCAGTGTTTTGCACATGTTCACACGCCCTTTTCCAGTTGTCACTTTTGTAATCTCATTATCAAAGAACAATTTTACATCACCACTTCTAAATGAAATCGTTCTTGACTTGCGCCCATATAAGTTCTATAGCTTCATTTCTTAAAAAGCTTCATTTCAGTTATAGTAAAAATTCGCAAGGAAGACATTTTTTAATGGAACGATTGGATTGTTTCTAAACGAAACTGTGAACTTTAACTACCATTTCCCTACCATCTGATTTTAGAACTTTCCCTCAAGACCCAATTTGAAATAATACAAATACACCCAAAACTAATAGAAAATAATTCAACATCTTGCATATCGTGTAAAACCACCAAACATCAAACTCACAGTTCCACAGGTCATACGCCACTGCAACCTTGAGTCAGCATACAATAGAAGTGGGAGGGTTGCGAGCTTTTACGGGTCAGGAATTTCCACAAATCGCAAGAAAGAAGTGGTTGCTGTCCCACCCGCTCTGCTAGACAAGGACAACACTCTGTGTGCGACAAAGACAGTATAAAACCTGCCAAGTTAAACCTCACAGAGTATAAGACTTTATAAAGATTCCCAATGCATCAGACTGGAGTCAACCTATTAGACTGCCAGCTTGAGGCACTAGCTGTTTTGTTTCAAGCTCAGGCAGGCCTCCTTTGTAGGTATTCTAATTAGGGGTTGACTAACCAAAGGTAGCAGATAGCATTCCAAACTCAGTCCTTACTTCTAAGACTTAAAATATCATACAGGGTCTTTCAAATAGAATGAGACGATTTCGAAGCTTTATTTTGCAGTATGCAAGCAATGCAGCGGCATGAGTTGCATGCCATTACAAACAGCATATTTTCAAGCTTTGCATGTTGCTGGTAGTGTTTTCTGTTGTGCCCTCTCCTCCTGATCCAACCCGACCATATGTTCTTTGCAATAGCATGCAATTTGTTCAGCTGTGTTGCTTGTGTACTGCGAAATAAAGCTTTGAAATTGGTTCATTCTATTTGAAAGACCCTGTATAATGCCATTGCCATGGTTATAATCACACATTTGCAGCCCCTGATAGCTCCATTTTCCCTATGGTTATTATATCCATTCAGTTACATTGTTATAGTATTACTTTCTTTACTTCCTTCTGGTTATCTAATTTAAATAATTGATGGGTTTTGTTGGATCTTGTCAAAAGTTTTGGAGAGATGGGGTCCACTTGTTTGACTCGTGAAGGTCCCCTCCAAATTTAGATCCCACTGAAGCACTTCTTTTTATGTCTCTCATTCCTGAGGCATATGTACTTATACACGTATTGCTTTCACAAAATCTCTTACACTGATCTGGGTCATTTGAGTTGAATGCTTTCTAAAGTCTATGAAAGCTTTGTATCTATTTGAATTAAATTCTTGTGACCTGATTGACTGCTTGTAGTTGGTGATACTGGAATCTGCCTGGGAACCAACATACTCGGGCAGTTGGTTCTTGTCCCTTACCTTGGAGATATGCTTTGTCAGGTTTTTCATGAAGAGTTTGTGTTCAGCAGTAGAAAAAGACATCAGTCTATTATTTCAATCTTCATGCTTTCCTTTCCTACTAAGAAAATTATATTGATAATATGTTAATATATCTTCCATTGCAATCATTTCGTTGAGCGTGATTAGTGTCCCAGTTAAATCCTCTTCCCTATTTCAAGTATTCATTAATGATGCCGTCTTAGGAAATTCATCAAAAAATTGGTGATAGGAGGACTAAAAAGAGAGATATTGGAATGGTAGATAGGAAATCCTCAAAATTGAACACTAAGGAAATACGCCCTCAAGATGGACATAAAATTCAAAAGTTGTAGAGCTAACCTAACATTTTCCTGAAATGCTCACCAGAATTTTTAGCAGCAGTAAGTAGTTGCATTACTGGTTTACTGCAGGAGTATACTATCAGAAGCATGACACAAAAAACAAAACAATATTTAAATACTCATTTCATGTCTAGTCTAAATAGCGAAGCAATGGTGTTTAATGCATTGCTTATTCAGAATGCCCTTCAGTTTAGTTAAGGTCTTCACGTTTTTCTAATGATATAATGCAAGCATTCTTAAAATGTATGTGTTTAGCAGGTATTCTTATGTATAAGCTTCTGTTACTTGGTGAACAGGTATGTTATAGTGTCTAACTGAAAGAGTTGCATAACTACAGTGATTTAAAAATAATGTTCCCATCTACATACAGGTCATTCCATGTGAAGTCGAATGGCAAGAAAACCTCCATTTATTGTTTGCGTTGTAATCACACTTTCTCATTAATAAGGGGTGCTAAGGAAAGCGTATTTATAAAATATTATATATATAAAGGGTTGGCACAAATCGAGAAAGGGATTGACATTTACTAACCACTTGGCGGAAAGCTTTAAATGAATGGGAGGGGATGGATACGTCATGGGGTCGTCATAGCAACAATTAGAAGGATCAATTAGAACTAAGAGGTTTCCATAGCAATGATACCTGCTAAAACCTTGTTGCCGATATTGTAACGTGATTAGCATGATGTGTGTGACAAGTGACCGTTGTGGTAACATGAACTGCACATCTTATCTTCTGCTGTCACTTCAGTTATAAACAGGGCCTTCCTTTAGCCACACTTGCCATGTATTTGCATCAGTTTAGAGATTACCTGACAAGTTATTTTATATCATCCTATTCGTACGGTTATTTGCTTTGTGTTTGAGTCCATGCATCTGTGCCTGTGTTGTGAGCATTTGCAATTGTGTTAACACTTGCTGTTGTGTTACCAGAGGAATCTGTTATGTGATCGATAAGCCACATTGAACCTTACTTACATAAATTCTTGTATACCGCTGTTTGGGTATTTAACAATATCCAAAAATAGTGACAAAGACAACAAGCTAAACGAAAAACTGAACATACTCGGTAACTGAATAAAGCTGTATTTCATAAAGGTATCCCAATTAAAGGACAAGCATGGGAAATAATATGCTCTGTGAGAGATTCGGCGGCACTTTCCCATTAAAATAAGTATCCATATTTCACAGGTATGTCTCTTTTGTTAACCAAATCTATATTCTTGCATGTATTATCCTTTGCATGTAGATTCATTATTTTATAATTGTCTTTGAATATAAGTAATACCTGCCCTACAATGCAGGCACAAACCAATCGCCTTTGTATGCATAATTGTAATGCGCTCTCCATTTGGTCGCAACAAGCGGCAACATTGCCTCTCTCTGTCTCTCTCTCCATGAAATATCAATCCCTTTTCTTCTTTGGCAGCGAGTATAGCATTTAAAACTTGCTGTATCATATCAATTCATTTTGTTGCATTCTAAGTTTGCATAGCTCTAGAATCCTTTATTTCAGAATATTGTACCAAATCTCATTTTATAGATAAAAGTCTGCATTTCATTACAGCATATATTAATTATTTTTATAGTATTTACAAATATATATATATATATATATATATATATATATATATATATATATATATATATATATATATACAATTTTTACTTATTTTGAGCGTCTCTGGATTTTTGTAAAGCTGAAATATTAGTTTGGGAATAATCCATAGTGTCATTGAGAGAAGCTGGCAATGTTGTTAAATTGGTTATGTTAGGGTGTTCATAGTTATAAACAAATAGTGAATAAATGTAGCAGTTTGTGGTTGTTGCATGATGATCACCAAGCGCTCTGCAGAAGGACAACACATTTGATGCAAGAAAGCCAGGTGATTCAGCAACCTGACACAATACAAACTAGCACTTCGTCTTTATTTCCGTTTGCTTCAGTCCCTCCGTGCACTAACAAGGTTAATAGAAGAGTTGTGAGTTAAAGGTGATAATTATATTTTGGTTTGTGATACGTTCTTGCGAGTCCTTCATCAAGGTAGGAAAATTAAAATCTAAAGAAGCTTTTATCAAGTTAAGGTATGTCCCAAGATAGCATGTAATATGTGTATACTGCAATTATTTTAGATGAAACATCAGTAATCATTACAGTAAAATATATGTTTGTATTAAATTATGGAATCTTACCATATGTAATAAAATTATTTTTCTTAATCAAAACCACCTATACTCGAAAAAGTTTAAGTTTCTTCACTTAAATAAAAATAAGAACAACATGTTTACTTATCAGTATAAAATCAAAGCTTAGGGAATCAAAATAAAATTAGATTTAAATAATTAGACTTAAAGATTTCAGAGTTATAACAACTTGAGGTTGGAAATATTAGGAAGATGCAATAAATTTCAACAATTTTAATTGCAAAACTATGATGTTCAGAATTTTAAGACTTTGCGTGAAGTGTTGCATCAGAGTTGTCTCCAAATACAAAAAGTTTTTTTTTCATTTAAAAAAAATGCAAGGTCGATTTTCTATCTATTTCGGATGATTTAAAATGGAATGTTCCATACAGTGTAAATCATTCTCTTAATGCTATTTAACTTTAATAGTAATTAGTGGAAATTTAAAACAAGCTTTGTTAGCAAATTGAACAGTATTCATGAGAAAACTCAACAGATGAGAGTAGTACATTTACTTTCTGTCTGGTAATGCAAATTACGTAATTATAACTTGCAATCTTTTTATTTAATATCTTCAAATCACAGAAATGTTATTTTCCATGTTTCTGACAGGATGATTTGGTTGTGCTTGCCAACCTTATGTTCCACACAGTACTTGGGATTTGCAAATGTTGATTAACATTAAATGTGATGTTTTATATTTCATTAATAATTTTAATTTTATTTTATTAAGTATAAATGTGTAGGAAGTATAGCATGGGCTTAAATGAATATATATATATATATATATATATATATATATATATATATATATATATATAGAGCTGCTGTAAACTCATTTATGCACACTAATCATGTGCAACCAGTCCTTTACTGTTTCACCAATGGGAAGCTTTGTCCTACATGTACCTTACATCATTAAATACAATACAGAAGATCCTCATTTATCTAGATTAAGGAAAATCTAGATACAGACTATTAGATGAATATAAATTAGTAATCTAGACAAACATCTATTTTGGCACTAACTTGAATAAGAAAGAAGAAAAAATCATTTTGGCACTTAAATTCAATATTGTATTCACTTTTATTTTCTGAAATAGCCTGCAAGTTTCTTTTGTTACACTTAGCTGCATTGAGAAGAAGAACCAAGTAAAGTAAGCAAAAGTAAATCCAAATAAACTGAAAATCTGGATTAATGAGGGTCGGATAAACAAGGTGGTTGTGCAAGTAGAAACCTTGGGGTAGATATTGTTGTCTGTTGTCACCTTCACTGTAGAACTGTTTCTCCCTAAATCACTTCCTCTGTCTGGAGCACTTAGCAGTTGTTCACAAAATCAAAACAACTGACAATGCTAATTTTTTAAAATTTGGCTTGGTGTCCTTTGTTGCTTCCTGCCTAATTGAGGTCATGTGTTAGATTTATGGCCTCCTCTTTGTCAGGATCTTCTAATTGGGAAACAATATCGTAGATTTGGTAGTGGCTGCAATGAGCATTCCAACCTAGCTTATTGAAATCCTAGTTAGTAATGTGCAGTGTTCCAACTAAGTTGAAGCTCAAGAGCAAGCTCTAACAGCTTTTAAATGCACAGATAGCTGCAACATACCATGAAATTAAGAGAAACTGAATTTGTTAGAAAATAATTTGGGACCAAGATTATTAATCGGAGGATTATTTTGGATATTTAGGGAGGGTTCATCTTCTAGGTTTTCCATAAATCCCAAATACATTAATTCTTTACAGTTAAAGCAGTAGTTTTCAAATTCATCTTTTCATGGTACCTTTTAAATTATAAACTTAGATGTGCTCTCCATAAACTTAATATTGACAGACATGATATTGCAACACAAACTAGATGCCAGAGCATGTAAAACAGCAATAAAGAAACAATTTTTAAGAAGTTTCTACGTAAGTTAATACCAGTAACAATAAGGTAATATAAATTATCCACTTTTGCAGGTGCTAGAGTAAGAATGAATAGCAATGCATCTTATTTATCGCTACATAATGAAAGCAAAGAGAAAAATATAAAGAAGGCTAAACAAGCACTGTCTCGAGTTTATTGCAGTAATTAATAGAAAGGTTTTAGTCATTAGATGCAACAATGTAAAATAGGTGTTTCTGAATATGAGAAAACTTATAAACATACAGAGCTGCAATTTGACATCCCTGTGTTTAGATGAATATGAGTGAATAAGCAACAATAAAAGTGAATATATTTCTTTAATTTCTCAATAAAGCAGTGTAATAAAATATAGGCGGTAAAAACAGTCCAATGAATATGATCTCTAAAATGGACAAAATGGATAATTTCCAAGATAACATTTTACATTTTCAGAAGATTTCGTATTTTGTGATAATATACGTATATCTTAGAAGCATAAGACCTCAACACCAACTTTTAACGTTACCCTTTTATAACAATGTTACCTGCCATTTTACTCATAATATATAGCATCAAGTCAAAACTGTATAACAAAGGTCTGCTTTGTTAAAATATCTTTCTATAACATATAAGGTATTTTAGAGAACTAATCACAAAACACATAAGTATGTTTCTTTTAGAGTTGTTTGGCAGTGCTATTTTATTCCATGAAAAGTTAAGTTTTGAGAAACAGTTGTACTTGAGAAAATTGACCTTGTTGAAACTCGGAACAGTTTCTACCCCCTATTCTGTCATAAATTTAAAGATGTTTAAACCCATTTTTATTAGCAGTATAAAATGCAAAAAGCTTTTGAGAGTTTTACATACAATAAAGATAGTTTCTTTGATATCTTAGTGGAAAAGGTTTATGTTCATTTGCCAGTAACGAAGTGCCACATCCCTTAATATCACAATGAAATAACCATCTGTTTGTTTTAAATGTCAACATTCAACAATTTTGCAAATAATAAAGAATAGGTTTTATATGTGGTTACACTGACCTTAAGTTATTGTATAGACAAATATGCATGTCAAATCAACTATGAAAAGGTGGAATTTCATAATTTATCCAGCTAAATTAGAGATCTGAACCACCATTTGCTTACTTTGGAAAAACTATAGTATACAATATTTAAAGTTCTTGCATATTTTAACATATAAAAAATGTCACATATGTTATTACGGTAACTATGGCATACATTTTAAAAAAAAGGTTTGAATATTTGTAAAGGCAAAAGATTGTTGCATAGTCAATGTGTTGCCAATTTTTACTTTCTCTACTGCATACCCCATTACATAGAGAAAGTATTGCATTCCACCCAAAATTTGATATAGAAATTTCACTTCAAATATTCGTTTTGAGGTCCCTGAATAATAATAAAAATAAAGCATTTAATGTGTGTGTGAGAGAATAGCATGACTCAAAAATAAAATGTTGATAAACACCAAAAGTTCATCTTTCAAGGGTGCATCACAAAAACAATTTAAAACAATCTCTCCTCCTAACCCAAACCATGGTTTACATTTTTCATTGTGTTTTTTGTTTTCTCAAAAAATTGGCTATAATGCTATGAAAATATCATTACTTTCTCTACTGCTTGCTTATAGTGAGTGGAGGAAGTAAGATATTTACATGACAAGGAGTAGCCTGCGAAGTCTTCATTTGAAAGCAATATTGTATAATGGTATATATTAAGCAATAGATGAAAATGTCCCACAGAAATAATATGTCTTTAAAACACATAGTATATTTTAAACCACCTTTTTTTTGTGCCATAAGGCATTTCCGAGATATCAGTTATTAATAGTTTGAGTTATTCAGTGCTTTATCATTCTTTTAAAGTCCTTTCATATTCTGTCATTCTTTTAAAGTCCTTTCGATTTTTAGTTGTTTCTCAGGATTGCATTTAAGGCCAGCATATAGCGTCCAGTTCTTAAACGTTTAACTATTGCTATTCCCTTTGTGTTTATAACAAAATGTGTAATGTAGCTATTTCTGCAAAGATTTAACTTAATTAAAATGAAGTAGATCAAGAAATAAACTTAAATAAGGATAGTTTGTATACCCACTAATAAACAAAAGGTAGTAGAGGAAGTCCTGTGTATGTAATCCATCATATTTTTTAAAATATTTTAATAGAAAATAAATTGTGTACCTTGAAAATAACCTATGAAATTTCTCTTTAAAGCATACAATTTATTGATTTTTTTGTGGCATTAATGATATCCGAAATATTTTTTACTACTGGTTTGAATTTTCAAATACCTTAATTTTTTTTCAAGCAATAAGTTTTTTGTCATGCAAAGAATGTAATTTAAAAACCATCACATAGCAACTCACTTTTTAAGGATTAAACTATCACTTCAAGAAAATGTGTAATGAAACTATGATCGTTTAGTGGGTATACAAACTATTCTTACTAAGGCTTATTTTTTCTCTTTACTCATTTTAATTCTAATAAATCTTCGCAGAAATAGCTACATTACACATTTTGTTATAGATACAAAGGGAACAGCGATAGTCAAATGTTAAAGAACTGGATGCTATATGCTGGCCTTAAAATTCCATACTGTTTCCATGCAATCGCGAGAAACAACTGAATCTTGACACCGCTTTAAAAGAATGACCAAGTAATGAGCGATTGAAACCATTAACAACAGATGTTCAGAAATGGCTTATGTCATAAAGTTGTTTGAAATGAATTGTGTGTTTTAAAGAGTTCTACATTTTTTGTGTAGTACGTTTTCATCTGTTACTAATGTTTACCCGTACAAGATTATACAAAATTCCTTTCAAATGAAGAGGACTTCATAGGCTATTCCCAGAAATTTCAAGATATACATCTTCACATGTAAATATCTTTTATATATGGTACTTTAATTAAAATCGTTAGCCATTTTTTAGAAAAACATTTTGAAAAATGTTCCATGTAAAGGAACAGTGGGTGGGGGGATTTACTTGAAAATCGTGTATCTTTGGAAGATACTGAACTTAAATATAAAATTTGTATTTATCCAGCATTTTGTTTGAGATGCGCTGTACATACACATGACACACACACATAATAGATTTAAAATAAAAGCCAGCTAACCCAGTGAAATATTGTCGTGACCTCTAAACAACTCGCTCACTGGGGGGTAGAACGACTCGCTAATAAGGTACCAGGAAGTTCACAATTTAAACAAGGCGAGGCCACGACAAGGGACGCAGCTAATTGAAAATGAAAAGTATTATAGAATATCTGATAAAAGGATGCCTACATGGTTCAGAATGGAAGAAAGGAGCTTTATACTATGGTAAATTAAACAGGGAAGACTTGGATGGTAAGTTGTTATATTACTAAAAGTGGATACATTACCTCCTTGACTTCATGTCCACTCGTCGAGGACACCATACATCTTCGTGTATGGAGAGTGCGTAACAATACAACCTGCCTGGTGCGACTCTACTCACTGACTGCTAAGCCACGCTACTTCAGCGTGGGATGCTATCTAAGGTTCTTACCCCCACCACTCTTACGTAATCCCCGATCCAGGCGGCCAAGGTCACGTATGCACTTAACAATGCTTGCATACGTCACATCTCCCCTTGGCCACACCCAGATCGACGCCCTCGTCGACACAAGGAGGATTTTGTTTGTGGAGAAGAAAGAAAAAAAAAATTACAATACAGAAGAAAATATGACATACAAGAGGTTTAGATAATTGAACAACAAGTAGTATCTGTGTATATATATGGAGCATACATGTCTGTGAAAGAAAGCAAAGGCTGATTAGCATATTTGGGAGTTTGGGTGCCATCGACGAATTATTTGGACAGATCACTTAAGTACGGGTACCCCGCACACGCACACTACACCATGCTGCCACTGTTACATGCACACTACACTGCACCTGGATGTTCCGACGTAACTGTTTTTGGGTGGGATTTCCACATCACCCACAATGACAAATTTTCAGCTGCAGTCTTTCAGGTGCTGCAGGTCGCTGAAGATGTGGGGGGAGCAATTGCTAGCTTGGACTGCCCCCCAAAATAGTGGCTCCTTATGCCACTGCAGTGTAGTGGATGAACGACAGCTCTCCTGTGGTGTCTCTGGAACCTCTGGCGTGATTGTCCAGCGGGGGTACTCCTCTTGACACTCAAGCTCCCGAATCAGCAAAGTCACTATAACAGAAATCACAGAAAGGTAGAAATGCTGCTCCAGAAGATCATCATGCATAAAAAACAAGTAGTATGTCATTTACAGTAAAAAGGTTTACAATCAATCAATTCTTTTAGTATGGGGCAAAGAGAAAAAAAATGACTACATGTTGATATAAAAACTGAACTTTACAAAGGGTTACCATCCAAAATTTAACACAAACTGCTTTAGAATCCAAATACAGAGACACAAAAGGGCCAGAATACATAAATATTACATCACTGACATTCATTGTTTACCTACAATAACACAACACAAATATAGAAACTTATTTGGGATCCCAATATTATTTAACCAGCTGGTACTACTAATGAAAAGAAATAAGTGCACTTACAATACATTCATACATGACAATGAAATGAAATCATTCATACTGACCATGACCCAAATTATACACAACACTCACTTAAATAACTACTCAAAACTACTGTGTGCATTACTACAGGCTTCAAAAATAAATCCATAGCACATACATCAAACTACACCTCATTACATATTTTCAACTACAATACTCATGCTTTACTGTAAAATATATAGTCTCCTCTACATTACTATCTTATCCATCTCATTATTATCCTCATCTCAATCATCATCATCAGCATCATCATTTCAGTCATCATTATCTTAGCTCTCAACTTTCTCGTAGACAGTAATTACTGAGAAAATAAAATATCTTTACTGACGTATCTCATTCAACATGCTGCAAAGTCAAAAATACCTGACAAAGGCATAAACTTAAAGAAATCCCATTAACATTTCAGGAATGACACAAATAACATGACATTATACTGTTGCATCCACATCCTCTGAATCAAAATTAAGCTGGAAAATAGATGGTATTAAAACTCGCTATATAAGATGGTACTAAACTTGTTGCGTAAACACACAAAAAAAATTATTCTCATTGCATTTACTCTCGTGTGAATACATCACACACGCTATACTGGGCACGTTACAGCAACCCCAATAAGCAAAATATTTCTCAACTCATCACATTAAATCAAATTTCCAGGTACATGTAGCCCTCCTGAAAATCAAAACATTTACACTCCAACTATCGGGGTTACACTTTGGCACTTCCACCGAAGCTGACATCAACTCATCTCATCTCTCACACTACCACCGTCGGGGTTACTCTTAGGCACTTCCACCGAGGCAAATATTACATATCTCTCACACTACACCGTCGGGGTTACTCTTAGGCACTTCCACCGAGGCAAATCTCGCATATACTATCACATAACCTCAAAAACATACATACATACACACACTATTCATGCAACAATTTTCTGCAAATAAAAGATCACAGCATCATAATGAAACCCAAACCAAATCGAATGCAACAGAACAAATCACATCATTACCCAAAACAATACTGTCACAGAACATTCCTGAAAATCAAAGCTTAATTAAGCACACGGTACACATCAAACACATTCCTGCAGCATAACATAACATACCAAATAATTTGCAATGCCCAAAACAGAATTCAAAATTTTAGTTACACAAAATGATGATACACATTCAATTTAGCAGAGACATTCATAGCACACGTTATTCCTGAAAAGCAAAGCTTAATTAAGCATCAGTCAGTGAAATAAAAATTTAGCATACCTGTCTGATTTGTGACACTTTTCATACACAATGTACACATACTTACAGGTTTTGTTTCTTATTCTTTCTGTTTACCACAAAATTCCAGTACAACTTTCCAAAATCTGGTAACACACATATAGCTGATCCATCAACATCCACGTCGCACTGGTCCATATTGGAGTCACGTTAAACTTAATTAGGTGAAGATACTGGCAAGGCTGGTAGTAGTTGAAACTTTTATTTAAATTAGTCATTTTGAAATATTTTCCCCCAAAAATATTCATTGCGTAACTAGATAAACCAAACATGGCAACAGTGAAGCAAAATTATCATCATTATGATTACCACTATTCGTACCGCGAGCGTACAATGCACAAATATGAAATTTCAATATATATATACTCTTGACTTCTTTCGTTTTATTATTTTAAATATTTCAAACAGATGCACCACACTTTTTATACACACGCAATTATAAACACGCAACACTCGAACTTTTAAAATATTTGCTTCACTTCGAGTCGTTAACAACTTACAAGATGACGCAACCAATAATGCAATGTTACGTAGACCACCTAACACACGCAACTATATTATCAAAGTTACAAATATCACGCAATTTTTCACAATTCACAAAAATATGTACTTTAAAATGACCAGTACGAATGATTTACCACAGTAACAGAATTTAGTAGAAGTGAAGCCAAGGTAAGGGGAAAAAATGGAGCCAACAGTTTTAGCGTCACGCCACCGACAGACAATGGAAAAAATATAAAAATGAACTTAAAATTGAAACGGGACTTTCAGAAAACAATACAACAGGAATTTAGAATAAAGAAACCACAAATAATACATCCAAAACCCTTACCCTTAAGCCAAGAAAAAAATTTACATTTTTAACGAACACGTGGAGGACCAAAAACGTTACATTTTAGTGAGAAAAAAAAATTTGCAGTTAAAAATCTCAAAAATACTCGGCCCTCCACCAAGATGCTTGGCGCCTCACACCAAGATGTCGTGACCTCTAAACAACTCGCTCACTGGGGGGTAGAACGACTCGCTAATAAGGTACCAGGAAGTTCACAATTTAAACAAGGCGAGGCCACGACAAGGGACGCAGCTAATTGAAAATGAAAAGTATTATAGAATATCTGATAAAAGGATGCCTACATGGTTCAGAATGGAAGAAAGGAGCTTTATACTATGGTAAATTAAACAGGGAAGACTTGGATGGTAAGTTGTTATATTACTAGAAGTGGATACATTACCTCCTTGACTTCATGTCCACTCGTCGAGGACACCATACATCTTCGTGTATGGAGAGTGCGTAACAACACAACCTGCCTGGTGCGACACTACTCACTGACTGCTAAGCCACGCTACTTCAGTGTGGGACGCTATCTAAGCTTCTTACCCCCACCACTCTTACGTAATCCCCGATCCAGGCGGCCAAGGTCACGTATGCACTTAACAATGCTTGCATACGTCACCATATTTAGTGTTACTTTGTCATATAAGTAAAACAAATAGGCCATAAGACTACAATCAGCCATAGAATTTTAATAATTGTGGATATGGTTTATTGTAAATAACTTTATATAATTAGAGCATGTATTATTAGATTCTTTGTAATGGCGTATGCTGTAAATAAATAAAATAAAATTTTTTAAAAAATGCGCACGCACACACAAGTTCTAAAAATGCTTTTTTTGGGGGGGGGTTCTGCAGGTCTCAAAACATCTGCTTCAATAATATTTTAGTATTGAATTTTTGGGTGGAATACAATACTTCCCCAACTTAATATGGGTGGTGGAGAAAGTAAAAATCAATCTTTAATATGTAGAAAGAGAACTGTATTACACTTTATTTATTCTGGCAGTTTGAAAGATTTTTATTAATTTTATTGCACTGACTTTTCAACTTCTTTATGCATGATGTTCAGAAAATTATTTTACATGCATTTACTAGAAAAAGTTTGTTGCTAGAATACCTGAAATTATGGTGAAAATTTGTTTAGATATGTTGGAGGAAAACAGACACGAATCACCAACAGTTTTACTAAATTCCCTCATTAATACTTCAGTTTTTATATTTCCCAAATGAATTTCTCCATCAGTTTAAATAATGTTAGTGATATTGTTGGATATAATTTGAAAGTAGTTTTGTAAATGCCATACATATAAACATTGAACAATTGGTGACTTGTCAAAAAATTGTAAAAAAATTTCTCCTTCAATTTACCTGCAAGAATTTTTATTTATTAAAGTAAAGATAAATGCTTTCTGTATTCACTGCATGTTGGTATAATATGATGCTGTGTTTGTTTACTGAGGATTGAGTGTTAGTAACAAAACGCTGAAATGCTTTGGAAATATTTTATAGCAGGAGTTAGCATACTTGAAAGTAAATTTGTGGAATGTGTGATAATACAATTTTTATATTAATTGAAAAATGATCTTCATACAGGTGATTGTGGAAAAAGCACCAAAGGCAAGAATTGGAGATCTGGATAAGAAGAAATACCTTGTTCCATCTGACTTGACCGTTGGGCAATTTTACTTCCTAATCAGGAAAAGAATTCATCTACGTCCTGAAGATGCTTTGTTCTTTTTTGTCAACAATGTGATTCCTCCAACTAGTGCTACCATGGGTTCCTTATATCAGGTAACTATCACAGTATTTCATATATGGTGTTCTACATCTTGGCTACTGATGTACTACAGTTGGTGGCTATACTTCTGCTTTATCGTCTAAACTTCTCATAGGACTTGTATTATGATCTCCAGTTAAAGGCTGAGGTTTGCCAACCTGTAGTTATTGCTGACTTAATTAAAGTGCACTGTGGTTATCCTCCGTGGATTAGGGGCACTATGTAGCCTCTAGTTTGTGAGGTCACAGGTTCAAATCCAGTAGAGAGTGAAGGATATTTTTAGGTATAAAAATCCTTGGCATGGCTTCTTTTGGAAGGGAGGTAAAGCCGGTTGTCCCGTGTTGTAGATTTATGGTATGTATAAGAACCTCAAGCTTGGTAGAGGCCTTTGAGCAAACTTTCCGGCCTTTCATGCCAATATAGAATGTGATACTAAGAACCATAGCAGTTAAAGAGTATCCATAAATAAACAAATAATATAAATTTAAAAAAAAAGGTTTCGCCTAATTACAAATGCTAGATAATTGTAGGTTAGTTATCCAGCCGTTTGTTAAGAATTTGGTAGATCAAAACAAATTTTCTGTTGTAATTTTCTTGAGCCTGCCTTCTGATGTGTGTACGATAAAATCTAAACCTTTTATTAAATGATGTGGTGGATTTTTATGATAAATACAGATTGTTTTGAATAGCATGGTCAAAGGCTGTATGCATTCAGACACATAATAAAGCATACTTTCCATTTGATATTAAAATACATTAGATAGCTGCACATTTCTGAACATAAAGCTATGTGTATAAATGTTATGCCATTAGTCTAGTTCGTATAAGTGAGTTTGGAATAGGTTAGTTGCATTAAAATAATCATTTACTGTTAATATAATTCTTGGAGGTAGTGTAAAATAGTATAGCTATACATAACATAGTTTGAAAATGGGTTAGGGCATTTTAGAGTATTAGTTTATATGGGGTTTCATTCTCAATATTTAGGTTAATGGAAAAATAGATTTAGCATATTATATAGGAACACTGTAAATTTTAACTGTAGCATGGAAGACTGGAGTCTGTCGTGATTATAACATAACATGTACTTTATTAATGTTACTCTTAAAACTTTCAAAACTGAGTAGGGGAGGAACTAAACAATATACCTAATGTACAAGTAACATCATGTATTTCTGTCAGGTGTTCTATGGTATACATATAAGCTATAAGGCTTACTCTGCTGCATTGAAATTTGTGTAGATTGCATTTAAGAAACAATATCAGCAAGTGTGTTGAGTTTTAAAAAAAAAAGAATCTATACCCTCAGGAAGAGCTTTTGATACTGCTAGAAATTATTACGGAGCATAAGTGTTGGGGAAAATAAAGCCGTACTTCAGTGTTTGTTAAGCTTACTCATTTTCCAATTTCCTCATCCCTCTCCTCAAATTAATTTTTTTGAGTTTCAATTCCTTTTATATAAAAATGTCTCAGCACTTTATTCTCTGCATCGCTAGGATAGGAAGGATGTAGGCTTTTATTAGATAAAAACATTTCAGAATATTAAATTATACCTATAAGTTTCACTGTTAGCGTGCTCTATGTAAGTTAGTATGAAACATTAAATGAAGTTATTAATGGAGAACATGTTCCTCCACATCTGGTGTACGCACAGGCTGTCACTGCTTTGAATGTTCCTCTGTCTTAAAGGACCCATGCTCACACAAATGCCGAAAAATGGCTCCAAATCTGTGATGTGGGTGGTGCTCTCTGTCAGGGTACGTGGCACAGTACATCCATGCTGTGTCTCGACTGTTTCCACCTGCTTGGCCATACACGAACACCATCTTGGCTTGTTCCTGGAATGAATACCAGACCATTGTGCCTCTACATTGCTTAAATCACACTATCTGTAACACACACTGCAAGTTATGAGAGAATGTTGTGCAATCTACTTTGGAAACTATAAATTTCTGGGCACAAGGTGAAATGAACTTTTGTGCTTCATTTCCAGTCGAAAAAGCTTCTTCTTTAATAATTAACTTTTGAGTGAGATATTCATGATATTTTAATGTACATGTTGGAGAAATTGCACAAGAGAAAAAGGAATTGGCTTCATGATTTTGCTTCATCTTTAGTGAACTTGAATTCCTGATGACATGCTGGACATTATAGGAACAATTCAGCTTGGTAAGGCTGCACCCTTTAATTCAAGACCAATTATTGAAGCTGTTGGTTTGAGAAACCATTTGTAGTCTTACTTTGTGAAACCAAATGTGCTCTTGATAATTTTTCTTTCACACAAGCTGTATATGTAGGACGAAGTTAGAAAGATAGAATCAGACTGAATAATTTAATGCCATATCCAGAATTTGAAAGTGCTCATCACTGGCAAAGCAAGCACACTTTTGCTAATTGTGCTCTCTACTTGTGCCAATTCAAATTGTGCAACATTTAAATGTAACATTTAACTTCAGTATTTCTACCCAAGTTCTGTCATCATCCTTGTTAAAGTTTGCAAATTTATGTTAATTGTTATTTTGGGCATATCTACTTGTAGCTTGTTTTTAAATTAAATTTTAATTCATAGATTGAAAAGTGTCAAATTATGTCCTTTGACTTTTTACACCAAGTCCAACCTGATAAATTGTTTGTCAATTTAAGCTGAACTCAACTCGGTGTTTGTGTTAGGCATAAACTTGAGAGCTTAGCTTGATTCTGTGCAGGTCTTGACACTCCTTTTTCTGTAGCCTGGTAATGAATAATAGTGCATTATTCCAAATTTCTCAACTGGCTGCATTAATTTAATATTGGCAACAATCATCAAAGCTTCAAAAAGTTGACGTAGTAAGCTGATGTTCCAGCAAACTGCAGTGAAACTTGAGGCACAAAAAGGAGCATGCTGAATTTGTTGCACATTCTGTTCCACGATGCTACCATCACTGTCAATACACAAATCTGTATGCTGTGATTATTTCCAATGGTTTTCATTGACTACTTTCTTTGTGTCATGTTACAGACACAATTCCTGAGTATTGTGTGGCCTTAGGCATCCTGATGTGCAGCTTTGATTATTTTGTAGAAGTTGTTAAGAGTAGTTGTCCTCATTTTGAAAAACAGTCATTTTATGGGGAAAACACTTTCTGGTGGCGTGATTAAATTCAACTACAGTAATGCTTTTATTTCTGGCATTTGTCTTTAACTCTTCCAATTTGCAAGGTTTAGATGCATGTGTTTCTGCAGAATCCTGGTTGATCAGCAGTCCAAGGAGCCATACACTGACACTAATCATTCTCATCTTCAAATATCAGTAGCAAGTTTTTAATGTTTAAAGGTTCATTGTAGTTAGATGATTTATCTAGAAAGAACGATTGAGTCAATTAAACCTGCATATGCATGAAGAAGGCCACTTGCAAGGTATGGTGCAAGGTTCTGGACCTGAACAAGGTGTCAGAGTAACCTTATCAGGTTATAATAAATGCTTAATTTGTGCAGAGAACACAGATACCCTTATTTGTGTTAATTCAGGGAGTCATTTTATTTGTAAGCATTCTAGATGTTCCTTCAGTTTCAATGAACACATTCATGCCCACATTCATATTTCCAGATTCTGTAGAGAAAAGGGCACAATTCTGAAGAAAAATTCCTGTACTCCAACCAGGAATCAAACTTGGTACCTCTAGATTGAAAAGCTAGAATAATGACCAGAGGCATTTTTTTTTCTCTCTCTCTCTGAACCTGGATACTCTTGTTGTGCAGCATGTCATGAATTGTATCTCTATAAGGAGAAAGCTAAAGAATTTTTCATTCTCTTTGCATACATGAATACATTCCATTAGAATATGCAGTTATTGCCACCAACAGCAGTACATATGATAGCCTAGACATAACAAATTATGTGAATTATCAGCTCATTATTTCCAAGAGAGACCATATAGGCTTGCCTATTCTTTGAGATAGGTAAACATACATAATTTGAAGTTGTGTATGAAATAATTGTGTGAAAGATTATAGTGTGTAAATCACTTTGAAGCAGATGGTGTGTAACCACGGTATATACCAAAGTGTTAAAGAGAAATTGACAAATGGTTTTCTGAGAAAGTTTTATAGGTATTTGTAACAATTTTGTTTTGCAGACAGTGATATGTCTGAAATCACAGAGACTGGAGTTGAGCAAAGACTAAAAATGAAGTAAAATAACGTTTGTATCTTTTGTTTTTTGGACATCATTCAGTATTTTATGAATTTATATTTAGAATCATTTCACCTTATTTGGTTTTCTGCTTAAAGCAATGGTCATTTATTTGTAGCTCTGAGACTTTTATCAATATAAGACACCTTTTATTTCATCCTCTTAATAGCTTAATATGCACGTGTTGAAAGATGCAGGTGAAAAAAAAGTTGTCCATTCTGAGGTACTAGTACTAATTCCAGCATGAGAAAATAATGTAATACTGTTACTAAAATAGAGTATCACTAAGTCAAATTTAGACACTTACTCCTACTTACTTGTGTTTAAACCTTGGACATGTTTCAAGGAACCTTCCTCATCAGCAAAGCATTATCCTGCATTACCTCAGAAGGAACAACTGGTGTTCCCCCTGCATCTTCCAACATGTGTATAATAAGCTTTTAAAAGGATGAAATAAGTGTCTTATAATTGATGAAAGTTTCAAGAGTTACAAATAAATGACCAACTTCTATGACCACTGCTGTTCAGATGATTGTGCTGCCATCTGGTGGAGAACCTGACTTGCCAACTGGCAGTATTTCAAAGTTCTACTCTATCTGCAGCTTGATTATGTGGTTGATTTTCTTTCAAATTGTTAGTTCTACACGTGTTTTTGCACATTTTAGCAAACTTAATTCCTATTTTATGTTGTGCTGTGTTGACTAAAAATGGTGGGCTACTTGCTGATCTGTCTGCTTAGCTTCAAATTTCTTAGGTGGTCCTTCAGTCTGGTTTGTAGTTTCCTCCCCCCTCTCCTGCTATGTACATCTTTGGGCAGTTTTTGCAGTTCTGTGATAAACTCCTGATTTGTTTGTATTTGTTTTATTGTCCATAGACTTATACAAGTTTCAGACATTGTCAAGAAATCTACATTTACAATTTTCACCTATGTATAGTACATAGTATTTACATTTTCACATTTCTTTACAATAGATTTCTATTTACTATAATAAGCTAAGTTTGTCTAACCTGTTTAAACATTTGTGTGTTGGGTATGTTTTAAGTTAGCTTTTAAATCTCTTTCCTTTGTGTAATTTAACAGTCATTGGTAGTTTATTGTATAAAATCAGTCCTTTGATTAACGGATCCTTACACGTAGATTTGAGGTTAACTTGCTCTCTGTGGTAATTTGGTATGGGGCTCTTTAAAGGATGATTGAACAAATTTCTGAGGTAGTATAATATGTTGTAAGGTGCCAGTTTGATATTGTACTCTTTGAAGAGCTTATTGAATATATTGAGAGTTGTGAATAGAATGCGAATTTACTTGTGTTTTGAGCTCTCTTTGTTTTCTATTTATTTTTTTATTTATTTATTTCCCCCCCCCCCCCCCCCCAGTAAACCTTGCAACTAAGCAGTGGTCAAAACCATTCTTTGATGCAGGTTTTTGAATTTGCTGCTATTCCATATTATATTCTTAATCAGTCATTGAGTGGTATATTTATTAGTCTGTCTGTCAGACTGTGGAATAAAGCATGCTGGTATGAGTAAGGTTATTGTTCTTCATTAAGTAATTATCTGGTAAATTCAAAACAATTTCATTCTGATGCCTCATAATTTTAAGATCTAAGATGGCAACTATCGATCTTAATTGGTTTCTATTGTAGATTTGATAACTTGGTTCTGTAGGTGTAATAGCTTAAGAGTTTCGTCTGTCTGCTTCCTTGGTATCAAGGCAAAGATGTTATGTGCATGTCTAAAATATCTAAAGAAGAATGGGAAGGCTTTAGTTAATCATATTCCAAATTGCGTACACACATATGCATGCGCATGTGGAGAAGTCTTTAACCAACTTTTGTTTTAAAGAAGCATATTCCATTTTTCGTAAAGCACTTAATTTATGAAGTCAGCCAGGAATTCTCTTAACATCTAGCAAATTTTCTGCCCATTCAAGAGCTGCCGAATGATATATATGCTTTTCTGAGACCATTATCATCGGATTCGTGTAAACCATTCTCGCCCCATGCATGTATTAAAATTTATTCATCAGTACCAACCATGTGACCTGGCAGTATCCAGTCAACTGCGAACAATTCTCAAAAGTTCTAATTGTCCACGTTTTCTCAGCAGGTTTTTAATGTGAAAGCTGAGGTTAAATGTTTCTATTCCTTTACATATTCTAACCAAGGAATTCCCATTTGAAGGGTGAATGATCAGAGAACAATAAAGCTTACTCTGGGGGGGGGGTGATCTACCACCACAGTCCTTAGCAAATCTCAGTCCATAAAAATACTTTGAGATACTAGAGATCACTTTGGAATGCAAACTATACAAGCTGGTAATGGAATAAAAAAAAATCATAAAATAGCTGCAGATAATTGAGAGTCTAATATATATGTGAAACTGTTAGTAATTGTGATAATATATTTGTATAGAAAGCTGTAAAGTAGAATATTTTCCTCCTGTACTCTTCATTTGTTATTCTCTTATTAATAAGTACTGTGTGTGATTTTACAGGAGCACCATGAAGAGGACTTCTTCTTGTACATTGCATACAGTGATGAGAATGTTTATGGAATGTGAAAAGCTTCATCACACTACACTATTGTATTATTAAAAAAAAACTTAAAAGCCAAAAAAGCTAATAAAATATGGTATTCATTTTGGGTATTTTTTGTTTATAATACAGATAGATGTTTTTACTTAAGAATAATGAGAGAACATCTTACATTTAAGAACTACTGCTAGCATTATAGAGCTCTTGTACTGTATCTGTGGTGCACATACTATATACAAATTGTTGAAGTATTCCTTGTTCTTTATGGTTCTGATATTTGGAACACTTAAGTTTAGCTCTTATGCACTGTCATCCTTGTCTAGTTTTTGTTTGAACATTACCATTTTTCTTCAATTTACTGTTTAAATTTGCATAGAAGAGATTGTACATAGACACTGTATTATGATATAAGGAATAAAATTTTAATCATTTGTGTGGAAAAAAACCTTTCACTCTCATCTGTTTTTGTCATTATTACTGTTACGAATATACACCAGTATATTATCAGCGATGTTAGTCTTGTGTAGAGCCCCTATTTTATGATGAATTTAATCTTCCAAAGAAGTACTTAGACCACACACTAAGTGGTGTTAATTCAAAATTAGAAAGGAGCAGCAACAGCACAGAGGTAGAGTTTGGGTGTTGGACCCCACCCCATGCTAAAATAACAGCATCTTTCTAGGTTGGTGGGAACAAGATATTTCCTAATCATATCACTGGTAGTGTTATTCCTGGATAGTATCGCCAAAGGTAGCAGCAATAGAAACAGCCTGGGTACAACTATGTTACAATATTGAAGTCATGGTGCTAAATTTGAATGATTTCTAAGTGAGTGCAATATCTCTCAGTTTAGAACATAATAGCAATCATAGTTTGTAGTGAAATAGAATGGCCCACAGCGGTAATGTAAAATAATTCACTTCACACTGGTCATTAATTCTCGTGTTACAGTAGATTTACCATTTAGAGTGCACAAAACATCCTATCCTAATTTTAATTGCAAATTCTGCACCTTAAAATGTGAATATAAAATTGATTTATTTAAATACTTCAACTCATGATTAATTCATAGCGATCATTTGAATTGATACAAAATGTTTAAAAAATGGATAGCCTTATGCATAACCCCCCCCCCCACACTTAATATTTTTCTGGCTTTGCAACAGCAGCATTATTTTATTATAAGTTTAACATCTTTTAATTGGACAATCATATTGCTAGTGAATGGATTATGAAATAAGTGCTCACTTGAGCCTGGCATCCATAAAGCTTAAGGACAATAAAGCTTCTTCTCAGGATACGGGAAAACCCTGGAAAAAAAACCTTACAAAGTGCATCAGCTAAACCAATATTTGATATAGGGCCCTCTGGATTATTAGTAGATATGCTCCCTCACATCATACAGATGGATTATTAAATTTTTGTTGTGTTTTTGAATAACTGAACATAAACATGACTGAAAATTTGAATTTTTTACTTCCACTTTGTCACCACTACACAAGCACATCATTGTCTTCAGATTATCATAGTGGAAGCTAGTTTGCTGTCTATAAGCATCAAATTTTATGACGGCCCTTTTCTGGGTGTATATTTGCTTCCAGAAAGCCTTTGTCAATTTAACAATAAATTCTTCCTTGTCAGTCTTAGTAGGAAAGTGTTTCCAATAGATTGTTGCTGTTCCATTTAACTTCTTGTTTTTCTTGAGCACTTTCACAGGTATTTCTGCATTCCCAGAGTTTTGCACTTTAATACACTTTGTCAAGCTTTCAGCTCTGTTGTACTGCGATGGGTCTAAGTTTTCCAGTTTTAATTTTTAAATAAGTGCAGTAATAATACATTAATTAGAAAATGGAAAAGAAGTTTCAACAAGCTACAGAAATCTTGTGGAAATAACATTCAGCAAAGCCGATTCTTCTGGTTCATCTGCAATTCCAGTACACAATACAGCCATTATGGCAGACTTCTATCCTCAAACTGCTGACAGTAGCCCTCAAAAGAGTGGCACTATTTGAACAGAAGCAATAAAATTGTTGTGCTAAATCACATTTATTATACACTTTCTGACATCGGTTTTAAAACTTGATATTATATATTTACACCAGTCAAATTGTAAAACAGTTCAAGAAAGGATGTAATTAAACCTTTTTGAATATTGCTAATATAGGGTGACCATATTTTCATACACAAAAAGCAGGACCCATTAATAAAGTGGTCTGGTACTTTATTAGATCATGGATTTTTTTTCTACTTCACTTAGACTAGTGTAAATTATCTATATACTTTGTAATACATCATATTTTCTCCCTTTTAACACTAATAAACCTGAAATACATTGTTGTTGTATGGTACTTTCTATGATAAAACATTTGAATGTAAAATATTACTAGTGATATTTATTAAGCTGCTGTTATTACTATTAACACTAACAATTATTCTTACATAATTTTGAAAACAATGCAATGCCTCTGTTCTTTTAAGAAGTTAGTGAGATTAGGCGCTCATACTTTTCACTACCATGAATTGCTTTTAACAATTTTCAGTTCCCAAGAAGCATATCGTGGAACTGCACACAGTTATAATTCAAATTACATTTTGTGATTAGCATATGTTTCAGAGTTTCTGGCTTTAGTCCGGATTTTTCATTTGTTCAGATATTGTTCATAATTGGAAATACCCTTTGTGTTGGTGAATTTGTAGCAGGAAGGCATAAGGTAAACTCTACAATGTTACCTACATTCTTAAAGTCAATATTTCTCCCTTCAAATTTGTTGAATATTGCCACCCATCTCAAATGTGTTGGTGTATGAATTGTATCCCATTCTTTAACTTTTATAACTGTAACATATACTCTAATGTTTGAAATTTAATCAAATAGGGTTGTGTCACTTATTTCTTCCCCAGTGTATTTAATTATAAAGCATAAGGACTTCGGTACATCATTCCACTCAAACACAGAATTCAGACTTACCCAATTCAATACACTTAATTCAGAAAAATGAAAACTCCATTGATCTAAATATTGCAAACGCGTGGAGTAAAATTTTGCAGCATTTCTTTTGAAATCTGAAACATTAACTAGGCCATCATTTTCAAGGGCTCTTAGTTTTTCCTGAACAATTGAAGGTACAAATACACAGTCTAACCTATCTGAGAGCTTTTTCCCTTAGACTTTCAATTAACTTACAAGTATCTAATCAGAGCAACATGTTGTCCTTCTAACAATTGTATAACACCATGAAAAAGTGCTGCTTGAGTTTGTGCAAAATGCAACCACACGTCAGACAAAGGATTACCAAAAAATTGTTTGATTATAATTGGGCACCTGTCTTGGGATTGAAAGTATGATTTCAGGGCTAGATATAATTTCAATACACATTTAACTGAGGGTAACACAGAAAGCCACCTTGTTCTACTGTAACCAACTTTTGAATATTCAACCTCTACAAAATTGCAAACGTCCACCAAGGAGGCCTCATGTACAGTATAAATGTGAAAATAGTAGATTTTGTGCACTAAATTCTCAACACAAACTGGAAGGCAGTCTACAGCAGTTTGTATTGTATTATTGGCAATGTGAGCACTACAGCCTACTCCGATTGATCTCTCAAGTGCTTTTTGCACACTTTGGAATATACATTATTAGATCCTTTCCAAGATGAACCACCAAAGTTTGTATTTGTGTTGCCTGCACAGTCCAACTGTTTTATTTTCAAGATGATAATCTCCAAGCGTCTTCAATACATATGAGGAAATAATATCAGTACTTTTCTTGAAAGTTCAGAACCTTTACTTGAATGCCATTGTTGTTATCAAAATAACGAACCAGGAGGGGAAATAGTTTTGTGGATTTATGATTTGAAGAGTCTGTGTACACAATTTGCTTTTTCCAAGTCCTTTACTACTACTGACATGGCAAATGGGTTGATCACATTAGTCACGATGGCCTCGCTCTTTGTCTTTGCACACGAATATTTGGGTTCAAAGCATTTCTGAACCAATTTAGTTGTACAGTTTGTGGAACGAAATGTTTGGTTGTGTTGAACAGTGTGGAATGCAAAACTTCCTTCAGAAGCAGCCAATTTCTGTTCAGTTGATCCAAATTCAGCTCCGCGAAAGAAAGTTATAAGGGATGAGCTGGAAGCAGCAGCAGCATTGTGGGTCAGCTTGTTTGGACGTGTCATAAAATTTCACTTTTTGTGCCATTCGCTGTTGAAAACAATGCTGAATTCATGCAGCGTATATCACTGTTAGATTTATTCTGGGCGATAAATGGATAGATTGCAGCGCAATGTTTAATACACATTTTCCTTTAACTTACTGAAAGTTATACACTACAGTTATATTTCACCACACACGGACTACACAGTAAGTCATTGAAAAACTTGAAACAGACCAACATACGGACACGAACCAGAGGATTCACAATTTCAGTTTCACCAACTATTTTTATAAGGCTGACAACTTATACTATGCACGTTAGTTTTTAATGGTACTATTTCCGTTATTTCGTTAGTCATTTGCACAATGATGGAAAAATTGCATATTTTCCATTTCGCAGGATGGTTTTGAAATGCAGGATATTTATGAGATTTTAGTCTCTTCGCGGGCAGCAGGATAAGGTGTCAAAAAGGAGTATCCTGCGAAAAGTAGGACATCTGGTCACCCTCTGCTAATATCAAGAAACAATGGCTCTAACCTTGTGTCATAACTTCATAAGTGTTTCAAGCAGGATAAATTTGATAGCAGCAAATTGAAATGGAATGCTGCTATACTTGGCTAATTTGAACTTTATTCACTAACCTTAGACATTCCTTTTCAGTAAAATATTAAATATCTCAGTAATTTATTTTTTGGTTTATTTGAATATAACTGTCATATGTGTGTATGTATTTTAAGTACCACACTTCCTAAACCACTGGATCAATATCAACCAAACTTGGCACACTTATCACTTGAGCAAAAATATTGTGTGTGTTAGACATTAGCATACCTACTTTGGGAGGGATGAAGGTTGAGAACATAAAAAATAAAGCTACTGCCGCTTTTCTTTTTTAACTGCTGAATTGATTTGGACAAAACTAGACTTGTTACCTAAGCAAAAATACTGTGGGAGTTGTACTTCCCTAGCACATTCTCCAGGAGAGGAGAGAGTGGTCAGAACCTTATGTTGTGAAGGAAACATTCATTTGAAATCTCTAGCCTCTAGGAAGCTGATTCAGTCGTCGAGGATCAGGAGGTTGCAAAGTGGCGAAGGGAGAGTCCTCATTCTGGCATGTGCTAAACAGTTATGGAATATACTGAATTATTGTAGACGGTTTTTAGAACATTATAGATATTTCTAAACTTTGCTGAAACATTGTGGAAGATTTTAGGATTATTATAGAATAGTATGGAACTTTCTGGAATCTCTTAGAAGTTTTTAAAACATTCAAGAACATTTTTCTCTCTGTATGTTAACTTTATTACACTATATGCCAGGTCCAATATTCTTAAACTGATGCCTAGTGTGGTAGGGAATCTTTATATTTGCCATCTCTATTCCGTTGAATATTGGTATCAGTGGATTCCTTATTCACTTAATATTTATTGGTATTAAGCTATACATGTAATATGACTAGGCATTCAGCCCAAACTGTTAGGCAGTCATATTCGAATATACACAAACTTTTCCTCCACTTGTTTGTAAATCCTTCTTAAAGTAAAAAATTATTTTAAAAAAAACTATCGTGCAGTTACATTTGTGCTATCACATTTGATACACCAATTCCACTTTTTTCTCACTTAAGAACTGTCCTTTGTTTTTACAATCTTGTTTGAAAATTTCAGTCAAGGCTATTTTTCTATCTAATCCTGTAATATATGAAAACTGTGGATCATTTGTCATTAAATAACTATGGGACTAAAGAGAGAACAGAAACGTTTTATATTAATCTATTGTTATTACCTAAAAATAATAACTGGATAATTCTTTCACAAGGATACTTGCAGGCTGTGCAACCTTTCAAGAATTTTTTCATTTGCTCAGGGGAGGTTAAGAAAGGCAGAAGTTCAATATCCAACAATGTTTTATTTCCATTTCCCTGAATAGAGTATTACCCCGCATTTATATTCCCGTCTTTTATGACAGCTTTTTGTTGGCCCCCTAGATTTCCTATGTTCACAACGTATTAAAATCAAGATTTTAAATTTTGTATTTCCCTGTTGTGTATGTCAAGCCAGGCAACAATCAGGAATGCTTAATCTTCAGACAAAGCTTCTGCATTATCACGCAACCAGATATGATGATGCAATCTGCAGTTGTTTGTTCCTTGAGAAGCTACATTCAACATGAGATTATTAAGCAAATCCGTGTTCGTGCTAAAGTTTTTTTATTCAAGTTTACTGATTTTGTTACTGCAGTTGTTGAAGTTATTATTGGTGATTCATTGTATTTTGTTTTTCTTGTTGATTACTTGTTATCCAAGTTGGGCAGTGATGCGGTTTAATGTTATTTATATTTAACATTTTTGTGTATGTTTATTTTGTTGTTGTAGCCACACGTTGTGGTAGCCAATTTGTAACGGTTTAATGTTATTTATATTTAACATTTCTGTGTATGTTTATTTTGTTGTTGTAGCCCCATGTTGTGGTAGCCAGTTTGTAACGGTATTACTTACAAATGTTTGTTTACATCACGTGTGTTGAAGCCATCTTGTGACGTCATTCATTTGTTTGGTTTGTAGCTCCATCTAGTGTTAGCAATTTGTGGTACCTAGTATCAGTGTTTGAAAGAATTTTAAGTTTTGTTTACTGTCCTCCGGCTAGCTATTATCTTATCTTGGGTCGAACATGTGTCTTGATCAGGGTTGTGTAAACGGAAAGGAATCTTTTATCCAAAAAGAACACTGATGAAGAAATTTGTTTTATAATTTTTATTGTCGAACACGTTCACTATCACTTTTACATATTGATCTAGATACTCGCCAAACTGAAACTGTTTTAATAATTTCATTACTAATCACTCTTAATTCGCATACTTCAACTTTGTGTATAATTAACTTTATAATACTTTAGATTTTCGTAACTTGTGAATCTATAGTCGACGTATCTCATACAAATATTTTGACGAACTGACGAACTGAAGACGACGTGTAGTGTACAAAGAATTTTGATGAACTGAGCTAAATACGACGTGTAATGTATGAATGCTTTCGGCGAACTGAAGGACTGACTGACTTTACCTCCAACCTACCTTATTTATACTCCCTCGTCCAGATACGCCTAAAGATTATAACTGAACTGCAATTGGCTAATAAAACGCGCCAACATTAGCGTCTATTTTAATATCCAATGAAAATTATGAATACATATGCTTTAGGGAGAAAATATTCCAGAAGTTTCTACCGAAAACGCGCCAACATTACATAACTTCCTCGTTTCCAATAATGATAAACAGCTCACCCCCTCGCTGCATTATTGCACGCTATTATTGACAGTTTCAGTAAGGCCGTATAAACTTATTTCCCAATAATAATTACAATTAATAAACATCTGAAATCAATGTCACATAAAAATGCATATTTATATTACAATCATTATTTACATTAAAGTAATTTGTGATACAAATTACTGCATCATATGCCCCACTAGAAACATAATTATAAATATTTACAACTTGTTTGGAAATTTTATAATTGGGTTTTTAGTCTCCTAAACCTTGGAACACACGCTATCACTTTCACTTAACACTTCACAAGTATTTAACACACGACATATGTTTGTTTTTTTTTTTATCTCGCCACTACTTATTGGCTCTGGTTTAATGTGTTTAGACATTAATCTGACATTACAATGTTTATAGCAAATACTATACCCTGAAGTATTTAATTACTGTTACAAAAAAAATTTTTTTTTTACTTATATTGTTGACAACAATTTGTGCATTTAAGAATTCTTTTAATTACTATACATATTTACCAAAAATATTCACCCTCTACATAAATATATTTACATCTCTTAAATCTAGACATTTTCACATTTTCTGTTTGCTACATAAATATTTGTTTTAATTACTTTTAACCCATTTTTGTTGTTTTGTACTGTATATTCACAATACTCTTGGAATTGTATTTACGTACTTTTACTTTAATATCATATTAAGTTTCAATCTTTACATTCTTAATTTCAAATAATGTTACAGTTACAAAAAAAAATGTTTATTTTCCTTTTAAAAAAAAATTTAATTATGTCCAAAATTTTATTTCTCCTTTCACATGACGTACATATTTATTTAACCCTCTTACGTTCCAATACATTTCTCTGCAAGTCATCTTTAACTATTCAGCATTTACTTTACATCTCATTGCTATTTACCCTCCTGGATCAAATTGTGTGTGGCTAAACATTATTCGTAGCCGTATCCTAACCTTCAAATTTTTGTTCATGAATAACCTCTTGTATTCATCTGATATTTCGTTCCCTGATAACATTTGAAAACAATCTAAAGCTTCCTGAACAATACATCTTTTACCAACTTTCATTTTCAATTCTTCTCTTATCTTTTTAATCTGAGAATACTCTGACAAATCTGTACTAAACTGTACTGGATTGGAGTTTTCATTTTGAACAGCTTGGTACTTGTTAATTTCAGAAGTTTGCTTTTGATTATTTACAGGCAAAAGTTTAACTTCTTCGTACAATTTATTTCTCTGCATTACTGACTCATTCCGTATTTCTGATATCTCCCCTCCGAAATTAACCTGCGTCTGATTCACATCTACATTCATAACCTCTTTCCTCTCTCTTATCTCACTTGAAATACTACCCACTTGACTACCTAATTCTGTACATTTTACATCAACATGTTCTATTTTATTATTAACCTCACTTTTTTGGTTTGATATTTCCCTGCTCATTTCTGACATTTTCTTTGAAACTTCACCTATTTCATTTGCTATCATTTCCTGATTTTCATTTCTCATTCTCATCATACTATTATCTAGCTCCATGAATTTCTTTTCAATTTCTTCCCTGTTTTGTTCTAAGCTCTTACCAATATCTTCCCTTAATTCTCTCTTATTCTGATCTAGTTTTTGTTCTAAACTCCTATCAATATCTTCTCTTAATTCCCTATTATTCTTTTGCATATCTTCCCTTAATTTCTCATTACTCTGAGTTAATTTTTCTAATTTCTCATTATTCTTTTGCATATCTTCCCTTAATTCTCTATTATTCTCATCTAGTTTTTCTAATTTCAAATTAGTCTTACCATTATCTTCCCTCATACTCTTAACAATATCTTTCAGCATTTCCATCATCATACTAGCATCAAAATTAACATTTCCTGCTATTCTATTCTCACTTTCTGCACTAACATTTTCACCCTCAAATCCTAAAAAGTTTGGGCTATTTTCTGTAACCTGTATTGAATTACAGCTAACTGTTACATTATCTCCCTCCATAATTATTTCTTCTGTATTATTAGTAGCCATTGTTTTCTTTATCCTACCACTCCTTAAATACATTTGAAGGTTACAATTTTGATTTCTAAAAAAAAAATTATGATACTCTGACCTTTGTGATGCTGTCTGTTGCTGTTACTTTGATGTCCAGCTTCCTGCCCCTCTCTCCTAGATTTGTATGTCGCTTCTGCGTTGTGTTATGATGAATCTATGTTGTCTCGATGTTTTTGTGTCCACTCATCCGCGTAGTCTGTCGTTCCTTTTGTTGTTTCTGTAATCTGCGTCTTGTAGTTCAGTTCACTTCTCCATTCGCCCCTTTGGTCATCTCACTTCTTCCTGGTTAATTCTGCCCCTTCCTGGTCATCGTGTTCCTTTCCTGGTTACTCTGCCCCACGTTCTGGGTGCCAATTTGAGGTAACTTTAATGTTTACGTAATATGTTTTTACGTAAATTATTAGAACTTGAAGATCTTCTGTTGTGTTGCTTTTGTTTTGTTTAGTTACATAATTTTAACTGCCCCACGTTGGGCGCCAATTTGATGCGGTTTAATGTTATTTATATTTAACATTTTTGTGTATGTTTATTCTGTTGTTGTAGCCACACGTTGTGGTAGCCAATTTGTAACTGTTTAATGTTATTTATATTTAACATTTTTGTGTATGTTTATTTTGTTGTTGTAGCCCCATGTTGTGGTAGCCAGTTTGTAACGGTATTACTTACAAATGTTTGTTTACATCACGTGTGTTGAAGCCATCTTGTGACGTCATTCATTTGTTTGGTTTGTAGCTCCATCTAGTGTTAGCAATTTGTGGTACCTAGTATCAGTGTTTGAAAGAATTTTAAGTTTTGTTTACTGTCCTCCGGCTAGCTATTATCTTATCTTGGGTCGAACATGTGTCTTGATCAGGGTTGTGTAAATGGAAAGGAATCTTTTATCCAAAAAGAACACTGATGAAGAAATTTGTTTTATAATTTTTATTGTCGAACACGTTCACTATCACTTTTACATATTGATCTAGATACTCGCCAAACTGAAACTGTTTTAATAATTTCATTACTAATCACTCTTAATTCGCATACTTCAACTTTGTGTATAATTAACTTTATAATACTTTAGATTTTCGTAACTTGTGAATCTATAGTCGACGTATCTCATACAAATATTTTGACGAACTGACGAACTGAAGACGACGTGTAGTGTACAAAGAATTTTGATGAACTGAGCTAAATATGACGTGTAATGTATGAATGCTTTCGGCGAACTGAAGGACTGACTGACTTTACCTCCAACCTACCTTATTTATACTCCCTCGTCCAGATACGCTTAAAGATTATAACTGAACTGCAATTGGCTAATAAAATGCGCCAACATTAGCGTCTATTTTAATATCCAATGAAAATTATGAATACATATGCTTTAGGGAGAAAATATTCCAGAAGTTTCTACCGAAAACACGCCAACATTACGTAACTTCCTCGTTTCCAATAATGATAAACAGCTCACCCCCTCGCTGCATTATTGCACGCTATTATTGACAGTTTCAGTAAGGCCGTATAAACTTATTTCCCAATAATAATTACAATTAATAAACATCTGAAATCAATGTCACATAAAAATGCATATTCATATTACAATCATTATTTACATTAAAGTAATTTAAATTACTGCATCAGCAGCCAGCTATTTGTCGCGATTCTCTTTGTTGTTTTTTGTTAATCCTTCTTTGTTATTTTATTGTAAGGGTTTACATTTCGTGTTGACCATGTAAACAAAGAAGGAAAAGAAAGACACTCAGTATTGAAGAGAAGATTCAGATCTTGGAAAAGGTAGATTTGTATCAGGAGCATGTGTTGCACTTGCATGCGAGTTGCAGCTTTCTGCATCCACAGTGAGTACGATAATAAAAAACGGATCAACTATAACCTCCAGTGCTTCAGAGAGTGGGCCAAACTCCAAGAAACGAAAAATCCAACATTCAAAATATAAGGAATTGGAAGAACTCGTGAACAACTGGTGGTTTGCAAATATGAGCAGCAGGCATACCAGTTGGAGGGCTTTTAAGGGAAAAAGCAATAAAATTGGCCAACATGCTTGGAATTGAAAATTTCAGTGATTCTAATGGCTGAATCAACTGCTTCAAGAAAAAGGTACAACATAATCTATAAAACTGCAGAGAGTCAAATGCAGCTGATGATGCTGTGGAAGAATGGATCTGTGGAAAATTGCAGGAGCTTACCAGGAAATACAAATCCAGGGACATTTTTAATTTGGATTAAAGTGAGCTGTTTTCCCCCCCCCCCTTCTTTTTTTAGTGTGTTGCCCAGCAAACGTTAAGCATTCAAGTGATAGCTGCCAAGATGGGAAACACAGTAAATGAGGTTAACAGTTTTGTTGGGAGCCAATGCTGATGCCTGCAAGAAGCTCCTCCCTTTTGTGTTAGGATGCCTCGCTTTAAAAATGTGCAGTCATTGCCAACCTTTTCTGATGCCAATCAAAATGCTTGGATCACTTCCGATCTTTTTCGACAGCGGTTGGCTGCTCTGGATGCAAGAATGGATACACAAAATAGGAAAATCCTGCCTTTCATGGACCATTGCCCTGCACATCCTAGAGATCGTACCTAAGGAATGTTCAATTTGTGTTCCTTCCAGGTAATTATACTAGTAAGCTGCAGTGGCTCATCCAGTTCAATTTGTAGTCAAAGGTAATACCTAAGAATGTTATAATTTATTAGAAGGAAAGATTGTTACATTGCTAATTTTAATGTCAATGGTATGTATTCTTTTGCCTGTTTTGAAGATGATCCATTTAGATGCATTAAACTCTAGCCTTAGATCCAAAAAAGAATTGTTGCACTGTGGTTAATGTGTTTTAAAACTTTGTATTATCTTCTATCAATTCCATCTGAGTAGTTGTATTAAAAATAAGATAGTCAGCATATACCAGATATTGGCAATATTCATGACATATATCATCCAATTTGGAAATGTATAAGTTATACAGTAAAGGACTTAAAGATATCCTTGTGTCAACCCATAAGAGGTGATTCTGTATCCATAGTCATTTAATTTTGGTTAGAAGTATACCTTTCTATTAATCGATAGTTTTATATATCAATGTTACTATAGTTTTTGGAAATTTTAAACCCATAAGGAGCCTAATAAGTAATGGTATTTGGACATTATCATAGGCTTTGGATATATCGAGACTCATTGCTTGTAAGATTTTATTATCTATGGCTGATAATATTTCCGACGTGAAGGCAGAGAGGTTATGTTGAGTACTCTATCCTTTTCTAAATCCATATTTGTTTATTGGCCAAAACCCATAGTGTTCAAGATAAAAAGTAATTCTGTTTGTAAAGATTTTTTCCAATATTTTCCCCAAAACACAAGATAACGCTAATAGTCGATAACTATTAGTTAGCCTAGGAACATACCATGCTAGCCTCCAGTTCCCGAGGTCGCGGGTTCAAACCCGACTGAGGGCAATGTATTTTTCGGGCGTAAAAATCCTTAGCGTGACTTCCTTCGGAAGGGAAGTAAAGCCGATGGTCCGTGTCGTAGACTTACGGCACATAAAAGAACCTCAAAGCTGATAAAGAGGCCTCTGAAAAAAATTATCGGTCTTTCACGCCCAATATAGAATGAGACGCCTAAGGTCCGTAGCAGTTAAAGAGTTTCCATAAATAAAACTTAATTTAATTTTTGGCCGCCTGCTTGCAGGATGGACACCGCCCTCTTGTCATGATAAAAATGTAAATCTTGTGAATACGCTCAATTTATGTCACTTTTTTGTGGAGTAAAGCATTTCCGAAATATTCCTTGTTATTTGTTCGAATTTTCCAGCGTTTATACTATTTCTCAAATAGGAATCCGTTTTTTACCTTTCTTTATCCCCCCCCCCTCCCAGGACATGCAAAGACTGTGGAATGCTCTGCATAGCAATCAGCTCTTAAAAGATTTGACTATCGCTTAAAGCGATATTCCCGTTACACCTACAAGAAAATTAGCAATAAGATAGCTTCCGCAAAGTTTATATCGATTAACATGAAGTAGATGGAGAATAAGCGGTTGTAAAAGCAACTTGCACAAGAGTAGAGAGAGTCATGTGAATGCAACACAGATTTTTTTCTTATTGGGTCGTTTCGGCTAACGATTCCAAGTAATTTTAGTAGCTGCCGTTTGGCGTTGCTGTTTACCAATTGTATGTTTTCTATTATGCATACAGATTTGCAGCCAATAGACATAATTATGAATTAGATTACATTGGTGGCTTACATACTTGCGTATTCACATGCTGTCTGACCTTTTTGTACAGAATTCAATATGATAGCGATCACATTTTTTTTTTTAACATAATATACCTTCACGGTCTTTCTTTGGCTCATGGAAGTGTGTTGTGTTATTGCACATTAGTTGTGAAATCCATGCATCGCCAATCTTGTAACCATGAGACTGATTTCGAAATTTGCCTTTGTCCACGATCGGTCTCTCATTGCTGTCTTCCGTGGACTAGTGGTACCGTGCTAGCCTCTAGTTCCCAAGGTCGCGGGTTCAAACCCGACGGAGGGCGATGGATTTTTTCGGGCGTAAAAATCGTTAGCATGGCTTCCTTCGGAAGAAAAGTAAAGCCGGTGGTCCCGTGTCGTAGGTTTACGGCACGTAAAAGAACCTCAAGCCTGATAAAGAGACCTCTGAGCAAAATTGCCGGTCTTTCACACCTAATATGGAATGGGACGCTAAGAACCATAGTAGTTAAAGAGCGTCCATAAATGAAACTCAATTTAATTTTAATTGTTCCTGTGCCGTAATTGTATTTCTATTCGTCACCGTAGTGGCGTGTCGGTTGTTATCGATGCCTAAACTGTATTCACTCTTAGGTTGATCCTCGTCAAAACAAACCCCAGGTGACCAGTGCACCGTTATAATGTATCCTTCCGCCATTCGCACTAGAAATACTGTCACTTTCACACCATGTGCGGTGACTAGCATATTCTGTTTAGGGTTAAAGATGATAAGATTGATAATTGTAACAAAACAAACGTTTGCACATATAACAATAGTTAATTCTAAAATAAATGAGCGAAAGATAAAGTAACAGGTATGCGATAACTTAATTTATTTGCTCTCTGGAAGCGGCACTTTAATAACTGTTGGCGGCTCATTTTAAAAAAGAAATTGTGCACTGTTACGCGAATTGCATTCTTCTCAAAATCACTACATTCTTGCATTGCGTATTTCATATGTTTGTTTTTTTTTCTCCGGGTGTAACCACTTTTCTCGTTTTAGATTTTTCTGCACAAGCACTGTTTATACTTGTACTCGAAACACCGGTGAACTCAGAGGTTATTTATGCCATTTCTTTCGCGGAAAGTGTTGGATATTTCTATGACTTATAATAAAGATTCAACACTATTGTTTTTTCACCGCTAGTCAATGGTTTACGCGGCTAAAACTTTACGTAATTCGATGAAAACACAAGAGCGAATTCACTGTCCTCCATGATACTAAACACAACTGCTGGTTTCTGGTTGTAAACAATATTATGCGACTACCCAGATGTCAGGTGACTCATACAAATTGCATCATGGTACTTGTAGCTCTGTTTTACGGCATAAATCAGCGTTAAACAAAACCTTAGGAATTTGTATAGAATATTATACTTAAGGATAAATTCATTCTAAAATTCAGAGATTAGCACGGGACTACTTTCGTGGGCGCGTTGCTACCGTGTTGCAACGACCACGTGGGTTTGTTTTGCCGCGGATCAACCTAAGAGTGAATATAGTTTAGGCTTGATCGTCCTTAACGTGGTTCGCGGAGTCCGTTTCTTCCAGCGTGACGTACACGTCGTCTTCGACAAGTTTCGTGTATGGCTTAGTAAGTCAAATAGTTGAATTTCCAATAGGCTTTCTGACCGGATTATTCATCGGGGTTTGGCCGTTGCCATTTTTCGATAAGTATATGTTTCGGCATTAAAAGCTAGTTATTTTGTGGAGCCATAGACGTGATTTATATTTGTTAACTTTGTATCATTGACTTTTGTGTGGTCGTTTGATTTATATATGTAATTTTCATCTAATCATCCATATTTTAAAGGACTTGCTTTGCGGCATCACTGAAATTATTTCATAATGGTGGTGTTCTGTTTAATGGCTAGGCAAGCATGAGCTAAATGGGGCAAATCTATTACTTATTTATATTAATATATTTTTCCTTATCTCTCCCAATCTCTGCAATAGTTACGTAATTTGTGTAACCCAATGGAATAAAATTATGGTTTCTGAAAACTTATGAGTATGGGAATCAGGTATGTTCATGCTGGATGTGGTGTGCATTGCCCTTTGACAAATATTTGTTATTTAAATCTGGCATACCCGAACTTGACTGGTGAACGAATGCTTGGGGGTGAGCAGTCCTCTTCCTTGTATCGGTCTTGCCGTCGCCCAATATCCAAGGTCCGAACACTTCCAAGTTGGAGCAGCTCCATTTTAATAATGTAAATAAGATTCACGATAAAGAATGGAAGATAAAAGAAGATTTCCTAGAGCAGATAACACCAGACTTTGTGTCTAATAGGCTAATAACCTCCCATTCTTTGAACCAATAGTCAATACATTCTCTTTTGAAGGTGCACGAGATCTCTGTGCTCACATTACCATAGAGTAAGTAAAGCACACGATAACTTCACACTCAAAAGCCCACGACTCCAGAACCTGATCGGTTATTTTATACTGCCATTACGAGTTTTCCCCTGGAGCTACAGTAGTTACTTGTACATAGCTGTTCGTTCATTCATTCTACAAACGAGACATCCAGTTCACTGGCGCCATTTTTATGTAATATCCATTTTAAAACCGGGCAAAACAGGATTAATGGCAAAACACATATCCTATTGTAATCGGTAACACGATTCGCAAAATGTTTGAACAGATTAAAAAAAACGCCTGTCTTTTTATGTGTAAAAATATGGTTTGTGGTCCAAGGGACAGTACGACTTTCGTAAGTTATTCTCAACTTTTCATTACCTCTTACTGCGAGTATTAATACACGATATACGTACACCTCAATTGGTATCGTAAGCGAGGACCCCTACCCCATTTTCTATTTCGCAGCATAATATTACTGCGCACATCGTCAGCTTATTCCTGCGCTACAGAAACTGTAACTCCTAATGTTTATCATAAGGCTCGTCTATAACCTTTTTTGTGCTCAAATGCTACAGGCTATACCCTCTTGAACATCCGCTCTAGTTCACAAAATCTACCTCAGAGTACTTCCCTTAGTCAGCTTTTATTATTATTTTTTTTACATGCAGTGGCTTAGTCATCTTAGTCATCTCCCCTCATTCTCTTCGTAGATGAACGGCTTCTGACAAGTACTACTGTACTCGTCAGCTACGCTTTATGAGATTAAATCATAGACACCCTTTTTTCCCTCCAAAAGAGGTAAAACTTGTTACAAACTCCACTGCTGCTCGTCAATACTCCTTTACCCCTCACTCATAACGGCAAATTCCTTGGCATACATATACAATATAACTTGGGCTGAAAAACAATGCCATTCACTCCATACTATACTTATCTCCATCGCGGAAAAACTTAAATTCGGTTTGCACCTACTCTTCAAAATAATAACCCTATACGACATTGTGCGAATGCGGTCAGTTTGTGGTCTGCCAATCATATGTTTTTCCATTATCCCCGCACACAACCACACTTTTACTAGCATGTAAAAGATTTCCTGCGGGACGAAATTCCGGCACACTGCGGCGCTGATGTGATCCTGCAATTGATAACGACATTAACAAACAAAATATTTATTTTTCGTATAGCTCTATCAAATTGTATTTACTACCTTTGGAACTGGGCTGTGGGATATACGTATCCTTACTGCATACTAACGCAAATCATGGAGTTCCACACCTCCTTCCCTATCTCCATAAATGTAACATGAAATTATAACCGCCAAGAAAAGCAAACGTCAATGGAATTAATGTTATTAAAAACACTGTGTACAGACTTAAATGGTACATAGTTAGCCGAAGTTATTTTTTTCATAGAACTTTAAAGAGTTTGTCCTTGCTTGACGGCAAGTATGTAGTACTGTCGACAACCACGTCCACAGGGTATAGGTACACTACTCCGATGCCTGATGTAACTGTTTACAGTAGGTACAATAAAAATTAGATTGAAGGTGGATATTTTATCTAACTAAGATTCATGTCTACATTTATTTTCAAACATTAACTGTCTTATAAAAGTTATAATCACCAAAACAACCATTTAACCGATAACTGATTAAGACATTAAGCAATACTTGAATTCTTGACTTCTTTTTAACTCATAAACAATGTTTAAGATGTATTTAGCTGACTAACGCAGAATTATTTTTACTCTAGCAACACTTAGCAGATGACCAAATGAAAGATCAAAATCATAGTAGGTATCTGTATTTTGTTTATTTCGGCATTATTCGGGAAGAAATAAATACAAAAGAATGGCTGGACGTAAAGATAATTGTACCTATTGTCATAAATTGTATTTGTATGATCTATGATAGGTGTAACTGCTTATTTACTATCTACTCCAAAGCCAAAATAACTATCCAACTTTTACACATAGTTGTGTTTTGTGAGATAAATTAACAGCTACACAGACTGTTTGTGTGACGCCAGTTTATTAGTTAGGCACTTAAACAAGGGCCCGACAATGTTTAATTGTGTATTAGTTGAGTTGAGCTCGCTGTTTACTTATTAGTTAGACTAAACAGCTCTAGACAGCATGGGCTAAAAGTGGAACTTCTAACACGTATACACGAGCTAAAGCTATATATTATCGCACTAGTGCTCACAGGATCGCAAATTTTCCTACTCGCAAAAGAAAACCCTACTTTTACCCCTTGTATCATAATGTACTATTATGTTTAAAATGATTTTAAAAATAATTTAGCTATTAACTTTTCTGTTCAACGATTTTGCTGTTAATCATTGTTTGTGAGCAAGACTAGAGTGTGGCGCCTTCCTCACGCTCTTTCTTATCCTTGTCAAGCTCACAGGATCTAGCCTCCCCCAAAAGGAGATAATTTGTAATAACGGGTCAAAGATAGTTGGGTAGCTGTCCTTAGTGAAATCTTTGTCTATTTTAAGAGAACGGAATTTTGGCATGAACAGACAAAAAGGTTTAGCGTTTTACCGACGGTGATAAACGTAACAACCGGATAGACGTTGTGTAGTACGTTAATAAGCGATGTACTTACAGAAAATAGGCTTAAGCATATAAAAAACCATGTTTAACTAATTCAAAATGGTGGTGTTAAACTGATGCCCCTGTAAGTCGCCCTTAGACCAGCTAAGGTATGATTACTATCTACGCTAAAACAAATATGTCTAGGATGGTGTTGTTTGTAATATCATATTACTAATATCTTACATTCAGTATACTGACAGAATACCCACTTTAACAATAGTACTATCTCGACAGTAAGTAATGTTAGCGTTTCAATTGAACTCGGAGTTCGCCACACAGATACAAATCATAATACACATGCCCCCGCACGCGAATGAACGCCAATACAACAGCCGGGGTCGGTGCGGCGACAGACAGAACTAGTGATGCTCGGTAGCAATAATACAATATTTGCTATTTATGTTATACAGGAAAATTATAAATATATAGATATTGGTTTCAGCCCGTTAATACACTGAGTGGCCAAAAGTCATGGGAAGACACTATATGTGATGTTAATAACGAGTTGATCCTCCGCGAGCCCTCAAAACTGCAGCAACATGTCGATGCATTGACTCTACAAGGTGTTGGAATCGTTCTGGGGGATATGGACCAACGCATCTTGCAGTGCAATTGCTCTTGTGTAGTGGTGCTGGGTTCAGGGAGCGTACACCAGCATCGACAGCACCCCATAAATGCTCGATTGGATTCAGATCAGTGATTTGGAGGGCCAGACTATGGTCGTAACTTCACTGGAGCGCTCATCAAACCACCTGCGTGACACCAAGGAGCGGTGACATGTCGCATTGTCCTGTTGAAACAGCATCTCATCAGGGTATCTAGTGTCAGAAAGGGGTGCAGATGGTCTGAAAGGATGTCCACATAACGTGTACCTGCCATTATCCCCTGCAGCCGGACAATAGAACCTAATTGCAACCATGAGAACGCAGCCCAGACCATAACTGAGCCACCTCCTGCCTGGACACAACCTTGTTGACACGCAGGATCTATAGTCTCATGGGGCATACACCACAGTTACACGCGCCCATCTGCTCGATACAGCTGGAACGGGATCCATTGGGCCATAACCACAAGCCACTACTGTTCCAGGGTCCATTGCCGATGTTCGTGGGCAATGCACGTCGTTGAGCTATGTGTCGAGGTGTCAGCAAAGGAACATGAGTTGGTCATCGGCTGTTGAAGTCTGTGCGGTGCATGTGCCTCCTTACGTACTGTTGGAAATGGGTTCCTGACTCTCAACATACTACTGAGCGGTGATCTGACTCGCAGTAGCCCTTCGAGCGCCCCGTATGACTTGTCCGTTCGTTAATCACCTGTGGTCTTCCTATGTGGCAGTTTACGCCTGAGGAAACCTCTATCTGCCATATTGATGATCCACCCTAGACACCGTTTACCTCGGAATTCCGAATTATCGAGTAATCTCCGATATGCTATGACCCATGCGTGTGCACCGATTATCATCCGATGTTCAAAGTCGGTTAACTCGCGACGTGTTGCTATATTCATTACACACGAGTCTGTAACAGACTGCTCAGATACCGCATCTACACACGCGCCATACGCTCCATCTATCCGCTACACTCGGGAGTGTTATATGGCACATGTTCTAGCGGTACAACCCTCCCCGTGACTTTTGGCCACTCAGTGTATTTCTAAAACGTTAAGTGCGAATTTCACGCTATATGTGTATACCTTTGAAATGCGCCCAACCTAGTTCACTGTTGCATAGAATTAATTAATTGTGTCAGGTAGGTTTAAGTAGCAATAAGGTCATTAGATTATGTATATATATATATGCTCAGACGATCTGTCCTTCCATTTTATGTCCTCCTTTGATGGCGCCCGGTGCGGTCGAACCGTTCGCACCGCCGTAGGGCTGCCCCTGCATGTAGGATGGTCTCTATGGCTTATTCAGTTGTAGCGTTTGGTCTTATGTAGATCCCCATGACTGTTAAGTGTTTAAATGCAGCCATCATGGTGTGTCTGTGTTCGTTTACAATTTGTCTCATTGATGGTTTTTATAGACAGGACACTCCTCCTGAGGGTCTCCTCTCTGGTCCCGCCGTTGCTAGGCTGTGTACTACATAGTAGCCGGTTATATTGATTGGTTCTCGAAGAAATGTTTTGGTAATGATTATCAGGCCTTGGTCCAGCAGGGATATCTCTGGGGTTTTCGTCAGGGAGTTAAATCCTTCCACGTTCCATAGAAGGCATTTCTTTCTTATCGAACCTAAAATAAGCGAAAGGTTACGTCCTCTGGCCAGAAATCCGCGTTGGTTATAATTTCGTAATATCTGAGCAGGTGCGCGAGTTTGAACGCTTTATTTGAGCCCTTTGTATTCAGCATCTCACTTCTGAGACTTTATCGAGAGAGTAGGTAACGAAGTATATCATCCGCCGTTGTGTCGTTGTTAAGTCTTCTGACATACATTTATAAGCTTACTCCTATCAGTATCTCGTTACATGCTCGTCCTCTCAGACCACCGCCGTCACCCCGCCGCCACCACAACCACCACCAGCATAGTGCCCAGGGTCGTGGGTTCAAACCGGGTGGAGGGCGATAGATTTTTTCCGACGTAAAAATCTTTAGCATGGCTCCCTTTGGAAGGGAAATAAAGCCGGTGTTGTAAATTTACGGCACGTAATATAACGTGCCTCTGAGAAGCCTCTGAGCAACATTTTCGGTCTTTCGTGCCCAATATAGAATGAGGCGCTAAGAACCATAGCAGTTATAGATCCTCCATAAGTGAAACTCAATTTGATTGAATTTAGTCGGGTTTTTTAATGTAAGTCTACGTCTTCCATATTCTCAATATCTAAATCTCTCTATCTCCCATAGGTTCTCAAGAACGTTTTTCTCCTTCATGTAAAATTAAGTATTTTTGGGTCTGACTCTTGTTTCTGCCCAGAGAATTCCATCCGAAGATCCTTGTTGATCTCAGAAGACCAAAGATGCAGATATATTGTATAATAAAAGTATAATGTGACGCAGTAAATTGTATCACAAATTATGTAAATGTAAATAGTGATTATAGTGTGAATATGCATTATTGTGTGACATTAATTTGAGATGTTTGATGATTGTAAGCATTGTCGAGAAGTAGGTTTATACGGCCTTACTGAAACTGACAATAATAGCGGGCAATAATGTAGCGAGGGGGTGAGCTGTTTATCATTATTAGAGACGAGCAAATGACGTAATATTGGCGCGTTTTTCTTAGAATTTGCTGGAACATTTTTCCCTAGAGCATATGTTTTCGTAATTTTCATTGGATATAAAAATAGACGCTAATGTTGGCGCGTTTTATTAACCAATAGCAGCTCGGTTATAATCTTCAGGCATATCGGGGTGTATGAGTATAAAAAGGGCTAGGTCAGAGTCAAATTCGTTCAGTCCATCAGAAACATTTGTGCATTACACGTCGCTGAATACATCGCACAGTTTATCGATTCGCAGGTTACGCGTAGCAGAGTTATGAAAAATCTCAAGTGTTGTAAAGTTAATTACACAAAACGTTGAAGTACGCGAATTAAGAATGAACAGTAAATAAGTTATTATAACAGTTTCAGTTTGGCGAGTGTCAAGATTAATATGTGAAAGTACATAATGTGTGACGACAATAAAAGTGTAAAACAAATTCTTCATCAGTGTTATCTTTGGATAAAAGACTCCTTTCCGTTTACACACCTTGTATAAGATAAGTGCTCGACCAAAAAGATCATAGCTAGCCGGAGGACAGTGAACCCAAAATTAAATAAAATAACAGGCGCTCAGTAAAAGCTAACACGAAGTGACCGCGACAAATTGTCTTTTATACGTGCGGCAGATATACAATAGCATTCTTTCAAACAAACACTAATACCGTCGCATATTTGGCTACCACAATGTGGAGCTAACAAACTTAAATAAACAGATACCGCCGCATAATTGGCACCCAGAACGTGGGGCAGAATAACCAGGAAGGAGCGTAATAACCAGGAAGGGGCGAAGGAACCAGGACGTGAAGCGAATGGAGCAGTGAACTGAACTACAAGACGCAGATTCCAGAAAAAAACTACAGGAACGACAGACGACGCGGATGAGTAGACACAAAAACATCGAGACGCCGCAGATTCATCATCATACGACGCAGAAGCGACATATAATCTAGGAGAGAGGGGCAGGAAGCTGGACATCAAAGCAACATCAGCAGATAGCATCAGAAAGGTTAGAAAAGTGTGATTTTTGTTATTCTAAAAAAAGGTGGTAAAATTTAAATGTACTTGAGGAGTGGTAGGATTAAGAAAACAATGACTACTAACAATACTGAAGAAACAATGATGGGAGGGGATAATGTAACAGCTGTAATTCAATACAGGTTACAGAAAATAGCTCAAACAATGTAGGATTTGAGGGAGGAAATGTTAGTGAAGAAAGTCAGAATAGAATAGCAGGAAATGTTAATTTTGATGCTAGTATGATGACGGAAATGCTGAGAAATTTTACAGATCAATTAAGGGAAAATTTTGATAGGAGTTTAGAATAAAAACTAGATCAGAATAAGAAAGAATTGAGGGAAGATATTGGTAAGACTAATGAGAAATTAGAACAAAAACTAACTCAGAATATGGAAAAGAATAAGAAAGAATTGAGGGAAGATATTAGTAAGAATATTACAGATCAATTAAGGGAAGATATGCAAAAGAATAATAGGGAATTGAGGGAAGATATTGGTAAGAGCTTAGAACAAAACAGGGAAGAAATTGAAAAGAAATTTATGGAGCTAGATAGTAGTATGATTAGAATGAGAAATGAAAATCAGGAAATGATAGCAAATGAGATAGGGGAAGTTTCAAAGAAAATGTTAGACATGAGCAGAGAAATATCTAACCAAAAAAAGTGAGGTTAATAATAAAATAGAACATGTTGATGTAAAATGTACAGAGTTAGGTAGCCGAATGAGTAGCATTTCAAGTGAGTTAAGAGAGATGATGGAGGCTACAAATGCAGATTTAATTCAGGTGCAAGTTAATTTCAGAGGGGAGATATCTGAAATACAGAAGCAGTCAGAAACACAAAGAAATAAATTGTCTGAAGAAGTTATAGTTTTTTTTCTATAGATTTGAATCAAAAGCTAACTTCTGAAATTAACAAACACCAAGCTGTTCAAAATGAGAATAATAAAAAATTGGAACAGACAATAGAAAATCTGCAAGGTACTGTAAATAGGTTAGAATTGAATTCAAGGGTAAATGTATGTGATGTTAATGTATCTGATGTACAAAATAAAGATAGAGGTAGTTCCTCAGGTATGACTAATAATGTGAGTGATGCGGCGGCTTCATCCACAGCTAATGTTGAAACTCAGAGTGCACAAGTAACACTAGAGAATTTAAATATGGGAGTAGGGAATTTGCAAAATTACAATCATATCTTAAGTGATTTTCCACTTCCAAAATTTAATGAAAACTCCAGTCCAGTACAGTTTATTGCAGACTTGTCAAAATATTTTCAAATTAAAAAGATACCGGAAGCATTGAAAATGATAGTTGTCAAAAGATTTTTGGACCAGAAAACTTTAGATTGGTTACAAATGGTATCAGGGGGTGAAATTTCATATGAATCCTTTAAAAGGCTATTTATGAACAGATTTTGGAATGTTACGGTACAGCACAGAATTCGAGCAATGCTTATTCATGGTCAATTTGATCCACGAGAGGGAATATCAATGACTGATTACTTACTGAAACATGCAAGTCAGGTTAGGAACTTGTCACCTCCAATCAATGAGGAAGATTTTGTGAATTTGCTCACAAGGCATTATCCTTTAAGGATACAAAATTATTTATTAATTGCAAAACCACGTAATATCTATGAGATGATAGAATTAATGACAGCTTTGGAACAACAGGAAGAAGATGTATCTTGGGAGTGGGAGCATAGATTTTTAGATGTGCGAGATAGACGAAATTACCAAGGTAGTTATCACCAAAGTAGAGGACAAGACAGACGTCATGAGAATAATACCAGACAACGGTATCAATCATACGTTCCAAAATTTGAAAGAGCGAGGATAGATGGGAGACCAGGTCGACAGGAACAAATAAATTATATCAGGACAGAAAGATTGCCGGAAAGAGGGCAAAATTATGGAAGGCGGTACATTAGACAAAGGGGAAATTTCATTCACTGGAGGGAAAACACTAACCGGGGAAAGATCCGAGGAACGACAAGAAAATTATGTGCCAAGAGGACATAATTTTAGAAATCGAGGATTTCGAACTCGAGGAAGGGGAACTCAAAACAATGGTAGCGAAAATGAGATAGATTTAGCTCCTGTAGGGGAATGGCAGTCCCGTACGTGAGCATGGAAGTAACCAGGAAAACTGTTAATAGACTCCTGTGCAGTAGGTTCTCAGGACGTCTTTAATAATTCAGTATCCATTACCAATACAAATAATATGCCTACACACACACACACCCTGTAATAAGATTGCAGCAACAAAAGATAAGGGGGAAAATTTCGAGTCACCTCATGTTAGGATGGAAATCGCGAAGAAAGAGATAATTGCAACTATAGATTCTGGTTCATCAGCTTCAATTTGTTCGCAGAAATTTTATATAAACTTGATAAATGAAGGTAACAAAATTATGGCTCTTCCCACTAGTAATTTAGTTTGTCGTATTGCAATCGGAAGAACGACACAGGTCATAAAAACATAAGCTCTACTTAACATACTTATCGGCGGAGAGAATTTTGAGGTTATGTTTCTAATTGTAAACCATCTGATTTGTGACATAATTTTAAGATGTGACTTCCTACATGAATATGAAGCACGTATAGATTTTAAACATGAAGAGTTAAAAATGACAAAAGACGATAGAGAAATAAAGGTACCATTTATAAAAGAGAAAGTTTCTGTGATTGAAATGACAAAGGATGAGAAAAATCTTTGGGTCCAAGAGTTTTTTGTGCAAATAACAGAGACTGATAGAAATAGTCAGATAAAGCAGGTAGTCACAGAATTTGAAGTGTATACCACGCCATATTTTCAACAGCTAGTAGAAATGCCAGAGAAAGTAGATAAATTTACAATCCAAACAAAAGACGACCGTGCGAGCGAGACAGACAACTGGGAAGAGAAGAGAAATGAGGAAATAATACACAAGTGTGAAGAAGCTTATAACATTACGAAAACGCAAAAAAAAAATCCTTCATGATGTTTTGATGAACAATAGTTCAGTATTTAGTAATATCCCAGACAGATGTAATGTATATCTGCATACATTTCAGGTAGAAGACGTGCCACCATATAGACATACGTATGACAATTTGCCTAATAAGTCTTCGGGACAAAGCTAGACAACTAATAATTAGCATGTTAGAAAATGGGATTATTGAGCAAAGTAATTCTCAGTATATAAATTCAATCTGTTGGAGTATTAAACGAGGTGGTAGTTTGAGATTGACATTAGACGGTAGATATGTCAACAAGTATATGAAGCCAGATCATTTTCAAAGTGAAGGAATCGAACAACTAATTACGAAACTTTCAAGAGGGAAATTTTTGACATCCATTGACCTCACTGCTTCATATTGGCAAGTGGAATTAGATCCATAAGTACGTGATTACACTTCATTTCAATATTCGGGGATCCAGTATCGTTTTTGTGTAAATCCTTTTGGTTTAAAAAACTCAGGAAGTGGATTTTTGAGAGCCATTCACAGTATCTTTGGAAATTCTGCAGATGACTTTTTAATCAAGTATATTGACGATTTCCTCATCATTAATCACACATTTGAAGAACATATGAATAATGTACATTACGTGTTAAATAAATTGCAACAACATGGTATGACTGTAAACATACAAAAATCAAAATTTTGTGTCAAGGAAATACATTTTCTGGGTTATGTAGTTGATGAACGAGGTATAAGACCTGACCAGAAGGGAATAGAAGCAATAATGAAAATTCTACCACCAAGGAACGTAAAGCAAATTAGACGTCTCTTAGGGGTATTGAACTTTCAGAGTAAGTTCGTACCAAGGTATTCGGCTGAGATAGAACCACTGCGGCAGCTACTCCGAAAGAACAATAAGTGGAGATGGACAGAGGATCATCAAAAATGTTTTGAGAGAGTCAAAGAACTCTTTGCTAAGTCCATATTGCTCGAGAGGCCCAGAGAAGATTTGGAATACGAGATTTATGTCGACGCATCAATGCAAGGATACGCCGGAATTTTAGGACAGCGAGACATCAACAATGACTTTCATGTCATTAGTACAGCTTCTAGAGGACTTACAAACATTGAGCGAAATTCTTCAGTGACTCAGAAATTGGAGCACTATATTTTTCATTAATTCGTTTTAAGACCTATATTTATCAGCAAAAGGTGAAAGTATATTCAGATCACATCAGTTTAACTTTCATTCAACGGTGTAGATTATGTAGTGGAAAACTTGCTAGATACATTCATGCAATATCTGCATTTGATATTGAGATTATGCACATTCCTGGCAAGAATAATACCTTCAGTGATTTGCTATCAAGATTAAACTACAACCTACAAATTCCCGAGAATATTGAAAGGCGTAGAAATGAAGTCAAAATATTGACAATTGAAATTCCTTTAAGCAAAGAAATGATAAGAAAATTGAAAAATATGGGGGAAATTCAAAATGAGGACGCAAAATTAATTGAACTAAAAGGAAATGCACCATTAATTGAGGAGGCAAAAAAAGAAATTGTAGCAATTCGGAATGGGACATTATACAAGTAGCATGGAAAAGAAATGCCTAGTTGGAAGGTAATGGTTCCGAAAAACATGGAAAAGGAACTAATTAAGAATTTTCACGAGGGGTTAGCACACTCAGGGACGGACCGGACAACTTCTATGATTTTAGAAAATTTATACATATCCAAATTGCGTCAGAAAGTTCGGAAATTTATATCGTGCTGCAACCTGTGTCAGAAGGCAAAGCAAATAAATGCAGCATATGCATTTGAGACTAATTCAGTTATAAGGGATAAGCCGAGGTGCGTAATTAGTATTGATATTCATGGTCCGATGCCTCCAAGTCAATTTGGGAACAAATATATATATATATATATTTGTCTGTTATGATATATTTAGCAAATATGTAAGAATTTACCCTTTGAGAAAACCTACAAGTTTAGCATGTTTGAATAGACTACTCAAATCATATGTGATAGAAGAAGGACCTATCCAATCTGTATTGAGCGATAATGCTTCGTCCTTCACAGGAAAAAAATGTATGGAGGGACTGGAAGAAAATGGCATTAAACAATATTTTTCGTCAAGATACAGACCGACCTCCAACCCAGTGGAGAGGGAAATTAAGGAAATTTCGAATTATTTAAGGGTGCTGTGTCATCGAAAACAAACCCAATGGTATGGATACGTGAATTTAGTTCAGAATCTACTCAATGAAACAGTAAACAATGTGACAGGATACAAAACATGTGAACTTTAGTTAGGAAAGAAGATAAATACAATATGTAAGAAAATTCCAGAAGCCATTCCAGATGAGCACTCGATACCACAAACAGAAGAAGAGATGTTCCGAAAAGCATTCGAGAGGATGAAGAAAAAGGTCATAAAAAGAAAAATTAAACATGAAGAAAAGAAAAGAAAGGAATGGAGGATCAAAATAGGAGATTTAGTTTTGGTTAAAACCAAGAAATGTCGGATAAAGCAAATAAACTTTATTGTCGAATGTTTCTAAAATACCATGGACCATATGAAGTTGTTGAAGTATATGGAACCAATACATATAAATTATGTAACCCAACAACTCGAAAAGCTATTGGAAAGTTCCATATTGAGATGCTGAAACCATACATCAATGAGGATAAAGAAGAAACAGAAAACCAAGATGATAAATAGTAAATTCAGGATAGTTAAAGATGAGCTGCAGAACAATGTATTGGAATGTAAGAGGGTTAATTATGTATGTATGTTATAAGAAAGGAGAAATAAATTCTGGACATAACTAAATGTTTAAAGGGAAAATTAAATTTTTTTTAGTAACCGTAACAGCATTTGAAATGAAGCATGTAATAATTAAAACTTAATGTTATATTAAAGTAAAATATATAATTCCAAGAGTATTGTGAATATAATGTACAAAACAACAAAAATGGGGTAAAAATAATTAAAACAAATACTTATGTAGCAAACAGATAATGTGAAACAGTGTCTAGATTTAAGATATGTAAATATATTTGTGTAGAGGGTGAATATTTTGGTAAATATGTTTAATAATTACAAAAAATTCTTGAATGCATAAATTTTTGTCAACAATATAAGAAAGTAAACCATTTTGTAACAGTAACTAAACAATTCAGGGTACAGTATTTGCTATAAAAAATTGTAATGTCAGATTAATTTCTAAACACTTTAAACCAGAGCCAGTAAACAGTGGCGAGATAAAGGCAAAACATATGTCGTGTGTTGAATGCGTGTGAAGTGTTAAGTCAAAGTGATGAATAGCGTGTGTTCCAAGATTCAGGAGACTGAAAACCCAATTATAAAATTTCCAAACAAGTTGTAAATATTTATAATTATGTTTCTAGTGGGGCATATGACGCAGTAAATTGTATCACAAATTATGTAAATGTAAATAGTGATTATAGTGTGAATATGCATTATTGTGTGACATTAATTTGAGATGTTTGATGATTGTAAGCATTGTCGAGAAGTAGGTTTATACGGCCTTACTGAAACTGACAATAATAGCGGGCAATAATGTAGCGAGGGGGTGAGCTGTTTATCATTATTAGAGACGAGCAAATGACGTAATATTGGCGCGTTTTTCTTAAAATTTGCTGGAACATTTTTCCCTAGAGCAAATGTTTTCGTAATTTTCATTGGATATAAAAATAGACTCTAATGTGGGCGAGTTTTATTAACCAATAGCAGCTCGGTTATAATCTTTAGGCATATCGGGGTGTATGAGTATAAAAAGGGCTAGGTCAGAGTCAAATTCGTTCAGTCCATCAGAAACATTTGTGCATTACACGTCGCTGAATACATCGCACAGTTTATCGATTCGCAGGTTACGCGTAGCAGAGTTATGAAAAATCTCAAGTGTTGTAAAGTTATGTAAGAACGTAGGTTTTCACGGCCGGTGTCACAATTATAACTAATATGATTTTCCGGGCTGTTATGCCGTGGTCTGCTGAAGAAAGATTTCCCAGACGTTTCGTCCACAACTGCGGTGGACATCTTCAGTGGCGCGGGCGAAGTCTTCTCGGTGAAAGTATCGCAGCGTCTGATGCGTTGGCCGTTAGTGCCGCTCTCTTTATAGTGTGGGCGCTCTCTGCTGATTGGCCCGCTGGTATGAGGGGGCTGGCGCTGGCTGTGTTGTTGCTCTCTTCTGATTGGCTCGCAGTGTTTTTCGGTTTTGTATGACCTTTCTTGTTTTTGATGACTAGATGCCAGTTACTGTTGAGTTTCAATGCTTCTTCTTTCCTATTGAAATTATTGGGATGTTTATAAATCTCTATTGCTTCGCGTTGTAGCCGGGTATGGTAATGCTTTATGGAGGAAGGAATGTTGGTGTCCTGAAATCTAATAATGTGTTCGCCCTCGGCTTCAATGGCATGTTCGGCGACTGCCGATTTTTCTGTATGGCCCAGGCGGCAGTTTCTTTTGTGTTCGCTCAGTCTGGTGTTAGCGCTCCGCTGTGTGGTACCAATGTACACTGAACCACACGAACAAGGAATACGGTAAACACCGGCCGATGACAGGGGGTCTCGGGGGTCTTTGGAAGAGCGCAGTAGGCTGTTTAATTGTCTTGTAGGTTTGAATACTGTTTTGACGTTATGACGTTGAAGTATATGTTCAATACGGTCAGTGACATTTCTGAAAAATGGCAGAAAGACAATGGACTTGCTTTTGGGTTGGTCCTGAGTAACCGGTCGGGGCTTGGCCGGACGGCAGGCTCTTCTCACCTCTTGGACTGAATAACCATTTGATTGTAGAGCTGTTTCTAGGTGTCGGATTTCTTGTGGAAGTAAGTGTGGTTCACAAATACGGGAAGCACGGTTTGCGAGTGTCTTAATCATAGCACGTTTTTGTCTAGGATGGTGGTTGGAGTTCTTGTTAAGGTAACGGTCTGTGTGTGTGGGTTTGCGGTAGACAGTATGACCCAGCGTGCCGTCAGCCTTCCTGCTAACGAGTACATCTAGAAAGGCTAGTTGGCCATCCTTTTCTTGTTCCATTGTGAACTGTATACGCTGATTGATGCTATTTAGATGTAACAAAAAATCTTGAAGAGCTTGTTCACCATGGGGCCAGATGACGAAGGTGTCATCCACATAGCGGAACCAGGCTGTTGGTTTGAGTGGAGCTGAGTTTAGTGCCTTTGACTCAAATGCCTCCATGAAGAAATTGGCCACAACAGGGCTAAGGGGGCTGCCCATGGCAACACCGTCTATTTGCTCGTAGAATGACCGGTTCCACTGGTTGCATCTACAATCGCTCTGAACGGGCCTTGCTCCGAGAACGCGTCCATCAGACCAGACGACAACTCTCTGCCAACAATAGTCAACTACTCATCTTACATCTTCAAGTAAGTAACTCACTACACAGTTTTGATTGGGACAACACTGACAGAATCACCCACAGCTCTATGACATACAATCACAACAGCATGACCACTCGTCACAAGAAGAAGTTTGATGGCCTTACTGCCTCCATCAAACCGCCGACTACTCTCAACCACTGCCGCACGGTAGTGAACTTATCTGATCACCAGCTGTCACCTGCTGAAGCGTCACTCCTTGCTAAAGGAGGTAACTACGCTGTTGTCACTCCAACGTTGCCAGTTGAAGACATCATTTCTCACATTGAAGCAGGAATACGAGTTCTGCCAAGGCTTGCAGCTGATGAAATTCGCCGGGAATCTGCCAGGGTTCTCGAGAAGGCCAAACCTCCTACCAGTAATTTAACCAATCAAGAGAGAACTGCATTAAAGAAGCTGAACTCCAACCGAGACATCATTGTTTGCTCAGCGGACAAGGGTAATGCCACAGTTATTCTTAACCAACAAGACTATCAACAGAAAATCTCTGAACTCCTGCAACCAGCAACCTACCATAAGATTAAACGTGATCCGACAGCCCGTATTCTACAGAAAACTAATCTTTTGATCAAGAGCTCCTCGCTTTCGAAGGAAGACAAACGCCGTCTTACCAAGTCCGAAGCTCAGCCGCCTAGACTTTACGGGCTACCCAAGATCCATAAACCAGATGTTCCGCTCAGGCCCATTGTTAGTGGTATTGGTTCTCCCACATACGACATAGCTAAATACCTAACTGGTCTTCTACAACCCCATGTCGGCTTGTCCGACTCTTTCATCAAAGACTCTACTCATTTCATTCAAATTCTCCGCAACCTCAAATTGCTACCTAAGGATTTACTAATTAGTTTTGACGTTGTGTCTCTATTCACCATGGTTCCAGTACAAGAAACTCTGAAGTTGTTACAACCCATCTTCTCTGATGATATCATTACACTTTTTCACCATGTCCTGACTACGACTTATTTCCAGTGGAACCGGTCATTCTACGAGCAAATAGACGGTGTTGCCATGGGCAGCCCCCTTAGCCCTGTTGTGGCCAATTTCTTCATGGAGGCATTTGAGTCAAAGGCACTAAACTCAGCTCCACTCAAACCAACAGCCTGGTTCCGCTATGTGGATGACACCTTCGTCATCTGGCCCCATGGTGAACAAGCTCTTCAAGATTTTTTGTTACATCTAAATAGCATCAATCAGCGTATACAGTTCACAATGGAACAAGAAAAGGATGGCCAACTAGCCTTTCTAGATGTACTCGTTAGCAGGAAGGCTGACGGCACGCTGGGTCATACTGTCTACCGCAAACCCACACACACAGACCATTACCTTAACAAGAACTCCAACCACCATCCTAGACAAAAACGTGCTATGATTAAGACACTCGCAAACCGTGCTTCCCGTATTTGTGAACCACACTTACTTCCACAAGAAATCCGACACCTAGAAACAGCTCTACAATCAAATGGTTATTCAGTCCAAGAGGTGAGAAGAGCCTGCCGTCCGGCCAAGCCCCGACCGGTTACTCAGGACCAACCCAAAAGCAAGTCCATTGTCTTTCTGCCATTTTTCAGAAATGTCACTGACCGTATTGAACATATACTTCAACGTCATAACGTCAAAACAGTATTCAAACCTACAAGACAATTAAACAGCCTACTGCGCTCTTCCAAAGACCCCCGAGACCCCCTGTCATCGGCCGGTGTTTACCGTATTCCTTGTTCGTGTGGTTCAGTGTACATTGGTACCACACAGCGGAGTGCTAACACCAGACTGAGCGAACACAAAAGAAACTGCCGCCTGGGCCATACAGAAAAATCGGCAGTCGCCGAACATGCCATTGAAGCCGAGGGCGAACACATTATTAGATTTCAGAACACCAACATTCTTTCCTCCATAAAGCATTACCATACCCGGCTACAACGCGAAGCAATAGAGATTTATAAACATCCCAATAATTTCAATAGGAAAGAAGAAGCATTGAAACTCAACAGTAACTGGCATCTAGTCATCAAAAACAAGAAAGGTCATACAAAACCGAAAAACACTGCGAGCCAATTAGAAGAGAGCAACAACACAGCCAGCGCCAGCCCCCTCATACCAGCGGGCCAATCAGCAGAGAGCGCCCACACTATAAAGAGAGCGGCACTAACGGCCAACGCATCAGACGCTGCGATACTTTCACCGAGAAGACTTCGCCCGCGCCACTGAAGATGTCCACCGCAGTTGTGGACGAAACGTCTGGGAAATCTTTCTTCAGCAGACCACGGCATAACAGCCCGGAAAATCATATTAGTTATAATTGTTGTAAAGTTAATTACTCAAAAAGTTGAAGTACGCGAATTAAGAATGAGCAGTAAATAAGTTATTATAACAGTTTCAGTTTGGCGAGTGTCAAGATTAATATGTGACGACAATAAAAGTGTAAAACAAATTCTTCATCAGTGTTATCTTTGGATAAAAGACTCCTTTCCATTTACACACCTTGTATAAGATAAGTGCTCGACCAAAAAGATCATAGCTAGCCGGAGGACAGTGAACCCAAAATTAAATAAAATAACAGGCGCTCAGTAAAAGCTAACACGAAGTGACCGCGACAAATTGTCTTTTATACGTGCGGCAGATATACAGTAGCATTCTTTCAAACAAACACTAATACCGTCGCATATTTGGCTACCACAATGTGGAGCTAACAAACTTAAATAAACAGATACTGCCGCAAATGTTATCAATAGTTGTCAATTTGGCTTTCAGAGCAACAAGGCCACCAATATGGCAGTAATCAATTTTGTAGATAGCATCTACGATGTACTAGACAAAAGCGAACTCGTTGTCGGACTATTCCTAGTTCTTGCAAAAACATTTGATATGGTGGACCATAATATTCTGCTAAACAAATTGTACAAAATTGGAATAGGAGTTGTAGCATTCTATGGTTTCAATCGTACACCAGCAAAAGGGAACAGGTAGTTGAGGTAGAGCATATGGAACCTGGAGGAACGGAAACAGAAGTTAAACAATCGAGAAAAGTAATCCTTCAATCTGGAGTTCCACAGGATAAATACTAGATCTGCTCCTCTTTTTTCACTTTACATTAATGATTTATCCCCATATTTAAAAAGCAATGAGGTATCTATGACCTTATTTGCTGATGATACAGCATATTCATTAGGGGAAAGTGCAGGGAAAGCCTTAAAGAAAGCATCTCAATCACCTCAAAGAAGCGGCTTAAATGGTTTAAATCTAACAAGCTAGTGGTGAATGAAAACAAAACTGTGTCATTGAAGTTCCATCATAAAGTATTAACACCTCTGAGAACTGTGATATCACAATTGGGTCTAAACTCCTGGAAAACGAAACCCACATAAAGTTTTTGGCCCTATGGATCGACAATAACGTAAGTTGGAATGATCATATTGAAAAACTGGCCATTAAACTGAGTAAAACAACTTTTATTCTGTATCAATTAAAGAAACGAGTTTCTACAGATGTACTCAGAACATGCTATTTTGCATACTTCCAGTCCCAAATATCTTATGGGATTATGTTGTGGGGTAATTCAATTAACAGTAATATAATATTTACATTAGAAAAAAAGGCTATCAGACTAATTGCAGGTGTACTAAACACCAAAAGTTGCAGGGCACTTTAAAAAATTAAACATTCTGGCACTACTATGTGAATATTTGAAACAATTCGTTTTTTACATTAAGAAAAACAAGACAAGTCTAACAACCAATGCTGAAGTACATAATCAGAACACTGTAAATAAAAATAATTTGCATGTTAGTTTTCAAAAAACCAGTCTCTTTGAGAAATCATTTAAATATACTGGTAGTAAGTTATATAATCAACTCCCTATATACTTGAGTATTTTAAATTCTGAATTAATATTATAAAAAAGGAGTTCTTAACTTCTTATTAATTCATCAGTTTTATGCAATTAATGAATTCAGTAATCACTACATAGGAATAACTTAAAGTTATGCGAAAGTGGTCATCTCTTTGCCTATTTAACTGTTGCAAGGTGCATATTATAGCTAGAAAAATTCGAATACCAATTTTATATCCTCTGTTGCTTGTGACCGAGAACTGAGACCTAAAATCAGTGGACAGGAAGACAGAAGACATTGTCTGCAATGGTAGAAAAACTGGAAAATCATTTAATCTACGCCAAGAATGTTATTAACACTTAGCTATAATTGAAAACATAATATTTTTAACGATTGCATTGTAAACTCATTGATCTTTGTAAATACTACTGTAAATAATGTTTGACATTTCCCACGTTATATTAATATATCTTGAGGATGAAATAAATTACAATTATAACGGCTAAAGCGACACTACGCAACAACAACAGTACCTACAGTTATCATGCGGTGAAAGATTAGGGATTCTCACGCTAAGGAATTGGTATACCTGTGTTTGGCAACATTGCATCACGTGCACGTGCAATAGTGAAGCTGGCGTTTATTGTGGTGTTTGTTTATTGGTTAGTTAAATACACATGACAAATCCAGTTTCATGGAATTATTTTAGAAAGAAAATATAGAAGCACGAAGATTTAAATTACTAAGGAAGAGAAAGGAAATGTAGGTGGCAATATTGCTTAGGCCAGGAAAGTTAAATGGCTCAAGTGCGGGTTTTAGGTTAACGCTTACACAATCGAAGAGAATATTCACTGAGCAGGTATATATTTACTGTCCTAAATAACTAATTTAAATTTAGGTGTCTCAAGGAGCCAGATTATGTAAGCAGTTAATTTTTTTTTATTTCAACCCTTTTAGTTTTAGGACCTAACCACTGTTCATTCAGTTTTGGTCTGATACTTGGTGGTTTGTCTATGTCGCGAGCGTAGCAGATGACTAGCGCCTATATATAACCACGATGTACTTAGTTGATTGTAAAATTTTCATATTATTGATTCCTGCTTAATTTTGTGTGTAATGTATTGAATGAGCTTATGATGATGCTGAGGGAAAAAAATTGCGGGGCTTCTAAAGCTTTTACATACATATAATTTATCACTACAACAACCATCTGAAATGAAAGCAATACTCCATTGCAATATTCTGCTCTTAGTGTATCTCCCACAGCGATGGAAATGATGTGTTATATGTCCAACAGATGTCACTCTGTCATACACTAGCTCAACAGATGTCACTCTATGTCATACACTAACTCTAACGCAATGCTGGCAACATATGAATAACTAATGCCGCCAATGCCGGTAAGATACTAAGCCTCAAGGCATAGTCGAGAGATTGAGAGCCCTCAGCCTCAAAGCGTAGCCAAGGGATGTTTTCTAGAAGGGGAGAAGTGTAGCAGTTGCATTCCTAAGCTTAGGTTTATTTATTTATTTTTTTTATTATATAAACTTACGTTTCTGAATTCACGGAAGGTTAGCCCTAGGTTAGGATTTTTTTATGCAGGCTAGCGTTATCCATCTACCACTGTTACAGTAAAGGAACTTCTTTATTTAATGGAAATAACATAGTATAACAAACTTTCACAAAAAGAATACAAAAATCACAGTTTTGGTGGATAGTTTTCTTACTATGAATGCGTTGCATTTTTGTCAGTGGAAACACTAAACGAAGAAGAAGAAATTCTAGTAACAACAACACATTGCATATTTAGCGGATTTCACTTTTTATTTATGTTGGCAGTTCCCATTTTGCATGTGCTTTAGCAACAACATGTCTACGTTTGTTGCATTCATAATGTGATTTCCCTATAAAAGTAAAACACCTATAAAGGGCAGGCAGGTGGGCACCAGATATTGAAGAGATCACATCCACTTCTAAACTCACTCCTAAGGTAATTTATTCGCTTTCCTTTTGCTTTTATAAGCATTTTCAACAAGGATACACTAAGAGCAGATTTGCCGTTTGTAATATACAGTACTTAACATTGCTATTACTTCCATTGGTGAAGTCCAAATAGGTATTAATAGTGTGAACACATGCTATCAAGAAAGCCTCGGGTCTCACCCGGCGGAGGGCGATGCATTTTTTCGGCCTAAAAATCCTTGGCATGGCATTTTCCTGAAGGGAAGTAAAGCTGGTGGTCCCGTGTTGTAGATTTACAGCACGTAAAAGAACCTCAAGAGGCATCTGAGCAAAATCTCCGGTCTTTCATGCCTAGTATAGAATGGGACAATAAGAACCATAGTAGTTGCAGAGCATCCATAAATAAAACTCAATTTAATTTATGTCAAGAAATGCTCATTAGACTTTGAATAGCATTTCATTGTATTTAGGAAAATAAAAATAGGTCACTCCTGCGTTTGAAGTATATACTAGTTAGGTAAGAAGTTTTGATGTCACTAGAAGTGAAGCTTCTTATAACTGCTGATCTACAGTTCAGCATGTTCCAAGGATGCACTACAAATTTCAAGAAAATCCCCCCACCCCAAAATAGCAATTTTACGGAAAATTGTTTGAAATGTTTTATTTCCTAAAAATGGCTATAACAATTTTATTTAAAATACCATATAAATAAGATATTAAATGAGAAATAAAATTTATATCTTGGATTTTCTGGGAATAGCCTTTGAAGACCTCTTCATTCAGAAGGAATTTCATATAACTCGTAAACATTAAGAGATAGACGAAGAAGTACTAGACAGAAAATGTAGATTTCTTTAAAACACACTATTTCCAATAATTTTTTTTTTTTTGTGGCATAAACCATTTTGAGGTATCTGTTTATTGTTGTGAACTTTTCAATGCGTCTTTTTTTTTTAAAGTGCTGTTGTTTTTGGAAAGAGTTTGGAGATTTAAGGCTAGCATATGACACCGCAGCTTTAAACATCTGACTATGAATTTGAATTACTCTATTCTCCTTTTATAGTGTGTCTCAATTAAATGAAATTGTTAAACTTTTATAGTTGTTAAATAAGGAAAATAACAAATATGGATAATTAATGTCAATAATAGTATGCCATTTTATGTTATAAATATCATTATTTTCTTTTGGAAAATTATATCCTTAAAATGTCTTCTACATATTATTGCAAGGAGATTCCGCCAGCCTCCTATGCAAATCGTGAAATTAATGCTGTAGCTTTTCAACAGGAATAATAGTATTTTCACTATGAATCCTTTCCTTCAATTCTTCAAGGTTTTGCAGATGGGTTGAATATACCCTCCTTTTCAGATATCCCCTTAGAATCTAGTCACACAACCTCCCTCACAATCTGGGAGGCCATACAATATTCCCACATTTAGAGATTATGTGATTCCTGTAGAATTGATGCACAGCTGCCATAGAAATTGTAGCTGTTTGTGTTGTAGCACTGTCTTGCTGGAACCATGTTGGCTACTCCAAGGGAAATCTTGCAAGTTCCAGTGTGAGAAAAGTATCAGTATATGAACGTATCGATCAAAACTCACTGTTATTATTCGCCCTTCCTCATCTTCAACAAAATAGGGTCCAGTAACCCTTTATGAAGAGATTGCATACCACACTATTACCTTCTGACTATTGTATAAAAGTCTCATGTGTATTTGTTGAGGCTTTTCTGGATAGCAGAGTGCATGTTGTTTATTTACAAAATCTCTTGGTGAAAATGGACTTCATCAGACATCCATAGTTTACTTAGAAATTGACAATCTTCTGCATCAAATTTGACTGAAAACTGGTCACAAAATTCAATTTGGTTAATTTTGTGCGTAGGGTTTAATTGATGATCACTCTGCAACTTGTATGGATGAAAGCGCAAGTCCTTTCTCAATTTTCTATATACACTGGCATGTGATATGTTCAATGTTGCTGAAAGCTGTCGCAATGAATGTTTAGGACTCTGAATAATAGCAGTTCTTACAGTCTCAATGTTTGCTTGTGCTCTAATGGTCCTCTGCTTATCTTGTGGCTTCTTTTGTGCTGAAGCTGTTTATTAAAATTTTCTGACCCATGTGTTGATGGCATATGCTAATGGCACTGCATCATGTCATCCAAAATTGTGGTGACATCGGAATGTTCTTCTTGTGGCAGTTGGACTATCATTGTTCTTATAAAACAATTTTAAGCTGTGGTATATTGAGCTGCAGAGCACATCTCCATATTAACAACAATGGCATAAAATGGGCAAAGAATTGAGATCGATTTTGTGTTGCTAACGTTACCCAACATTTTCTAAAGGAATGAAAAAAAAAATTGTTTCCTTGAGACACCCTGTATCTACAATGAAATTTGCAATGAAATATTTCTGTAAAGGCTTATCTGGATTAACATGAAGTAGATAGAAAAATCTGATGATACATTCACATGACTTTTTCTATCCTCTATTGTGTATTAGTGGGTATACAAACTATTCTTACTAAGCTTATTTTTATATCTACTACATTTTAATCCAAATAAACCTTTGTATCTATAACATTTCATTATAAATACAAAGAGAATAGTGTCGTAGCCTCTTGTAACTAATGCTCAAAATGAAAGGTGGGCTACTCACTTGCAAAAGGTACCGGAAAATTAACAAACTTATTACATGGCGAGGCTACGACGAGGGACACAGCTAAAGAAAGTACAGAAATATTATCAAACACTGGCAAAAAGGGGCGCTACATGGCTCAGAAGGAAGGAAGGAACTCTACACTATCATAAATAATACAGGGGAGAAGTAGATGACAGAGGATTTATTAGATAAAGATGTATTGCTTACCCCACATTATTAGCTCCCATGTCTGCCGGGCGAGGCCGCCATGCATGCCTACACGGAGATGGCAGTTCCACGTCTTTACTGCTTGAAGGTTACTCACTGACTCTTCTCTCCCAAGCAACGCTACTAAAGCGTAGGGGACGCCAAACAACCTATCCCCACTTAAAATTCCTAATTCCCCCCACCCAAGCTCTAACTGCCATCTCGAATCCCGATGACCAGAGAGACGTATGCACGACAATCTCTGCATACGTCACAATAGCAATAATCAAATGAATGCTATATGCTGGCTGTAAAATTCCTTACTGTTTCCATGCAATCATGAGAAACTGCTGAATATGTCAGGACTTTAAGAGAATGACCAAGTAATGAACAATTTGATCCATTTATAATGAATATCTCAGAAATAGCTTATGCCACAAAAAACTTCATTTGAAATAAATTTTTGTTTTAGAGAGACCTACATTTTTTTTGTTTAGTATGTTTTCGTCTATTGCTTAACATTTAATGGTTATACAAAATTCCTTCTAAATGAAGAGCACTTCACAAGCTATTCCCAGAAAATTCAAGATATACATTTTATTTGTCATGTAAATATGTTTAATATATAGTATTTTGGAGGTACTTTCTAACATGTGACGCAAGAGATACAAGAAATTGTCTGAATCCAAAGGTTTTCCAATGTGCATGCGCAGACAGACTGAAACCACAGATGACTACTAGTTTTATTGCTTCTCACATAGCAGCCAACATGTGCTTCATTTGTAACAACCGTAGCCAATCTCTGAAAAAGATTCCAAACAGCTGCACAACAATTGTTTACTCTCATCTAGAAGTGATAAGCAACGGTCACTTTTGAAAAGTCCTGACCATGCTTTCTCTCAGTTTTATTGCTTTATAATCATGGTCATGCAATGGAGGAGAGTTTATTGTAGTGCAAGAAGCAACGTTTGTATGTTCTTGGCGATATTCTTGCAAATAAAACTTTTAGAAATGGCTTGTCAGATTAATAAGATGGATCTGTCGGTTTACCTCAGTGATTACAGAGAACCCCTACTGTCCATTACAAACCAGAGTGCCTCTCACAGTAAACAAACTCTTTGTATTTTCCGCGCGAAAGTAGTTCGCAATCCCCACCCCTAATGGCGCTTGTTCCCTTCTCACATGCTTGTTGAACATCGTTTCAATCTGTAAAACGGCGCCCTGCGTGAGAATCATAGTTCAAAATGCAACCTGAGGTAACAATCAATTTTATAAGCATGCGGAAATGAACATTTTACTTAACGTTAATCACAATCCTCGGGCAAAAGTGCAACACCGAAATCCGAATCCTCTGAAGATGACTCAGCTGCCATATCAGAATCAGAACTACTTTCCAATATAATGGCAAGCTTATCCACAATTCTACATCCCTGTCGCACATAAAACAAGTTCCCACATTTTATTCTCCTTTTGTATGTTCTATTATGTCTGTTTATATTCCCTGCATGTTTTGGTTACACTTCTCACTGAAACATCTGTAAAATCGTATATTAGTTTTGTAATATGCACTAATGCAAGTGTCGGGTATTTTTCTAATAGTGAGTTGACTATATTAAGATTTGTTTGTTTTTCGCCACATTTTAACTGTTTGCTGCTTTTGTGTTTGAACAGCTTATTCGCACCACACACACCTTCCTCTGCCATGTGAGCTCAAATACCAACTGACTAAATCACAAGAACAAGATTTGACTGAGTTGAGCACACATGTGCTAGCATATTATGAATGACTGTTCGCTTATATTTCCTGTGTTACGCAAAGTGTTTATTTGGTAGTCAGATAGCACCTCTGGGAATTAATTGCTACATTTCTTGTATATGCAAGAGAATGGCAGTCATGCATATGGTTGGTATTAACAAGCAAGATACTTTTGGTGTTAGTGCAACACCAGACGAAAATCATATTTTGTAATCTCTTAACAGTTAGTACGTATCCATTACCTTTAGCAATGAGTTCTTATGATAACCGCAATAAAATGTGCAGTTCTATACCTTTCCTGCCCTAATATTTCAGTGTACAATAAATGCATTAAGGAACTATTTACGTTGGCGTAAGAGTGTGTTCTTGGGTTTGTGACAGGCAGAAGCACGTGCTTCTGTTTACATCAGAGGGAACTCTGGTTTGGAATGGACAGTAGATGCTCACATTTGTCAGTATTTGGGGCATGCTGACTTCAAGAACCATTCGGCAGACCATTTCCAGGAACTAATGGACGACATTAGGCCAAGCCTAACCTGTGATGTAATAATTAGGATTAGTTAAAGTTTAGGCTTAGCGTAGTATACGAGTTGTTTAGTATACATAGCTACTGAGCATAATTTGGGGACAATGCATTTAATTATATAGTTAGAGTAATTTAATGACAAAAAGGAGTGTTGGCTGCATTGCTTTGAGTGATACAAGATGGGGAATTTGGCTGCCCTGCATTCTTCAGTATGAATATATGCGCAGTAAATAAATATATAAATAAATAATTATAAGGCTTAAGTTATGTTAATAAAGCGGTTTCCAATAAGAAATCACCCAGATAAATAATTCTAAATACATACTACAACAAAGAATGTGAAGCTATACTTCAAAAAAATGTACCATCAATGTGGACATAGAAAAAATCTTGCGTCACATGTTGAGAAGTTGAGTCGTATATTGATCAAAATTGTTAGAACCATTGTTTAGAAAATCCAAATTTTTTAAAAATGTTGCATGTAAAGGTAATTGGGGTGGGGGATTTTCCTGAAAATCTTTGTGTCGCATCCTTGGAAGATAGCATAAATACCAAGTTTGGTACTTAGCTGACTTTTTGTTTTTAAGTTATGTTGTTCGCACATGCACACACACACACACACACACTTTTTTCTTAAAATGCTTTTTTGGATTCAGGGGGCCTCAAAACATGTATTTTTGTTGAAATCTCCATATTAAACTTTTAGTGGAATGCAATACTTTTTCTATCTATTATATACGTGGTAGAAAAGTGAAGAGAAAAAACAAAATCTGATGTGATACATTCACATGACTTTCTCTAACCTCTTATCATTTATTAGTGGGTATACCAATTATTTGTATAAAAGTTTATTTTTCTATCCACTTCATTTTAATCCAGATAAACATTTGCTGAAATAGCTATATAAGACATTTCGTTAGCATACAACAGCAATAACAAATGTTTGAGAATTGAACACTATATGCTGGTCTTAAAATTCTGTACTGTTTCCATGTAATCGCGAGAAACAACTGAAAATCAATGGGACTTACAAAGAATCAATAGACACATAGTGAACAAATCGAACCATTGTTCAATATCTCACAAATGGCTGATGCCACAAAAAAAAGTTATTTGAAATAAATTGTTTTTTTTAAAGAGATGTACTCTGTGTAGTACATTTTCGTCTATCGCTTAACGTTTATTAATTATACAAAATTCCTTCCAAATGAAGAGGACTTCACAGGCTATTCCCAGAAAATTCAAGATATACATTTTATTTGTCATGTAAGTATCTTTAATATATGTATTTTAATCAAAATCATGGACATTATTCCGTATGCGGGTAGGAGATATGAAATTTTAAGAAACTTATGGAATCAGGATTTATTAATATGCATTCTGCTGTCAAAATTGTAACATCGAGGGCCCTAAGCTGCAAGGCGTAGCCGAGGGACTGAGGACCCTCGGCCTCAAAGCGTAGCTGAGGGATGTTTTTTAGAAGGAGAGGAATGGAGCAGCTGCGGCGCAACTACAGGGCATAGCCGTAGGATCTGCGCGTCTGAACTCGAATGAGAACCCAGGATACTACATATCAACTCTGCATATTAAAAAACCCTGACTCTGTAAGTTTCTTAAAATTTCAAACCTCCTATCTGCATACAGAATAATATCCAAAATCATTATAGCCATTTTTTAGAAAATTCAAAATTTCGAAAAATGTTCGATGTATAGGGTAACGTGTATGTTCTTGAAAACCAGTGTGTCACATCTTTTGAAGGTACTTAACCTAAATATATGCACATGCACACACACACACTCTCTCTCTCTCTCTCCCTCCTAAAAATTTTTTTTTTTAATTTAAAGGACCTCAAAACATGTATTTTTGGTGAAATCCCAGTATCACATTTTTGGGTGGAATGCAGTACCTTCTCCATCTACTATGTGCATGGTATAGGAAGTAATAAGCTTTGTTAGAATACTTTGTAGAAGCTATATAAAATGAATGGCAGTGGATAGAGAAAGTTATGTGAGTGTAACGCATCAGATTGTTTTTTTCTTTTATAAGCATCCTATAGGGAAAAAAATGTTTTTAAAATAGTATAGTGGCCAGGTCTTCTTTCAATGTAAAAAATCTCGTCCATTGTAGTGATCCAGACTTAATAGACAGTAATAAAGGAATCAAAGAAAATAATGATTTGACCTCATTCCTTGAACTATTTTACAGCTCTTTTGGAGAGGGAATAATTACAGGCTGAAATCTAGTTTTTGTAACCTTATCAATGCACAATTATATTCATTTGCAACATGCAAGCATAAAATCAAATGAAACAAAATATCTGGACTGGTTTTTAAACAAACACCAGTACTCTTTCCCCCACTTCTTCTTTGTATGATTTATGGCTTCTGTCTTTTGAAACATAAAAAAATAATTGCTTTATTTCATTAAAAATGAGTGGCTAGTCAAAAATGTGTAATTATAAAACATTTTTAATGAAACAGCTATTGTCAATGTCATGTATGACAAACATTAATAGCAAGCATATCTACAGCAAGAAAAAAGTTGATGCAAACACTCTCTACCCATGATAAATTCATATAGTATAAAAGAAGTAATTCTTCCGTCCGTATTACATTCATGATACATTTTTGAATAAGAATGATTTAGAAAATGTACCAAATGAGAATGAGGTATTACATATATGTTCAGAGGGATAAGTGGATTAGGCATCCTGTTAGTATTCAAATTAAGTAGTAAAGTTGCATAAAACAGCAAATTAAGCAGTTGCATAAAACATGTGGAAACAGCATTCAATATTAAGCCATGCAATGGAAAGAAAAAAAGAATTGCAAACTTTTTAATCATATCTGTCAAATTGGTAACCTCTTCTCTTCTCTTCTAGGAATTTCACAAAGGCAGTGCAGTATAGAAGTTATATTTCACTTTGAGTCAAAATGGATAAAACAGATTCACAACAAGGATCAACAAAAATGCTACCAGTTATTATATGTGCTATTGCTCTTCCATTGTCAATGTTAATGTGGATTGGTAATCTGGCATTATCATTCTTTACTTCAAGAGAAAATTCTTTTCATAGTGAAGGTAACAAAGTAAATTTAAAAAAAAAAATGTATTTAAATGCATAAAATTGACAAGTGCATGGTTTAATGTATATTGTTCATCTTATGCTTTCTTTTCACAGAGGGGTTCATAATCTCTCCTGCCAGATGGTTATTTTCAACCATGGTACCATTAATGTTTGGCACCTGGGGTCTTCGAAAGAAGAGTTTGGATGTTTCTGGAGCATTGCTAGGTTTGTTATAAGTGTTTTATTTTGTTAGGATGAGATACTGGTTGAAAATTGAGCCTAATTTCTATAAAAGAATCTTTACTGAGAAGTCTGTTGTCATTCTCATTGCATTCAATCCCAGAATGACCTATGCCAGGATGATCCAATCATTTCCTCCCAGTCAGCTTAAAACTTACCAGCAGTCTTATAACTGATCTGATTGTAAAGATGGACTATCAGAGTAAATGCAAATGGTTTTATTGACATATCTCCTCTGCAGACTCTCCTCCAGACATCTGATTACAAACATTTCTGTTTGGAATACTGTGGCATAGGCCCCATCTTGTTCTTATGTCATATACTCCAATCCCAGTTCCTTTATCTATCCTTGTGCCATCTGTGAACCGTAACAGTTCTGTGGATTGACAATAAGGTTTTTCCATTCTTTTCTTGACCCCCAGTTAAGGCTTTGAAGGGTTTGTAGGCACTGAATATTACTAAGTTCTACTAGCTTACACTGCAGGAGCTGTGGGTGTGATTTCTTGAAAGTAGATAAATCTGACACAGGCCAGCCCAGGAGTTTTGTCATCCTATACAGTAATTGCAAGTACTGTCCCTCCTCATACTTTCAGACTTCACTAATTTTCATCTGCAATATCAGTCCTACATGACTGCTTAATTCTCACACAAAGCAAATTTATTTATTTATTTGCTTGCAGGGGTAATCAAAAAATAAAAGGCAAGAAGAAATATGTGTGTTGAAAGAACAAGATTGTTCTGAGTGAAAGGTTAAACCTGCAAAGTCAAACAATAAAAATGTTTAGTATTTTGGCTTTACCCCTCCATCAGGAGAATAAATTACTTAAAAACACACAAAATGAAAACCAACTTGACAATCGACTGCACTGGTTAACAATCCATAACATATTTGAGCCTGGGTTTGTTTTCATTATGAGTAACAGAAGTTAAAAAGTTCCTCTTATTTCACTGTAATGTTACATGCCACCTTATGTTAGTGAGTCACTCTACCATTTTTACTTCAGTGTTATTGTTAGTGTGCACTTATCTATTTGGTCCATGTAATATGAGTCGTCTGTAGAAATGGTCATGCTTAATGTCTTCTTGGTAATCCCAGATCTCGAATTGAAGAGTAGTATGTAGGTGGCCATAAAAAATGAAATGTTCCAGCATTGGCAATAATAAAGTCCTGCGGGTGACTTCATGGAGCTTTGAATTCCGGCATCAGACCAGCAACTTAATATGATATGGTCCATTTAACCATATTTCAGGCAGCCATACTATTTCCCTCAATTTTTTTTTTTATTTTTACTTAGCTTAAAAATAATGCTTTCAGAGCTACAATATAGAATCTTTTGAGTATTATACTTATCTTATTTATTGTCTTGAACTCAAATTCGAGATTATGGAGGACTTTGTTCAAAGAGCTAAGGCTTCCCTGAAATAGCTCTGCTTCCTTAAGAAGAAATAAGTTTGTGTGTCGTAGATGCTCATTTCGAGTGTAGTAGCACATTTAATTAAAATTGAGTATCAATTTTAATTCAGTTAAGTTAAAAGCAGTGGTTATTATCAAAGTAGGCTAATAACACAGGAAGTAACTGAACACACAAACAGAAATTTTCAGGTTATTACTAGGGCAATAACTAATCTGAAAGGTTCATAAGTCACCAATGTAAGCAAATAAACTAAAGCTAGTGGCTGGAAACACTCCTGTTTATAAACATGTTAATTGTTGAATACCTGATGTGCACAGGATGTTCTGACGTGAACAATGAGGAGCATATCCAAATCTCTCAGGAGCTTATTTGTTACCAGTTGAAAACAAAAAATCTTCATAAATTCGCTAGATTTTAAGCATGATTTGTAATTCCATCATATTTTTGCAAATCTTGTTCACGTTTTAAGATCTTGTTGCCCCTAAAACCTGCTACCCTTGATCTGACAACAACAATGATGATGAAGAGGAGGAACAGGAAATAATACAAAACTTTGAGTCAAAGCTTGTAATGTCATTCAACAAATATACACTTATAAGCAGGGTTAGGATTTTTAGGTGCGCACATTTTTTCTTGGGGTAAGTTAAAGCTGTGCGGAAAGATATCACAGTGTGCCTACAGTTTCTAGTTGCGAAAAGAGACATTTTTTCTTGCACCTTTTTCCCTTTTTTGGGACCTTTACCCCTTTTTGGCACCTTTATCACATTTTCCCCCAACCATGCCCATAATCCCCTTTTTCCCCCCTTTTTTTCTTTTTAAGTTTCATTCCAATTTATTCTTTAACTTCCAAATAACGTCTCCTCAGCTTGCTGTGTATGTGCAAATAGTAAGCCTAACTCTTTCAGTAAACGCCGCGCGGGAATTGAAAGTGCACCCGCAACAATGGAAAATAATTGTGTGTTCGACGAAAACCTCTTTCTCTCGTTTTACCGCTATAAAGTAGCCCGCAATAATGCAATTGACAATGAGTGATTCTATCCCACCAGAATCAGTAGCCTGCTGTTCGTGAATGTGAGTTTGTTACTGTGATAGATGTCATCTGTTTGCGTGGAGGTGAAGGCTGGGCATGCAGAGACAGCAGTAACCTCACCCGTGCAGTTCCGAAAATTATTAAGACTGGGTTCTGCTGGAAACTACTAGAAATCGCTGAGACTGAAGTTCCAGCATGAATGAAAACATTCTGGTAATTGTCGCAGCGTTATAAAAGAATGTGGACAGCGAATGGGCGCAAGAGTGAGTTGTGTGACAGTCGCATTGTTTTAGCAAGTGAACTAGTGTTAGCTCTATGTTACATTACCAAACGAGTGTACTAGTACTAGATTTTACCATGCCAAAGGTGTCCAGTGCTCGATTTATTGTTCTGGCTGAGGAATTCAAACAAGATTTCATAGACACTAATGGAACTGTTCATGCAATGTACTATTTGTGATTCAAGAATTTTGTTAATTGAAAAACACCAGTGAGATCGCATCAAACAACACATTTCCAACTCTAAGCATCAAATGAACAAGACTCTTCAAGCAAACAAATCACGTCAACCTCTGTTACGAAATGCGTTTCAACAGAGTACTTCAAAAAGCTAAAATTTGAAGGAATTAAACATTGATTTGTGTGCAGCTCTTACACAAGCAGGAATTCCACTCAATAAGGTGAACCATCCAGCCTTCAAGGCATTTCTTGAAAAATACACAAAGATATCAATGCCCGATGAGAGTACTTTAAGAAAAAACTAAATGGAGCCTGTTTACCAAGAAACCATAGAAAGAATCAAAGAGAAAGTGTCTGATTGCGATGTGGGAATCATTGTGGATGAAACCATAGACTCAATGGAACAATATGTTTTGAACATTTTAGTTTATCCCTTAGCAGGGGAGAAAGTTAAGCCCATGTTGTTAAAAATGCACGAGCTGCAGAAAGCATTGCCAGTACAGTAATGCAATCCATTATGGACTTCTGCCAAAAACTCTGGCCTACTGGTATCGAGTTTGAAAACTTCTGCTTGTGGTTATGGACCAGGCTCCATACATGGTTTCAGCTGTACCAATTGAAACCTTTATTTCCTAACTTGAAGCATGTGACATGCTTGGCTCATGCCCTTCACAGAGTTTGTGAATCCATAAGGAACAAATACGACATCGCAAATCAATTCATCTCTACCCTGAAGAAGATTCTACTGAAAGCTCCGAGCCGTGTTGTTTACTCCAGGGAAATCACTGGCATGTCCCTTCCAAATTTCCTGGTCATTACTCGCTGGGGATCTTGGATTGAGTGTACTGCTATTGTGTGTGAGAATTTTGACAAAATTAAAGAGTTTGTGCTTTCTTTGGATCCATCCGACGCAGGTGCAATTTCCAAGGCGCAGCAACTTCTGTTACCGGAGAAAATACATAATTTGCAGACAGAACTATATTGTGTCCATAGTTACAAGTACCTGCCTGCAGCTATTAAACGATTGGAGGAACAAGGTCTGGAAAGGGAAAAACAATGGGATATTTTTACTTCCGTGAGGGAGCAGTTAGATGGCTTTGCCAAAGACAAACTTGAATCTAATCTTCAGAAGAATCCAGACATTGAGGAATTTGCCACATCTGTAGAATTGCCATTCAGAGTGAATACAAGGTTTGCTCCACTGGTTTCTGTGGATGTTGAAAGAAGCTTTAGCATCTACAAAGACATTCTATCTCCTAATAGAAACAGACTTACTTTTCAAAATGTGGAGATGCGTAATGTCTTGAAGTACAATAGTTTCATGTTTTTTCCTTCTTTTGAGGAGTGATAATTTGATGTACTTGTTTGTAGTTCAATAAATTAGAATAGAGGAAAGAGAAATCGTTGAATTAGTTAAGAGAATGCGCAACTGAAATTAACCGAAAATTTCAAAAAATAAAAAAATAAAAAAAAAAAAAAAAAAAAATTATGTGCCCAAAAAATTCTCCATAGCTTGTAGGTTTACAATCCACTTTTAATTTTGACGTAGTGAACGCTTCAGGAATGTTACGAGACTTTTTAAATACTCTTGCGCATTTGGTTGCTAGCTGTTTATATTTTTAAAACTTCATTTTAGGGCGTTTCTTATTTTCAGCATTTCTGCATATTCAAAATGTTCCGCACGGTGTAGTTTTAATCCATTCATATTGACATTTTCTATGCTTATTTCAAAAACTCAAATAAATAAATCTGTCATAATTTTTCTGTGTAATGAATAGTGTTTGCACTACTAATTTTTGAAGATAACAATGTATACAAAAAAATGCAAATACAAAACTGCAAAAGTGTTTTCTCTCTTAAACTAAGAATGGCAGAAAAAAAAGTTATGTGACAGATTTGTAGTTCCTTGACATAGAAACAACACAAGATTTTTTTTTTTTTTGAAAAATGCATCATGTGTTGCATTTTGCATATACCCATAATTTTATATTTTGAAAATTAACAACTTGAAAACTAATTAAGATTTTGGATTGCAATTCACAAAACAATTATATCTAAAGAAGACTGACATGTGGTTAAAATTTCAGCCCAATTGAATGGATAGTTTAGAAAATAGCAATTTCAGTTTTGCATTCCCTTAAATAAACCAGCACCCTATTGTCCCTTTTTTCACCTTATTTGAGCACCTTTTCCCTTCCTTTTTTCATCTGAAATTTGCACCTAAAAATCCTAACCCTGCTTATAAGTGATTTGCAGTAATATTTTAAACTGTATTTTAACCTGAGTTTTTGATTACTGATTAGATCTGACGTAACAGTGCTGAAATAAGAAGCATTGCAGAATACAGGAAAGGAAAAAAAAAATTGCATATTTATGTAAAATGTATTGCCAAAATAGACAAATTACTTTGTGGAAATCTCTTGTCCAGCAAGGGAAGAAAACAATAAGTAAAGATTTCTGTAAACTATAGCAAAATGTTAATAAAGTTAACTGATCTTTTTCTCTCTTTTCAGGTATCTTTGTAGGTTTCATGCTCACGTTGACAAGCTATGCATTTCTTGCATGTCTTATTGTCTTCTTCATCTCCTCATCTAAAGCAACAAAATTCCGAAGTGATCGCAAACGTAAACTTGAAGATGATTTTAAAGAAGGTTTGTGTTCTTAAATTACCACTTTATTTAGTTTGTAAATTATTACTAGGTCTAGAGTTCTAATAACCTAATAATTAGCAACTCTCTTATGTCTGGCTTGCTCTATGAGAGCAATAGAGCCATCTCTACCAAAAAAGGAGACTCTTTCCCTTCAGGTATTATGCGGGCTTACTTAATTATTATTAAAATATGCGCTTACAATAATGCATTTATGGCCTAAATATTATCCAGAAAGACCCTAAAGCATTTTAAAAATGCAGAAAATAGAAAATTTCAAGACACAGATATGTGTACACTACAGTTTATTAGAACAATTGAAATGTTTTTTTTTTTTTTTTTTTTTTTTTTTTTTTTTTTTTTTTTTTTTTTTCCCCAAAAGCTAATAACTGCAGGTTTTGACTAAATTGAGATATATATTGTTTCATATAGTTTAAGTAGCTGCCTTTCCAATGGTTATAATGGTTCTTTCATATTCTGATTTCTGCTACACTCAGAAGTGGTAGAAAAACAAAAGCTTTTACAAAACACAATATTTACAATTATGGTGTTCTAACAAAATCTGATATCTGTGGTGAATAAAAGATTGGTACAATTTTTCATGGGGAGATACTGATCATTCTACAAACACTGGTGCCAAGTAAAGCTTGTTAATGAAATATAAGATAGAACACAATTAATGAAGGTGGTGAATATTTTACTCCAATCGAAGAGGTTATGAGAGGCAGAAAGAGAAGTAATGTTTCTGTGAGCAGAGTTGTGAGAAGAGAATCCCATAGTTTTTTGGAGGGAAGAGAAGTAAGACCTCATATAGGAGTGAACATGGCATGCAAGAAGTAACCCTTCAGCTATGAGAACTGTAAGATATGAAGCAGGGAGACCTACATATAATGATCTGAAAGATTAGTGATATAATAATTACAGTATTTATGCAAATCTAATGCGCACCTTTTTTGACCAAATGTAGTACTCAAAATCGTGGTACACATTAGATTCGAGTACAAATCCGTTCTGTAGAACACCAGTAACTTCATTCAAATTTTTCGTTTATTACGTCACAATGGATTGCTAGAGTTAACATGCATCCGGAAAATTGCAACAAGCTAGCCACTCATTTATCATTGACCTATTATTGAGCGTTTTTAGTTATGATATGGGGGGCAAGGGCAAACAGAGAAGAACGTCTTATGGTGCTTCTTTAAAGCGTAAAGTAATCTCTTATGCTGAAAAAAATGGTAATAGAAAGGCAGGAAGGAATTTCAGTGTATCAGAGAGCAATGTTTGCTTGTGGCAAAAACAGAAATTGACATTATGCTGCTTAAGCTAGTAGGAAGAAATTTACAGGTCCTAGCAAAGGAAGACATCCTGAAGTGTTAGAATTTGTGCGTGAAGGGAGCAAGAATGGGCAATGTGTGACTAGTGACACTATACAAGAGAAAGCTAAAGAGGAGGCTCAGGTTCATAGGATAGCCGTGGATGAGTGGATCGTTTTATGCAGTGGATGGGTTTATCTCTAAGATGCTGTACATCAATGTGCCAGAAGCTTCCTGCAGATTTTGAGGACAAGCTACAAACGTTTCAGCGCTATATCATTTCACTACGGAAGAAAAAAAAATGTCCAATAGAGGAAATAGGCAACACTGATGAGATGCAAATTTGGTTTGATATGCCGTGGAACTACATGATTACTGAGAAGGGGACAAGGAAGTTATCAAATAACAGGGTGCGAAAAACAGCGCGTAACACTAATTTTGTTCTTTAACAATGTGTCACTTAACAATAGGGCACTTTCAGTTCTATAATCCGATGGTTTATATATACGATAAATCCATTGTCGTATTAAATAAATTTAAATAAAATTTCTGTCATTGATGCGCTTTACATTCAATACAAACCTTTTTTTTTTTTTTTTTTTTTTTTCATAATTTTAAGTTTCAAATATGGGATGCGCATTAGATTCGCATAAATACTGTATGTTTTTCTACAATACTTAGGATGTAAGATCGATAGCTCTAACGAAATTTAGTGTAACAACTTTCTATTCCAAGTTGAATATTGACTTTGGTAGTTCGCATAAAGACATATGCTTTACCTATAATAGATTGGATATAAACAAGAAATATCCATCGCTCACTGAACAAGAGAAAATTTCTATTCATGGTTAGAAACAGCTTAATAAAAAGAGCTAGTAAATTTCATGAGCTCCTAAAAACTGAGGATGATGACACTGTAAGGCTCTGTTGTGATATTCAGCAAAATCAACCTATACCAAAATGTTTTGTCACAGATGTGTTCTACAGCAGGTAAGTTTGGCTCTACAATGTAATGGTCATGATAAATAAGAGTACTCAAAAACCAGAAGACACCTTTAGGCTATATCTGGTTAGAGAGTCCATTAGGTCCAGGAGCAAATGATGTATCCTCTGGTTCTTCAGTTTTTGGACATCTTGAATGTGATTTTATAAAGAAGGGGTTAAGAAGCAAAAACTTCTGCTGTTTTCTGATTACTGTGCAACTCAGTACAAGAATTCTACAATGGTTGCACAGTGATGCATTTTTTAGAGAAGAGCAAAATGTTCAAGGAGTTATCTCATATTGGGTATTTGGGAGGATGAGTTTAAAGGAAAATTCTTTCTGTTCAACTCTACTGTGACATATTGAAGAAACCTGTGAAGGTACAAATGCATGGTCAAAACTGGAAAATATGGGATTTTAAGAAAGCCCGAGGTCTGACATTGAGATCCAAATTGCTATTTCAGATTTTGGCATCAAGAACACTTATGCTAAAAAAGGTAAGCCGAAGGGTAAAGTGTGTTTTTTAATCTAGATATTTTGAATCAGACATTGAATGTGAGGTGTTAAAGATATAAAACTGTTTGCTGAAACCAATGAATTTCCTAAAGTGGATCATGTGTCAGAAAAGGAACAGGATGTTGAAAAACTAATGCAGTACTTTTCAGTTCCTAATGATGCCAAAGCATTTTATGCCAATGTGATGGCTGTAACAAAGAAATAAAGTAGTACTTATACTATGTTATAACACAGATGGATTTAAAGATATTTTCAAATAAGTATTCTGACTTATTTTGGGTGCTTCATGAGAAATATGCACTTGGTTTTGAGTATCATAGTATTATTGAGGTGACCAAAAAGTTTATTATATTTCTAGTTGAAAGTATTTATTTCTGTTCTGAAGTAGTTTTGTTGCTCTGTTATGTGTACTCACATTATTTATTTCTTAAGAAACTACTAATCTTACAAGAGATATAGATATTGTCAAGAAATATGAACAAGAATGTAATATGTACATTAAGATACAATTTTCCTAGGTTTTGTTATGATCATTTTTAGCTCCAGTAGTTCCAAGTTCATTGTCTGCCTTTGGCTTTAGCTCTCGGTCACATAAAACAGAAAAAAAGTATGTTTCACTAATACAATATTCTAAATATTCATTCACAGAATAGAACTTCTTAGTGCTATTTTGGAATGCCGGTGGAATGAATCAAAGTAAAAAACCCATGATAGACAATCTTTTAAGAGACAATGATGTAGATGTATCCATCATAGCTAAAGCAAATATAGATCAACAAAAGGAAAAACTTTATCAATTTCCAAAATACAACACAAATATATTAGAAAAACACAGACAGGTAGCAAGTGGCATACTTGCTGGCATTAAAGAATGCATAAATGGAAAATTTGAAATTATAAAAGAAATGAACCCAGATGACACTTCTGAAATAATAAGGATAACAGCTTGTAAACAAAAACATAAATTTAAAATCTATGGTATCTACAGCCCTCCCAATAACAACCACCTCAACCTGGACATAATTGATATTGACAATAAAACAATCATAATTGGTGACCTCAATGGACATTCTCCAAGATGGAGCTATAGTGACAACAATAAAGCTGGTGAAATTATTGAAGAATTTGTAGTAGACTCCAACTTAATGAAAATATTACACAGGGATGAAGACCCAAAAACCTACATACACTATTCAGGACAGTCAACCAATCCAGACATTGCTATCATATCAACTGATTTAGAAGATAAATCTACAAAAAAAGTAATCGAAGATAGTGGTAGTGGATATAGAGCCATAATAACAAAACAGATCTAAATCATCAACCGCATAGAACAAAAGGGAAAAATAAGGCCTAAATGGAATTTCAAAAAGACACACTGAGAAGAATATAAAACAAAAACAAACAAACTTTTCAAAGAAATTAAATTGGAACAAAATATAAACAAAGTAGCTAAAAAACTAAATGCCACAATTTTAAAAGCTGCAAAAAATGTATCCCAAGAGGGAAAATTCATAAATACAAACCTTCTGGAATGAACAGTTAGCACAACTCAAATCAAAACGAGATAAAACTAGAGAAAAAGCAGAAAGGACACAAGACAAAGCAGATGTTATAGAATGGCGAAAAGCAAACACACAATTAAAACAGGCTGTAAAACTGTCAAAAAAACAGAGCTTTGAAGAATTTATAAACAACTAGACTATAGAACAAATAGTAGTAAGGTACTTAATTACATTAAACAAATAAATAGAGAAAACCAACAAAATCAACCATTAAATGCCGATAATAAAGAAAAATATGAGGGTAATCTTATTGCAGAAAAATTAGCAACATACTATAAAAATAGCACTACATTAAAAAATAAAAACAGAATAAATGCTTAAGAAATAGCAACCTCGAAAAAACTAACTTTCAAAATATCTTCAATGAACCATTCACACTCACAGAAATAAAGCAAGCAATGACACTAGAAAATAAAAAGAGCCCAGGTCCTAATAACAGAGCTGCTCAAGAATTTAGGACATGAAGCACTCCATACTTTATTAAAAATTTTCAATAAAATCTGGACAACCAGAAATAACATACCAACACTGTGGAAAAAAGCAAAAATTATACCTATTAAGAAGAAAGGAAAACCAACTCAAATGATAGATATCTATAGACTGACATACTATCTAGAAACACAAAATCTATTAGTCCCTGAACAAGCTGGATTTAGGAAGGACAGCTCACCAATACACCAGCTTGTAAGACTCACACAGGACATTAAAGAAAAGTCAATAATGATGATAATAATGATGATGATGATGATAATAATAATAATAATAATAATAATAATAATAATAATAATAATAATAATAAGACTACTCTAGCACTGTTTGTCGTCTTCAAAAATGTGTTTAACACAGTATGGTGAGAAATGCTACTATACAAGATGAAGACATGGCATATCAGGCCACATGCTAAACTGGTTTCAAACCTTCCTATCCCAAAGATGGTTTGCAGTACAATACAAAACAGCCACATCTAAATTGAAACAAACGAGAGTTGGAATACCTCAAGCGTCTGTTACAAGTGCTATTCTGTTCAATATATATATAAATGACCTAGTAGATGTACTAAAGAAAATAGGTAACATACAAGTAGGATGTTTGCTGACGACGTGGTAATATGGACTTTAGAAAAGAACATAAGATCTGGGAAACATTACAAGAAACTACAAACAGCAATGGAGAATACAATCATAACCCTAGAACAGTGGACTAATAATAACAATATGGAAATAAATACAGGAAAAACTCAATTAATAACAATATGGAAATAAATACAGGAAAAACTCAATTAATAACAATATGGAAATAAATACAGGAAAAACTCAATATCAACTATTCACAATGCATCATAAAACAGAAAATATATGCCTGCAAATCGACAACAAAAAACTGCAAGAAGCATCTACAACAACGTATCTGGGGATAGGATTAGATTAAAAATTATGAATGAAAGAGCATGTAAAGAATGTAACGAATAAAATCAACAAAAAAAAAAACAAAATTTTAAAACGTTTAGCAGGAATAAAATGGGGTGGAAACATGGACCTCCTTAATAATACATATAAAACATACATAAAACCTAACCTATTGTATGGAGGAGAACTAGTAGCAACAGTAAACAAGAGACTTAAAAGTAAACTAGAAATTTCACAAAATAATTCACTAAGAATAATAACAGGAATTGTAAAAACACCACCAATTACAGTACTACAAAGCTTCACAAAAAACATGGCTATAAAATTGGAACATGAGTTGATAGGAATTATTATAGCGCAAAAACTGCAAGTCAATAGAAACAGATACAAGTGGTACCACACAGCAGATACTATAAGTAATTTGAAAGCTCAAATAAGCTTCAGAACATACATTACGTGATCAAAAGTATCCTGACACCTGGCTGAAAATGACGTACAAGTTCATGGCGCCCTCCATCGGTAATGCTGAAAGTCAATATGGTGTTGGCCCACTCTTAGTCTTGATGACAGCATTCACTCTCGCAGGCATACTTTCAATCAGGTGCTGGAAGGTTTCTTGGGGAATGGCAGCCCATTCTTCACGGAGTGCAGAACTGAGGAGAGGTATCGATGTAGGTCGGTGAAGCCTGACACGAAGTCTGCATTCCAAAACATCCCAAAGGTGCTCTATAGGATTCAAGTCAGGACTCTGTGCAGGCCAGTGCATTACAGGGATGTTATTGTCGTGTTACCACTCTGCCACAGCCCGTGCAGTATGAACAGGTGCTTGATTGTGTTGAAAGATGCAATCACCATCCCCGAATTGCTCTGCAACAGTGGGAAGCAAGAAGGTGCTTAAAATATCAATGTAGGTGTGCGCTGTGATCGTGCCATGCAAAACAACAAGGGATGCAAGCCCCCTCCAGGAAAAACACGACCACACCATAACACCACCACCTCCGAATTTCACTCTTGGCACTACACACACTGGCAGATGACACTCACTGGGCATTCGCCTTACCCACACCCTGCCATCAGGTCGCCACATTGTGTACCATGATTTGTCACTCCACACAACGTTTTGCCACTGTTCAATCGTGTAATGTTGACGCTCCTTACACCAAGCGAGGCGTCGTTTGGCATTTTCCTGCGTGATGTGTGGCTTATGAGCAGCCTCTCAACCATGGAATGCAAGGTTTCTCACCTCATGCCTAACTGTCATAGTACTTGGAGTGGATCCTGATGCATTTTGGATTTCGTGGTGATGGTCTGGATAGATGTCTGCCTAATACTCTTTATGATCCTCTTCAAATGTCGGCAGTCTGTCAGTCAACAGACAAGGTCGGCCTGTACGCTTTTGTGCTGTACATGTCCCTTCATGTTTCACTTCACTATAACGTCTGAAACAGTGGACCTAGGGATGTTTAGGAGTGTGGAAATCTCGCTTACAGACTTCTGACACAAGTGACAGCCAATCACCTGACCACGTTCGAAGTCCGTGAGTTCCACTGAGCGTCCCATTCTGCTGTTTCATGATGTCTAATGACTACTTAGGTCACAGATAATGAGTACCAGGCAGTAGGTGACACCACAATGCATCTAAGATGAAAAACGTATGTTTGTGGGGGTGTCCAGATACTTTTGATCACATAGTGTGTATTAATAACTAAAATACAAGAATATAATTGCAACAGAGGTAACGAGTCCAATAGAATATATTGATATACAATATCAGAATGACCTGATATATACAATATACAAACAAAACAATATACCAGATGAAATGAGGGCCATAGCAATAGGTACAGAAAATGAAAGATACCCAGAAAAAGAATGGCTCCGAATATATACAGATGGATCCCTCATCAATAAAAAAAATGCCAGTGCAGGAGTATACTGTAAACATTTTACACAGTATTTAACATTAGATAAAACATCAAACCACTATGATGGAGAATTAACAGTTATAAAAGCAGCATTACAGAACATTTTATATAGACCATACATAAAACAAAAAATAGCCATCTTATCAGACTCAAAATAGCCATAGATGGGATAGTAAATTATAATAATAAAACAAGAAGAAATATTAAAGAAATAAGAAGCCTAATTAAAGCAGTTGAAACTAGAAATCATGTCACTCTACAATGGATCCCAGCTCATATTGGACTTTTGGGCAATGAACATGCAGATCAATTAGCAAAGAAAAGTACAATACAACAAATAAAATCTTTAGGACAAATAGAAATAAATAAACAATTAAATAATATTAAACATTTCAAAAGGCAGCAGACACTTGATGAAGATAAGTTAAAAGATAAAGATTATAAGAATATTAAAGTTGATATGCAAAAAATGCCAAGGAAGACTGCTGTGGCCTTATTTAGGATGGCAACTGGCCACAATTGCCTCGTAGAACACCTCTACAAGATACGATGCCTACCTACACCCAAGTGCACTCTCTGTGAAGATGATGTCATCCTGAACAAACAACATCTCCCCAAATGCAAAGGCCTTAAAAGTGATAACTTACAGACTTTATATTGGGAAGCCAGAGGGAAAATGATGCAGATCAATTAGTCCCCAGTGCCATTGGTGAACAACAACAGAATAGAACTGATTTTGCTTTAAAAATTTGAATGTTTCTGCTTTATATTTATGTGCAGAAGTAATGTTCTTCAAATATTCTGGTAAATGATTACATAGTTTTAAGCTGTTAAATTTAAAGGATGTTTCAAATAGTTTTGTTTTATGAGATGTGCAACTTGTTGTTATTATGTATATTGTGTGAATGGACTTGTGCATTGTTGTTCTTGACATGGACTAGTAACTGCTTTATATATAAGCACAGTAGAGTCAAAATATTCAGCTTGTGGAATTATTCCCTGCAGCTTTTTGTTTTTGGTATACTGATATGATTCTTACTGCTTTTTTCTGTAATTTAAAAATTATATTATACTGGTAGCATTTCCCCATAGTGGTAAGCCATACAACAGTAACAACTGAAAGTATGCAAAGTAACATGCTTTAAGCATGCTGATTGTATAATTAATTTCATTTAAATTTTTAAGTGTTCCATTACTTTATTTAAAAGATTAAAAGTTTTATTCTTGCTAAATTTGTTTGTTTTAATATTATGTTATATGTAAATTTATGTGGTGATACCCAAGACTATAACTGGTAAAGAACAAAGCAGGCTCTGCTTAGCTTCTCTAACTTTTCTGTGTGTCTATCCTAACTTAAATTTTTATCAAGAAATAATGCCAAAAACTTGGTTTCATGTTCATAGTTTACTAGTCCAGAATCAATTCTGATGACTGGATTCACCATTGCTTTACATGCTTTATGTTGGAAGTTAAGGGTAATAGTTTTCTTTTTGTTTACATTTAGTTTATTGATTTTGAACCAGTTTAGTAAGTTATTCACAGTAACTATAACATTTTGTTGAAGACTATCATATTTCGCTGCATTAAAAAACCGTGTATCATCTGCAAAAAATGTTACTTGAGCTTCACTGTCCTTTCTTAGATATGCTGGTAAATCGTTTATATATAATAGGAACAATAGAGGGCATAAAATAGATCCTTGAGGAACCCTAGGTAACAGGGATTTTCTATCCGAAATTTGCTTTATTTCTTTTTTCTGAGTATTCAAGAAGTTAAAAAAAAATTAAATTGGATTTTATTTATGGGCACTCTTTAACTGGTGTGGTTCTTAGCATTCCATTCTATATTGGGCATGAAAGACCGGAAATTTTGTTCAGAAGCCCCTTTATCAGGCTTAAGGTTCTTTTATGTGCCATAAATCTGCAACACATGACCACTGGCTTAACTTCCCTTCCAAAGGAAGCCATGCTAAGAATTTTTACAAGCGAGAAAATCCATTGCCCTTTACCGGGTTTTAACCCGCGACCTCAGGAACTAGGGACTAGTATGGTAATCACTACACCACGGAGGAACTTATGCAGAGGTATTTCATGGTCTACCATGTCGAATGCTTTAGATAAATCTAAAATAGTCTTACCCCTAGTTGACTTTTATCTAAGGTTTTTTAAAATAGAGAGAGTTGAAGGTTGTTACATTACATCATCAAATGTTCTTACTTGAACGTGTTTCGGGAGAACGGTTTGCTCCCATCGTCAGCATGTTTTCAACTGATTTTGCCGCTTATTGTCTGGGGAGTGTGTGTGGTTAGTGGTGTTCTCTGGTGCTGGGCTGATGAACCTCCAAAGGCTGCTGGGTGGCAGTAGTTCGAAATTCATTAGGTGATTCCTGTGTTTGACGATATGTATTTTTTTTCCCAGATGTCCAATTCATTGCTGCTGTTGATCGGTTTTAAGAGTTTTATGTTTGGAGGGATTTCACGGTTTGAAGACCAGAAATGATGTGCTACTGCTGATTTATCCATCTGTTTTTGGTAAATGCATCTCATATGCTCTTTAAGTCTTATTTCAAGATTTCTTTTTGGTTCTTACTATGTATACAGGTTATTACAAACTATTTGATATATACCAGCTGATTTATCATTAGGGATAGGGTCTTTTGTTCTGTTGCATAGTAGTTTCTGTATATTGTGGTTATTCTGTGGAGACAGGGTGATGTATTTCTTGAAAATCCTTTGAAATTTATGATGTGTCCAAGGGTGGTAAGTGAACTTCCTATATGCTTGTGGTTTTTGTTGTGTGAGTAAAGTAATCGTTTGTTGGATGTATTTCTGTCTTTCAAACTTTTTTATCTTCTTATCTATTGTTTTTTTCTGGTATCCATTCATTGTGGCCATGTTGATAATGTGTTGGTATTCCTCTTTCTCAAATGGTATATGTACTAACCTGTTTGTAATACTATTTAAAATTGTATGTTTGTGGCTTGTAGGATTGTAGTTATTGTTTTTAATATAATTTTCTTTGTGAGTTGGTCTCCTGTAAATGCCAAACGTTAGTTTGTTGTGTGCATTATTTCTGATGATCCTGATGTCCAAGTAAGGTAATTGGCCATTTTCTTCTTTTTCTGTTGTGAAGATTATAGATCTTTTTTGTAAATTCAATAATTGTAATTTCAAAGCATCTTCTGAAAGTTTTTTTGAAACAATAGCAAAAATATCATCTGCGTAGCTATACCAGGTTTTGAATAGATGTGGGAAAGATTTAGTAATATGGCATTAAAAATGGCTCATATATAGTTCTGCTAAAAATGGTAAAAGGGGGGTTTTCCATAGTTAGGCTTGTGGTTTGTTTAAAGATTTTGTTATGGAACGAAAAGAAATTCTGGTTCAGACATAATTTTGTTAGTTTTAAGTAATCTTCTGTTTGTGCTCTAGGTGTGTAGCACCCAGAACTTGTTTAACTAAGAAACATACCCAACACAAGAACATTTCTCCCTCTCCACACCATGCATTATTTAAGAATTGAAAATTTGCAAACCATCACTTTTTTTTTCCCCCCCAAAAGTAAACATCTCAACATGCATTACAGTAGGACAATAACAAATAAGTGTAAGTCACTACCATATGCGATCTGCCCTTGAGGCAGTATTTTAATGCCTAATTGATATTAATTTTTGTTTTATTTTTAATTAAATTTAATAACAGCCCACCTAGAAAACAATATGTATATAATTATTATATAAATTGTATGTAAAGTCATTGTAAATACTTATTTTTATTGTAAACGTATTTATTAGTGATATGTAAATGTTTATGAACTCTAATAGTGCAAAAACTGTGAGAATAATATGCTTTAGGATATTAATAATGAGGTAATAATGTAATTTTGGTGACAATAATCTGTCTGGTGTTTTAAAAAAATACTGGTTATAAAAAGATCAGTAATAACGTAATTTCGCTTACAGTTTGGAATTAGCCAATCAAAAGTAAAGAAAAGATTTTAGTTTGAATACTTAAATTCTTTGGACTAGAATTAGCCAATAAGAGACTGGCATTACCAAAGCTATAAGATTTTTACCATTGAATTCAGTCAGTCGCAGGCAAGATGTTGTAAAGGGCAGACATGAAAGTCGCGAGTAAGATGTTGTAGAATACAGATGGTAAAAATTGTGTTCTCCACTAGATATATATAGTGCTCACAGTTTTTCTTTTATAAAGTGTTGTGTTTATAAATGTGCAAGTATAAAGAGAAATAAAAAGAAAGTGAAATTAAAAAGTAAATTCTGTGACGTATTTTAATTCTTGTCTTATCACAACCCTACAAGAACTTATGTTTCTATAGTGCGACTGAAGGCAGCCGAGGCAAATAACTTTAATAATATTACGTAAAAACAAGCATCATCTTCACTATAAAGTTTTGGCGTCCCAAGCATTAAACAACATCAAAGTGTATCTTCATTACTTACTTCTTTGTAAGTGACGCACATACATGGGGATTCTCACATCTCATATCCAGCATTCAGCTAAATAACTTTCTCAAAGTTGGCAACAAATACAACGAGGCTCAATAAAATTCTCAAAATGGCATCCTCAACGTGGAGCTAAATAATTACATAACAACACTTTTGCAAATATTACGTAATAATAATATTTACATAAGCCAAAAACCTCCCGCAAATTGGCGTTCCAAGCGTGGTGGCTTCGAGGTGACGAGACGTCGCAGAAGAGAATTCAACAGGTCGGCCAAAAACAACAAACATAAAGCGAAACTGCAGCTTGGAACTTCAAGATCGGCACCAAATTGACAAAGGAATCCAGGATAACAACAATTCTTCAGGAGTAAGGGGCACGTGGTCAACATCTTAACAACAAATTACGTGGGAGCACTGAGTATTAGAAATTAAATAACCACCAAAAAGAAAGGTCAGAACGTTAATTTTTTTTTCATATTGTAAATAAAGTTTAGGAAAAATAGTGTAAATTTTAAGTAAAATTCATGCTGTTGAGAAGTGGAAAAGTTAAATTAAATAATTCGAAAGTGAATAGAAACAATAAAATGGAAGCTATAAACAAAGAAAATATGGAGGTAGTTGAGGTTAGTTCAGATATTACAGATTGTAATGTAGAAGTGGATGAGCAGTTATCTGAAAATTCAGAAGTAGATGTAGAAAGAGATAGCAATAGTATGCAAGGTCAGTCAGATAGCAGTGGTATACAAGGTCAATCACCTTTACAAATGTGAGTGCATGAAACAAAATAAACAGATGCTATCCCTCACACATCTAGCAAAACAGAGCAAGAAAACTTACCACAACAAATAATGTGTATTGTAAAAGTAATAACTGAAATGAGAGGAGAATTAAAAGAAAATAATAATAACGTTACTAAACTGAGAAAAGAGTTAAAAGAAGAAAATACAGAGCTAAGAATAGAGTTAAAAGAAAGTTATACAGAGCTGAAAGTAGGGTTAATTAGTAAGAGAACTGAAACTAGTAATTTGATAGATGAAATGAATAATAACTTAAGTAATAAGCTAACTGAAACCAGTAAAGAATTAAATAAAATAACAAACTAGTACAGAATTGAGAAAGGAAACTAATAGTACATCAAATGAAACTAGTACAGAACTGAGAAAGGAAACTAATAATAAGTCAACTGAAGCTAGTAAAGAGTTAAATAATAAATCAAATGAAGCTAGTACAGACCCGAAAACAGAGTTAAATAAAGTACAGGAAACTAGTAGGAAACTCAAGAAGTAGAAAACACAAATGTAAACATTGTGCAAATACAGATAGATGTAACAGTACCAAAGGTAAATACAGAAGTAACTAGTTCTGTTAATGCTAACCAAATGCATTTCAGTAATGCAAGTACAGAGAGAAATGTATCACCATTGTTAATGAACAAAACAAGAGATGCAATTGCTTTTTCCATAGCATCAACATCTCAAACACGCAACATGAGTGATGACACACATAAACAAAAGCATGTATCAAATTTGATCTCAAACACAACTGTGCAACATAAAACTAGGGCAAGGCTAAAAAGTTTGTGGCATAAGAACAATGTAAACAGTCTGAGAAACAAAAAGAAAAGTAAAGTATGTAGGGTATGTGTTTCACAAAAAGAAACAGAAATTAAATGTAAACAGTCTGAGAAATAAAAAGAAAAAGAAAATAAAGTATTTAAATTATGTGTGGCATAGGAATAAAATGAAAGAGAAAATAAATGTAAATAATCTGAGAAACAAAAAAGAAAGGGAAAGTAAAGTTTACAGGTTATGTGTGGCACAAGAGAAAAACAAAATAATGTACATATCTGGAACGTAAAAAGGGAAAATCAATGTAATTTAAAATTGTAAAGTACTGTTTAAATAATAATTTTTTTTACTAAATAAAGCAAGTAGTAAATAACAAAAGAAAGTTTAGAAATAGAAGCATTAAAAATCCATTGTTAGTAGAAAATCTAAGTAGCAATTACATTTATATTATAAATTAAAATTTAAGAAACAAATTGTAAACAAAGGGTAACAAATGTTAACATGTATAATTGTATGTAAAAATGTAAAGCATATAAAGTGTTTACTAGTGAAAGTGATAGTGAATGAGTTAAGTTTGCTGAAGTCATAAATCTTATACAAGGTCATTAACCCTGAAAAAAAATGCTATACAAGTGAATAGGAAGTGTTCAGCTATACACAAGTGTTGTGAAAAACCAGTGTTGAAGAAAAAATGAGAAAGTGAAAGTGAAAGATAGGAAGTGCAAAATAAAAGTTATGTTTCTTTCTTTCAGGAGACTTTTAGAAAATATTTGAAAATTTAAAAGAACAAAACAAAAGAGTAAATTTTAAATATTTCTAAAAGGGGCAATTTGAGGCAGTATTTTAATGCCTAATTGATATTAATTTTTGTTTTATTTTTAATTAAATTTAATAACAGCCCACCTAGAAAACAATATGTATATAATTATTATATAAATTGTATGTAAAGTCATTGTAAATACTTATTTTTATTGTAAACGTATTTATTAGTGATATGTAAATGTTTATGAACTCTAATAGTGCAAAAACTGTGAGAATAATATGCTTTAGGATATTAATAATGAGGTAATAATGTAATTTTGGTGACAATAATCTGTCTGGTGTTTTAAAAAAATACTGGTTATAAAAAGATCAGTAATAACGTAATTTCGCTTACAGTTTGGAATTAGCCAATCAAAAGTAAAGAAAAGATTTTAGTTTGAATACTTAAATTCTTTGGACTAGAATTAGCCAATAAGAGACTGGCATTACCAAAGCTATAAGATTTTTACCATTGAATTCAGTCAGTCGCAGGCAAGATGTTGTAAAGGGCAGACATGAAAGTCGCGAGTAAGATGTTGTAGAATACAGATGGTAAAAATTGTGTTCTCCACTAGATATATATAGTGCTCACAGTTTTTCTTTTATAAAGTGTTGTGTTTATAAATGTGCAAGTATAAAGAGAAATAAAAAGAAAGTGAAATTAAAAAGTAAATTCTGTGACGTATTTTAATTCTTGTCTTATCACAACCCTACAAGAACTTGTGTTTCTATAGTACGACTGAAGGCAGCTGAGGCAAGTAACTTTAATAATATTATGTAAAAACAAGCATCATCTTCACTATAAAGTTTTGGCGTCCCAAGCATTAAACAACATCAAAGTGTATCTTCATTACATAAGTTAAAATACTTCTTTGTAAGTAACGCACATACGCGGGGATTCTCACATTTCATATCCAGCATTCAGCTAAATAACTTTCTCAAAGTTGGCAACAAATACAACGAGGCTCAATAACATTCTCAAAGTGGCGTCCTCAACGTGGAGCTAAATAATTACTTAACAACACTTTTGCAAATATTACGTAATAATAATATTTACGTAAGCCAAAAGCCTCCCACACCCTATGTATTGAATATTTATATATTGCACGACATATTAAACAAATTCCTCCATAGTATATGGGGAGTGAGTATATAAGAAAGACTTTAGCTCTTTCTTAAAGATGTTATGTTGATTAGGCTAGCCTAATAGTTTTAAGTAGCATGGAAGGTTATTGTAAATTGTTATTGCAGAATAGTAACATCCTTTTTGGAACAGTTTTAAACTATTTGCTGGTCTATGCAAATCGCCTGCATGCCTTGTATTGTGGCCATGCACAGCAAGGTCTGTTGTGAAGTTATTATAATTATCTGTAAGCTAGCTCAAGAGAGAATATGCATATTCACCAGTGAGAGTAAGAATTTTTTGGGTTTTGAACAAGGGTCTACAGGAATGACAAGGCCCAACACCACAGATAATATGCATGGCCTTTTTTTGTAATATAAATACTTGCTTGCTATGTGCCGAATTCCCCAGAACAGTCCATATCGCAACAGGGAGTGAAAGTAGGCAAAATATGCTGTTCTTAAGCCATTTTGGTGGAGCAAATTTTTTAAGTTTCTTAAGGCAAAGCAAGCTGAGCTGAATTTGTCAGCATGATTTTTGTTTATTTTCTCCAGTTGAGCTCTCCATCTATTTGAAGCCCAAGAAATTTTGTATCTGATACCTTATTTATGGTGTAATTGTTGTACCTGATTGTTAATTCACTCACTTGTTTATGCTTCGTTTGAAATTGAATAAAATTGGTTTTATCATATTTTAATGAAAGCTTATTAGCTTCCAACCAAAAGTTGAGCTGTTCGAACCCTTTTTTGACAGAATTTCTTAATTGCTGATGTGACTTTTCAGATATAAGTACACTGGTATCGTCTGCAAAAAGTACAGCTATTGAATCTTTGCTAAGATAGTATGGCAGATCGTTTATGAATATTAAAAATAACAAAGGACCAAGTATAGAACCTTGTGGGACACCTCTAGTAATAATACCTGGCTCTGAATCACAACCATTGATTCTAGTTTTCTGGGTCCTATTTGTTAAGTAAGATCTGAACCATTTTATAGTGATATCACTGAAGCCATAAATTTTTAACTTTTGCAGCAAGATCTATTTTCATCTATGCTGTCAAATGCCTAGCTAAGTCACAAAATATTCCTAATGGTAGTTCCTTTTTATCCAAGGCTGTTAATACTTAAGAAGTGAGCCTGTATGTTGCATTTTCTGTTGACATGTTTTTCCTAAATCCGAACTGGGATACTGAGAGAATGTTGTTGAACTCCAAGTATTTTATAACCCGATTATATACAGCTTTTTGCATTACTTTAGAAAAGGCTATCAAAAGAGAGATGGGCCTATAATTGGAAGCCAAGTTTTTGTCTCCTTTCTTGTATAGAGGCTTAACAATTGTATGTTTCATTTTTTCTGGATATATCCCTGACATAAGGGAATGACTGCATATATGACTAAGAGGCTTGCTTAACTCTTCTGTGCAATATTTTAACAATTTGGTACTTATCTCATCCCAACCATGAGAGGTTTTGCTTTTCAATGAGCTAATAATATTTTATATTTCTCTAGGTGTTGTGGAGTCAATCTTAAATTCACAGCTAATTTTGAGATGTGCCTTTTTTAGCATTTTTAATGCAGCTGGGTTTGGGTCAGATCTGTTTATTTTGCTATTTGCTACATTAAGGAAATATGTGTTAAAGGCATTAGCGATGGCGGAGCAATTACTGACTTCTTTATTTTCAGTAGTTATGTGAATAATATTACTATTTGATTTAATTCTACCTGTTTCAGTTTTTATTATATACCACATTGTTTTAATTTTATTATTGGAATCATCAATGGCTAGTGAGTAATACTTTCTTTTAGCTTCATTAATTACTTTTTTAATATTTTGCAATATGTTTTGTAGTGTGCTTTAATGTTTGAATCATTACTTGTGCGATATAGTAAGAACAAATTTCTTTTAATTGCACAGGACTTCTTTATACCTGAAGTAATCCAGGGTTTGACCTTTGTTACCTGTGATGAGCTTATTGTTTTCTTAGAAAAAATAGCTTCTTATGCTAATAGCACTGTTTTAAGGAATTCAGCAAATTTATCATTTACTGGAGTCCTGGAATAGACAGGAGCCCATTTTTACTTTCTCTACTGCGTATAGTAAGTAGGGTAAGTATTGTATTCCACCCAAAAATTTTATACCAAGATTTCACCGGAAATATATGTTTTGAGACCCCCTGAATCCAAAAACGGCATTTTTGGAAACATGTCTGTGTGTGTGTGTGTGTCTGTGAACAGCATAACTCAGAAACGAACAGTCGGATAAACATCAAACTTAGTATTTAGGTTCAGTATCTTCCAGAGGTGAGACACGAAGGTTTTCAAGAAAATCCCCCCACTCTAGATTACCCTTTACATGGAACATTTTTCGAAAATTTTAATTTTCTCAAAAATGCTCTAACGATTTTGATTAAAATATCATATGTTTAAGATATTTTCATGACAAATGAAATGTATATCTCGAATTTTCTGGGAATGTATCCAAAAGTATTCTTCATTGTGAACGACTTTTGCATAACTGGTGAACCATAAGAGATAGACAAAATTTTACTACACAGAAAATGTAGATCGCATTAAAATACACAATTTATGTCGTATACATTTTTTTTGTTGAGTGAACCATTTTCGAGATATTGCTTGTTATTCCCTTAAATTTTCCAATACTTTTTCTCAAATGGGAATTCGTTATTCATTTTTTATGTACTGGACATTCAAAGAGAATGGAATGCGCCAAATAGCAACCAGGTCTTAAAAGATTTGACTGTCGCTTAAAGTCTACCGTATTCCCCTTGCACCTACAAGAAAATTAGCAATAAGATTAACATCTCAATTAACATGAATCATATGGAGAATAAGCGTTTGTAAAAATAGTTTGTACAAGAGTAGAGAAAGTCATGTGAGTGTAATACATCAGATTTTTCGTTTTTTAATGCTAGTTTAAAATTATTGATATGTTCATCATTAATTATTCTTGTTGTAATTTTACTTTTTGTATTAACAATCTGTTTGTTGGCTATGACAGGCACCAACAATACTTGAGCATCATGATCTGACATGCCATTTACAATAGGAATTATGGTATAATTTGGAATTTTTTCTAAGTCTAGAAATATGTTGTCTATAGCTGTTGCAGTGTTCATATAAGTTCTGGTGGGGAAAATGAACCACATATTCCAAATTAAAAGTATGTAATAGAGAGGTGAGATGATTTTTTATGTCACTGTCATTAAGCATGTTAACATTAAAATCTCCACAAACTATTATTTTAGCATTTTGAGTGTAAATGTATGAGATGGTTCTTTGTAATCTATTTATAAATCCTTGGAAGTTCCCTGTGGGAGCTCTATATACTGCTAAAATGATGTATGTTTCCCTACCAAGTCCTACTGAACATCATTCAAATTCCTTTTCCTCACAAAAAGATGCAACATTTATGCTGGTGAACTTTGTCGTGCTTTTAACAATTATACTCACTCCTCCACATTTAATCTGCTTCTGCAAAAACTGGAACATAATGTGTACTTACTTAAGTTCACACTTTTAAGCTCTGCTTCTGATGTGTGGTGCTCTGTTGTGCAGATTACTGTGATATCATAATTTATACCTTGTATATGTAAGCTTAGCTCTCCTCTACTTTATCCTTTAACCCTCGTATGTTTTGATGATATAAACCAAATGAATTTTCTTATATTGAAGGGGAGGCAGTGTTTACATATGCAATAGATTTTAGCTGTGTGGGCCTCCTTTTTACCTTCTTCTTAAGAAATGAGATCTGGTACCCACAGTAACAGGAACATGCCTCTCACAATTATTACACTTCAACTCCTCTGCCAAGAGACATGCAAGCGCCCTCTTGCCTAGGAAGTTGAGATGCAATCCATGTTGTGTGAAGTGCTCTCGATGAAGACTGAACATTGGCAGTACATCAAGGTGCTGAAAGGCAGTACTTCTCTTCCACAGATCCTCCTTCACTTGGGCTATCACGTGACGAAGTGCTGGCTTATCATATCTCTGAAATGGCTCAACATATTTAACATTAGTGTGTATGCTTACCTTGGCAATGTGGTTCAGATCTTCCTTGATAGAGTAGCCATAATCAGCATCTATACTGTTGCCACAACCTCCAATGATCACGATGTGATCATCCTTATTGAGACCAACAGACAGAATTTTAAGATCTGAGGTCACATTCTCAAGGCTGGCACTTGGCTTACATGTACCTTCCACTTGGAAGCTGCTTCCGAGTTCCTCCTGCAGCAAGAGTTCCATCCTTCTAGCATAGCTGCTGCCTAACACAAGCACCCTCTTCTTGTTAGCCTTCTTGCTGCCTACTGCAACATCAGGCTCTGCTACTTTTTCCATCCCTGAAACAACGTCTTCCAAAATAGAAAATCTATTAGTACTCAGTATACCACCTGTTCTGACTTCTGGCGACTTGAGTTTTATTTATGGGTGCTCTTTAACTGCTATGGTTCTTAGTGTCGCATTCTATATTGGGCGTGAAAGACGGAAATTTTGCTCAGAGGCCTCTTTATCAGGCTTGAGATTCTTTTACATGCCATAAATCTACAACAAGGGGCCACTGACTTTACTTCTCTTCTAAAGAAAGCCATGCTAAGGATTTTTACACCCGAAAAAATCCATTGCCTTCCTCCGGGTTTGAACCCACAACCTCGGAAACTAGAAGCTAGCAAAACATGAGCTTGTGTTCAACGTCAAGTACATTGGAAGAAAGACTTTCTTTGGCAAGATTGTGTTCCATTTTTTATTTTTCTAATTCCCTAAGCACCTCAAACTTATTTTGTAGCTCCAATCTGAACTCTTGCTTTTTGTTATGCTTTCATTTGGGTCTTGTAGATGCGACGTGTTCGTAGCTCCTATTCAGATTGCGCTGCTTTTCACAGTATCTTCTCCACCAGATTTATAATTTGAAGTGGTCACATTTCCGTTTTTGCTGGAGAGTACTATTTTTGTCAATTTCTTTCTTTCTCAAGTAGTTGTTTTCTTCCTTTAACTTGTTTATTTGACTTGCGATTCAGCCAAATCCTTCTTAAGTAATTCCACTATGAGAAAGAGACACCATTTGTTCCCGTAGCGTTCAACAACAGTTTGATTTTCTATTTCCATTTTCACTCTCTTTTCAGTTGTATATCCATGAATCTTTAATTCTTACAATGCTTGAATTAATATTTAACAAACTTATGATAGTTGAACTGTCATTTGTAACCTTATTAACAGAGTCTAACTCAACACAAGCTGCTGCCATTTTGTCATTGCAGGTTAATGTTAAATGTTTCTAGATATTCAACTTTCGTAGTTCGAAAGAGGAATTGCTGTGTAAGGGCTGCATGCCTATATGTAGCAACATAAACATTGAGTAATTACCTCCAAATATGCCCATATATGTAACAATGATGACAACTGCATAAAATACTCTTTAGTATGAAACAATTAAAAGTTAAATCTGGGGTTCGAGTACATTGTTGCATGTAGATATTGGATTTTGTGAAATCTTTGAATATTCTCAGCTGAAATAAACTATGTTCCATTATCTTCTCCTACTTCAAGGATTCTTAAGGATGTTAGCATGTACATTTTTATAACAAAAACACAAATAAAAATTCTTAAAAGTATGAAGTGTAAGCATAAAAATTTGAATATCTCAAAGCTACATGTTATGTAAATGTTGGTTTTAAAAAAAATGCTCTTCAATTTGATTCTGTGCTGCAGCATTTATTAAGGTTGCATTTTGAAGTAAATGTCTCTTGGTGACCAAGATGCACTGCAGGATGCTGTTATATCTCTTGGCTGTTTTTCTTCATGCTTTGACCGTAGGACAAGTAAAATGATTGCTCCACATCCTCCAAGGCAATGATGCTTATTATCTTTTTATGGCATTAAATGCCACTGTGCAAGTGCAAGTTATATTGATTGCTTAGCTTATGTTTCTTCAACTTCCATGTGATTGCTCCCAATGTTGCATTCTTCTGTTAAGAGACTAATGACTATTATCCACTTTGCGGTTCATGTTAGGTTTGTGTGGTGTGTCACTTGTATAGTGCAGTTTGGAACACTAGCTTTCTATGCCCAAGGTTTCATCTCAGCCTAGAATGACAGTATTTAAGTGTGCTTATATGTGACAATGAGTCAGTAGATTTATTGATGTGTGAAAGAACTCCTGTATAGCAAAATTCCGGCACACTGCCATTGTTGACATGACTGGCTGTTGTCAGCATCATTAAGTAAATACAACACTTACACTACTGCTGCACATAATGGGCAATTTCAAATTTACCTTCTTGTTTGACCTAGAGGAAGCTTATGATACTTGTTGGAGGACTGATGCGGTTGTTGCATGAAATGATGCACAGTTATCCAATTATCAAACATTTTATTTTTTCAACCTGATTACATTAACATTATTTAAAAGAATATCATATGAGTTTGATTGCTTCAAAATGTTATAATAGCTCTTGGATGCTGTTTAATTCTAGTTTGAAGTTAAAGTAGTAGATATGCGAAACATTGACTTCAGATGAGTTTTTTCAGTTTGTGGAAAGCTCACAATCAGGTGGCTCATGTCCAACTGGATGAGAAAGTGTTTTCCAATTGTAAATTGTCAATAAATGCCCTACCAATTTGTGGTCTTGTACTATCAGAGAGGAGTGATCTATTTGTTCTGAAGAAGTTCTGTTAAAATGGTTGTACCAATGATTTTGGTCTATATCTAGGCTTTTAATGAGTCATCTGCTGCCTTCTTCCAAAACATTCACAGCAATAACTTCTGCAGTAAAAATCTATAGATCAGTGCTATCCAACCATGTGCTTCGGACATGTAACTCGTGCCTAAGAAGGTGTCACCATCATTACCACATCGCCACCACCATGCTGTGCCATTACAAATGAAGTTTATTTAGAGCTCCTGTTCAACGAACACATTATGAGTTAATATCTTCATGTCTGATCATCAAATGGTTGCTCTGAGGCAGCCTTGTGGAGGCTAAAAGAAAGTGTGTATAGGGACTAATGGAGGTGGTGGTATGTGCAGAACATAGATCTCTTCATTCACTGTCATTTATTATTACAGGTGGGCAAAGAAATTGGATACAGGTGCTGTGCAATGGTGGAATGGCAACTCAGCTTGCTTTTCTGTATCTTTTGGATGCTGGCTGTGGAGAAAGACCAATTAATTTCCTTAAAGATTACCGTTCTTCATGGTTGGGGCTTGGTATTCTTGGTAAGTATGTAAATAACAGTTGAGAGGTTTGCTGCTGTAGTCATCTTTTTCATATGGTGTTTGCTCCTTGGTATATTATTAGTTTTAAATTTACAGCAAAACTACTAAATCATTGGCTGAGAATGAAAACACCATATACAGTAGAATCTCGTTAGCACGTTTTTGCACGGACCTAAGGATTTGGGCGTCATAGGCGGGAAAAATTTATTAACGAAAATACAAAAACTGCAATTTAAGAACGTAGTTATGTAATTAAATCTAATAATTACTACGTCTCCATGAACAATTGAAATAGATTTCGAGTACAATTTCATACTGAATATGATCCGTGTTTCCATATTAAATTCAATATGTGTTCAAATGGATTTGGATACACAAAACCTGAGAATAAATAATTCAAGCTTTTATGTTGGTCAAATTAGATTTTTGAGGTTATTATGAACGATTTTGAGAAAATCAATTGCGAATTATGGAAGCGACAATAGTGGCTTTGCTGTGTGTTTTATTACACATGTGATAACAATTTCCGCTAAAAAAAGAAAACAAAATTATGAGCGTGCATCGTGTTACGAGTAAATAGATGATAGTATCTTTGGCGTATTCAATACGATTTGAATACGGTAGGTGTTTCCATGCAACCAATTTGGTTCCGATCCTCTTCTGATCCTATTTTCCAAGAGGAAAGTTTTGTTTTAGCATTTCTCCCTTCTTTAAAAGCAGTTTCAATCAATTTCGGTTTGCTAACAATCGTGTTTAAGGTTGATGGAGGAGTGTTTAACTTCCGCACTACATTCACATGTTTCATATTTGGATTGTGATCTACTTCAAGGATTTTCAGTTTTTCAGTGTTGGTTATTTACTACACTTTCTTTTTTTTAATGCAAACTTCAAACGTAGTAAGTGGGATCGGGAAAACGCACTAAGCAAACGTTATTTATTACATTTGGTGATTTGGTACCGGGACTTTTATAATTCAACGTAATGCACGGGAAAATGTGTTAATGAGGAATGTGCTAATGAGATTCCACTGTATCTCGTTACAAACGAACTCCACTAGTGGTGAAAAATTGGTTGTAAGGTATCTAGATTTCACTTTTATAACAGTATTTAAGTTTGATATTCTATCAGTACTGGGCCATATATTAGTTATTAACTCTTTCATCAGTGAACTTATTTTTTCTGGTATCTTGCATGTATAATGTTTTCAAAAACAAATACAGCCAATAAGGGAAGTATGTATTATCATCTGATACTGCTTGAATTTTGCGTTCATGATTTATCCTATGATGTTTCAATTATTAATTGGAATTATAGAAAAAATTTGAGTTGGGGTTGAAGCACTTAAGCATCACTTACATTTTTTGTGCCTTGTAACTGATATTAAGTATTTCAACCGTGACTAAATTTTTTCTATAATTTCAAATTCCCTTCACTGTTAGTAGCTTATTCAAACATTATACAAATTACTAATTGGGTTTTCTGCATCTAATTTTTTGTATTTCTAAACATTAGCTTTTTATTAGTATTATATGCATTATAAGCATTTTGGATTTTTGTTCTCTGAGTTATATTTCCATATTCTTTCTTTGCTATTGAGATCATCTATAAAAGAAATTCTTCAAATTCATGTGCAGCTAGATATAACAGATGGCTTGTTGTATATTGATTGCAATAACAAATGGCTTAGCATGTTACTTGGGAATTCCATCAATCTGCACAACTATTCAGTGATTTAATTGCACTGTGTAAATTTGATATGCCATTTGACTCCCACAAAATTCTCCAAATCAGAATATTATGATAGAAACTATCAGAAAGAAAATTCAAACCATAATACACCATAACTTCAAAAAGATCATGGGATATTTATAAAATTACTTATGTATGTTGTGACAAAGCTTTACTTATCTGTTTAAATGAAATTCAAAAGGGTTTTCTGCAAACTTTTAGTCATATCATAAGTTTCTTTGTTTACTGGCTGTTGATTGCATCAACAAAGAAGCTTATAATGTGATCAAGTGATTGCAAAATATCTTTAATTTTATGTAAAGAGATAACTGAAACCTTATCATTAATATTCAAGGTGGCCATAATTAAAGAGGATATGTTGAAGGATCATCAACAACAGTGATGCCAAATAAATTGAAATCTGGTGTGCATACATCTTAGACATTGGGAATGGAAATTTCATTCCGGGAAGAAAAATAATTAGTTTCAAAAGTTGCCACCAGAAGAGGAAATAATGCTGTATGGGGATTGAAAGAAAGCAAAATGTTATATAGGTGACTTTAATCCAACACATTCACAAATGCCAATTACAAATAGGGCTCAGTATGCAGCCCTTGATCATGTTCGTCAATCTGGTGGCTCAGTTGGTTAGACGCTGACCTTCTGAGCCCAAGCTTGTAAGCTCTAACCCAGCCCAGGTTTTTAAGTGTGCTTAAAAGCGACAGCCCATGTCAGTAGATTTACTTGCATGTAAAAGATCTCCTGTGGAATAAAATTCCGGCACACTGACTGCACTGATATGATCCTGGCAATTGACAGTTTCATTAACAGACAAAATATTTGTATTTTCTTGATCGTGTTCCACAAACTGCATGTATAAGTTGCGTTATCCATTGCAGAAAGCAGCATATTCCCATCTAGCTTCCTTATGTGAAGTGTTATGTGCTCCTATAAAGTTGTTAAATTATCCACATGTCCTCGGTAAACCTTGCTCTTTAAATAATGCTTCAGCCAAAAGGCATGTGGGGTGAGATCTGGCGAGCTGGGAGACCAGCTCATAGCATATAACTGATTATGCATCATTGGTGAAATTCCATTGGAGGATTGCTGCACCTCCAATCCAATGTGAGGGCGTGTTCCATCTTGCATAAACACAGGAGTGTGGAGACATCTATGTTATTGATGGTCTAGAATTACAAAACTGGACAGTATTTCTTCATATCTCTGTACATTGACAGTACAATCATTAATCCTGCTGGTGTGTGTTCTTCATAGAAGTACAGACCAATTACAAATGAGGCAGTAAAGCCACATGAAGTGGCTCACTTTCTGTGAGTGCAAAACAATCTCCAATGCATGAGGGTCCTCATGAAACCAAATGTAATAATTTAGTGTGCTGAATCTGGCATTCAGGTAAAATGGGTTTCATCACTTCAGAGGAGGTTCAAAGGCAATGCGTCTTCCACCGTATCCAAACTTGGAAAGCAGTGAAAAATACAAGGATGCTTCTGCTTCTTAAGCATGAAGTTTTTGGATGTGGCCAATCTTATTGGGGAAAAATTTCAGCACTTTGTACTAATATTTCCAAACAGTTGAACAGGGCATATCCAGTTTCCAAGATATTGCCAGAGCACTGTTGCATCCCTCCACAGCATTAGCCTTGACTATGGCAGTTGTAACAGTTTCCATTTCTTCATCACATACAGATTGCATCTTTGTCCTGGTTGTACTTGTAAGTGCTAGATCATCTTTTGCAAATTAGTAATGGTCATGGGACCTCTCAGTAAGTTCTTTACTGTTTGGAATAACCACAGTGCAGCAGCAGCATTGCTCTTATTTTGGTAATATACTTTTACAAGCAAAGCACAATTTAAGCAGAGCATTGCATGAACAAATGTAGCATAGCAACTGTTTCTAAAGACATTACTATACCTACACCTATGTCACTCTCCATATAGTGCCATTTTCTCCTCTGGTGGCAACTTTTGGAATTAGTTTTTTTCTTTTTGGAATGGAATTCTCACCCTCTGTGCGCATCTCAATTTATTTGGCCTCAGTCTCACCATTGTTTACTTATACCCCCCTTTGCAAATGCATGCACTTTTATAAGTGTATGTATTTGTTTCCTATTATTAGCTTCATTTGTTATCATTAGCTCCATTATTTTACCTTCTGCAAGCAAATGAATAAGAAGAAAAGAAATTATGCTGCATTCAATGGTTGTCATTAAAATTACCTAAATTATGCGCACATTTTATTGGAAACTTCCATTGGTATTGACCACATGAGATAGAAGCAACTTGTCATGTACTGGCCACCTACCCTTTTAACAAAACTTTGCTAAATGCACAATACTATTCAGAAAAGAAATTAAAAAGTTAATTGGGGTAGGGCAAGTTCCTGAAAATCGGTGTGTTGCATACCTAAATGTGCGTGACTTAATTATGAAATTTGGTTTTCATTCTACAATTGGCTTTTAGATATTCTGTCCATATAAAAAAGATTATCACTTTGTGCAGGAAGAGACCAAAAAAACATTTATTCACACTGTATGTCTAAGGAAAATTTTGTTGATTGTCATCTGCTGTGCTGTACATCTAAGAGTGGAATTGTGAAGAACAGTACTTACAGTACAGCTGGAGCTGTTTACCATACTATTGAAAATTAAAACTGTTGTAGTTATGTGTTCATACTTGGTGGATTACTGGGTATATTTCGTCTCTTTTTTCCTTCTTCCTCTTCTTTTGTTTGAGGGAGGGGGAACAGGGATGAAATTTTTGGATAAATTGTATAAGTATGATTCTTGGTTTTAATTTCTGGATAAAGCATTTTCTTTGAGAAAGATCTTCAAAAATGGTAGTTTTTTTTTATAGTGGTATTTAATAATCTTTACTACATATGGCACCGTAGGTGGTGACACTGATGATACATGAAATGAAATGATACTGGGGAAAGGAAATTTGAGAAGTAAATTTTCCAGGCCTACATTTAGGATAACCCCTAGCATTTGTCAGTTATGAGAAGTGAGGACTGGAAAATCCTCAGTAGGGGAGGAACTTCCTGACGAGATTTGAAGCTCGGACCTCCCATTCATTAGTCCATATCTTAATAAGCTTGACCATCCATTTCACTAAAATGCTAGCATGAAGAGCTGGTACTGAATGAGTTCAGATTTCTTTTCAATAAATAGCATATAGTAAATAACCACCATGTACCTCATTTTGAGTAAAAAATGATACAGCAACATTATTAATTTCAGGAGCATTTGGATGTTCCAATGGAGACACATGGGCATCGGAATTGGCTACTGTTATTGGCAATGAGGAGCCTTTTTTAATAACTAACAGGATGAAGGTACCCAAAGGTAAGATAGGTTTACATTCATAAGTTGACTCAGTTCATATGAAGTTGGTAATTTGTACTGAAGAATCTTTTAATTTCAATTTTTATTTATTTTGTACTAAACAGAACAGCAAACATTCATTTTAGCAAATAACTGATTTGGTAAGGTCTGTACCCCGCCTCCCCCTTCACTGTCTTCTTTCTATCTTATTCTGACTAAAAAGCAGAAATCAAATAACATATAGTATGATCTCACATTGATTCAGTTTTACCCTCCAGTAATTGTGTTATTTATTATTGTAATGTTATTGCAGTTAGTCACATTAGTGTCCTGTATCAAAGATCTGTAATCAAACTTCAAATGGGTGTATACGTACAGAAACTTATGAATTGCTTCAAGAAGTGCATGATGGCTGTACTGTATTATACCAGCACCATTTTGTAATGGCAAAACATTTTTGTGGAAGTCATAAGACTTTAGAAGACAATCAGTGTCCCAGAAGATTGAGATTATGTATAGATTTTACCACAGATGTCATTCTTCTCAATGTTTTGGATGACACATGAAGAGACAGCCCATGAAAGTGCTGTATCCAAATCGTTCGTACATCCACTTTAAGAGTATTATAAAATAGCATTATATTAATAGAGTATGTTTAGAACAGAAAGGTTACTCTTTCTGATAATGCAAGCTCACAAAGTGGAGAGCTGGTAAGGCATTTATTGGAAATTTACAGTTGGAACACATTCATCTAGCTGGACATGAACTATCTGATAATGATCTTTTCTGCAAACTGAAAAAAAACCTCTGGAAATCAATGTTTTACACATCTAAGAATTTAACTTCAAAGTAGAATTATACAGCATCCAACAGCTGCTACTACAACATTTTAAAGCAGTCAAATTCAAATAGGGTTGTTATGGTTAATATTGATATTATCAGACTAAAAAGAAAAAAATGTTTGACAGTTAATTCTGCATTATTTATTGGAAGAGCCCCATATAAAGAATATCAGTCCTCTAACAGGTATAATAACCTTCCTTTAGATCAAACAAAATGGTAACTGCCTGGCAATTTCTAAAGGTTGCCCATTATGTGCAACAGGAGCAGTAACAGTAATAAATCCGTGGTGTAGTGGTTACCATGCTAGCCTCTAGTTCCCAAGGTCATGGGTTCAAACCCGGTATAGGGCAATGGATTTTTTCGGGTGTAAAATTCCTTCAGAAGGGAAGTAAAGCTGGTAGTCCTGTGTCATAGATTTACAGCATGTAAAAGAACCTCAAGCCTGATAAAGAGGCCTCTGAGCAAAATTACCGGTCTTTCACACCTAATATAGAATGGGACCACAGCAGTTAAAGAGCATCCATAAATAAAACTCAATTTATTTTTTTATTTTTAACAGTAATGAATGTTAATGTCTAATGGTGCTAGCAACTGCCAGAGTCATGTCAGAAAAACCAGTGTGCCGGAATTGTACCCTATAGGAGTTGATTTGGTTAAAGTTCCTTTTGAATTATAATTGCATTTATATTTACAAAATTAGTGACCAATGATCCTTGGGTAGATTTTGGCCCCACCTTCCACTTCCTACTCCTGCTAATACCTAAGGAAGTGAGATGTTTACAGCAAAGAAATCTATCATAAGCAAGCTATAATTTACTCATGGCTGTTATATTGATGCAAAATATTAAGTATATTAGAAACAAAAGTGAAAATGAAATCATTTGCAGTTAATTAGCAAAATCATATTTTAAAGGACTTCAATTATACATGGAAGGAGAGAAATGGAGTTTGAATGTGAGGAGAATGACCACCCAGGAATGTATAGACATCAACAGTTTTGCAAAGGTGAAGAATAGCAAGAAGAGCAAGGTAGTCAATGTACTGAACGTCAAAAGGAAATACCAGTTGGAGGATCCAAATCACAGCATGTCAACAGCCAAGGGAGGGGAAGAAGAGACAGAGGAGGACATGGTAGAAGTGGAGTATGAAGGAACAGTAGGGGAAGAGGAGGGAGAGAGGAAATAGAAGAAAGAAGTAGGGGAACAGTGGCAGGAGCAACAAAGCGTGTTCCAGAGTTTGTGAAAGATGTCAGTTGGGCAAAATCACGTCAAATTATGGGCAGGGGAATTTTACAAGTGAGGGATTTAAAGGAAGTGCAAGATTGGGCAAACAGAAAAGGCTTAAAAATAATTCTGTGGAAGGATGTAGTGAGTTACAAATAAGGGGAGAAAGCAAGGAAGAAGGGGTGGCGAGCATAAGAGAAACAAGATATAGAAAGAAGCTGAAGAAATATAAGTTGTGGAAAGGTTAAATTTAAGATAGGGGCAGGAGCTAAAAGTGTTTGTTTTGGAATGTGGAAAGATAAAAAAATAGGTAACCAGTGGAGAAATACAAAGGGTGATAAGCTCAATGGTTATTATAGAAGTGACAGAGACATGGATGGAAGGGAAGGAGACAATACAGCCATAGGTCTTTATAGTATACGACAAAAATGGAAGCAAGATACACGATAAAGGTAGAGTCCCAAGAGGGATAGGTATATTTGTTAAAACTGAAAGCCATAAGCCAGGGAACCATGCATAAAGTAGCCCTTAAAATAAATGGAACACCGGACTAAATTTGCACTAGAATGTAAGTAGTTTTAAGATCAAAATAAATGCAATTAAAATTCTTTGTGTGACATTCGGTGCAAATAAATATTCTGTTCTAATTACCAAAATAATGCAACCCTATTCATTCAACCTTCATGATTTAAAATAAACCATACAAATATTAATAACTTGTCTACCATAAATGGAATGCTGCTTTGACACCAGTCTTGACATTTTTGCACCAGTACAAAATAGTGCACATTAATACATTTTATTTACTTTAGTTGCCTCTGAGCCATCACATTCTGCACCTAGGGTCTCTTTTCTAGTTATAATTAAAATTGTTTCATTAAGTAGAATAATGCCATATACTATGAAGGCAAATTATTGGGGAAATATCGCTGGAACACACAAATTAGGAGTTCTTTAGTGGTTGGATAGCTATGTATTTGCCTCTTAAATGTTAGAAAAGCCTCCATTGTAAAACCTTTCATGAAACTCAGTTTTGGATACTTGGAGACATCCAGTTGATTCTCACCTGGAATATCAAAATTCATAACTTCTTCTCAGTGTTTTATGATATAAAGTATTAAAGTTGACAGCACTGCTGATAGGAAAAATTAAAAGCAATTTGAAAACAAGGACAAAAGAATACTTTCAGGAGATAAAACTAAAACAAGTGTGACTGCTGCTGTGGTCTGGTGGTTAGCATGCTAGCTCCCAAATCCAGAGGTGTCAGATTTGATTCCAAACTCTTTACCCACAGTTATTCCTCATCTGAGTGAGACTGTAAATGTGTGTGTGAAATTGTTTAAATAGAAAACCCAAAGTAAACAAGCCTAAAGAATAACCCAAAAGTAAACAAGTAAATATCATTGCTGATAAGCAATTGTTCCAAAGGCAAAGACATCAATATGACCTTAGATGTTAAAAGCAGCATATAAATGGGGGGAAAATGTTTTTTTGGATAACTTCGTGGTTGCCATACATTTTTGGACATATAATCACAAATTGAAACAAGAAGCAAAATTATTAAAGCTCCTTCAAAACACAACAGAATTGTGAACTTGGAAAAATGTTTACATCATAAAAAAGAAAGTAATGAATTTTAACATCCCAGTATTAAGTGGCCTTGGCAGATTCATCACCAGCTCTCTCCAAGCAGATAGAGGAAGCAGCTAAAGTTGTTCCCATGCATCCTAAGTATTTAATAAAGTAAGTGAAGGTAGCATTGCAGAAACAAAGTTAGTTTGATCTTTGACTTTAGTGTTACTAGCTTCAATATAAAACAATTTGTCAACAGCATATACTCTGAAAGAATGGTCTAGCTCCAGATTCCACTAGATTTTTATTACTGAAGTAGAATCTAATACATATCTTCCTAGGTAAATGCTGTTCCATTAATTGTCTTTTTCCAGATAGGGAAATAGGAATCTTCTAGGGATTTTGCAGAGTAAAAGATTTATCTCATGCTTTATGAACTTCCCTTATTTAAGTGATGTCAAAATTGATGACTTTTGGAAGATAGTTAGGGAAGAACACTATTATGTTGAATAAATGATATCTGTATTTATGTGAGTGATAGGAAACAATTTTGCCATGCTCATAGCAGTCTTAATGTTTGTGTTTTGACCAGCTATAAGCCCAAATAAATGGTAAATTGGAAGTTTGTGGCAGATACAACGGACAGAATTTATTTTTTCAAGTATATAACCACTTTATGAGCTCCTTGAGAGTAATGCAAAGTGAAATAAAAAACAAATTAGCTATAATGACTCCTGTAGTCTATGATACCATACCATAAACATGTATAGGTTTACTAATGAATTTATGTAGTTGGGTGCAAAACACTTCTGCAAATAACAAATATCCAACTTAAATAACAGACAAAAGGGATATATTTGGGCAATTCTGAAAATAAGTTCTGGTCTTGTCATTCATGAGCAGGAGTGGCAGTAGCAGCACTATTCTTGATTCTCTATGTAGCTTGGTTTGGTACATTCCTGGCAGTGTCAAGGTGAGGTTGCACTCAGTTGTTTCTTTCACCAAGACAGGCTTGTAAAATGTTACAGCAGCAGAAGCTTCTGCCAAGTGTGATGCAGTTTCTGTGGGCAGAAAAACAATCATGAGATTACAGCAGTGTATGGGAACATTATGAGTGAGAGTATTGTTCAACATTGGTGTCATCAATTCCAAGATGGAGATACACTAACCTCCCTGATGAAGTGGGCAACTATCGGTGCAAATGGCAAATTTGTTGGAAATGTGGTTGATGTGTTCAGACAAAATTGCCATTTCACAATTTCAGAACTCCATGAGCATTTTTCATAAATCAGTAGGACTGTTTTGTATGAAGTGATGACACAAAGGTTAGGCTATCATGAGTTATGTACTCGGTGTGTGCCAAAAATTTTGACTGAAGCAGAAAATACCATGAAGATGGGAGTAGGACTGACATTCCTACAACACTGCAAGAGAGAAGGTGGAAGCTTTCTCAACCAGATTGTCATGGGAAATGAGGTGTAGGTTAGGTAAGTGAACTTTGAAACAAAGCAACAGTTAATGGCATTGGGTGACACCAAATCCCCTAAAAACCACAAAGATGTTTCCAGACATTTTCAACAAAGAAGCTCATAGCAACTATGTTTTTGGAATAAGCATGGCGTATTGTTGGTGGAGTCCATGAAACAAGGCACAGCAATACTCTTATGTCTACAGTCAGACACTAATCAAACTTACCTTAGTAATTGAGAACAAACAACATGACATGTTGAGTTCTGGGCTTGTTTTCTCCGCCATAGTGTTCGGTCACATATCGCTGCATGTACTCAAAATATCTTGCAAAGTGGGAGGTTTTTTATCATCCAGCATATAGCCCTGATTTGGCTCTGAGTGACTTTTCATCTATTCCCAAACATGAAGAAATGGCTTGGGTTAATGAGTGTGAAATGATGAAGAGCTCAAGGAGAGCATCATAGGATGTCTACAATTAAAGGTGATAGAGTTCTACTCAAAGGGGATTTCAAAGCTTATGAGGTGGTACGACAAATGACTAAATGGAAATGGAAATTATGTTGAAAAATAGTTTAACGGTTTACTTTATACCTATGTGGAAGGAAAGCTCCAAAAATAAAGTTGCATTCCTTAAAAAAAATTAGCAGAACTCACTTTCCAAATAATTGCCCCCTTGTATATACAGACCAACACTAAATACTTCTAGTATAAGTGTAACAAAATATTCAATGCCTTACGAGACACCCTTGTATTACTATCAAACAAAAAGAAGAAATTGTTTCCGACTTGAAAATGTAAAAATGTCCACTACTCTTGTCATTCTACGTCATTGTAAGTTCAGAGTCTTATTGCACCTGTATTTATGCAGGTAGAATATACAGTGCAGTCACTTTAAGGTGAGGCCACAGACTGGCATATGTGTAGCACGCTGTACTGCAGTGAGCTCGATACTTTTCTAATGTGCAACTGGTGGAGCATGACACATTCAAGGTTATCTTTATCAGCTCTGCTTCAGTTGCTGCTGTGTTCGTGCTGTAAAGAGAGTTGACAATGTGCATCTTAAAGGTGAAAGTTTATTCAAGACATTGTGCTATGTGTGCTTTGCTTAAGAGTGTTAATGTCTTGTTCTTAGTCCACTGCAATGCCTGCCAATAAATTCACGCTTGAACAACAAATTTTTATGTACTATACATATGTAAAAACTGAATCATGTTGACAGGTGTGTAGGCAATTTCAGGAGAAATTTCCTGATATTCCAGTTCCAAGTAGAGAAAGTGTTAGACATCTGATTAATGAGTTTAGGACAATGAGAATGCTAAATACTAATACTAAGAAACAAAAGTGAAATGTTCTAACAAAGGAAAAAAGTTGAAAAAATTGGTGCATCTATATGTGGGGGGAAAAAGTTTATACAGGCAATCCCCACACCGTGGATGAACTTAAAGAACAATATAAAAACAGAAATTGTGAGCATTACGCAAGAAGAACTTATGCGTGTGAATGGAAATTTCATGCAAGGAATGTCTCCATACAAATGGACACCACTTCCAACACTGCTTATAAAAAGGTTAATACCCATCATAGTGCATGTTAGTATCACTCATCAGTAAATAACATGGGAGTTACGGAATAAAAAAAAACATGTAATAGTGTGCAGAGTACGCATATGCGCAATCCATGGCCTCACCATAAAGCAACTGCACTATAACTATACTGTGTGGCATAAAAGTCAGTTGACAAATGAGAAAAAACTCCCTATCTGAACATATTGGAGTATTAATTAATTTTGAAGATTTAGACGCTAGTAACAGTGATGTTTCATAATTTAAAATAAAGAGAGTTAAAGGTTGTTATACTACATCACTAAAATGTTCTTACTTGGACGCGTTTCGGGAGACGGTTTGCTCCCATCTTCAGGAGGTTCATCAGCCCAGCACCAGAGAACACCACTAGTCACACACATTCCCCAGACAATAACCGGTAAAATCAGTTGAAAACATGCTGACGATGGGAGCAAACCGTCTCCCGAAACGCGTTCAAGTAAGAACATTTTAGTGATGTAGTGTAACAACCTTCAACTCTTTATTTTATATAGGAGTATGTTCACTTTTGTGAACTGGATAATGTATTATTGCCCAATTTTTAAATTATTTACTTATTCATCGTTGTTTAACTTTTATTTAGTTACTTATTTCCTTTTTATACCCTAAGAATCCTCCAACTTTTATCCTTCACGTTTTTCTAAACTAGTTTCTGTGGATTAAAACGATTAGAAGTTGAAGTAGGCCATGTAAAACAACAAAACGTAACAATTACTTTTGTAAAATATAAATGTATTTTATTAATTGCTCCACTGTGTATGATTCCACTACTTTTTGGAAATTACTTTTGTGTTTTGTTTAGCTTGTTTGCAGCTATTGAGTTGGAAATGAATTAAAAACAGAATTGTTTCCAATTGAGAAATAACATTCATTGAGAATTGAAGAAAGATAATGTTGAGTCCTGAACAGCGAGTGGAGCTAGTACTTCTCTGTGGGACAACCATAGAACAGTAAAAGAAGCTGCAGACGAGCTTCATCGTTCATCATCCAGACATTCGAAAACCATCTTATCAGAATGTTGCCAAATTATTGCATAAATTCAAGAGAACATTCAGCGTACTCAACAAGAAACGAAGTGGTCATCCCAAATCTGCTATCAATGAACAGAATACAATAAATGTGATTGCAAAGATGACAATCAGCCCTAAAAGATCAGTGTGTATGTGGCTCGAGAAAGTGATATCGTAGAGAATCTGTGCGCAGAATACTAAAATTAGCACGTTTTCACCCCTACAAATTACAGCACGAACACATAAGAGAATCCACTCAAGAGGCAAACATATTGCAACTGGATTATGCAATGTTTGTGTGATGATCCATTCGTCCTTCAGCATGTCCTGTTTAGTGACGAATGACTATTCTTTATGAATAGGTACACTCATACACAAAATGCACGATACTGGTCCAAATTAGATGTGAGAATCGAATGACCCTGGTGCTCCAAAAGTTATGATCTGGTGTGGAATAATTGGTGATATGGTTGTTGGACCACATTTCTTTGATGGAAATGTAAACCAGCACACATATGGAGCATTGGTGCACACCACTCTACAGGAGTTCTGAATGGTATGCCACTGAATCAACTGTTAAGCATGTGGTTTCAACAAGATGGGACCATGATACATTATGCTCTGACTGAAAAGTAAATTAGATATTTGGTGTGTAACGGATTGGACAAGGTGGACCTCAGGCGTGGCCTCCACAGTCACCAGACCTCACACCCCTTGATTTTTTTTCTCTGGGCGTATGTAAAGCACAACATTTTTTCAGACAAAGCCCACAACTTTAGATGAGTTAAAACAAAGGATCACCCTTTCTATTCAGAATATCCCACCTGCAACACTTTTAAGTGTGACAGGAGAATTTCGGGATAAGTGAGGCATGTCTTCAAGTAATGGACAGCATTTCAAATATCTCTGGCAGTGAACTATATATTGTAACAGAAATTTAATTTACTGTACAACACATGAATTAATATTAAGAAATAATAATTTATTTTACCTGTGTTTGACATAAACCAACTGTATAAGACAGAAATAATGATAAATAAGTAAATAATGCCAAAATTGTCCAATTATACATTATACAAAAGTGTACTTTATAAAGGGAGTTTTTTCCCATTTGTCAACTGACTTTTTGTGTCACACAAAATTTTTATATATATATAATATGGAAAGTAACCTATGATTATCCTTCAACAGGATGACTCCTTGTCTAGTTTATTGTCTAGTGCAAGGGTGGCGAAAATGCCTGTCTCTCTCTCTCTCTCTCTCTCTCTCTCTCTCTCTCTCTCTCTCTCTCTCTCTCTCTCTCTCTCTCTCGTCATCAAATATGCAACATGCACTACACCACTCAGCAGCACATGGAAAACAAATGAATAGACATCTAGAAATGGTGTTGCACCTGTGAGTTACACTGCCTCGCAAGTTGCATTTTCGCCACCACTGGTCTAGTGGAACAAAAAAATCTTAGTGTAGTTTTGTTGTTTTTAAAATAGCTTTTTGAGAAAAAGCGAAAATTGCTCAATATTAATTCTATTTTAAATGAAGATTTTACAAAACTTAAAAATACTTTTTCAAATATTTCTTAGAGAAGATTGAAAGATAAATATTTCCTGCATGCTTAAATACATTTTGAATTAAAACAATTCACACTCTTACTACTATTATAAGCTTTCAAAATTTGTCTCAGTTGAATCTACATCATTAGCCATGGGACTACACAACATGACAACACTGTAAGATCGTAAAGAAATGCACTTCAGCTGCTGTTTACAATGAAACACACCGTAATGTGGCAGCTGTGCCAAGAATTTATCAAGAAAGATTTCCAAATAGATGAGCACCACATCATAGGACATTTGTTTTCATTTGTCAAAGAATTCTAAGGAAGCATATCTCCTCATGTTGAAGAAGTTGGTCAAAGAAATGTTGTACAAGAAGAAGAAATTCTTCATTTGGTGGAAGAAGATCTGGAAGCAGGAGCCGTGGTATAGCTCGCACTATCGGCATATCCTATTGGGACTGTTTTTGGGAACATAAAAAGAAGATTTGCTACGCCTTAGCATACTCAGCACGTTCAGTATCTCCCTGAAGCATATTGTGCACCAAGGATAGCTTTTCCAAATGGTTTCTTCAACAAAAAGGGGGCTTTCCCCTTAAAATTCTTGCAATGGATGAAGCAACATTTACTAGAAATGGAGTAACTTATTACCATAATGCACACACCTGGGCTTACGACAATCCACACACAATAAGGCGAGACAGCTTTCAGCACAGATTTTCTGTAAATGCTTGGGCAGGAATCGTAGGAAACATTAATCGGTCCATGGACTCTTCCTCAGGTTTTGACAGGAGCCATCTATCTCCAGTTTCTTCATGAAATGTTACCAGTTCTACTTGAGGATGTTCATCTGATAGAAAGAAAAGATACCTCTGCACATAAATAGAATGTATGTGTGGCCATCTATGCAACACCTACGTAGAATGCTGGATCACTTGCAATTACCAATAAGATGGCCACCAAAATCACCAGATCTAAATCCAATTGATTTTTTTTTGGGGGGGGGGAGCCATATGAAAACTTGCATATACATTCCAGAAGTGCTTGATGTGGAAACATTGCAAGAAAGAATACTTCGAGCAGCAGAAGAAATAAAAAAACAACACAGACATACTTTATAGAGTGTAGCAGAATTGGAGAAAACGTTATAAGCATGTGTGTTGGCGAGGGGGCACATTTTGAACAATTTCTCTAAACATTAAAAAGAACTTCTCATTGAATTTCTGTTCTTGTCTTGCTTTAATTATTCAGACTTTTATAATTAACGAAGAAAGGAAGCATAATCTTGTAACTTGGATTTCTCAAGCGTTTAGTTACCATTATAAATAAGTGTTCCTATTAAGAATTTGGCTAATATTGTAAATGCTTCCTCAGTTCCATATTCCGTGTGATATTTACGTTATGTTACAATCATGTGTAGTTTTCTGTTTATTTGTATACCGGAAGTATTTATTTGTTCGTTGCTATAAAAGCAGAAGATGAAGCATTAAAAGTTAAACTGTTGAATTTGCTGTGTTGCAATATTGTGTAAAATAAAATAGCAAATATATCAAGAATGGGGAGCTTTATGGTAAAAATTTATTAAGGAAAAAACACTCAAAAACATTCTGCTCTTTCATACTTTAAAAGGATGACAATAGGTCACCTTCCAACTTGTGTATATGTATGGATGGACGGACGGACGGACGGACGGACGGACGGACGGACGGACGGATGGGTGGGTGGGTAGATGCATTTGTCATGGTGAACAATCTATATAGAATGATAGATGATATATATTTTAAAAGACATTCATTTTTAAAAGCTGTATGCACTTTATTGCATGACTAAACTTTTGAACAATGTGTTCTTGTTAGACACTTTTTCTGTTTCATAATTATTCATGGTTATTCAAAGTCACTATTGAACATATTTCTAAATATTTTATGTAGATTTCCAGATCCTTATGGCCAACCTTTTTATAGGATGGATGATTTACTTGATAGATATTTTTATCTTCACTTATCACCATATTTCCAACCATTAATTGTTGATGTTTACGAGTTACCAAATTTTGCAATTTTTGGTGGCATGCTGGAAAATTTTTCTCTTAGATATTGAATGTGTGTTGAAGGTGTTCTCTGCAAATTGCATGACAAGTGCCTTAATCATTTGTGTGTGTGTGTGTGCACATGCATATGTGTGTGCGTGCATGAGAGAGAGGGAGAGAGAGAGAGAGAGAGAGAGAGAGAGAGAGAGAGAGCGCATGTGTGAAAAGTGTATAACTTCATTTCTTATTAATAAGTTGCATTATTTGTAAAGTTTGTTTTATGTATGACATGTTCATTATCCTCGAGCTCTGGTCACTCTTGGATTTCAAAAGTGAAAACAAACTAACCACAAACCGTTGATAGGAAAATTATTGAAAATAACTGTAGTCAGTGGGTACAAACATCCCTCTCTGTTTTCATGATTTCTATATGGAATAATGTGGATCAATGAAATGTAAGTATAAACCATGGACAAAAGCAAGCAAAACATATGCACCCACCTGTTCTTCCAGCATTTTAGCGAATAACATGTTACTTATAGTGTATATAAGTTTAAGTTTTCTTGGAACATTGTTTAATTAAGGATATAGCTTAACTTGTTTGATTCACTGCCGGAATAAAGTTAATGCACAGTACCTGTGTCATGTGCTCATTTTCAGGAACTAATGGTGGAGTAACATTCACAGGCTTACTGTTCAGTTTACTGGGAGGAATTGTAATTGGTGTGTCATACTACCTGGCTGTGCTGTATTGTGTAGATACAAAAATATTGGCTGCTAGTCCTCCTCAGTGGCCATTGATAGTAGCAGGAGCTTTTAGTGGTCTTGTGGGCAGTGTTGTGGATTCCATATTAGGTGCAACACTCCAATATTCAGGTAATTCAAACATTCAGCTAATTTGTTGTGATTACAAATTATGTGGTCTCTTACAACAACAACGAGCCTCAAATGAATATAGTTCAACTCTTGCAAGTACAACAGACATAAATCAGAATTCTTTCTTGAGGAGGAATGAAGTTTGCTGTAAAGAATAACATTTTATACTGATTTCAACACTTCCAATGTATTTTAATGAGAACTAAGATACATAAAACCTGAGATCAGAATGCTAAAACTAATTTGGGCTTTATATTTATTTGACAACACTAATAACCTGCCAGCATCATATTGCCCTCGCCTGTGTGCTGTAATTTTGTTCTCTATGATTTCTTTCCAATGCTAGTATTGAATAAATTTTAGTTTATTTATATCAGCTTCTTTGATATACAATTTATACACAAACAAGTTTTCATCACAATAAACACAACCCTGAGCAAGCTCTCTTCGTTTACATAAATAGATTGTCTACACTTGAGTTGCCCCTGGTGCAAATATATCTAAAACTGTTGTTGTTGATATAATATATGCCAGATTCACTGCCTACCTAGTTATCATGCACAACTTACATTAACTATGTCCATTTTTAGATAAGTATCAGTGGCGGCTCGTGGGCAATATTCAGGGCAGGCAAAATACAAATCAGGGAATTATGACATATTTGTCTAATAAGCAGCTAGTCTTACCTTATTTATAAAGTAAAGGGATGCGCCAATCCTTTGTATTGGTATAAAGCTTAATCACATCATCATGCCAAGACTCCTGCTTTTCCAGTTGATCCAGCAATTTATCATCAGGGCGTTATTACAGGTGAGATTCCATTGTATAAAGAATTTAATCCATTTTATTTTCCAGATTGAACTCTCTTTATTTATTAAATTTCTTTAACATTTATAATTGTTTTGAATTCATTTTAATAACTCATGTTGACTTATTCAAACATGTATATATCCAGAAGTATGAGCAGGTCTGTCTGTCTGTTCAATACATGCCATGCCTAAAGCTGTAAGTCTGCTTTGTCCTATGGTGCTTTGTAAAAAATATTTAGTTCTCTTCAAGCAAGAGAAGTTTCTTTTAATGACACAGCTGGTTACTGGAATAGTTGCAGCCAAACAAAACAGTTTTTATGCTTCTGGTAATATACTGTGAATGTTGCTGTCCACAAACTTCATGTTTTCTGCAACAGTGTGAGTCGCAAACTATCAGAATAGGCAACATCTAATTAATTTTTTAGGTGAGCGTCACAAAATATGTATATTCACTTATCTGTTTTTGACTTACCTTTATATGAATGTGCTAGCTGATAAGGAATTGTTCATTGTAATATTATATGCATTTATGTATTATGTTATTACACATCTCTGATGTTGTTATTATGAATATTGTATTTATTTATTTATTTGATTATTAAAATAAAAGTAATTTAGAACATGTCATGGCTAACCCTAACTAAACCTATAAATAGAGAAAATTCATATCATTATTCTAAATGGCCAGGAAAAATAAACAGAAATATAAATTGTTATTTTCTCTACAAAGAAAATGCAAGATATAACAAAAGATTACTAGGGACCACGACTTTTCGCGAGTAGTTAATTTGCGAAATTGGCCGAAAATTAACAATAAGGAAAACCTTTAATCAATTATTTTTAAATTCCACCCATATATCCATTCTGAGTCGCGAAAAACGCGACATTAGTTTTATATCGCAAAAACGCGAAATAACACCGTTATGAAAAAAAAGTGTGCAAAATAACCCGAAATTTTTCTCTCTCTCTCCTTTTTTTTGGCGTTTGTCTCTCCTTTTCACATAAACAATCAGATATTTGGCTTATCAATCATTTACGGATACATGTATTGTCGTTCGCTACGGCCATGCTGCACGGCACAAAACACCAAACTGCTCTGTGATTTAACCAAGGCTTCGGCAAACATCGGTACTTCTTCGACTACCCCGTCCCCTTCACTCTTCACCTATCACATGCACAACAAAAGGAATACCATGTTTATCGGAACTCGGCAACACTGCATCAGTGACGGATTTCTCATTTCACTCAAATTATTCTTTGGATATAAATGACAATATTACCTGCAATTCTTCTCTAATGCCGTATTTTAACGATTCGTGCTTGCATCGCCCCATTTAATGCCGGCTGGAAAAGACTGTCGCAAAAGTATCGTTAAATAATACATGAATTTCCAAGTCTGGTTCAAGTCAATTCTGACAGTAGACAGCCTCTTCTACCAATCACTGTCTCCATTTCCTGTACCCCTTGTTGCTGTCTCGCGACGTTGCCATAATGTAAACGCATGTCTAGGTATATTTTGTGTCCGCTATACTGAAAGACTCGGTTGGAGTCAAGTTATATTCTTTAAATTATGTTACAATTTAGCGCAAGGAGTCTGTTTACCTTCTCCTCTGGAAAAGAAAAGGAATTATGCGATGGAGCCACGTTTCAAATTAAGCTAGCGCATGCACAATTCAGCTGACGGTGGAGTTGCAACGTGCCATTCGCGCGCCGTACAGACAGCATGTGCAAGACGTTGCCAGGTCAGTTTAGTTTTGCGGCACGCGGGAATTCAAACCGATTCCACAGTAGTATTTCAATGTGGTCTCAAAATATAATAAACTGCCAGGCATCTTTCCTTCTTGAACACTGCAAAGACACCATTTTCCTTATTGAAGTGCTTGAGGGATCTAAATATCCATTTGTTCATAAACTATATAGCAAACTTAAAGATATATCAAATGGCTTCACAATAGTAGCTGAGGGATCGTTTGGAGAGAAAACTTCAAGTCTTCTTCAGAGACTGCCAACCCTCAAGAAGTCTTATGTTATCAGTCAGTTCAAGCAATTGGGTATAAAGTCAGTTACCAAGCTGAATTCCTTAATGTCAGCTGATCCAGCTGCTGATATTATTCAATCTGCAGGTAAATTGTTTGATGTACGAAAAATAGTATCAAATGAGGCGTCTACTGATATAACTATAGAAAAAGCAAGAAGAATGTTACCTTTTCTGCGAGACTTGCCAGAGAAGACATTCGAGGAGGTATATGCTGCTCTGAAGAACATAGTGTGTGAGAAATTAGATGATGATGCTGCTGCTGAAGTGAACATACTGGATTTACTTTCTGGACTTCAATGTGACCACTTGTGTTTCAGTGAGAAGTGTATTTAACTATTGTGGGTACCCATGTCCAATGTGGACAGTGAAAGACTTTTCTCTGCATATGGGAACATCATGACAAACTTAAGAACAAATCTTAAGCCAGAGAACACCGAACTTATGGTGGCTTTGTCTCTAACAAAGTAAATCACTCAAAATGTATACTATGTAAATATTTTCATGCTCCTCTTTTTTAAGTTACATGTAAGGTGCCCTTTGTTCCACAGTAAAATAGTTTAAACTGTGTATTTGTTTTTTCCCTTTTTTTGCACGAGATAACACCGTTAAGCAGTTTTATTTACCGCCCAAAACACCGCTCACTATAATATTTTTACACTGATATTACATTATTTTATTTACAGACAATCTGGGGTCCCTAAAGATTACCAAGGAGAAATGAATAACTCTCCTCTTCTGTAATGATAAGTTGGTATTCCACCAGCACTCATAGCAGACAGACAGACCTGCTCATACTTCTCAATACTTCTGGATATATACATGTTTGAATAAGTCAACATGAGTTATTAAAATGAATTCAAAACAATTATAAATGTTGAAGAAATTTAATAAATAGAGTTCAATCTGGAAAATAAAATGGATTAAATTCTGTATACAACAGAATCTCACCTGTAATAACGCCCTGATGATAAATTGCTCAAGATAAATTAAAGAGCCCAACAAGCACGATATAATTAAAATAACTGCTGTGGGGAGGAAAGTAGAAATAAACAGAATAATGGTTTTCTAAAGAAATTAATGCACTAAGGAGAAATTTTTTTTTGTACTCTTTGAATTTGGATGAATCTACTAATTGAAGGTATTCTAACTTCTGAATGTCTCCAAATCTTGTAGAAGCTGAAATAAAATATTGTCTACAATTTCAAAATATTGTGACCATATGCGCATAGCTACCTGCAGGCCGCCGACATTTGGCTTCGGGACTTTGGCCTGTCGGCTGGCCATCAGAACAATAGTGAGTATAGAAACAATAGAAAGTAGCGAGTGTGGAATAAAAAGTCCATTCATGTGCCACTTGTACTGGAATCCTCGTTTTGGCATGTTCCAGTAAGTTCTTGTTCTCAAAAATTCTGCTTAGTATGTGAGGCCTATGTAAGGGACTGCTGTTCGCCAGGGCGAGCAGTGTTGAATTCAGTTAAGTTGAGTTGACCTCATTGTCATTGGCAGTACTTTTGAAGATTATCTAGAGAACCTGACCAAGGTATTACAGAGATTTATGAACGCTCTTTAACTGCTATGGTCCTCTGTGATCCATTCTATATTGGACGTGAAGGACCAGAAATTTTGCTCAGAGGCCTCTTTATCAGGCTTGAGGTTCTTTTACGTGCTGTAAATCTATGACATGGGACCAGCAGTTTTACTTCCCTTCCAAAGGATATGCTAAGGACTTTTATGCCAAAAAAAAATCCATCCTCCTCCACTGGTGACCTCTGGAACTAGAGGCTAAGATGGTACCACTAGACCACAGAGGACGACTCTTCTGCAAGGAGGTGCTTGGGCTACATAGTCAACTGGGATGATCATGAACCCAGAGGAGGCTCGGGCTATGAGAGACTGCCCTTGCCCAAAAGACGAACGAGAGTTGTGCAGTTTTCTGGGCCTATGCAGCTATACTGCCAGTTTGTCAGAGGTTTGTTCAAAATTGTGAAGTCCCTCACTCGTCTGACAGAAGAACACTGGCCCTAAGTGTGGATTGAAGAGACTGAGGATGTGTTCGGTGCTTAGGTCAGCACTCTGCAGTGCTCCTGTTTTGGGTTTTCCATATCTGGGCGGTGATTTTATCGTGAATACCGATGCCAGCGACAATGTTATTGGAGGCGTACTATCCCAGGAACAGATAATACTGTGCTACAGCAAGATACACTTCGGTGCCGGTGGTACCGTGTTGTAGATTTACAGCACGTAAAAGAACCTCAAGCCTGATAAAGAGGCCTCTGAGCAAAATTAGCTTCTTTCATGCCCAATATAAAATGGGATGCTAAGGATCACAGCAGTTAAAGAGCATCCATAAATAAAACTTAAAAATTAAAGAATACTCTTCAAGGCGAGAAAAAAACTACTGCATTATCCGACAGGATCTCCTGGCAGTTGTGAAGGCACTGGAGCATATCCATAAGCACCTTTACAGTCAGCCATTCCACCTGAGGACTGACCACACTGACCTCACCTGGCTATTGAACTTTAAGAATCTGGAGGGCCAGGCAGCCTGTTGGATCCAGAGGCTCCAGGAATATAACTTCACATCAGAACATTGAAGAGGAAGGAGCCATACTGATGCAGATGCCATGTCAAGAAGATCCTGCCTGGAGAAGTGTGGCTACTGCACTAAGGTGGAGAAGGAGCATGTTGGTGGTAGCTGCAGATGGATGGGATAGTGCAGCCGAGGGAGCAGCTGGCGGAGGTGAAGAGGATCAGTGATGTCGTCTACTGCATCCAGAGGCTGTTTTTAGGGAACATGCTGGTGGTACACCCAGCTGTATAGCCTGCTACTACAGTGCTGGTTGGGACAACCAGCCCAGGGAAGGGAACAGTGTGACTGTATGCACATAGCTATCTGCGGGTTGCCAGCACTTGTATGGACGACTTGGCCGGCTGGCCAGTCAAAACAATAGCAGGTGTGGAATAAAAATCCCAGCAGTTACAAATCAATAGATTGCACCAATGCGCTTATGAAAAAATATTTCTTGACTCTGAAATTGCATGAAAAATATCCAGTGTGCTTACCAAAACAGAAGCAGTGATTAATAGCGTTATTTTACCACATACAGTTGAGACTGTATTGAACACAATTGCTCGTATTCCTTTTTGTGGCATGTGTACTGATTCAAATAATCAGCTTGCTGTATAGAGTTTCCTTTAAATTGATCCAATAGTTTGATTGGGCAAATGGTGGGATACAGACGAAACTTATTTATGTTCAAAGCAAACCAAATGAGACTGCAAAAAGTTGCAGGTTATGTGTGCACTTCTTTGAATCTTTGAAATAAAATTGCTTTTTGTGGGGACAATTGCAACATATATTTGGAGGGTTAGCTACAGCTTCCACAAATAATGTGTATTCAAATTTAAAATTTCTTTAAATGATAAACTTCTTGGAGTGGGTTGTCCAGTTCACATTCTAAATAATTGTTTGCAGCATGGAATGGATTCACTTGATATTGATGTACAATCCATAATTTTGAAGCTTTGTAACTATTTCTCAACCTACACAATAAGAACTGAATCACTCAGAGATTTCTGTGTATTGGTGGATATGGAATATAAACAGTTATTGTATCATTGTGCAACTAGGTGGTTGTCAATATTTCCTACTGTTGGAACATTGATTGAAATGTTCTCAGCACTGAAATCCTGTTTGTCTCAATCAAAACCACCAATTATGATTAGAACATTTTTTTAAAGCAATTGAAATATGCATGCGATTTCTTCATTCATTCATAGCTATGTTCCAAATGTCAATAATTTTCAGATGTCTTCTTTTTTACTCCATGAAATATGGTACCCCTGCTTGAACACATGTAATCAACAACACTTCGACCATTTTTATCTACAAATGTAAATTCCCCTAAAGCATCATTTCCTTTCATACCCTTATACATTAATAAGTTATTTTCTTCACAAAAGTCCAATAATCTGTAACCCTCTTTATTACATGTTTTCTCTTTACTATTCCATCTCAAAATGCCCTCCTTTTCTTTATTTTCCCCAATACATATCTCTTGACTTTGCTCCTTCCTACATATAGCAGTAAAATTGCCCATGATAACTTCTAAATGAAGGTACTTACTGCTGATTTCATCAATATCTTTGCTTAATTTGCTAAATAGACCTTGATTATAAAATTCTAACCTTCTTGGTGGTTTATAAACGACACCTATTCCGATAATGCTCCTTTCATTTAAAAACCTATGCACCACTAACCACATTACATACTTATCGCCTCTCTCATTATCTATTTTTACTGTTAGTCCTTTCTTTTTCTTTATAAAAACCCTTATCCCACTTGATGCAAGACCTTTCACTACTTTTGAGATGCTTGGCTACTTGCTGTAGTACGTGTAAGTTCCACTTGGGCCTTGCTTACCCTCTTTCCTCATGAGATGGCGTTGCCCAAAGTATGCGCATTTCTTGTTTAGCATGATGTGCTATGTTGTGGCTGGGTGTGTCACTACTCGGGCTGCCGGCTAGTGGCAGGTAAGGGGAGTTAGTTGCGATGGGATAGTGGGGAGTGGAAGTGTACCTGTTAGCCTGGAAATGCTCATCATGGCGGTTGGTGAAAGCAGGTAGGATGGCCTCTTTTCATGTTTGAAATTGTGGTTCTTCTTGGGTATGTTGAAATTTAGACAAATGTCTTGGTAATGTAGTGTTTCTATTCGTATTTCATTGAGTGTATGTTTCCTTGCCAATTAAATTTTATAATTCGTATTTTGTTGGAGGTACATTTTTGGAAAATAAATTTAACAAGAGTGGGTTTGATTTTAATGTTGGTTTTACTTGGCTTTTTAGTATAAATGCTGGCCAAATATTTCTTTGTTGTTTATCGGGTTTCTTGGTGGTTAGTTGTTCTTCTTTGTTTATTGGGTTTCTCGGTGACTAGCTGTTAGTGTGAACTGAGAGCAGTGGGCACCATTTCTTTTATTTTGAATTGGGCACGATCAGGGTACCTGTTTTATTGTTTCCTTCTCTGATCCTTTTGCAGCTTAAAGTGTATGATTATTGTAGGATTGAACCTTGAGCTGATTAGTTAGATTTTGCGTTAATGACTTGTATGTTTGCCATGGCACTCAATACTATTAGAGACTTGAGGAAATTTGAAATATCCCACGTTATGTATGCAAGTGTATCAGTCTTAACGCTCTTGTAAAAGCAACTTACTGGGTTTATTTTGCATCCGTTGTCTGTTGCGCTTAAGAACTTTTACCATTTTTCTTCCACTAGTATTTCATTATGTAAAAGTAACTTACAGTTGGCATGCTTTGCTTTGCAACTGTTTCCAGCGATTTTCAAGATCAAGATTTATAAATTTAGAGTTCCATTTCTTTTCTCATAGTTTTCCTTAAAGAACTTTATGTTAATTATGCCAAATTGCTAGTTACTAAAGTAACTTGACAACTTGTCTGTGCCTGAAGTTTGAAATTCAGTTCTAAATAAGTGAACAGTTGTATTGCACACTTCGCCAGCTACCCTTTAGGCATTCTTACATTTAATGTTGCAAAGTATTTCTGGTAATTTAATAAGTAATTCAGTATTTGTACATTTGTTGTCTTGCGAGGTTTTGAGATCCAGAGTTTTCTCTAAAGAATTTTACAGTGATTATGCCAAAATTCTAGTTATAAAAACTTAGCTATTTACCTGCTTGAAGTTTGAATTTAAATTGTAACAAGTGAACAGTTGCATTATATACTTCATCAGTTATCTTTAAGGGATCTACATTTAATGTTTCAAAATGTTTTGCTAATTACATAAGGGACTCAGTGTTTGTAGGTTTCCTGCCTTGTAAGGTTTTGAGATTCATAATTTTCCTTAAAGAACTTTGCTGGTTCTGCTAAAATTGCTAGTTAAAGTAACTTGGCTGTTTGCCTGCTTGAAGTTTAAATCTCAATTCTAACAAGTGAACAACTGCATTATATACTTCACCAATTACTTTTAGGGATTTTTACATTTAACGTTGCTAAGTGTTTTGGTAATTATATAAGTAACTCAACATTTGTATGCTTCTGGCATTGCAAGGGTTTGGAATTAACAGTTTTCCTTAAGGAACTGTACCTTTCTGCCACAAAAGGTTTATAATTAGAAAAGCCAATTTAACTTCTGTTTGTAACGTTCCTTGCCAGTATTTGCTGAGCTGAATTTGGGTGTCATTGCTAAAAAGTGTACAGTTATGTTTGTATTATTTTTGAACTTGATGTTGTTATTATGATTAGTTAGAATTGTAATTCTAGCTTGGGTGTTGACAATTGTTTAGCCATAGATCTATTTAGATGCAGTACTACCAGTTGTGAACGCATCCCTAAACTGTAAAACTTTGTCTAAAGGTTAAAGATAAAACAAAAAAACTTCAAATTTTGTATAATGTGCAAATCTGGTAAGGGTGCTTCTCACTGATTTTATTGAAATAATTGTTATTGTCCATTTCTCTTTATGTTTTAGGCATTTTGTGATAATAAACATTTGATATTGACTATAAGGGGCATTAATCTGGCACTGTTCCAGATAGTGTCTGACCTTAAATCTATCATGGCCCAGTCCACCATCCTATTTAAAGCACACCCTTCATTGCTGATTTGCCAAAGTAGTCAAAACCACTTAATTCTACTGCCACATTTTTCCATAACTAAGTCTCAAGTACTAAGTCTCAAATATCTGCAAAACTCACAAGTCTAGCCATTTTTCCTCAAAGGCCCTCCATATTCCAGCACAGCAGATGCAAATATGTCCCCTATACCCACCCTTTTCTCTCAAACCTAAATTGATCTAGTCTCGCTTTACTTCTTGTAACCCTTCCTTGTGCAGATCTTTCCCCACGTTGACTCCCATCTTCTACTTCCAATATACTTCAACCAGGCAATGACACAATGTTCATTCCCTAATTTTCCATACTCCAAACTGGCTGCTGCACCCTTGGCTAATCTTGATTCATCATTTAAATAAGCTGGCAGATCCACATGTCTTGTGGGCAACAACAGCTGTTTCTGAATAATGATATTCTTCACTCCTCCCCTCTCTGCAGTCGACGTCATGAGTAGTGAAAGGATTTTAAGGTGCAAATTATGGCCAGAAAAGGGGGAAAAAAGGTTCTGAAAATACATACAAAAGGGTGCTGATGAAATTACTTTATTTAGGTTTAAACCAGCTGCATTAACTTTCTTTGTCCCATTTACTTGGTTCTAATATTTCATACTGAATTACACACAGCATTTCAATGTTTTTGACACTAAGTCGCTGGAGCTTTGAGCTCAATAGCTTCTTATATATGGAGAAACTCCGCTCGACATCTACAGAAACCAATGGAGCATATCTTGTCAGCACCCATAAAGGAAGTTCAGTAAGAGTTGCAAAGATTTCTACATCTAGATTGTTCTTAAAATTTAATTCAAATTTGTCTTTAGCAAATCCATCAAGATTGTCCCTAACACTCATCAGCTTCTTCCACTGTTCTTCCTTCTCCATACCTTCGTCTTCCAAACTCTGAATCACATCAGGCAAATCTTTGTTGTTGACTAATTGTTGGGCCTGCTTGATGGCTGCTGCATCCATTGAGTCTAGAGCACAAATGAAGTGTTTGATTTGCACAAGAAAACTGCACATCTTATCCAAGTACCCCACCTTGTGATGACAGGAAACTGTGGAAGGTGGAGCCTAGTCATTTCTTGATATAAAACTTGACAACTGGGAGCCTTTACCAGAACCTTCTTCAGAGCAGCAATGAAGTCATTTACCCTGCAGTAATTATCTCTGATACTTTCGCAAACACGATGTAGACCATGTGCAATACATGTCACATGGTTGAGGTTGGGATACATACCCTTCAATTGTTGGAAAGCCAAAAGCATGTAGTGTGCTTGATCAGTCACCACAAGCCTGACTTTTTCATATTGTATGCCCCCTGGCCACAGGTTCATACATGAGTCGTTGAATGACTGCATTATTGTGTAGGCATTTGTCTTGTCGAGTTGGTACATTTTAAAAAGCAGGTTTTACCCTTTCACCACATAATGGAGAAACCAACATTCAAAATATATCTTTACAGCTCATCAGTAGTTTCATCTAAAATGAATCCCACTTCATGTTTGCCAACTGTCTCTCTATTTTCTCTAAGACATTCTCATAAATTGGCTGTATGTAACCTTTTCTCAGAGTACTCTCATCCGGTATTGACCTCCGACATTGTGTGTACTTCTCAAGGAACGATTTAAATGCAGGATTGTTTACCTTGTGGATTGGAATTCCTGACTGGATCAATGCCATGGCAAGATCCGCACTAAACTCATTCAATGAATGCTGCTTTTCAGATCCTGAAGGGAAGGCATGTATCAGAGTAGTTTGCTTAGGTTTTGACTTGCGAAGTTCAATGTTCTTTAAATGTTTGTTGTTCTGGATGTACTGGTTTATTCTGTTTCTTTGATGGTAGTCATCAATGGCAATATTTACTTCGCAGATGGCACATCGCAGAATGATACCATCAGTTTCGATAAAGTGAGTCTTGAATTCTTCTGAAAGTGCACACAACTTCTCCTTCTTAACCTTCGGGATGATTTTGTTGTGAAAAATACGTTCTGGTAAATCAAACAGGCTAAGAAGATAGTACACATTTGATAGATAGGAACGGTTAAATTCATGCCAGTGTTAACTGAATTTAGGATTCAACTGTTGCAGCACCATTGTTTAAATTTTATTTGATTTCACAGCTGCCGGTTGTCCTTTGTTGCTGATGTTGACTATTGTTGCTGGGGTTATGAATATTTACTGCCGTTTTCCATTAATTACATTTTAATATTTATTGATCATTGTATACATCTAATTAAACAAAATCTTAAAATCCCATTCAAGAACAGAAAAAAACTGTCTAATCTATTAAAAATTCAGATAAAAGTAGAGGGAAAGGTGCTGAAGCATGGAATAGAAGGGAAAAACTGCAAAAGTAGTAATCTCACAAAAAGGTGCAACAAACTGTGATTGTTTTGCTTCATTTCATGTGCACAAATGCATATATTGACTTGTCTGAATGAAAATAGCTATATTTTTGGAAAGGGCTGCACCTTAAAATCCCTTCTTTAGTCATGAGATATATCATGTGCTATGTCACTAGATCTTCCTTCCATCTGACCCCTCCTCTCTGCTGATGCTGGTGTCACATTGTGCTGAGTCATATCCTGTTTCTTTCCATCCATAGATCGAGTTTATAGACTCAATCTATGATTGATTGAGTCCCCTCACAAAAGCCTTCTTGCCTTGCTCTTTGGTGTTCCCAATAAAAGTTTGTTTCTTAATTCCTTCTTTTTTACCATAATTATACTCAGAAGAACTCCTGCTCCCTTTAGCTTTGCTGTATTATTCAGGACCCTCCACTTAAAGTTTATTGTAGCCAATTTGACTAATATCGGCCCCCCCCAAAAAAAAACTGTTTGTTAACAATGCTGTCAGTTGCCAGAATCATATCAGCACTACTGATGTTTCGTCCTGCAGTTCTTTTGCATGATGCTGACATGGGGCTGTTGCTTTTAAGCACACTTAAAAACCATCGGTCTCGGCTGGGTTTGAACCTGTGACCTTGGGATCAGAAGGTTAGCGTCAACAAACTGAGCCACCCAGACCTACAATGTCCCTGATTTCCATTTTTTCTCCCAATTCTAAAGGAGACCATTACCTCCTCACCCTTCAAATCCGATTCTACATTGCCGTTTGTGAAAATTGCAACACCAAGAAGGAAACGCATGAATTCAATGAATTTAATACCACAAGTTAGATACATGATCAGTAAAAAATGATAAACTTTTCAAATCTATACATGACCTTTGAGCCCTAATATTCAGTATTTGGTGTGACTTCCATGCGCTGCAATTAGAGCTGCTGTACGCCGTGGCATTGAATCAAAAAGGTTCTGAATAAGTTCCTGAGGGATTTCCCTCCACGCAGTTTATATTCAAGCCCACAAATCCTGACACTGGTTACTGGAGGACCGTGACGTACCAGGTGCCGACCAACCATATCCATTCGATGGGCGACATGTCAGGCGAGCATGCTGGCCAGGGAAGCAATGGTACCTGTCGCTCTTAGAAGAAGGCTTGTACATTCCTCGCAATATGTGGCTGGGCATTGTCCTGTTGAAATGTGGCCTGTGAAGGTGCCTGAAACAGGGAGAGTACCTCAGGCTCTACAACTACCGTTAGGTATCGGTTGCTATTCAAAGTGCCCTCAATTCGTAGGAGGCGAGATCAGTTGTTGTAACCAATGGTGCCCCAAACCATCACACCTGGTGTTTGTCCGCTATGCTGCTCTAAAATGCAGCCCTTCAGATTGCGCTCACCACGGTACCGCTGGACACGTATGTGGTCATCACTGTAGGACATGTTGAAGCAGGACTTGTCCAAAAAGACTACATTTGGCCACTCAGCACCCCAGTGATGGTGTTCAGTGCCCATTGCAGTCGGAGGAGCTTGTGGTTTCTGGACAATGGAAGCCAACGTAATGGCATGCATGCAACCAGTCGAACCTGCAGCAGACGGCGATGAACCATTGATGCAGACAAGTTCACAACTGCTGTAGTGCTCCCGCGTCAAGCCAATACTGTGGATGAAGCTGTACGGTCCGTTATGCCCATGCGGACAAGATGACAGTCATCCCATGCTGTGGTCATGTTCCATGGTCCAGTACCCGCTCTTCGCTGTGTATCAACTTCATCTATCCACTGCTTCCACACACACATCACTGTCGTAGCAGCATGCCCTGTATGAGCCGAAATGTTACGGTATGACAAACCCATTTCCCGGAGACTAATCATTCTGCCCCGTTCGAACTCACTCACATGCCAATATGGCTCCCTTTGACATCGACGAAGCATACTGGCACTCTCTATTGTTTCCACCTAGTTTGACAGCTCTGCACTGACTACAAGGGGCTCAACACTGACCTTGTCGGACCAACACAAGAGGGCTCTGCTCAGCCTACGTGTACCCCCCATCTCTCTGCAAATCTAATCACGTATTGCTTGCACACTCTTCTACACTTCCACCAAGTTTGGAGTTATTCAGGAGATTCTTTCTTGGTGTTGCAATTTTCACAAACAGCAGTGTAATTTCACCATTAAAATCTCTTCTAGCTGTTGCCATGCCCTTGTTCCCTTTTCTTTCCTACAACCGAAGATATAATAAGGTTTCCTTTTTTTCTGCTAGCCTGCTCCGCATTTTCCAAATATGTCATTCTGTTGGCTAAATTCATGAGCTTTTCCCTAGTTGCTTCTTTGACTTCTTGATAAAATTTTTATTTCTTCAGAATTACTAGTCATCCCATTCATTATTCTTTTTCATGTTTTTCACCTGGATCATATCCAATGTTGAAATTCTCAATGTTGATATCACTTCATCCATCTCTGGACCAGGATTCATTTGGTTTCTGCCTATTATCAGCAAACACATTATCACTAGAATAAACCAATATTCTGCTATCCCATCTTTTTCATTCTTAGGTCCTTCTATCACTAATTTTGTACAATTGAATAAACCAATCCGCACACAGTACACTTCGATCGGGATACCCATCTTTCTGGAGCCCACATCAGCACATCTTACTCCTACCACAGCTCCCTGGCAGCTCCCCAATGCTAGTAAATATATTGACTTGAGGCCACAATTAAACCGGCGATCATGGGAAGTCGGCACTCAGTCAGCTGCCTTCTCTATAAATTTGTGCATATCATATACTAACCATAAACAATTTCAAATTAGAATTTTCTAATAACAGATATCTATAATGTTAGAAAAGAACTAGTTATTTGGACAGCTTTCAGTACATTACCAACCTGAATTTTTTTCAGGTGTAAATGAACGAACAGGCGCCATAGTGGAATATGAGGGAAAGGGCATTCAGCATATCAGTGGATCTCAAGTGCTTGACAACCACAGTGTGAATCTCATCTCGAGCATCATAATGGGATTGCTCACACCACGAGTTGCAAACTGGTTGTGGCCTTAATGCAATTGAAGTTGAAGTATACTTCTGTACTGAAAAATAAGACTGCATTGGAGATTGAATTCCAGTATGTGTATTATAACATTTATAATATACTGTAGAAATGTGAAGGTATTAACATTAGTTTGTCATAACCAGCAAATGTGTATATTAATTGTTATACATTATGAGCAAGGTAAAAAGGTATTACATCCATTGCCTGTTTTCTTTTGTATATCTTTGTTAACATGCTTTTCTTTGTTATAAATAAACCCTTTTTCCCATTGTACTCTAGTCTTTGTATAAAATATAAATGTATATTTGAAAGCTGATTGCTATAATGAATTATTTTGAAGGATTTTTCTTATTTTTTTCTTGTTAAGTGTATTTATAAGAATATCCCTGAAAACAGTAACTGGATTAATATCTTGGAACAGAGTTAATCTGTATCTGTTCAGAGAGTCTGATAATGGTAGAGGTACCACTTTTCATTATTTGTTTTAAAAAGCCACTATTTCATTAACTTTTAAATTGTTGGTAGCCTGTGGTTACTGTTTCCTGCAGTTGGAAGTCATCCTTTTCTTCTGCCATACATGGGGGTCAGGAATCAAGCCCCTTGATATTGAAGCACTGCTGTCTCAGTTTTGTTTTCTGTAGCTCTTGTGTACTTAAAAGGTTAAGTATACCACATTGTACCTGTTAATAAACAGGTAAAGTAAAATACAGTATACATTAAAACATTGGTAAATATTAGAGGAAGAGAGGGAATTTAATATGTTCTTTTGGAAAATTATCGTTGCAAATGTTAATAAATGAATTACAACTATCCGGGCTTGTAGGCCGTGGTCTAGAAGGCATCATGGATACCGACGTTTCGCCAAGTACAGCGCTTGGCATCTTCAGGGTGAAGTGATTCAGTGTCTGCAGTGGTCGCAGTCTGAATGCAGAGACCGGAGGATGGCGCTCTTATATAGTATGGGTGGGTGAGGAGTGATAAAAACTCTCACAGAATGGGCAAAAAGAATCTGCAACGAAAAATATTTGAAAGAAGAACTCGAGCATCTAAATTCGGCCTTCCAGGCTAATGGCTACATGCGGAAAGAAATCCGGCGCGTGCTTCATCCTAGGCACCCTACGGAAAAGAAGGATCACCGCACAACAAGCACGGCGTTCCTTCCCTACATTAAGAATGTTTCTGATCGAATAGGCAAACTTCTGCGCTCATACGGGATTGACACGGTCTACAGAACAACACAAAAAATCAAGGACTTGCTGAGATCAGCCAAAGATAAGCATCACCCTCATACATCTGCAGGAGTTTACAAAGTGCCCTGTAGCTGCGGCAAGGTTTACATAGGCACTACTATGCGCAGCGTGGCTACGAGACTGAAAGAACACGAGCGTCACAGCAGATTGGGACAAACTGAAAAATCATCCGTGGCGGAACACTCGCTATTATTCGGCCATGACATCAGCTTCAAAGAAACCGAAGTTTTATCTACAACTACACACTACCATGCTCGACTACAGAGGGAGGCCATTGAAATATATGAACACAAAAACAATTTTAACCGGAAAGAAGAAGCTCTCCGTGTGCATAAAGCCTGGACACCTATCTTGGAGAAACAGGTACACAGAAATAGCAGACATAATAATACCTCGCCAAACCCACGCACTCCCAGAGACGCGAGCCAATCACTGCACAGGACCTCACAGTAAGCCCCACCCACCCCCACTATATAAGAGTGCCATCCTCCGGTCTCCGCATTCAAACTCCGACCACAGCAGACACTGAATCACTTCACCCTGAAGATGCCAAGCACTGTACTTGGCAAAACGCGGTATCCACAATGCCTTCTAGACCACGGCCTACAAGCCCGGATAGTTGTAATTCATTTATTAGTTATGGCGCCAGCCGTGAAAGCCTCAGTATGTACATTCCAAATGTTGGTTGGCAACTTTGATTAAATGGTTCACTTTGTTAATTTTACTATCCACACAAGTCACAGCATTGATCTTCAAATAAGCATCAGACCACTAATCTACTGGACCAAGGCATATTTCACAAAATATTCTACAAAGAAACCTTTCTGTATCAGGTTGCTTTCAGATCTATGCCAACCTGATACTTTTAAAGTTTTACTTAGTGACATTTTTTACTTTCTCTGCTATGTATAGTAAGAGGGGAAGTATTGCATTCCACCCAAAAGTTCAATACTGAGATTTCACTGGAAATACATGTTTTGAGGTTCCCTGAATCCAAATAAAGCATTTTTGGAAACGTATCTGTCTGTCAGTCTGTGAAAAGCAGAACTCGAAAACGAAAAGTCGGATGAATACCAAACGTGGTATTTGAGTTCAGTATTATCCAAAGCTGGTACACAAAAGATTTTCAAAAAAATCTCCGCACTCCAGACTACCCTTTACATGGAACATTTTTCGAATTGTTTTATTTTCTCAAAAATGGCTAGCAATTTTGATTAAAATATATGTTTAAGATATTTTCTTGGCAAATGAAATGCATATCTTGAATCTTCTGGGAATGTCCCTAAAAGTCCTCTTCATTCTGAATAACTTTCGCATAACTAGTAAACGTAAGAAAAAGATAAAATTTTACTACACAAAAAATGTAGATCTCATTAAAACATACAATTTATGCCATATACATTCTTTTTGTTGAGTGAACCATTTCCGAGATACTCCTTGTTATTTGTATGAATTTTTCAATACTTTACTTTTTCCCAAATGGGAATTGGTTCTTCTTCTTCTTTCTTGCTTTTCTTTTCTTTTGTGTGTGTGTGTGTGTGTGTGTGTGTGTGTGTGTGTGTGTGTGTGTGTGTGCGCGTGTGTGAGTGCGTGCGTGCGTGCGTGTGTCTCTCTCCTGGACATGCAAAGAAAATGAAGTGCTCCACATAGCAACCAGCTCTTAAAAGATTCGACTATCGCTTAAAGTCTACCATATTCCCCTTGCGCCTACAAGAAAATCATCTATAAGATAGTTTCTGCAAATGTTTATCTCAATTAACATGGAGTAAATGGAAAATAAGCATTTGTAAAAATAGTTTGTACAAGAGTAGAGAAAGTCATGTGAGTGCAATACATCAGATTTTTTGCGTTTGTGCAACAATTAGCAATTAATCCTATTAGACACATGAATGAATAACTACCTGTGTTACAAGAAACATAGTTATGGAAGAAATTATCTGTTTGGCAAAAGGGGCAATGTTACTTAAAATTTAAATTGAGTTTTATTTAAGGACGCTCTTTAACTACTATGGTTCTTAGCGTCCCATTCCATATTGGGCATGAAAGACCGGTAATTTTGCTCACAGGCCTCTTTATCAGGCTTGAGGTTCTTTTACGTGTCGTAAATCTACGACACGGGACCACCGGCTTTACTTCCCTTCCGAAGGAAGCCATGCTAAGGACTTTTACGCCCGAAAAAATACATCGCTCTCCGCTGGGTTTGAACCCGCGACCTTGGGAACTAGAGGCTAGCACGGTACCACTAGTCCACGGAGGACGACAAGCAATGTTACCATGTGTCTATAGTCTACAGGTTGCATAGTTATGAATCCTAGGGATAATATATTCAGTTGGAATAATGGGAAAATGATTTGTGTGTTGTGTAAAAGATTTCACTGATTCTTCAAAATAAATATAGTATAGATTCCAGTAAAAGTAAACAGTGAAAGCGATTTTTACACTGGTTTTAATGTAGAATCAAAATCAATCAATAACCAATTAACCACAACTGAAGCTTTGATTATTAAAAGAAAAGCAAAACAAACTTACAGGAGCCACTCTTTTTACTGAATGGACTAATTAAGACTAACCAGTGGTGGCTGGGCCATATGGTCATAAGCCCATCTAAAAGTTGTAGTTATACTTAGTAAGTCTTACACATTTGTAAATCATAAGGATGGTGATTTGTACTTTTAATCTGCAGAGTCTGACTTGAGAATAGAGTGAAAAATCCTATACATCAATCAGCTGCCAATCTCAAATCCTATGTGATTTAGAGCAGGCCTTTAAGGTACATTGGCTATTTTTCTTGGAGAAGCCTACAGCAATGAGAGTGCATTGGGCACAAGAGATTGTATCCAAGAAGGGTAGCTGCTCTAAATAAAGAAAGCATATAGTTAATTGTAAGTAATTTGCATTCTCTTTTTAAGAACATTAATAGAGGTATATTAATCTCACTATGTGCTAATTCATGAATAGGAGCAGGCTGCAATGCAATTGTTAGCTTCAAACTTGAAGTTTCAGAGGAGTTAATTACTGGTTCACTTCTGGTGCTCAAGCATGTTTGTAGTATTGTTTAGAAATTGCATACTTTCATTGAACAGTAAGGAAAATGAATGAAATGAAAACGATTAATGTCTAAAAACAAACTTATGGAGTTAGAATTTTAGATAAAGAATTTGGCCCTCTAAAGCATTTTGTGAGTGCTAGATGACTGAAACAGAAGCAATGCAAGAAATTTTAATGTATTGTGTGGAAAATTGATTGGAATTGTGCTTTTTCTGCAGTCAGTTCGTTTTTCTATATATGTTGCTTTGGGGGCGGGGGCAGTGATGAAATGATATAAAAATCTGAAGCATTTGACACAGGAAATTAAAAAACGTGGATGACAAAAAGAGTAACTAGACAATGAAATAATTAACTAAGCTCTGTAATTGTAATAGGTAATGGAGTAAAAATAATTTGTATTGGAAAACTAAACATTCAGGTGCAGTTATAATCACTCTAGGATGTTCATGTGGGTAACAGAACTAATAGGCCTGGATTTCATTAAATAAGTGATTGAGAGAAAGACTACAATTAAAGAAAGAGGGGTAATCTGGCACATAAATATAAGGGTATGTTTCTTGAAATAAAGGCTGTTGATGGCTTTGCTTGCATATTTAAATATGTGTACAGTTTAAACCTGTCTTATCCAAACTATTGTGAAATGCTACAGGCACAAATGTGAATTGTAACATAATCAGATGAAGTGATTGAACAAATGGGAGAAAATTGGAATAACCTGAGGAAACACTTGCATGATACTAATACATCAGAATCCTCACACAGCACAGTCTAAGATCAAACTTATCACTTCATGCAAAAGACAAAGTTTGTGTTGACCCACTGAGGTAATTCCAATCCTTAGAAGATGGTTTTTGTTAAGAGAAGAGGGGGAGGCAACTTCAAAACTGCTGTAAATCTAGTCATGTATCTTCTGCAGGTTACATTTTTTTGTACTCACCTCACAAACAAACAAGTTTGCACAATTTACAAATAATAACTATAAAGTGGAATTGAGATTCCAAAAAAGAAGGAAGTTGAGCATTGCGCTGTGTTCAATCATGTCATTTGAAGGATGCAGTCCACAGACTCTTAAGAGCTGCCAGTGTGCAAAAGTTTCATGAGCATATCGTCAACAACCATAGCACTCCAGATAGCTGTTGGCTTCAGAGAAAACCTTGACCAAAAAGTTATGCTAGAATGAAAGTACACGTTTACTGGACAAAAGAGTACGCTGGAATCAGTTGTAATGAAAATGCATCTAATATAGCAAACTATAAAGCAGATTGTTTGTTTAAAAAGAGATACTGGAAACATTTCTGCATAGAAGTACATATTTGTTGAAATGCAAAATTCATTTTCGAAAAGAGAATGGGGATATCCATATATCTTGCCTTGCTATAAACCAATTATATGCCAAGAGAAATAACAATAAATAATGGGAATATTATATTGGTATATTATATTGCTACCAGGGGGGCTGATGATGAACTTTGGTGGTTCAAAAAATCATCCTTGCAATTTGAAATGTTTAAAGTAATAAATACTGTATTAAAATTCTCAGTATAGGCTGATAAATTTATGTAAACAAACAAGTAAATGTGAGTTCACAGCTTATAACATATGCACATTTCATAAACACTGTGTAGCATACAGCACTCATCTATTTATAAAGAAGGTCAGTCCTCCTCTCCGTCCTGCCAACAAACTTATTGATGACCAATTCATTGAAGTTCTTGATCTGCATGATGAAGCCGCTTTCAATGGAAAGTATGGCCAATACATATAACCTCTCAGACGTATTACGCAGAAATGTTTAAATCCTTTTTGGATTAGAGAAACATTTTTGTGCCTCACATGTTGTCATGCAGATTGTTAGAATCACATTTAGTGGTTTAACAGATTCACTTAAAGTGGAACACAAATTATTGTTCCTAAACTCCATTAGTGGAACAACCCCAGCTATGTTTTTAAATTCTTCAGTACTATATATTGTAGAAAGTTCTGTGATTAGTTTCTTTTCTTCAATGAAAGAGTATGTCTGAAGGTAACTTTAACATGTCCCAGGAACGAAATATTCTGAAAATCTGTCAGGCTAAAAGGGAATCAGTCATTTCAGTAATGAGTACATTCAATAACCTCTTGTTTTCTTTCAGAGTTTTCTCAATTTTTCTTTTCTTTGTGACATTCTCATCAACTGCAATTGAATGTGTGGTGGTGCTTATTTTAAGAATTTCCCCCTCAAAATGATTAAGTCTATCCTGAACCATTACAGGAGTACAGTCACTCCTCTGAAGTTGGTTGTAGAAAATATCGACACGCGACATAATTTTATGGAAGAAGGTGAACCAAAATACAAAATCTGCATCAATCATAATTCCAATAAAACCAGATGCTTGAATAGAATTTGGATTGGTGATTCTTTTGCCTCTCCTTATAGTTTCCATGCATGCTATTAATTCCTCCCTGTATTCAAAAACTGTTGACAGTCTAAATTGAAAGTTCCATCTCTTGCACTGACCTTGGCAGCTGCTTCTGTACCCTTCTTCTAAAACTGATGTTCTCTGTGGAGAGGTAGAGAAAAAAAGCACAAATTCCCTGAAGATTTATGAAGAAGATTCATACACTACTATTCGCTGATGCTGCATTTAACATAATTAAATGTAACTGAGTGCATGGCAATGAATGCATTCTGTAGATCTATACTTCTGTTTTATGATGATTGAGGGCCATTTTTCAACCCAGACATAACACTAGCCCCATCGTATGTTTGAGCAATCAATTTATGTTCACAGCCTACACATGTCGGTCAAGCTCTGGCAATATGCATGCAGCTAAGTTATCTGCTTTGTGCCCTATAGGATGCCAAAACCCAATACCTTTCCACTGGCTTATGGTTTACCAGATATCTGTAGACAATTACCATTTGATATTTGGAAGCTATATTGCTGGTTTCATCTGCTATGACAGATAAAAATGGCGAGCCGTTTGTTTCTCCTCATGACAGACTTCAAGCATACATTGCAAAATCTCATTTTGGATCATTTTTGAGGTTCTCTTAAACACTGTTTCATTTTACAGATGTTTGTTTTCAGAACACAATCTAGCTCTGCACTGAGATTTATCAGTCCACAAAAAATAACAGGATTACTCGATGTTGCTGGCTCATCATGTCCTTGCAGAGCCAACTTTAAGGCCCCACAAAACCTAATGCAATTAATAATAATGTTTAAAACATGAGCCACTTTCTGGTTGTGTTCTTCAATTGCTCTGTGATATACACTGTCCATCTGTTTTGCCATATTTACATTGTCAATCATAACAAGGACTGAGGGTATTTTTCACGTGCCACTTTGACTACAATTTTGGTGCAGTCATGATGATGCAGATCATTCATGCCATGAATCCTCACCACCAAACAAAATTCAAGGAAAGCAAAACAGGACGTTTTTAATATCACAACCACATATCCAGTCATATTTTTCTTACATATCGCTGTTAAAACATCCTGTTTTTGCTTTAACTATCTGAGTAACTTTTAGGTACGGTGTGGGCCTTCAATACGTTTAATTTCATTCTTCTCCTCCAAGTTTAGCATTAAAAGAGATTGAACAGAATTCATTTTTTCCCCTTATTTCACCATTTATGTGTATTTAACTAAATAAACCACTTTGATTCTCAAATTAAAACCCAATACACATTTATCTTTATCTTAATTCACAATTTGATTTCAATACAGAAATATTGGCTTCATTAACAATGCAATTATTAGTACAAAAAAGAACAGGTATAATTAGATGTAATACAGAAATCCTAATTTCTTACATGAGTAGGTGCTTAAACTAAATTTTGGAATTGTAAAATATAGCATATTCCATAAGAAAGCTTATAAACTGAATTAAATGTTTTTATTCACCATAAGAATATACAATATTCATTTGTACCTTACAGTCAACACAACACAAACCACATGGCATACAGGCAACGTAATGATCATAGATAACTAACAACAATCAAGAACAACAATGCAGTTCAGTAGATAGAACACCGGAAGTTAGGTAAAAATTTACTGTGAATTCTCTGTTTATGGGACGAAACGAAAAGTTTTGTTCCCATTAGCGATCATCCTATACTGTGCTCTCTGACTACTAGGTTAACCAACAACATGCAGCTTATGTCCCGCATTCCCTCCTCCACCCCCACTCACCTCTGCGCTCCCTTGATTCGTCATGCCCTATACTGGACCATTATGTGACTGGGTTGCAGCTGGGAGAGCACTACTTGGCACCTGCAAACAATACAACGCTTGCCAAAGTCCACTCCACAAGAACATGTCATACTGAACAGTATACGTTATTTACAGGGGGAGCCAGGATTTTTGTTGTAGCGCAAACTTGCTGTCATGTTAAGAAGTCGCCCCTGATTGCTGCTATATACACTGCGGATGTGGGTACACATGCATTGTGAGATTAGGCTGAGCAGACCTATTGCAAAATACACCACTTTTAGTGAAACCGAGGCTGCTGTGTTCACTGAAGGTGCTTTTAGTGGTCAAATACTTTGATGAGTTTCGCGCAGCCAAATGTCTTTCTTCCGAGAATAAACACACATTCCACACGTGTATACAACAAATGAAACAGCCAATCAGTCAGAAAGAAAACGTTGTCTGCAAGTCTCGTTTTCGATGCCTCTGGTGTATTGGATACATTTCGCAACTTCAGGTACTCAAATCTCCAGTAGCGATGAACTTGGCACGTTAAGCCACAACCAGGTATATGGACCTCTTGCTTCAGAGTGGATACTGAATTGTGCTGGAATATGCATGCTTACTCGTAAAAAAAAGTGATAATTAAGGTTTTCACGTTTCCAGAAAGTTGGTTTCTGGTTGAGGGCATGCGTTTTAACTCTTAACTTACTCCCATTGTTGCAATCCAATTCTGCTGTTGGCAGGCTGCAGACACCCTAGTGCTGCTGTGCTGTACCTGTCTATGAAGCGTTTTATCCTTGGTTGGTGTGAAAGTTGAAGGTTTGAGGTGTGAAAGTGTAGTTGTGAAAACAAGTAGCTTTAATAGATTCTCGAGGCTTCCTATCAAGGTTACTCAAAGTCGCATCACAGCTGACATTTACATTATAAAATGTGGATTTTAATTTATAAACCGATCAACATTTATGTAAATTGCATCCAATTTGCCGTTGTATGGATGGACTGAATTTTACCGGTGGAAACAGGTGACACGTGAACTGGCGATCATGTTATAATCCTCAAGAGACCGGACAAGGGCGCCCAGATGTTGTGGCAAACAGACTTGCCAATTTTTTAATATAGAGTCAACTGAAAAATTCAACGCCACAGCCGGGATTTGAACACGGTTCTCCCGCTCTCCGTACAGTTGCTCTAACCATTGAGCTACTGTGACAACATGCCGGTGGGGCATTGAATTCCCCAATTGACTCAAGTTGTTTTCCAAACATACCTACTAAGGCCTCTCCCTCGAGAGCGGCGACCTGCTTATTGCAAGTACTTGCCAACTTGTACATTCTGGCCATAAAATTTACGGGTGCAGAGACCCTTTTACGACTTTACCGCAATGTAGGGGTGTTTATGCTTTGTGGATAGATTTTCACCAAGTCCAGGACCAGGCATAGGAATTTCTAATCATTAAAGCCAAGACGAAGGGAAATGACTTTACGCAGTGACGTCGCAGGTCACAAACTATCCCCATCCCTCTTACATTTCCTTGCATATTCCAGCACAATTCAGTATCCACTCTGAAGCAAGAGGTCCATATACCTCTGGTTGTAGCTTAGCCTGCCGTCAGACTCTTGTTCACTGTTGTTTATATTTTTGTATTGATAATGGTTTGAGTATAGATAGCCTGAAGCAAACTGCTTAAAAATTCCTATACCTAGTCATGACAAAGCATCAAATTCTATTAAATTATAATTGTAATTTTTTGATGGAGTAATGTAATAGCTCTCGCTAAATTAGGAGTACAATCCGAATGTACCACGCTAATTCGTATACATTGCTATGATATGTCAATCTTAACTATGTGCCTGACCATCATGATCGTGCTTCTCCTTCACTGGGTTGCAACAAAATGCAGAGCATGCGGACTTAGTTTTGTGGGATTTAAAATGAGATTGCAACATGAATGATAACCAGCGGTAACTGAGCACAAACGTTTAATGAACAATGTAAATCATTTATCATAGTCGCGTTTGATGGCTGCGGGATGTAAGTTTCACATGATTTATGGCAAGTTTTCTTTATAGTTCATTGCATGAAGCGTAAGATATGGACTAGAAATCTGCGTATAGCAGTAAGTGGTGGTCTTTGCTACGTTTAAGGTTATTGCGGATGACCCTTCTAGCAAACTATTATTAATACCTATGTGTTTATCAGTGGCACAAGGAAGAAGCCGCACTGCCAGGTCTTTTATTTTAAAATCAAGTAAGGGAGTAAAATTGTCATTCTGTGCCCTATGTCGAAGTGATATACATGTAGCACGGAGGAACATCACCAGAAAACTTCCAACCATATTAGGGACCTAAATATAGGATATGGTTGTAGAAAAGTTAATACCTTTTTGTGTAAAGTACAAATGGTGACTTGGATGTAATTAGAGTAGAATCTTATTTTACTTTATTTCTAGTGGAATCATAGCCCTTTGTTCAGGAAGATGTTTCCAAAATCGGAAGTTGTGGCAGTACAAAATCGATGACAATTGTGAATTTATGACATAAATGGCACGTTATGTCACAGTAGGAGTTGTGTATGGCTTACAGCATGTTGCATTTTCAGTTGTAGCAGATGGTTCCAATGATACCACGGCGAAATTGTATCCCGTTGTCCTTATAAATTTTTAGTCCAAACTTATCAAAATTGTCAAATTGGTAGTTTCTGTGCCGGCTTTGAAAGGCGATTCAACTGGGAACAATATTGGTAACTTGGTAGTGGGCAGAGTTGGAAACTATACAAATGTACCCATTAGCCACTGAGAGGGATGTCTCAGGCGGCAGCGTCTGTGGCTCGCATTCGGGAGGTCCGGGTTCGATTCCGGCTGACCATGGGGTTTTCCGTGGTTTCTCCCTGCTCGCCAAGCCGAATGCCGGGGTGGTGATTCTACCACGAATTTCCCTCCCCCATTTCCTCTCATTTAATCTCCATTTCACGTTTCAAGTGTCCTTTCATGTCCTGCGGTGCCGGGCAGATGACGCGAATGAATGCGGTTGGAAAAGATTTCTCCCCGTGAACACCAGAGTGAGCTGCCACGCCCGTCAGGGTCGCTGCGTCCCCTATTGGGATTCCTCGCCACTAGTGTGTGGGTGTTCAAACTGGAAATGTTAAGGACTTCTGTGCGTCTCTCTGGGCCTATCTGTCTGCGGACTTTGGACCTCCTGCGGCTCCTTCAACTCATCCCTGCCTCCCGGGGGTGTAGCCACAATAGATCAAAACGTCGCAGTGCGCGAGGTGTCCCCCGCCGATAATCACATTCTAACATCCTACTTATTAGCCGCTGCATAGCTTTCGGTGGGACAATGCGTTATGCTAGGAACAAATTTCTGGTGTTACATTCACATGACTTTTCTACCCATTATTGTTTACTTTTGCATAGCTCTTCTGCAAACTCCTCTTGCGAAAGTTTATTCTTCTAATTCATATTGATTGAGATAGAGGTTTGCAGAAATAGTTTCATACATTTCGTTGCAGGTGATACAGGATTTCGAAACGATAATCAAAAGTGTAGAATTGGGTCGCTATATGCTGGCCTTGAAATTCCATACTCTTTGCATGACATCGCGAGAAACACCTGAATTGTGACAGTACTTCAAAAAATGACATAGTATTGAAAAATTCAAACCAGTAACAGCGGATATCTCGCACATGGTTGGCACCACAAAAAAGGATTTAAAATAAATGGTGTTTTAAAGAGATCTACATTTTTCATGTACTAAGATTTTGTTTCTCTCTTATGGTCACCTGTTATACAAAATCATATAAAAATCCTTTCCAATGAAGAGGGCTTCATAGGCTTTCCCCAGAAAATTCAAGATATAGGTTTTATTTGCCACATAACTATCTTAAATATGTGTAATTTGAATCAAAATCGCTGTAGCCGTTTTTGAGAAAAAAAATCAGTGTAAGAGGATAGATTAGGGTGGGGGAATTTCATGGAAATCTTCGTGTCGGATCTTTGGAAGATACTGAACTTAAATACCAAAAACATTTCGTTTATGGGTTACCTATACTGTTCGCACACGCACACTCGCACAGCAGTTGGCAAAGTGTGTGTTGACGTTTTATTATCTTGAGAGGAGTTCCAAGGGGAGTGAGAAGTTCCAGGTTTTCCAAGAACTTCAGAACAAAGGTACCAACACTTTGAGGATATTATTGGAACAGTGGGATCCTCCTCTTAGTTTCGTTATGGAGGAAATTACAATTGGCTGTTCTATACCTACTGCTCTCGAGTCATATAAAATTCCGAAGCTTCGAAAATCTATTTTGTACATACTAGTAAAGGTATTTCTCTGAACTAAAGAGACTATAGACGAGGAAAGGAAAAGTTAATGCTGATTACGAAACTATTTCAAGTAAAAAATGATAACCACTGTTTCTAATGTTGATAAATCTACCTTGAAAAGTAAGAACCAAATTTTCAGTGGAGTTGAAAAACTTTTCACATTTATCTGATAATTTGAATAAGGCTTACTACTCTACACAATACAAGTATTTGGCAGGGTTAATATTCGTTAAAACTTGTCTTCTGCATCACAACAAATTCACGTTTTGAGAGAGATGTTGGATATATTGAAAGACATTATGCTTAAATTTGTGGAACCATGTGTTGCTGAACCCTGGTGTACTTGAAGTAGAGGTGCCTAATATCAAAGATGGACTATATCGAAATTGTGTTAAGAATCGATCTATACTCTTCCTGAAATAAGGAACGCACTTGAGGTAAAAATAAAGGCAAGAGGCAGCTCCCAAGCTCGTGACCGCAGCGAACGATCTCATTGACTCCCGAACGGAACACTCAGGCTAAGAGAAGAAGCTAGATATCGTCGTTACTTTGTTATTACTTTTAAAATTCGCTAATGGATACGCTTAATGATTTCTCTGCAGTATGTTACATTTTACTATAATTGGAAATAAAAACCGATCAGTTGATAAAATTGAGCAGTTATTGCACACCAATTGCATAATATGCTGTGCTCATGATGCGAGGAGTAATATGCAGAAGTGTGTTTCTTAGAAAGGATCCAGTATAGTAATTTTTATGCTGTTCAGCATCAGTGGCTTTTTTTTTCCATAAACGGACACTTATACCTACTTTATAAATTTTAAATACGCAGTTATTTCGAAATCGGACACCTCCAAACATAATGTATATGAGAAACGGACAATACCATTTCAGTCAATTGGAATGCTATAAATAATTTACAACCTTCCTGGCCAGGGACATCATTTCAGGCTAAAGGGGGGGGGAATCAATTGCCCCCTCCCAAGTTATGAGAAATAATTAGGCTACTGGTTATTATTGCTCTACCAAAAGAAAAATTACGAGAACTGTACTTTTAATACAAGTATTTCACATTTAGGAAATAAAAGAGACTTTTTCTTAAGGCTAAATGTGTCGTTAAAATTCACATGAAAATTCGGACAACTGCTTCAGGCAACTTGCCGCCCCCCCCCCAAGCAGAAACTGAAATGATGCTCTTGGTCATCTACCAGTTGCTTAAATTGCTAGACAGTGCATGCCTTGAAGTTTAGTGTTTATATTTCAGTTGCGGTTTTTAACTAAAATATACAGATTTTAGCGTTATATGGAGCACAATGTATTGGAGAGTCCACCTGAACGTGCCAGAAAACGGAAGTAAAGTCCTGAACAATGGAAGTGTGCTAAGCAAAAACGACCGCTATAAGTATAATCTAAGTGTTGAGTTGCCATTAAATATTTCCCTTTATTCAATTAGTAAGTAAATTATATCTGGAAAACTTACTTTAAAGTTTATATGATCATGAATCACATTATAAATAATTGTTGTTTTGAAATAAATTAATAGGGACCGTGCAAATGTTACCTTCAACTCCTACATAGTGTTACATTGAGCTTAATATTACGGATGTGAACTTGTTCCTATAATTATATAATTTTCTATTTTATTACCAATAACTGAAATGTTACTTTTTCATTCGATTTTATATCCATATGTCCAAATAAAATGTAATAAGCTAAGTTTTGCTGCTGGCTATTAAGCAGTTAGTGTTAGTACAATATTCTGCAAAAGATCTTCCTACATATTTTACGTGCAACCACCACTCTCTAGATTAAACGGTAGACTGTTAACGATGGTGAACGTAAAGGAATTAACTGTTGAATATTATGCAATGAGAAAGCCAAACAAGATGCTTTCATCCTGAAATATTGTAAGACCGTCACCGAAGCGGCCAAGTATATAATTAATAAGTTTCCATTGAAGAATTAAGTGTATGCAGAAGTGGCTATATAGATAAGCACCATTGAAAATGCAAGCTTTTTCTGTGAAGTAATTCCCTAAACGTTTCCCTGTTTTTGCTATCATGAGAGAGTAATGAAAGGTTTCAGCTGATAAGGTTGTAGATGCAATTGAAATTCAGTTTAGGGCTCTGTAGGTGAATGACATTTCACCATTACCTTCATTGTAAGCAGGAGAAGATGTTTATTGGGCAGATTAGCTTCTATTCGGGACTAGATGGAATATTAAAGTATGTTAAAATATCATCATTTATGTTGGCAATTTTAACTATTCCTCACAATAATGCTGAAGTACAACGTGTTATCAGTCCTATGAGAAAGAATGGAACCGACTTCAGGATAGCTGAATGTGTAATAACTTAAGGTATTGGAATAAATTTCTCAACTGAAATGCAGTAGCACTATTCTGCACTATGAACACAGTTTCAGTAAAGACTTTCTGAAACGATCTAAAAAAAAAGTACAGCAGAAAGCGTAAAATATTCTGCATCTACTGACGCGTCCTGAACCATAACTCTTATGCGTTGTGTCATGATGTAAGATGTTATAAATAAGCCTCCAGATTAATAGCTTAGATAGTTTTGTGAGTAGTATAGAAATGACAAATCCAGCCCAATTAATATGAAGGAATGTGTATTCATATGCAAATGAGGTCTCCCCCACCTCCTGGTAATTTCTGATTGCAGGAGGGTCATAAATCTTCTTGAGTATAATGGGAAGCTTGATAGGTAAGCAATTAAGGCTGTCAATCACCTGTCAAAATGAACAATGAGTATAATAAATTATCTTCTTAACAAAAGGCGGAGATGTTATCCTACCCACTACATATCGGAACACGTGTGCACTTCTGCACTGAAACAACCACCTCCCAGTCGCATTGTTTAACGACCACGTGCAAAAGAACAAAAGGTTATCCATCACCTGTCAAAACGAACAATAGAGAATGCTGGAGTATTGTAAACAAAGCATCAGACGCTATTGTCCCAGCTCCATCGAATTCCCTGAGTGTGTACTTTTAGGAATGCCACCTGCAACCTCGCAGTCGCATTGTTTGACGAACACGTGCAAAATAACAATAGAACAGACTTGACCCGAGTTAACAAAAGATTGATTAACAAAGGAACAGATTCTATTGTATCCCGGACACGTATTTGTTAGGTGAATATAACAAAAGAAGCAGTTTGGCATAGCGTTAACAAAAAAAACTCTTGGAGACTTTATAGCTGGTCCTGCCTTTGTTTGACCGTGGGAAAGACAGAGAGGCCAGTTTACCTGCTAGATCATAAAAAATTCTACCACCGCTCGAGCCCGACATCATGCAGTCCTTACTGCCTGAGGCTAATTCCCTCCGAGAGCAGTGTGTCTTCGAAGTCTTACGGGTATACCCGAACATAGTTATACAAGCTCTCTGTTTACGCTACTATCGGCTCTTTCAAACTGATATCAAAAATGTATTCAACTTATATCATTACCTATATTAAACCCATGTGTATACTTAGATATCCATAGATCGGTATTCGATTCTTACTGCAATCAAAAAGTTTAATGTTTTAATTGCTAATGAGAAATTGATGCTTTGATAATATATCATTACCCTGATTAATGAAAGGGTGTTCAGAGGTCCTAGTTCGTATCTTACCATGTGAAACTCTAATGCTTAATAAATATTAAACTATGAGAGTATGTGAGGTCAGATTAAAATGTATTTAACAAATATAATTTAATTTTTATATATCATTACCCTGATTAATGAAATAGGTTCACGGGTACCCAGAGGCCCATAGTTTGAATCTTACCCTGCGAAACTCTAATGCGTAATGACTATTAAATTATGGAAGCATGCACGGGTAGATTAAAATTGTATGTAACAAATATAATTTAATTTTTATATGACATTACGAAGTTTAATGAGCTATATTCTTAGGCACCCAGAGGCCCTAGTTCGAATCTTACGCAGCGAAACGCTATAATAAATATTAAGCTAGGTGAGAATGGACGGTCGGATTAAATGCATTTAACAAATATAATTATTTATTAAACCCTGGCGTTTACTTAGATATCCCGATGCCTAGACACGATTCTTTATTTTGTTTCTTTTTCTCTCTTTCTTTTCCCTTTTCCGTCTTTCTATCTCTTTCTTTCTTCTCGACTTGCACACATCCAAGCGTTCACATATACACGAGCACTTGTACATACATCAACAAACATACACCAGTGCCCGAGCTCATGCACCAGTGCGCGCGCACACACACATACACACATGAACACACACATACACACTCACGCACACACCCTGAATGAAAAGAGATAAAACGATGCAATAAAAACTAATTATAACCTTGCACAAGAAACTACCTAATAACATAAACGTAATAATATTTATTTGGTGTCTTTATCTTAATTATTTCCTGAGTTATTAAATTTATAAGTAAATTTCATTTAATCCGTATTCGAACTCCGAACACCAGAAACAAATTATTTACAATATTAGTTTGACATGTTTAAAAGACCTGTGTGCAGTTACAGCATCAATCTATATTCTAGAGTATAGAGGAAAATTATGGGAGTCTTTGAAAGATTGGGATTCGAACTAAGGACAACTGATTAGAAATTATATACAGTATCAATTACCCATCATAGGAGCTATCAATAATGCTTTGGTCCACCCCTCTATCTCTCTTAGTTTCCGAGATAATGAATATTTAAAAATTATGGATCGAACCCAGGAGGCCCGGCATCCAAGTATACATTCATAAGAAACTACCTATTGACATGGAAGTAATAAATTTTATTTGGTGTCTTTATCTTAATTAGGTTTGGAGTTATTAGCAGATGAATTTGTAATCACTCCTAGGATTCAAACCCGCTTATCCCGGCCAGCTTGAAACAATTCGTAAATGGCGCGTCACATTGCTAAGTTATAACTAGTTTTTATTGCATCGTTTTATCTCTTTTCATTCAGGGTGTGTGCGTGTGTGTAAGTGCACTGATTTATGTATGTGTGTGCGCGCGCACTGGTGCTTGAGCTAGTGCACTGGTGTATGTTGTTGATGTATGTACAAGTGCTCGTGTATATGTGAACGCTTGGATGTGTGCAAGTCGCGAAGAAAGAAAGAGATAGAAAGACGGAAAAGGGAAAAGAAAGAGAGAAAAAGAAACAAAATAAAGAATCGTGTCTAGGCATCGGGATATCTAAGTAAACGCCAGGGTTTAATAAATAATTATATTTGTTAAATGCATTTAATCCGACGTCCATTCTCACCTAGTTTAATATTTATTATAGCGTTTCGCTGGGTAAGATTCGAACTAGGGCCTCTGGGTGCCTAAGAATATAGCTCTTTAAACTTCGTAATGTCATAAAAATTAAATTATATTTGTTACATACAATTTTAATCTGCCCGTGCATGCTTCCATAATTTAATAGTCATTACGCATTAGAGTTTCGCAGGGTAAGATTCAAACTATGGGCCTCTGGGTACCCGTGAACCTATTTCATTAATCAGGGTAATGATATATAAAAATTAAATTATATTTGTTAAATACATTTTAATCTGACCGCACATACTGTCATAGTTTAATATTTATTAAGCATTAGAGTTTCACATGGTAAGATACGAACTAGGACCTCTGAACACCCTTTCATTAATCAGGATAGTGATATATTATCAAAGCATCAATTTCTCATTAGCACTTAAAACATTAAACTTTTTGATTGCAGTAAGAATCGAATACCGATCTATGGATATCTAAGTATACACACGGGTTTAATATAGGTAATAATATAAGTTGAATACATTTTTGATATCACTGTTTGAAAGAGCCGATAGTAGCGTAAACAGAGAGCTTGTATAACTATGTTGGTGTATACCCGTAGGACTTCGAAGACACACTGCTCTCGGAGGGAATTAGCCTCAGGCAGTAAGGGCTGCAGGATGTCGGGCTCGAGCGGTGGTAGAATTTTTTATGATCTAGCAGGTAAACTGGCCTCTCTGTCTTTCCCACGGTCAAACAAAGACAGGACCAGCTATAAAGTCTCCAAGAGTTTTTTTTTGTTAACGCTATGCCAAACTGCTTCTTTTGTTATATTCACCTAACAAATACGTGTCCGGGATACAATAGGATCTGTTCCTTTGTTAATCAATCTTTTGTTAACTCGGGTCAAGTCTGTTCTATTGTTATTTTGCAAGAGTTCGTCAAACAATGAGACTGCGTGGTTGCCGGTGGCATTCCTAAAAGTACACACTCAGGGAATTCAATGGAGCTGGGACAATAGCGTCTGATGCTTTGTTTACAATACTCCAGCATTCTCTATTGTTCATGTTGACAGGTGATGGATAACCTTTTGTTCTTTTGCACGTGGTCGTTAAACAATGCGACTGGGAGGTGGTTGTTTCAGTGCAGAAGTGCACACGTGTGCGGATATGGAGTGGGTAGAATAACGTCTCCGCCTTTTTTTACAGAAGATAATTTATTATACTCATTGTTCATTTTGACAGGTGATTGACAGCCTTAATTGCTTACCTATCAAGCTTTCCATTATACTCAAGAAGATTTATGACCCTCCTGCAAGCAGAAAGTACCAGGGGGTGGGGGAGACCTCATTTGCATATGAATACACATTCCTGCATATTGAGTGCGCTTGATCTGTCCTTTCTATACTACTTTTGTGAATACTGCTGTCCTAACTTGATATCCACAATCTTGAAAAACTTTGTGATACAAAAGTGAAGCTACGCAGAACGCTTAAAATGTTCTTAACTTACTCCCAATATATGACGTGATGTGGGATAATATCTGTATAGTTTTGTGAATAGTGCTGACTTAACGAACTTGATGTCGGCAATCTGCGGCATATGCATGTATGGTACTGCAGTTGTGTTCTGCTTGAACAAAGGTTAGTGAATTGAAATTGTGTTTTATTTATGGACGCTCTTTAACTGCTGTGGTTCTTAACGTCCGCTTTTATACTGGGCGTGAAAGACCGGAAATTTTGCTCAGATGGCTCTTTATCAGGCTTGAGGTTCTTTTACGTGCCGTAAATTTAAGACACGGGATCACCGGCTTTACTTCTCTTCCGAAGGAAGCCACGCTAAGGATTTTTACGCCCGAAAAAAGAAATCCATCGCTCTCCGCCGGTTTTGAACCAGCGTCCTCGGGAACTAGAGGCTAGCTTGACACACAAAGGTTAATGAATACGTGTTATCTTATTTCGGTGTTGTAGCTTATATACATTACTTGCAATTTTTACTTTCTCTACTACGTATAGTAAGTAGGGGAAGTATTGCATTCCACCCAAAAATTCGATACCGAGATTTCACCGGAAATACATGTTTTGAGACTTCCTGAATCCAAAAAAAGCATTTTTGGAAACATGTCCGTGTGTGTGTGTCTGTCTGTGTGTCTGTGTGTCTGTGAACAGCATAACTCAAAAACGAACAGTCGGATAAGCACCAAACTTGGTATTTAGGTTCAGTATCTTCCAGAGATGCGACACGAAGGTTTTCAAGAAAATCCCCCCACCCCAGACTACCCTTTACATAGAAGATTTTTCGAAAATTTTAATTTTCTCAAAAATGGCTCTAACGATTTTGATGAAAATATCATATGTTTAAGATAATGTCATGAGAAATGAAATGTATATCTCGAATTTTCTGGGAATGTCTCCAAACGTATTCATTGTGAACGACTTTTGCATAACTGGTAAACCATAAGAGATAGACAAAATTTTACTACACAAAAAATGTAGATCGCGTTAAAATACACAACTTATGTCATATACATTTCTTTTGTTGAGTGAACCGTTTTCGAGATATTGCTTGTTATTTCCTTAAATTTTCCAATACTTATACTTTTTCTCAAATTCGTTATTCATTTTTTTATTTCCTGGACATGCAAAGAGAATGGAATGCGCCACATAGCAACCAGCGTTAAAATATTTGACTATCGCTTAAAAGCTACCATATTTCCCTTGCATCTACAAGAAAATTACCAATAAGATTGACATCTCGATATCTTGATTAACATGAAGCATATGGAGAATAGGCGTTTGTAAAATAGTGTGTACAAGAGTAGAGAAAGTCATGTGAGTGTAACACATCAGATTTTTATATATTTACTGCACTCTAAATGTCATTGCAAAATTATTACGCTTTTCTAGACGAGGTATTGTTTTACTGATTTCAGTTTCAGGAGGTTGGAAAACATGCAAACTATCGCAAAAGTTTTCAGATCGTTGTCTATTAATAATAATCCTCCGTATGAAAGTATTGTGGCCTTGTGGAGGAGTCTTACTGGAAAGAGATGATTCCCAAAATAGATAGACCGCAATTCTTTATTGTGTGCCCATTGTAACTATAGCAGCCAGAGGTCCGCAGCCACATTCCAGATGTCGCAGGCATAGAGCATAAGAGCATATCAGCGCCCATAAAAGCCGAAGTGTTAGATGGGCGGTCATTCCAAGCAGAACCTGGGGTACAACGAGTAATAATCCACCGAGCTCTTAATGAAAAGTCTTGGATATGTCCTCTAAAGTGAGGCCTTATCAAATTTAATGCTCAGTTAGGAAATGGTGTCTTATAATGAACAGAAGTACTTTTTATTGTGATGTTATCATATGATAATTTAAACTGAGTCGTTACTTATTAATTCCCATCACATTAGCGCTAGATGTTAACTTAGTTATCAAATGGAGTCTTGCTATTCTATTCCTCGACAGTGATATGTAAATGTGGTCGGAAAATGGTTCTTTGTTGGCTGAATCGCGTGGTTTTTATCCCCATTGATGGACGTTCGCCAAGTCCGGCACCATTGATGTATACAGCGGAGGATTCGCTGTAAGGGGTTGAAGATTCTGTATATGTTTCTGTTTTGTGTGGATGGAAAGACATCCATCAAAACTCTGAACAGAGTGGGTGATAAAACAGAGCTTTCAGAGACTCCGCCTCTGCTGATGTTTCCCTGCGACTGTGACTGAGAACGTGCGGTGTATGAAGTGGCATGTAGAAGGTGTACTCGTATGAGATGTGTAGGTAGCCCCAGCTGGATTAGTTCGTGTAGGAGATCTACATACCAGATCGTTAGGTACGTCCAGACACACCCCCGGTATAAAAGCCGAGTTTCCATTTAACTTTTTACTTTCTCTGCTAGAGCAAACATTGTATTCCAGTTCGATACGGGATTTCACCGGAAATATATGTCTCGAGGCTCTCTGAATAAAAAAAGGGACAAATTTTGTTTTTAGAAAAAGGCCTGTGTGTGTGTGTGTGTCTGTCTGTTTGTGAACAATATAACTGAAAAACAAAAACTCGGTGAAATAACAGGGATGCGACACAAAGATTTTGATGAAAATCCCTCACCCAAACTACACTTTACACGTTACGTTTTCCGTTATTTTTTATTTTCTTAAAAATGGCTCTAACGATTTTTATTAAAATATCACACGTTTAAAGTAAGTGACAACTAAAATGTATATCTTGAATTTTCTGGGAATAGTCTGTGAAATCCTCATTTATTCAAAATGACTTTTGTACCATTAGTAAACCGTAAGAGATAGACAAAATCTTACTACATAAAAAAATGTAGATCTCGTTAAAACATACAATTTACGTCAAATAAATTTTGAGGCGTTAACCATTTCCGAGATACGTTGTTACAAATTTAAAAGTTTAAATACTTATAATTTTCTGAGGTGGTAAATCGTTATTCGCTTTTTCTTGTGGTTATTCAAAGAGTAAGGAATTTCAAAGCCGTCTCATAGCGATCAGCTTTTTAAAAATCTGACTATCGCTTTAGCCTACTGTATCCTTATACCTATAATGAAATGTGTAGTGCAAGTTTATCTCTATTAACAAAAAGTAGACAGGAGAATAAGATGATGTGGGAATAGTTTGTAGAACAATAGAGAAAGTGATGTGGTTGTAACACAGCAGATTTTTTGAAGTGCTGTCTATATTCAGTTGTTTTTCGTGATGTCAAGGGCAGCATATAGTGACGCACTTTCAAATATTTGACTATCGCTATCCCCTTTGTACCTATAACGAAATGTGTAATGAAACTATTTATGCAAATGTTTATTGCAATTATATTAACTTGAATTAGACAGAAGAACAAGCTTTTGCAAGAATAGTTAGTGGAGGCTTTGTAAAAATAAAGATAGAGGGTAGAGAAAGTCACGTGAATGCAACACATCGGATGTTTAAATATTGCTCTCAATGAAAATTCAGGGGCTGGATATAATAATAATAATAATAATAATAATAATAATAATAATAAATATTTCCATTTAATTCATTTCGAGTTGGGGTTCTCCCTTTAGAATAAAGCATTAAGATTTGTATTTCAGTGAACTGACAAATGTATTTTCGAACGTATTTGATGTATTGTTCTCTTGAGAATCTTTACAATCTGCTTCGCCAATTGCTTACATCCATTCAGAGGGTTTCAAGGGGGTGGCAGTTTCTTATTCAGCCTTTATCAAATTTTGTTTTTCCTTCCACGCGGTGCTTGTAGGCATACGCACAAGTTTCTTACTCCACTTACCCAGTGTCTTTATGCAGGATGACTGGCAAAGTGTTGCAGGCCAGTATACTCTTAAACAAACCAATTACCCAAATAAACTGCCTTTGTTCTGGCCATTCAGCCCAGAGGTCCGAGTTGTATCCCCGGCTGGGGCGAAAAGCTTTTCTTTACTCAGAATAATTCCTTATCCTCCGCAGAGTATGGAAATATGAATGATGGGTGTGTTTAATACTAAAAATTAATAAAATCATCGTTAAGAAAATCTAAGTAAACGAGTTACTAAACACCACCAGTTGTTTCTCAAGTCAGAACCTCAGATATGATCATAGAAGTGAAACATTCACATGGTTTTCTCTACCCACTCCACAAACTATTCCTGCAAAAGCTTGTTCTTCTATCTACTTCTTGTTAATCGAGAAAAAAGTTTGCAGAAATGGTTTCATTATACATTTCATTGTAGGTATAAGAGGGACATAGCCATAGTCAGATTTTTAAAAATCGGGTCGCTGTATGATGCCTTTTAAATTCCAATGTTCACATAACTACGAGAAAAAATGAATAAACATTAGCACTCAAATCTGCTGTTTAATTTTCGCATGACATTCTCTACCCCTACTTCTAACTATTTTTAAAAGCTTATTGTTCTACTTCTTGTTAAGTGAGATAAACGTTTGCAGATATGCCATTATTACACATTTCGTTGAGGTAGGTACAAGGGGGATACTGAAGGTTGAAGTGATAGGGTACGAGGGCGACACTGAACACTTTTAGAAAATCAAACGTGGATTAGTTTTAAAAAATTTAAATGATTTTATTATTTTTCAAAATATTCCCCTTTAACACCAGATGAAAGCCTCCTTAAAACAGTGATGCCATCTTCCTGAGGCACTTCAGAAATCAGGTTTTTATGATGTTCTACTGCTTCATCTGATGACGAAAACTGTTTTCATGCATTTTATCTTTAATTTTTGGAAACAAAAAGAAACAACAAGGTACTAGATCAGGGCTGTATGGCGAAGAGTCCATGGTACTGACCTTTAGAGCATCCAGATATTCAGTTATTAGTTTTGCTGTATGCGACAATGCGTTGTCATGATTTTACATTATTTTTCCTTTTGGGCGTTTTTCATGAACTTTTTCAAAAATTTGCTGTAAAAAGACATTTGTTTACCAATCGGCAGTAACGATACGTCCATCTTCTAATGCTACAGTAGCAATATATCCCGTTTTAGAAGAAAAAAAACTATCAACCATCTTCTTACCACCATTGCGAATTCGTCGGTTTGTAGGCTTAGGTTCTGTTGAAAGACCCATTGAGCCGATTGACTTTTCTTTTCAATATTATAACAATAAATTCAAGCTTCATCATCAGTAACGATATTCCAAACCAAATTTGAAGTGCCACCTTGGAATTTTTGCAGAGTTATTCTGCACCAATAAAAGTGTTGTTTTTGATCGGGAGTCAGTTTATATGGAACCCATCGACAACAACGGTTTCTTACGTCTAACTGTTTATGTAAAATATTTTAGATCTGACTCATACCAATGCCCAATGTCGCCTAAATAAATTCATAAGATGTCTGTCGATCTCCTTCAAGTATTGCTCGAACAGGGCAATATTTTCATCAGTAACAGCAGTTCTTGGGCATCCTTCATGTAATTCATCAATATCTTTTGAATTCGGTGTACCAATTATATATTATTAACTTAGATGGGGCTGCTTCGCCAAACGCATTTCTTAGCCGATGTTCACATTATTTAGGCGTTAATGACGATTTAAAATCATAAAAATATCATAATCTGGAATTGTTTTCTAGTCAAATTCATTTCTGTGTGAACACAAAATCTTTAAATGGTGATGATAATTAAACTATTAGAGAAAATCGAACAAATTACATGGCAATCAACTCGCAAAAGATTAGAAAGTAGCTGTCAAGTATAAAGAAATTTAATTTGTTTTTAGAAACATGGCGTTCTAAAAATGTTGTCAGTATCGCCCTCGTATTAGGCATATGTTATACAACGGAGGGAAATAAATCGTGCACTGCGACCTATGGGAGTTCTATTGCGGCTACCACCCCCAGGAGGAAGGGATGAAGTGAAGGAACCACAGGAGGCTACAGGCCGCAGGTGTAGAGATTCGCCGAAGTCCCTAACAGTTCCTGGCTCGAGGACCCGCCACACTACCGTAGCTGCACAGAGTGTGCGATGAACGATCCGTTCAATAAAGTAGCCCTCTAGTGCCCACGGGAATACTCTTTCCTTTGAGCAAGCACCCGCGTCATCTGACCGGCACCACTCTATGCCACAGAACCTAGAATACACTGAAACATGAGAAGGAACCGGAATGAAAGGGAAATGATGGAAAGAAAATCGTGGTAGATGAGAAGCCACCCCAGCATTGGGCTACCGACCTGGAAAAAACACGAAAACCCAAGGTAAGAGTGGGCGTGTGACGGGAATCGAATCCGGGACCTCCCTAATGCTCTTTTCACGGAGCCATCTGGCTCGGTAAGCGATAATTAAATCTTTAAAATAGCGGGTCGCTGTATTATGATAGGTTTGAAATTCCACCGTTTGCTTGGCCGCGAGAAGAGGGAAGGATGAGAAAATGATTTGACAAAAAATGTATTTTCAATACATCTGATCTGTATTTTCTCCGTTATAAGTTTTCGCCTACTTCTTATGGTTTTCCACTTATAGAATTTACAAAAAATTCCAAAATGAGGAGAACTTCAAATCGGATGCGATACACTGACACGACTTTCTCTATCAAAGATAAATTCACATATATCCGTTATATATTACAGTATTCACATAAAAAGTGATTCTACTATCTACGTTACGTAACTCACGATATGCATTTTTACTTTCTCTAACCCGTACGTATCAAGTAGAGAAGATGTTGCATTTCACCAAAAAATTCGATATCGAGATTTCACCGGAAATATATGTTTTAGGGCCCGCTGAATCCAAATAAAGCATTTTAAGAAAATGTCCTGTGTATATTTGTGAACGGCATAACTCAAAAACGAAAAGGCGGATAAATACCAAACTTAGTAGTTAGATTCACTATCTTCCAAAGATGCGACACGAAGGTTTTCAAGAAACACCTCCACCCCAAACTACTCTTTGCATGGAATATTTTTGACATTTTTAAGTTTCTAAAACATGGCTCTAACGATTTTGTTTAAAATATCATATATAAAAAATATTTACATGACATAAAATGTATGCCTTGAATTTTCTGGGAATAGCCCATTCATTCGGTAGGAATTTTGAATAGTTTTTTATAACTGGCAGACGTTAAGCGATAGATAAAAACGTATTGCACAAAAAATCTAGGAGTATATCTCTTTAAAACTCACAATTTATTTCAAATACGTTTGTTATGGCATAAGCCATTTCTGAGATATCCGTTATTAAAGGTTCGAATTGTTCATTTCTTTGTCGTTCTCAAAGTTCATGTCAACAATCAGTTGTTTCTTGCGATTGCTTGGAAACAGTATGGAATTTGAAGGCCAACATATAGCGTCCAGTTCTTAAACATTTGACTGTCGCTGTTCCTTTTGTATCTATAACGAAATGTGTAATGCACTATTTCTGCAACGATTTATTTGGATTAAAATGTAGTGGCTAAAAAAAATTAACTTTAATAAGAATACTGATTAGAGCTTCTCGCGTTATCAGCCCTGTTATATCGATGGAATCACTCAGCTTTCGGTCATCTTGACTCTGAAGGAACTGAAGAAGACCACAGAGTCAAGATGATGAAAGCTCCATCGCCGTGAAGGTTTTAAGTTTTTTATTTAGTAAGAATAGTTTGTATACCCTAATAAACGATAAAGGGTGTAGAAAGTCATGTGGATGTTTTCCATCAGTTTTTTGTTTAAGAATGATTTCAAATTAAACAAGGTTTCATTATGGGGAAACAGCATTCAAATGTTTCAATGTTTCTTCGTGGTAACAAGCTCTTGCAATGGAAAGAAAACAAAAGGGGGCGGGGAGGAAGAATCCCAAACTTTTAAGCATGTTCATTAAATGAGCTTAGGAAAGGTCTAAACTTACAACGGGAAATACTTCGGAGATGGTTAACGCTACGAAAACACTTTTTGGATACAATTTGTGCATTTTAATGAGCTACACATTTTTTCCTGTAGTAAGTTTTGTCTGCCTTTTAAGATTACCTTCTTATACAAAATTACTTAAAGTTCAATCAAATAAAGGAAAATTATAGGATATTCAAAGAAATTGCAATATATACACTTTATTGCTGTAAGCTAAATCGTCAGAGCCGTTTTTGAAAAAATTAAAAATAAACTGCATTCTTCCATGTAAAGGGCAGTATGGCGATGTGAGACTTTCTTCAAAACTCATTTTGCCGCATTTTCGGCTGCAGAAAAGGGTTAACTCCACAATCTTAAATGTAACTATGGTACAAGTTCCAGCCATTATAAGTATAGGATAGGGCTAGGTACGGAGGCGGACTCAGCACCTTGACCTACGCAGATCTTTTGTGCCTATGCCCCTAATGGGGCGACCCCTGGAGGGAGGGGTGAGGCGAGAGGAGACAGAGGGTGGCCAGACCAGTAGACACGACAGGCAGAGGACAGAGTCCCTACCATTTACAGATTTGAACTCCCTGGGTGCTGGCTGGTGCAGGCGAATCCACTCTCCCCCTTAAGCTTATACATTCTCTGGGGGGGGGGGGGTCCGAGACCCGGAGACCGCTCGCAGTCCGGAGGAGGAAGGTTTCCTTAGAGCATCCTTTTCCCCTGCCGTGCACACCCCGAGACTTCCCGCCGACATTTGCAACCCTGAAAGAGACCAAGAGATCAGCTGAAGGATTGAAATCATTGATTAAAACATCTTAATTTTATCAAAATATAATATAAATTTTGTGCTCCAAAATATTCTCATCAATAGGTAATTATCCCATGAAAGATTAGTATTAAACCAATAATCTTAAACTCCGCGGATGCTGGCACAATTTTTACCAAGGATGAAGTGAAATGAGAATGGAGATGAAATGGAGGGACAGGAAATTCGGGGAATGTAATTATCCTTCCCAGCATTCGTCTGGCGACCCGGGGAAACCCCCGAAAAAACCCATGGTCAGAAAGATCGACCACGGAACCGAACCCACGACCTCCAGAATACGGGCCACAGACGTCACCGGCTGAGCCATCCCGCTCGGTATTTATTTATAAGTATAGCTCTCTACAAATTGTGCAACGTTTGTTAAAGCATAATTTTTATAAATTTAAATTTTAAGAAATTCTAGGACGTCAAAAAGATACTTTAGACTCGTAAAAGCTAATATTAATAAACCAAGACATTAGTTTGCATCGTTTTGTTAAATTTTCAAACATTTAAGGGTGTAGTTACGCTTTAACATTTTCTAACATGCAGGAGTAGCATTGCCTCAAATTCCTGTATTCAATGCTTTATACTGTCTTTTACTGAAGGTGTCGTAAACTAGACCTTTTTGTTTAACGTCGCCACATAAAAAGTGATCTAAGGGTGTAAGATCAAGTGAATAAGATTTCATTTGGCTTTTAAAGAAAGCTTCAAGTACATCGTAATCTTTCAGTGTGGATCATAAGCGCCATCCTTGCTGTACGGTTCTCCATATTCTACTTATCTCTAAAATGACTGATTAGTTGCTTCATATAGAGATTCTAAAGTCTTCTCTGTTTCCAGCCCACGTTGTTTCTCTCTCTCTCTCTCTCTCTCTCTCTCTCTCTCTCTCTCCCCCTGCTTGCCTGCCTCAGTATGTATATATGTTACTTGCAATCTAAAATTCAAAATTTCATCCAAACACCTACAAACAACTACAAAAAGAACAACTGCGGTGCCGAGGAAGCTGCCCTTGAAAACGCAATCATGGAGACCATATAAAAATAACGCTACCCACACACCCCAAAATCTAACAAAATCATCCTACAACCATACTCACCGTCAGTGGTTGAGCCCTATCAAGGGCAGGTATACTGCAACCACACCTAGACTCGCCATGAAACTATCTAGACAGCAGTCGTTTCGGTCTGCCAAACGCAGCTTCCAGATCCATAAATGCTGCATGTACATTCTGACTTTCTAAGTATTGTTCGCCGATTGTTCGATGGAACCTAGCGGCAAGCCTGGTGCCGTTACCCTTCCTAAAGCCAACTTCTGTTCTATTTCACCTACCATATTGCAAAATAGGCATTCGATTCAGTATTCTCAGTAGAATCTCTGCTGAATGAAGGATCTACTAATAACCCTGAAATCAGCGCTTTTCTTGGCCTGTCTTTCTTCGTTATAAATGTTCTCATTGTCTTTGTGAATTTATTGGTGTATTCGTCATTCTCATACATATGTTATTGTGCAAATAAACACTTTTTCCTCTTTTTTCGCTCGTGCATTTTTAGTGTTAATTTCTAGTTCTTCACTTCCGCAAGAAGCGAGATTTTTTTTTTTTTTTTTTAACCTCTGATTGTCTGCTTTTCTCGCACAGACAAGTTTCCTGGACGATTCTCTGTCTGGCATAATTATTTTACACCTTCTTTGTACTTTATTCCATTGCTGTATTCGTTTCCTATTAATCACAGCTATTTCCAGTTCTCCTTTAGGAATTCTGAACATTTTAGCTCATGGCATATTAAGTCGTATTTTCCTCTATAGCTCCAATTTCATCATCCATTTTTCTCTCGCTTTGCCAGTCTCTCATGCTAGTTCGTTTTCCTAATTTTTTGTAAGTGAATGGGTAAAAAATATGTAAAAATAAGGAACTTCGTATGTTAATCGTTGCAACATTCCTTTATTTTTCGGTATGTCATCCAAGCGTTGTTCATGGCATACAATGAGATTCTCTATTCTCTGGCGGTAGAGAATGACATCCTGCCCATAGAACCACTTGACCTTTCACACCATCGTCACCGGAAAACCATGTAACTCATAAATGTTTCAGTAATTTCACAATAAAGAGATGAAAGTCCGAAGGGACCAAATAGTAGACTATATGGTGGACAAGGAACATGTTGCCAATGCCAACTGTTCACTTGCAGCAAGTTTGCAATGGTGCCGGCGATAGGGCCTTGCAATCGTACAACTCCATTTCGCGTGCAGGAACATGAGATCGTCGACTTAACTATCATCCGTGAAATCAACCAAAACACACCTTGAAGATTTTAAAAAAAAAGGTAGCAATCACGTGACATCTGTAAATCTATTAGTAATTAGTGGAACTACACGAGTTGGAGCGAACTCCGGCCCTTGATTTACGAGTAATGAAATGGGGTTCTTCAGTCTGGTCGTCCGTCCATATACATGAACTGTTGCGCGCATAGAATTGAAATCTTATCCTGGGTGGAAGAGGTTCATGTCATGCTTGAAACCTGAGATCTCGATGTGTCCGTTGAAAAAGTTTATAAAGATTTGTTTCTGTCTTTCATAGATTTGTAGAAAAACGCTTTGAAATGCAGAAGCGTTTGATAATAACGAGCTTTCCCTTGCAGATGGATGGAAAAATCGCATTTGACGGGTAAGCTCAGGCCCGCAGAATAAAATGTTCGCTCTCCAATGCCGCTGCAAAATTGTTACTGCATTACGGAGTGATATTAACTTACTGGTAGTCCTTAACTTCCAACACAATTATTTCGTGTGTTATCAGCGTTTTTAGGATAAGGTATTTTCCAACATATTCATACATCCTGAATGCCGCAAAACGAAAGCACCTCAAATACAACGCTATGCGTATGTTATGATGTTTCCTGCTTACTCTTGGAATTATTGGAGCAGAAATGCAAAATGACATGATTAATTCACAAGTATTGCAAAACGTATGTTAGTTAAAGGCGTGAAATGCCAAATGAATGGACAGATTTTAATCTACTGTGAGACGTGATATATTGTGAATGCGGTACAGCATTAAGCCTATAATATATTGCTGGTTATGGATATGTAAATGCGAAATGGCATGTGGTATTACTGAGGTGTAATTGAGCAAGTTGAATAAAGAAAGAAAAGAAAAAGTAAAGGGGTTTTCATTCGTGCGCTACTGGGCAGTTTATTGCGTGACCAGAGGTGATAGATGGCGCATGCTCGGGCTATTATTTATCTCACCAGTTTAACAACAATAATCATGAGTCATTAAGCTAGTGCTCCAAGCTTAACCGCTACTTGGCTACCAGTGTTTTAAGTAGACGGTAATTTATTATTGGTTCAGCTTCATAACCGAGTATTGTAAATTCTGATACCGGTTTATTTTCTGTAATGTTCTGCATAACCCAAAATAAATTGGCGCGTAGCTATTGCTCATATGTTAGTGCCTGCTTCTTAACTAACAGTCCCGGCTCATTTCTTCTGGAAGCAATATTTTTATCAGTGCAACTATTACCAGTGAAGCCCAACTTGTTCTCTTAAGAGCTGAGGTTCAAAGTCCATAGTTCACTCCACCTACTATATTTGAAGAGATTGACAAGCTAACCTAATCAAGTTTCAGTGGCAGCACGCCTGGAAATGAGTGGGATGGGAAACTCCCTTCATCCCCTCCCTCTGTAAGATTGGGCATCCCTGACTATTACAGATTGATCTTATTAACCTCCCCCCCCCGATCTGAAACCACGAGAAGTAGCGCTATAGTGTAAGTTGTACAACGAAAAGGACTAAGGTAATTACAAGCTTAAAGCCTATATATGCAAATTTATTTATTTATACCAAAGGCAAGAACGCGTGATACTAAGCGAGCGGGGATACCGTGGCAGTCTGAGGGTGTGTGTGGTCAGTTATTCAGGCCGCTGTTGCGATGTCGTAACTTCAACAATTACGATTTGTACAAAACAAAAAAGCTAAATTGAGGTAAAACTAGGCGCCGAAGGAAAAAGCGAATATAACATAAAATGTAGATTAACTATTACTCTGTCAAACACTTTAATAAAATTACTCTAATCTTTCAGTGTAAAGCTTATACCATAAAAAGCGTGCAAAACTTTTTTTTTGCTAAACAAACGTTCACGGAGTAAAATGGTATTGTGCTTTTTCATTCGTCTCTATACAAAGAATCACCTAAAAGGACGACATCTATATCCCTTCCTCCCGGTGCAAATTGTAATGATTTAAAGGCATAGTAAAGTAATATATTATTGTGATTTATTAGTGGAAGACAAATTTTAGCGCTTTTTAATGGCTTCAAGAAAACTGAATAATCAAATCCTACTCGTCAATTCCTGCTCATTGTTTTCATATGGCATTTCATTAAATCCCGCATGTGATGATGCAAAGTGGTAAAGTAAATATAATACTTCATATAACATTACGTACAACATTACCCTCCCCCTTCATCTAAAAAATAACTTCCACTGTGTAGCGTATTAATGAGATTATATAATGTGTTCTAGGGATTTAAATGATATAATTTTGAATTAAATCATAAAACAAATATCAACTGTTAATAAATATTTCTCTTGTAATGTTTTTAGAGAGTGCAAGTTATAGCCTAGATGTAACACCTGTTAACAAGAAACTACCCAAATATCAACTTACGAAAAGCGTGGTTATCTCATATAACATCAATAATTTGTAATATTCATCAATAAGGAATGGGAATTCTTAAGTTAACAATACATTAATATGAGTTTTTCATCTTGCACGGAGTAAATTCTATCCTATCAAACTATGTGTTTAGCTTTTCACAATAAACGAAAAGAATAGTGAACCGTTTATTCATACAAAGTAATCCCAACTATTTACAAAACACAGACAAGGAGCGCATTGCGAAGTTAAACTTCACTTAGAGCCGAATAAAAATATGCAGAACTCGAAAGCAGTTTATGGAAACAATAGTTCCTTCTTCAGATAACTTGGTTTCTTGACCGAGGAAAGGATTATAGCTGTTTGTATTCTAGAGTTTCTTAAATTTTGACTTAACGCTTGTGTTCTATATTAATAATTACTTAGGTAAGGTTTTCATAGCAGTTAGTAGCGCAATTTGGAAAGAAAACAACACATTGGGCACAACTTACAAGTTGGATAAAGCCGATAAAGCTATTTACTTCAAATATTACTTAAGATCAACCAGTATTTGACATTTACGCGATGGCACTAACAGCTGGCAATACGACGAAACTGAAGTTTGCAAATGTCAGACGCATGACCATTGACCTTGAAGTCAGTCTTGCCCAATGCAAATTCTGGCTATTTCTTCAGGCGAAAACCGCCTCGCTGGGAAGATATTTAAACTATAGCAGGCATATTCAGTTATTTTATAATTCCTAATTCCAAGAGCTCTAACATCTTCAATATCAAGGCTGCAGTTTTAAAGTTTCAACCTTGATGATGCCTCTTGTTTTCTTTAAATGGGTAGTTTGCCATAAACCCAACATAATGTTCTTTTGTTACGCCTGCTTCCTTCATAATGCTTCATGGGTAACATAATGTGAAGCCTATGGATTACTGAATATGTATAAGGGTGTTTAATATTTTTTTGGAAAAGGGGAACATATTGATTGAGATTTTCAAAATTTATTTCTGAGATTTCAAGATGTTTTTGTGCCTCTGATATGAAGTTTTATTCATAGAAAGATTTGGCGAAAGATTTACTTTCAAACTTTTGGTCATGTAACGTTTTGCGACTGAATTCTTTGAGGCTGCTTAAATAATGTTTTACATTTCATCTTTTTTTAGAATGCTTAGCCTCAACAAGAATCATCCTGCTGATGCAGGCTTGATTCAAGATACAGAACATGAATGTCCAGCGACAGAAGTGGTTTTCTTTCAAATTATCTTCCCCACCTAAAGATGCTTAAAACAAAAGCCAATCTAACCAATGTGTTCATCAAGGTTTAAAACATAAAATCAGGAACTTATGGATTACTTGCGTTTTAGACATCATTTTTGGAAGAATAATTAGGAAATTTTACAGGCCTGGACCGTAGCAGAACAAGTCTAACATCTCTTAACACAGCAGTGTAGTCTTTACGAATTAATATATGCAGCTGCGGAGTTGAAACATTTTGTATGCCTGAAGCGACAACAGTATGCCATTCACAATACCAACCTTACTAACAAAAATAATTTTGCCTGTGTTAAGCATGAACCGCATTACCAGTGGATAATTATTTGGTAAAACTGTGATATTTTGCTGAATTTCAGCTGAATGAAATAGAAATTATTTTAGACGTATCTTAGACTTTGCTATTTCATGCGGCATGCAGTGTTGCGTATTTTATTTGGGGGGGGTATATATGCGTAATAATTCAGTGTAATATTATATGACTATACATATATTTAATTTTCTGAACAGCAAAAACATGCATAAAGAAGGAAACGCATAAAAGGGTAGGTTGCCTGATGCACTTGTTCGTTACTGCTAATCTTTAAGGCTTCTGTGATCCTTTATCACGGTCCTCAACCTAAGGTTCATGGAATTTACCAAGTTTCTAAAATATTCGGCATACTCCGCTGCTAATGGTTTCGAAGTATCTTCTACGATTGAACCTGACTTTTCGAGAAATCCTCCTCTAGATGTTTGTCCAAACCTGTTCCTTTGGGTTTCAATTTAGCAGTTTTGGAACCAAAGATGTCCATGTGCCCCAAAACAATTTTTGAAGCTTGTCCGACTTATCATCTGATTGGTCATCTGCTGAAATGTAATAATTCCTTGATTATATTGCCCTTGGACGGAATCCCGAGGAGGACATGCTTTGGATGTCAGTATAGGCTGTAGTGTCCAGTCTTAACTACACGCGTCCCAGCGTACCGGTTCCATTTCGAGCTATCTACGCCAATTAAGCAACGCTCGTATACCTTTCGCAAAATTTAGAAAAAGGACAAACGATATGTCGCTTCTTTGCTAAGAGGCTATAAACGTAAACTTTTAACGAGCCACATGTCATGAAAGGATGGCGTTTATCACTTCTTTCAAGCGATATATCGTTTGAAACTTTTCTAAATTTTGCAGCAGCTATACGACCATTTCTTGTTTCTGTTCTTGTGCGGTGAGTGTTAGTCCATCTGATCTGTAAAGAAACGCTGTAGAAAAGAAAACTACAGTGCTGAATATAGCTTCATCAGACCTAATCGAAGTTCACATCACAGCTTCGGCCGTACATCTACATATAAGTTCGGCCTCTTTGTAACTGCTGACAATTTGTGAGCACAACTTCTTTTAGGAGGGAGGCAGTGGCCTCGTGAAATTAAATTTTAATAAAGGATGAGAAATGAAGGAGACAAATTAAAATAGAACGGTAGTAGACCTTTAATGATTTGTACATGCCTTCGTGTTGTATCCTTGTTTATATTACAACAAACCTATTTCTTTGAACAGTACCTAAACTGTTCAGCGCTAACACTACCTCATGTTAAGCCATCATATAGCATTTATTTAACTACGTCTTTTTCCTTAAAGCCCATGCTTCGCATCCGTACAGTCATGTGGCAACAGCCATTGTTTTATAACATTTTAAATTGGTTAATTTTCTTGTTTGTCTTTTTAATGTCTTTGTTAGAGTTCCACACACGTGTTGAAAACTATTAAGTTTTTTAAATAGTCGGAGTCCAGTATTCCCAGTCCGGCTATATCATGAACCTTACCACTAATGAACATGACCTCTAGCTGCATTACGAGTGGTGCGTGCGTAGAGTAAGACTGGGGCTGCCATCTCGGCTCCGGTCAAAACGTTTTTTCTATCAGGGTGTTCCTTCTTTAGATGGTTCTCATTTCGACTAACGAGAGTGTTCTTCCCGGATTTTAATTCTGAGTTTCCTTTTCCTACCCTCATATTTATATATCCAGGAAGGTAAGCGGGGCGCCCCAGTAATTTAAACCCACAGGGATTGTGCTCCATGTTGGTTCGCGGATCCTAATTCAATATATTCGAACCATCCCATGCTGTTTTATGGGGTCCTCCATCCGCCACCAGAACGACATACCCAGTAGGGGTTAGTTACGGTTCCTCGCGGAAATTTTTATTCAGTGCGCAAATACTTTTAATTGAGAATAATTATTAAATAATATTTTAGCAAAAATAAACTATACATTCAGTTTATCAATAATATGGATTTCCATCAACCCGTTATGTAGAAATCTGCTGTGTTTAAACCATATGGTCCTTTTATATAATAGGAGTTGGCAAAAATCATGGATTACGTTACAACTTCCAAAAACCACCTATGCTTATTTTGAATGATATAGTACCTACTCGAAATTTTTAAAAGCTACCCTTACTTTTTTCAATCCCTTATAGATAAAACTGTACTGCTTTGTCAACCAGAGCACAAATTTGTGCACTTGAACTGTAGGACTTAGCGAAAATGATAGGATACCATACAACTTCAAAAAGCTACCCATACGCACATTTTTCAACTTTTACTAAACATTTTTACTATTTGACCAACCTGGATACAACTTTGAACACTTAGGCTTTAGGTATAAGTACAAATAACAGACTATTTACAGACTTATTTTAAAAAAGCTCCCATGCTTATTTTCCACCCCATACTTATAGAATGTACCCACGCAATGTAGGGAAAGTTAGCTAGTGTGTATAGGTGAATCAGTCACCCCAAGTTTCTGTATCTTTGCAACCCGCAGTTTATCGTACTACATGAAAACATCATCGCTTTTACTAAACAACTGCACCCACATTCGTGTAACATCTTTATTCGCATGTGTCTAAACGGAATTCATTACTAATTGCTACACAAATGCACAGAAACTGTATAAAACTTAAAAAGTAATTGGTGGAGTTAATCTGAAAGCAGGATGGTACAGAAATGTCTCGCAGAACACTTCACAACGGTACCTTGCGTCGTCCTCCGTGGTGTAGTAGTTACCATGCTAGCCTCTAGTTCCCGAGGTCGCGGGTTCAAACCCGGCTGAGGACGATGGACTTTTTCGGGCGTAAAAATCCTTAGCATGGCTTCCTTCGGAAGGGAAGTAAAGCCGGTGGTCTCGTGTCGTAGATTTACGGCACGTAAAAGAACCTCAAACCTGATAAAGAGACCTCTGAGCAAAATTACCGGTCTTTCACGCTCAATATAGAATGGGACGCTAAGGACCACAGCAGTTAAAGAGCGTCCATAAAAAAAGCGGTACCTTGTTATGGAGTGTAATATCACTCCGTAAATACTGGCATGGACTCAAGTTCGCCTGCCACAATATCCAGTTTTAATTCTTTATTCGCAGAGAGAAAGGTGTCATCCAAATATGTAATCTAATTAAGTGGCTCATTACTGCACGTTGCTATAACCATTCTTGTAGGAAAATGCTTTTAGCTATTTAAGGTTAGCTTTTTTCAAGCGCATCCAGGAGATCACCATAAATATTAATTTTAACTTTTCCTTACCTAATTTTAAAAACTGAACCGGTGTAACTGATTTGTAAATTTCATAAATATATTATACCACATTATGCAACCGCAAGTGTAAAGCAGTAAATAATAAAAGAGGGAAAATTCAGCTATTTACGATATACGTTCGAAGCCGCATTACTACTTCGTAAGACTAGAACATACGACGATTATACCGCTTAGCTGTTTTGCAGCTGAGGTCTCAGTAACTTAAAATGAACTTATTTAGCGTTATACTGGGGGGAGGCGAATTCTCGTTTCTACTTCAAAATTTGCTTGTATGTCATTGCTTTTAAAGGAGGACTGAACTAAACATTCGCGTGTCTGCTTCATTTAATATTATACAAGATCTTGGGTTGTGCGTAATAATGGTAAAAACTGGAACAATGTATGACAATGTACAAAAACTGGAACAATGTTCGGGATCTGTAGGGTGTTTATTCACACCACCAGCGTACTGCGGTGACGTCATGCGGCTAGCCAGCATTCTTGAAGCAGGTATCTCCTGCCGGAACAGTTAATCAGTCATAGCGTTAAGTTTCAACAGGAATGTGTATTCACTGTAGTGCCTGCCTGCTTTAAAATTTCACTTCTCTGAACTCTGCTCGTTGTTAACGTATTTTATTCTTTTTCTTTTCACATTTTCTCACAAAGGTAATCCAAACCGAGAGAAGTACCGACCTCCCATTTTCTTTTTATTAGATTTAATTTTCTGGCGTGAGGCAATATTACAAGGTATGTTACCACGGTCACCATCTCCTGGTACAACATACTAGTATTGAAACTTGTGTTCATTTACTTCACTAATTGTATTACAAGGTTTTGTTTCCACTCATAAGCTTTATCTCATACTTCTTTTTATACGTCCATGTTCCAGCCGATTTAGAATATTCCACGGAACTGCCCACTACTTCTTTCTCTTGGTGAAAAATTAATATGATCTGACATACATGCTTAGAAATGAAAAATGTGTTCGTTTTGGGACATACTTCAAGCGCTCATTGTGATAAGGTTCAACATTTCCTGTATGATGAAAATGATTAATAGGCGTAATGTCACTTAAAAATCTTGCACAGTTTATAATACTACACAAGTCATAGCATTCTGTGGAACTCTTACATAGCCAGTTTATGTTTTTAACTTTTTGTTCGCTCAACGCATTATAAGCACATGAATGAAATTTCTCAAATGTGGACATTTGTAATGTGACTTAGAATTGGCGTGAACATTTTTGGGGGGAGTATGTACTGTTCCTTTCATAAGTAGCAGAAGCCCCCCTCAGATGATTTTAAAAGAATGGTTCCATTCATGAAGGATCGATGATTTTGGAATGTTATTAAACATTTCCATAAGGATTTTAGCAAGATGCCATACTCCAAATTCAACTGTATATGCGTAAATTAATTTTCATTAAAGCTCTAATACCCGTGTGTCAGTCTGCCAGGAACGACTTTAAGGACAGGTTTTCATTCACAGAACTCAGTATACTTTCGCAAGCAGCGTTCTCAATATCATCACTTGCAGTTCCTCTCTGGACGATATGAAGTCTAATATTTTATTTGTTGCCGAATGTATTATAGAATATGTCACATATTTAGCAGAAAATTCTGTGGAGTCGTACTGTCCATCCTTGTATAAACATAAATTTGAATCATTCATGGCAAATTGCGGTATTCATTTCTTTTTCTTTTAACCAGACTTTGTGCACAGAAGGGAAAGCAATATTTTTAACAAGTCTATAAATCAAGTAAAAATATAATGATTGTATTGTTTTTGAGAATGCCAAGAAACAGTTAAATGTCTTCCGCAAAGATTCATGCCTGAAGCTATGCAACCATTACTTTTCAGACTTCCACTTTCGCCTCCAGAGCACTACTTCTTCAACTCCAATTGTAAAGTCTCAGAAACTGGCGCAGCTTCACTTTCTTGCTGAGAACTGCTTACTGAATTATCGACTAGCTGTAGCACTTGCTTTCTTTTAAGAAAATAGCGCTCCTGAAATTTTTGAAGGCACCACTTTATCTTTCAGTCTAGGGCTTTTCAATGTATCGTTCTTCATTACTCTTATTTTTACAACATCCGACTCATTAAAATCACTTTTTAAAAAAATGAATTCCACATGCTCTAACATTTTTGGTTGGCACAAAGCTTTTGCGTTTCATAGTAGCAACCCATTTGTTGTACATATATCGATTCTTATCTCCATCAGAGAATGGGTAATAACCAACATTATTTGCACAACCATAAGCATTGTGCGCGGGCTTTGTTAAGCTTACACCTCACAGAACATTAAGAAAGCAAAACTGTCCTACAATCACAAAATATCAACGGGAATTAAACGTAACGCAAGGCTAACTAATGCAAGTGACAATGAGTAGCGTGGTGACGTCTCCGCGAGGTGAACGTTAATCAAAGTGATTCCAGAAAGAAAACAAGAAGTTGTAGAATGACGCAGTTTTCAACAATGTGCTCAGAATTGTTTATATTTTATTGTTAGAAGTTTTTAACCATTTAATTCAGTCTACCTTTAAGATAAATGTAAGCCTCTATTAAAGGTTTTAACTTTATTAATAAAAAAGCACAAGCTACTATACATGGTATAGTAAATACGTCATAATTTTCATATAGATTTAATTTCTCTTCTGTGGCTTGACTGTATATTTTGAGTTTTTGAAGGTGGGTGGCAAAGTGTGCTGTAATCGAGCGAGTTGGCTCCGCGGTAACGAGTGAAGCCCGTATTCGGGAGGTCTATTCCCGTTGACTGCCCATCCTGACCTTGGGTGTTTCGTGGCCTTCCCTGATCGATAGATGGACACTGGGATAGTTTCTCTCCTGCCACGAATTTTCCCTTAATGCCTTCCATTCCATTTCCTTCTCATGTTTCAGGTGTGCTTTCAGATTTCGCGGATAGAAGCAGAGCAGTGGCGGTCAGATGGCGCAGATACCGCAGAGGCTTCCCCATGGACAGCCCCCCCCCAAGGGCTGCCTAGGTTGTATGGTCCACTCTGGGCGGCCTTGGCAGTGAGTCGGGTCATCGAGCTAGAATTGTTAGGGACTCCTGCGCGTCCCTGTGGCCTGTCTGCTTGTAACCTCCTGTGGTTAGCTCATTGCATTCATTCCTACTGGGAGGGGGATGGTGGTAGCCACAATGGATCTGCATAGTCGCGGTGTGCGAGGTGTTCCCATCTGTTGTATATCATGTATCTCGTAAAGCATGCTGTATAGAAAACGTTTATAAGATCGGGCTATAATTGCTTTATCATTTGTGAAAGAACCTGTTTTTTTAGATTACCTCATCCCTGAGAACCTTGTGTCCCTCAAACACAAACTTTGTTTATCTGAACATGTAAGTGATCTACAAAACCTACGACGAAGACGAACCTAAGCCACATCTGCCCCTTCAAAGATTACGCAAGTTCATAAAACCAAAAATAAATGATTCAGTACAATATCAATATAGATCAATGTAACGTAATATCGTTTGACTTCTGGTTCTGGGTATAATGCCATCTCCATAATTAATTATATCATGACATTCCTATATCGAATATTTCATCGTTACTACAGGGTCCACCAAAACAAACAAAAAATGTACACACTTTAACGAACACAAATTCTTTATTGTGTGTTAGTATTGAACTTAATTATACACAAGTATACAATCATACAAGCTTCCTGCAGCTAGTCGATTACGTTCTGCTCTCAAAATGGTTGCTTTTAGTGGCCAAACACACATCACAACGGCTAATGTTTGCTTAAACAACGTTGGTTTGCAAACTGCTGCTGTAATTTCTTGACGAATGTGGTTTTCTGCGATACATGGGTTCTTTCCCAAGGTGTAAGTGCAGAGGTGTTAAATCTTGTGGACGTGCTAGGAACTCAAATGCACCTCTTCGTCCTATCCAGTGGCCCTGCAAATTTTCGTCCCACGTCTCGGAGGTAGTGTGCGGATACTCACCTTATCAGTAGAAAACCTCACTGTCTCCATAAAGTGCACATATACCTGGAAAAGTTTATGTTCTTAGCACTGTCTGATACCCAGTGCAAATAAATGCTCTTTCAAAGAAGAAGGGTCCTATTAAACCCTTAGATGACAGTTCACAATAGACATTCACCCACGTGAAACTGACTGCCTTGACGACATGAAAGTGTGGATTTTCTAGTGCCCAATAAACACAATTATGACATTCACTGTTCCGTTAAGTTCGAATTGGACCTCATCAGACCAAAGAATCTTCATCACAAAATCTTTATCTTCATTTACCATATGCTGAAACCATTCACACAACTCCATTCAGCAATCAGGATGGTCCTGCAATAATCTTGGTACGTATACTTTCCAATTAGCGGCTTTCAGAATGCGTCGTACACTCGCACTGCTAACCTGTCACACACGCACATTGGTATTAGTCTGAGGCGACGTTGCAAACTCTTCTAAAACCATAGCCGAAAAGTAGTGCTTTTAGCTGTACATGGTCTCCCGGATCTTCCTTTGTGCCCAACACGAATGATACCATGCGTCTCAAACTCATCACAAAGCCGTGTAGTTGCCAAATGTGTTGGAGCTTGTGTTGCAATCTCACGCCTCCAATCGCGCTGATCTACCGCGACATTTTCAAACTTGAACCACCATTTTAAAATGAGTTTCCGTTCCTTAAACGTAAAGCTTCCCCCGGCCATTTTGATTCATTATCATAGTCACGTGTTAGTCATAAGAGCCATACGGGTGGGTACCAACTTCTGAAAACGCCATACTACATATCTCTCAGACAATTTAATGCAACTCTGAAAACTTAGATACTCTAAGTTAAAAGTGTATATACATATTTTGACGGGTTTGTAAGTTCTATATAACACCTTGGTTTTCAAAGATGGCATATAAAATTCTCCTTGCATTCGGCATTGATGAACTGGGGTATTCGGTCTGTTGTGGTGTCTCGGTTGTCCTGATATTACCAGTCAGTGTTTTCAGAATGTAATATTGCAATTCTCATTAAGTTTAGGATTACAGTTTCCTTGCATCAATCAGTTCATAACAAACGCTATGAAAGATGCAGCACCAGCATGTGATAAAGGATACACTCCCAACTGCCCAAGCGAAACTAATTCGTTTCCTTTTGGAATGAAAGGGCAACTAATAAAATGGAGGCCAAAGAATTTTACATGTAATTCTTCTTGGAAAAAGAAACCGTTCCTTAAGGCGGTATGTTGGAACGGATAGTCTAAAAGAGGAAACTTGAGGAATGTGGGAGGGAATTTCTCACCCTCACAAGCGATATATCATTCCAGTCAACCCTACAGGCTGATATTAATCACGTGAAATACAACACGCCCAGTTGGCTCTCATTCTAACTCCTTCGTTTCGTTTCTTAGCCAAACCAAAGCTCAGCGAGTTTATGACCATGATGCGCAATTGTCTGAAATATTTGTTTGACTTGTAGTTACAGATATTATACAAATGCCACACTTAAGGAAATACCTAGCTATATTTGTATCATACAACAGAAAAAGAAAAAAATTCTCCCAATTTCGATACAGATAGTAAAGTCATTCCGTGCTAAAGAGGGCCTCAACCACCGTTTATTAAAATTCACTAATGACTACAGAATTATCTCTAGACTTTGTGAAAGTATTATTCGATTCTTAAGATAGCAAAGGCAATATAAAATGCACCGTTATGGTTTTTCTGTGTGATTTTGTGTATTACTGCAATACAGGAGTGATCTAATCTTATATTAAAACTTTCTAGAAGGAGCACTTCGTTTCACCTGGTAGTCGTTTACCAGACTATGGTTTGTTCTGTGAAGAGATCCTGTCCGTTATAGGAGCAACATCTTAAAAACAATCTTATGAGTTACATTCACATGACATTCTCCACCCACTCTTCTATAAATTATTCCTACAAACGTTTATTCTTCTATCTACTTCTTGTTAATAGAGATACACTTTTGCGGACATTTCGTTGAGGGAATAAGGGATAAACAACCAAGTGAAGCGATAAGGCGAGTCGCTATATGCTGGCTTTGAAATTCCACTCTGTGCATGACCAAGAGAAGCAAATGAATAACGACTTAATACTTAAAAAGGTATAAATTATTTGAAAATTCAACTCAGTAATAAGGAATGTATAGGAAAAGTTAGTAACACAAAAAAGTATTGAAATACATTTTGTGTTTTAACGAGGTCTACATTATTTTTCCTTAGTAAATTTTTGTCTCTGTCTTACGGGTTACCGGTAATACAAAAGTACGATAAAAAAGTACGTATACAAAAGTCGTTCAAAATTAAGAGGACTTCACAGGTTATAGCTGGACGCCATATGTTGACCTGGAAATTCCGTAAGACTTTCCATGGCATCGCGAGAAAAAAAGTGAATAGCGACAGCAGTTTAAAAAACATGACGAAGTGTTGAAAAATTCAAGTCAATAATAACGCATGTCTCGGAAATGGCTGAAGTCACAAAAAAAGTTATTTGAAATAAATTGTATGTTTTAAAGAGATCTACACTTGTGTAGCATTCTGTTGTCTGCTGATTATGGTTTACACGTTACCTGAACAAGAATTATACACAATTCCTTCCGAATGAAGAGCACTTCGCAAGCTACTTCCAAAAATTCAAGATATAGATACAGTTACTTTTTAATGTAAATATTTTAAATATATGGCATTTTAACCAAAATCGTTAGAGCCGTTTTTGAACAAATAAAAAATTGAAAATTTTCATGGCGAAACTTCAGTATGGGATTTTATGAGTGGAATGCAATACTTACTCTACCTACTAAATACGTGGTGGAGAAAATAAAAAGAGAAGTTTTGAAAGCAATGAAATCAATCAATAGGCATTCATTGCCTATTTTTCACTATAACTACCTCAAAATATGAACATGCGGGAAGTTTCGCTTTTAATTAAATACTGTAAGAATATCATATAGGTTGAAAATACTTACATCTGTATTGAAACATTTGTTAATGCTGTATACAGGAAGCTTTCCCCAAATTACAAAAGTTGAGAAATGATAAAAATAAATTGAGTTTTATGTATGGACTCTCTTTAACTATTATGGTCCTTTGCGTCCCATTCTAAATTAGGCGTGAAAGACCAGAAAGTTTGCTCAGAGGCCTCTTATCAGGCTTGAGGTTCCTTTACGTGCCGTAAATATACGACACGGGACCACCGGCTTTACTTCCCTTCCGAAGGAAGCCATGCTAAAGATTTTACGCCCAAAAATATCCATCGCCTTCCGCCGGGCTTGAACCCGCGACCTCGGGAACTATAGGCTAACACGGTACCACTAGTCCACGGAGAACGGCGAGAGAAATGATAAGAGGGTGGTCTCGAATTCAAATTTTTGGTAAGTATTCAAAAGCATTCAAATCTTCCTTCACCTGTCATAGCTAAACGACAAATAAAGTAAATGGAAGGTCGCATCAAAATTGACGTTCGCTTGTACTCTCTGTTATGTATGCTGTTTACTCGAAGAAAACAAGCGGAAAGGTTGTAGAATTGACAGATATGAAATTTCTATGCAAACAAGCAAATGTAAACAACATGGAAGTATGAAATATTGTATCGGACAACTTATCTGTTTCTAAGAATTTTGCATTGCTTACAGGAAATGGTGGTGCCACACGACAGGAGGAAGACAAACTGTGTTGGCTCTCAACTTCCAGGATCATGTGACCAAGGAACCTTCAATTTGTACTCGGGCGGTAACACTGAAATGGGTGTTGCCCATAGTATTTGAAAAGTATTGTGGGAGTAACAGCTATATCCCCACCATCACAAGAGGTTCGAGCCTGGTGTCCTGCTGATTTCACTCATTGCGTGGCTGGTGCTCAGTTACTGAATACTGTAGTGGTGTTTAGTGCAACCCTCGGTTTCCTCTGTAAGTATTTCAGTTATGAAACCTGTTTACTAGAAGTGGAAAGCTTCATTAAAAAGAGCGAGGAGTTATCGTCAAAGATGAGTAATGATGTCTTAATAGACCCGTATGTTCTTCCGGGGTGCTTAAATGAGCAATTGTTTTTTGAGAGAAGGGATGAAGTGAAGGAACCATAGGAGGTACAGGCAGCAGGCGAACAGACAAAAAAGACGCGCGGAAGTCCCTAAACAGATCCAGGCTCGACTACCCGTTCCACTAGTGAAGCAGCCTAGAGAACGTGACAAACGAACCGTCGATCAAGCAGCCGTCTAGTGTCCACGGGGAGTACTCTTCCCTTTGAGCAAGCATCCGTGTGTTTGTCCGGCACCTCTGGAAGGAAAATGAATGAAAGGGAAATGATGGAAAGGAAATCCTGGTAGATGAAAAATACTCCAGCATTCGTCTACCGACCAGGAAAATTCACAAAAAATGCAAGATCAGAGTGGGAAGTCGACAGGAATAGAACCCGTGACCTCCCGAATGCGAGTCTCACACGTAACGCGGAACCACCTTGCTTGGTAATGGTGCTGGGAACTACCTAAATCAACTTCTTGTGAAAGGGATTGAGGGTCCTGTTTCTTGGCCAACTTGATCTCCTGACCTGATATCACTCAATTTCTTCTATATTGTCCGAGAGACAGAGAATGAAGAGAATCTTGCATGTCTGTAATATTGCTAGATTGTGACACAAGCCGACGTTATCATGCCACAACGAAACTAGGAATACCAATTTTGTTGTAAGTATGACCATCAGGGATTTTAAATTTCGTTAATCTTTCTTCTTCTTCTTTGGCAGCTATGTGCATAATGAGATCGCCTTGAAGGTTCACCGAGTCACTCAATCAAATGAGGTGTTTGATCTGCATTTGGTTATCTCATCCCGCTGGCTAAGTGGTAGAACATGGGCATGCAAAACTGAAAATCCATCGTGACTATGATTTTTTCAAACTCCTGATCCAACTTTTCAACTTAGTGCCTTACACGGTTAGTATGAAAGGACAGTGGTTATCTATAAAGTCCGGAAATTAAAGAACTTCAGTATTATAAATCGACTTTGACGCATGATATTTCGAGTGTTTGAGATCACCTTGAAGATTCCGGGATGCTTAAAACAAATGGGATGGTTTATTGCGTATACGTATCCGTCATACTAGCTCAATAGTAAGAGCATCGCCACGTAGAGCCGAAGATGCGTGGTTCGAGTCCTGACAGTGGAATTAAATTTTTCAAGTCTGATTCAACTTTTAAACCTAGTGTCTACACTTGGTATGAAAGAACAGTATAAAACGAAATCCTTAGTTAATACTCGCTAAGATGGTAGCCGTGCCTAAGATTGTAATTCAGAAGGGTTTCTCATCTCTGTACCTATTGTGATTTGTGAAGTAATATTAAATAAGGATTGGTGTGGATTGAGTCGATGTGGCAAAGGGTGTGGGTAAAGCTGATGAGATATCGCCGATGGATCCTGGTGGATGCTCTGGAAGTTTTTGTAGATATGGATACCGTGTACTATTTGAATTTATCGCACCTCTCACACAGTTTATGGCAAGTTTATGTCTAGCGTGTTAAAACTGATTTTTGGTGGATAATTTGTATTCAGTAATTGCTGTGCATTCTACTATAGCATGTGTAACGCATAGAAAAGTAGTTGAATGTTTCTTTTTGTCCGTTGTGTTTTAATACATACTTAAAATTCTACTAGCTCTTAGTCGTAGCAGTGTTGAATCTTATCTTAGGTTTCCCATGTTTAGAAGGTAAGCTATTTATTATATAAATAAATTCAATACGCGAACTTTTAGTTATTTACTCAGTGTTTTATTCTTTTACTCAATATAATTTTTTTTTTGTTTACGACGAACAATATATTACAATTGAATCAAAGATTTACTTACTTATTTGCTTTAATTACTTCTAGACATTCTTTATGTTACTTCTTCCGCTTTCCCTTAAGCGTTTCCTATTTTAGTGTAAACCTTTTAACAACCACAAAGGTTGCATCTTGTTTACATAAGCCATTGTCTGGTTGCTATCCATCGTAAAACAAATTCATATAATTTAAAAACTCTTGCATAGAATAAATAACATAGTCATAAGAATAACAAATTTACAACCACATTATATAAAAACATTATTAATTAAATTCTCGATTTTTGTTACATATTTTGTATTGTCACAATACATATGATATACGATGTAGCAGTACTGTTCGAGTTGGCGTTGTTATATTCTTAATATATGTTTTTGGAAATGTAATTGTACTTTACAAATTCTGGAACTTAGGTTACCATACGGTAAGGCGAGTATGAACCGCGTCAGGACTCATTCAACCCAAGGCAAGGAACGTGAGACCGCCGGCAGTACATTAACCTACGAAGTGACGTATTGCGTGGTCAGTCGGATTTCACTTTATAAACCCTTGGTTTTGTACCCTCGGGCTGACTCTGGTCAAGTGCGGCGGAAGCCCACGCCGCTCGCCTTATAAAAATCCACGTGTTCTAAAGTCTATTTAAAATGTGATAACGAACGAGCACCATGCCACTTCACTCTTCACGACAGGTAAGATACTTTTCTATCCAGTTGTTGTGTAAACTCCTTTCCGGCCTCGTGCCATGTTTTACAATAAATTATACATTTTTCTAAGAGTGTGGTGCTATCATGTAATTGTTTGGGACCGCTCTGGTCACACTAGCAACTTTTCCATTAGCAAGTACTGTGGAGTACAGGAGACCTTAAAGACTTTCCCCACCCCGGGTTCCTTCCTTGTCCAGCGAGTTGCTCTGGTTTCGAACCTTAAGTTAGAAGTGGCATATGGTGGCGTTGCACGGGTCAAGATCGCGGTGGGGTAGTTACCCGTTGCGGAGTCCTCCAAAACCACATGTGACGTTATATATATTGGAAGTCAAATCTTTTTCGATTACTTTATTTAACGTGTTTTCAACGTTACTCAATTCTTTTATCTCTCAGTATAGCAATAAATGCAATTCTAATTAATAATTTAAAATATACAAACGCTGAAGTAAATGACAAACTTAATAACACAAATGGTGTTTTAAAACAATAATACATTCATAATTCTAATACACAGTGCGTACATAAGCACACAGTGTACCCAATTTACCATCCATTTCATTTGATTTTCGCTTTACCATTCCTTAGTTAAGTTTTACAAATTATTTGCGATCCTTTTACTAATATCCGCTTCATTTGATAGTTGTTTTGTCAAACTAGCCACGAAAAGTCCAATACCATGGCGTTAGATATAGTCCCAATCGTGGCATTCAGCTCTTTAAAGTCTGATTCAACTTTCCAAGATGTATCTGTTACTTTAAAGCATTCTTTAAGTTGCCCCATTTGCAGGCAAGTAACAGCAGAGTAACCTTTAACGTCGAACTATGACACAGACGTGAAAAGCAAAACTTCAAAAAAGCAAAAAATAGGTTTCATAAAAATTAAACACAGGTTTATTTGGCGAAATATTAGTCATTGCTGCATACAGTCTGTTAAGGGATTAAAATAGTGGATATATATTTAAATTAAGACAGAGTCATACAAAATATTAATGAACTGCAAGCAATAACCTGCATTTTATTATGCGATAATCTAAAAGAAAATTATGTTTATACAGGATGTATGTTTATTGGTGTCATATATTTGCGGGACGTGTTCCTGACCTCAAAACAGTAAAAAAAGTTCATATGTACATGGGTCTGAAAATCAATCGTTTCTTGTTATAGGTCAAGAAGATGTATTCCATGACTGAACAGACGGATATGCACTATACGTATGGCCGTGCAGACGGCAATGTAGCACGAGCACGTGAACTTTATGCAGAAAGTTGCCCTGACAGACAGTTAACGTGTACAAGAACATTCGCACGAATTCACCAACGCTTGAGAAAGAATGGCGCATTTGAGAGTAGTACTAGAACGAGTTATTCGTGCTGTGGATGCAGATCCACCACAAAGCACAACACGTATGGTTGTAAGGGAAAGTGTTAGTCATATGACTATCTGGACAATTGTACATGAAAATCTTATGTACTCGTATCAACGTGTGCAAGGATTAAATGAGGCAGACTTTGAGCCAAGAAGACGTTTCTGTCAACGCATGTTGCAGCAGTGCGCTGCGTTCGTCAATTTCTTAGCCTGTATGTTATTCACGGATGAGATGGTTTTACTTGCGACGGCATCTTCAATTTTCATAACTGGGCATTTGAAAATCCTAATGAAGTACGACAGGACAACCATCAACAAAGGTTCTCTCTCAAAGTTTGGAGTGGAATCATTCATGATCACCCTATTTGTCCCTACTTCTTCCCTCCGCGTCTGAATGGACAAACCTATCTCCAGTTTCTCAGAACTGATAATGTGCCTCTGGACATCATTCAACGAATGTGGTTTTTACACGATGGTGCTCCAGCTCATTTCAGTATGATAGTTCGTAAGTTTTTGAATAATCGATTTCCGCAAAGATGAATTGGTCGAGGGGGACCCATTGCATGGCCTACTCGATCGCCTGATTTGAAAAGAATGAGTTTCTTCGTCTGGGGGACATTTGAAGTCCTTGGTTTATGCGACTCCTGTATTTGATATTGACATTTTGAGAGGACGTATCCAAACTGTATTTAACCAAATACGAAACACACCAGGAATTTTCAACAGAGTACGCCACAGCATGGAACGCAGGCTTACTGCATGCATCAAAGCAAAAGGAAGCCACTTCAAGCAATTCTTGTAACCTTCGATTTTGTGTTTCAACTCTGAAATAAACGATTTTCATACCCATGTTCATATGAACTTTTTTTTACTGTTTTGATGTCAGGAACAGGTCCCCCAAATATACGACACCAATAAAGGTACATTCTGTATACTGCACAACTCTACAGAAGCTTTTAAGCAAATCTTTTGGCTTGGTTTCTTTCACATTTCATTATTTTTTCATTAATTCTCATGAGCGTTATAGCTTTGTAATACTGTAGTGCAGTTTTTGTATATACAATGTGGAAAGTAAATAAATGCAAGTAGGTACTTTCAGCGTTATCTCAGAACGATGTGATGAGCCAATTAATCCATTACTTTTTCTTTTCAAGTATTTGAAAGTTATTTTCCGGAGACATACGTATGATGTTTCCGGAAATGGTTACAAATCTGTTTGACAAACCGTGCTTGTAGCTGTTTCCCCTCCGCACGCTACACTCTTGTCCAGCACAACAGTCGAGTCTACATAGGCAGGTGTTGCCTGCAGCGTTTTGGTGCTACTCTATTCATAACCCATTAGGTCCTAAAATGTGTAATCCATGTCGGGCACTTAAGAGAAGAAAAATAAAAGCGATATAGAATACTGAATTGTATTCAATTTTAATTACAGGACATATCCCTTCTCCTTCGTGTCTGGCGTGCTACTTAAATCCAAAGAGTTAAGCATTTATTTGCGGAATGGAATTAACCTCCGGCTTTCCTTCTACAGAATGACACTTTGTGATGAATAAAACAACATGTCAGCATCATATAACTATAAACCACAAGGAAGACGAAGTATTGGCCGACCAAGAAGACGTTGGCGTGACGAATTCAACTAATACTATGTGGAGACAGAACAGGTCTTATGGCCTAAACCGTATTGTTATTGATTTTGATGATTTCATATTATTTCCTCCGTTTATGATAAGTTTTGAGAAACAATTTAAGTACATGTTTTGCATAATTGACTGAAGCTTTGAAATTTTTCTGATACTATATGGCAAGACAACCTGCTTCTCTACAAATTCTTATTTATTTTTCAGTCACAATATGGGAGGGGCACTGCACATAAGTCTTGCAGATTTTGTTAATATTATGTCATAGCATCACACCATTGCAGATCCCAGAGTCAAGCAGATTGTGCGTGTTTTAATCAGAGACGTTAATCTTCTACATTGTTGTGATATGCATGTATGGATGTATATTTTAATGGCAAATTCCATCTGCATGTTTATCTTTGAATATGAAATAATGACTCAGTTTGTAAACTACAACAGTTTAGCAACGCCGGGTATGAAACACATAGTAACGGAGTTGACAGTCTATCATAAAGATTTCTAATCTGAAAAGTGCTGTGTCTACGACGTGTATCAGTATACAATTCAAGACAGAGTAACGTAATGAGGTTTGTAACTGTCTTACAATCTACAGATTTGAGCGTAGGCAAAGTCAAGAATCTGGACAAAATTGAACATCAACCGGTTACTCCTTATGTCTTGCAAGTTGCATAGATCAGCAGGTGTGTATTTATCCACCACCAGCCTTAGGATTGGTTTGTTTTTTTAGTAGTGTTAACGCCCGCTCTTACTCAATATGGCACCACAAACGATGAACTGGAGACACATAAATGACTAAATAGTTAACAAAAAAAAACTGGAATAAATGTCATACCAACAGAATTTTTAAAAGAGTAATGTATTAAAGGGTATATAGTTAAGGTTATTACTTCTTATTTAATTCTAGAAAAACTAAAGGATAGGTCCCAAAGAATCTGAGAAAAGCAATCATATACGCAATATACAAAGACAAGGTAGAGAAACCAAATAGCTAAAGGGCTGTAGCACTACTGTCTAATGTAAGGAAAATTGTTTACTGTTAGCAGATTACAAAAATGTGCAGACTATTTTAATATACTATCAGAATATCACACAGAGTTTTGCAAAGGAAGAAGAACGGTTGACAATATATTTCTTACAAAAATTATAATGGATAAATAATCTAAAGTAATGAAGCCCAACCTTGCCTCTTATGAGCTAATGTCATATTATCGCCTTACCCCACCTCCTTCGTTTTGTGTTCTGAGTCATTTCCCCTTCACTCACTGACGGCGGGTTGCAATGGCATATTAAAGGTAATGAAACATTACAGTTTGGACAACCCATGAACACATGAATGCGTCATAGCTCCGCGAACATGTGGGGACCAATCCGCCCTGTTTCGTTTGAGGTTGGGCATCACTGATCTTAAGAATGAAAGAGGTAAGTTATATTTGGCTTTTGTGCATATAAAAGAATCTTTTGATCGAAATGAGTTATAGTTATGATATAAACTTTCAAATAGGAGGTTAGTAATCATTCGAGAAATATTAATAACGAAAATACTTTTTTTTATTTGCCTTGAAGAAGGAGGAATAACCAATAAAGTAACACAGAAGAATGGACTAAGTCGGGGTTGTAAATTGAGCCCAGTTCTGTTTAACTTGTTTATAGATGTATTGCAAAATACGAGGGAACAGAATAATGTTATGTCAGTTATAAATAATATACAACCTGGTCTATTATTTGCAGATGACTTGATAGTGGGTTCTATTACACTAATCGGTTTAAAACTAGCTTTGCAACAAATGGATAACTCTTACTCAGAATGGGATGTGAACCCAAAAAAAAACCTCAGAATGTTATATGTAAGAAGGATATATACGAAAATATATTAATATATATGAAAAACAAAAGAAAGATAACAAGGAGTATAAAATGGTACGCGACTGCATTTGCTTAGGGATTAAAATGGAGGAGCTAGAGGGGACAAACAAAAAAGATTTGTACTTGCAAAAAAAAACACAAAAAAAACAGCTTTGTCAATGATTAAAGGATGCTTGTACAAAACATCACAGTTAGAGGTAAAGTGGTTAGTAAGAGTACATAATGCAATGATACAAGCATGAATGTTATATGGTGTGAAAATGTTGGAACTGGATAATAATGAGGGTGATGAATAAAAACAACCAATTGCTTTTGATTGGTTTATTTCCATCCAGTAGTTGCTTGATATTTTATGAATAACATCTTAAGTAATTGTTATTTCTATAAATAACTGCTGGAAGATCAAGCCAAAGTTGGTAAGTCTAGCAAAATTCCTATAATACTGCAGCAATTGCTTAGGATTACAAGTTTAACAGTAGCTTTTCCTTGAAAATTCTTAAGCCAGGACATTAGGAGCTTGGACATCAGTTTAACATGGCTACTTTAAAGTACATTCGTAAGAAGAAGGTGTACAAATTGCGTCAAACTGCTGCAATTGAGGATTACAGGAAAATTATAGATTTAATGAAGAGAAAATGGACTGGTTAGCAGACGCGAGAGAAGAGAAACATGATGGCGCACTTCTCCCAAGGACTGCATGAAACACGTATTCCGATCCCGGCTACCAGAATAGTTAGGAGCAGAATAGGTGCTCTTCAGAGTACAGTAAGTAATCAAATTGCAGGTAAAAATACTGGACATAGATTAAATTTCCAAGTAGAGTCGAGGAATATAATGAAGCTCAAGAAAGCTGGTCTTAAAGAAATGAATTTCCACTGGTCATAGGCTAATCGATTGCACCCATGTGCGTATACCAAAACTGAGAGCGCATGCTGATGAGTGCCTATAAAGGTATAGGCAACCTGCAGTGCTAATGAGATGTTTACATATAAATGTGCAGTGGCCAAGAAGCGTGAACTACAGCAGAATTTTTTAAAAGTCAGAAATATGTACGGTGCTGAAGAATTCTACATTCAACGTTTTGCTCTTGGGATATGAAGGTTACCCAATACGTCACTGGGTGATGACCCTATGGAGGAACCCAGAAACCGGTCACAAAGACGCTACAATCGCACATTCTGCAAGGGATGTGGGGTGTTTCGGACAGTGGAAATCGAGGTTTCCTATTCTGCAGTACAAAGTGCGACAGGATATACACAATTGTTTATTGTGCTGTGTTCTACAATATTGCAAAGTATATAAATAATTCGGACATCCCCTATACAAATGAAGAGGGAAAGCAGATCTAGAGGAGCGCTACATTGCAGGAAATGTGCTTAGTGATTTAGGTGCTCAAAGAAGAGATGAAATTAGAGAAACATTTTAAGTTTATATCCGAGATCGAGATTCTAATGACAGCAATTATTGTGTTACAATAACTTGTTTTGTGTTATTCAGTATGTTATGTGCTTTGCATTTAAGGGTACCCTGCTCATTGCTGAAGTTCGGTCAAAACTTTCCAAAAATTAAAAAATTAGTTTTTATATCCGAAAAAATTTTGAATCTTTAACTTCAATTATATTATAGCTTTTGCTGTCAGAGCCTTTTAATGCTTGAACAAGTCACAATTTAAATGCCAAGAACACACGGCCTAATGGCCTGTGTTTACTTCCAATGCCTTTTACTCGACTTTGAATTTCCTTGCGCTTTTGAGCATTAAAAATGTTCTACTTGATGCAGTTTGTAACCAATCTTGTTCAAACTTTCAGAGAAACTCAAGAGAGAATGAACTTAAAAACCTGGCATATTGGTTTTGCTACAATTTTAAATTGCTCAAGAAATGACACAATTAATTCGACCATTGAGGATCATTTTTTTCTTCCCTGAAACAACCAGAAGAGTGAATAAAATTCTGCATGCAGATTTGTATGTCGACATTTAAGTAATATATTAGTATATCTGTTTTTTGAATATTACGATTTCTGCATCATATGGAACACTTGATTAATTAGCGTAATAAAAGTAAAATATTTTTTTCCTAAAAAATATTAAAGCTATCTATATGAAATTTAAGAAACGTTTATAATGGTGGCGGAGCAGTGAGTGACGATATGTTGAAAACATTTACATAAAAAAGTAAAGTCTCCTTCTTTTGTAATACTATCAGTTTCACTGCATCTGCGCATCAAAATTTCCTCCTGCTGCATGCGAGCTAATTTAAGTTGTTCAAGCGTGGAGGCGCAGTTATTTGCTTGCTGTCATATTCTTCGTTTCCTCTGTCTCCGATGGTTCTGTTCTTTTCTTCTTAGTGAAGTGGAAAGTTGCCCTTTGCTGGTGGGTCTCCACAGAAGCAGATGCTGAGGTCTTGGTTCCTTCAGATCAGCTCCTAAAATAAAATAATTTGTGTTAGCAATTTACAATGTAAACTAGTTTAGTGAAATAATTAAATTAAAGTTATTTCAAAGCACGAACGAAACTGAACTTACCTGAGGTGGGGTTATTCTGAAAGTCCAATAGCTCCAGAAACATATTTTCCCATTTCTTAAGCACAACTTCTTTATTCCCAGTTGTATTCGTGTCGAATATGTGTGTAACTTCAACTTCATATTACTAATTTTCTTGGATTGCATTGCACAGTTCTCCAAACTGCTCTTCGTATATTTTGGAAACTTTTCCTATAGCGATCTATTTTACTTACCCAAAAATTCGATACCGAGATTTCACCGGAAATACATGATTTGAGGCCCCTTGAATAAAAAAAAGGCAGTTTTATTTTCTCTACCACGCACATAGTAGGTAGAGAAGATATTGCACTCCATCCGAAAATTCGATACCGAGATTTCACCGGAAATATATATTTTATGGCTTCCTGAATTAAAAAAAATAATTTGTAAAAAGTTCCCACACCTCATCTACCCTTTACATGGAAGATTTTTCGAAACTTTTGCCTTTCTAAAAATGGCTCTAACGATTTTAATTAAAATTCCATATATTAAAGATATTTACATTACAAATAAAATGTATACTTTGAATTTTCTGGGAATAGTCTATGAAGTCCACTTCATTTGGAAGAAATTTTGTATAATCTTATATAACTGGTAAACGTTAAGCGATAGACAAAACGTACTTCACAAAAAAATGTAAATCTCTTTAAAACGCACAATTTATTTCAAATAGGTTTTTTGTGGTATAAGCCATTTCTGAGATATCCGTTATTGAAGGTTCGAATTGTTCATTTCTTTGTCAGTCTCTTGAAGTCCTGTAACTATTAAGTTGTTTCTCGCGATTTCATGGAAACAGTATGGAATTTTAAGAGCAGCGCATGGCGTCCAGTTCTTAAATCTTTGACTATCGCTATTCCCTTGTATCTATAACGAAACGTGTAATGCAGCTATTTCCGGGAAGTTTTATTTTGATTAAAACGAAGAAGGTAGGAAAATATACTTTCGTAAGAATAATTTGTATATCCACTACTAAGCGCTAGAGGATAGAGAAAGTCATGTGAATGTAACACATCAGATTTTTAGAAAAAAATGTGTGTGTGTGTGCGCGCGCGCGCTTGTGTGTGCCTGTGAACAGTATAACTCAGAAATAGAAGGTCGGATAAATTCTGACTTGTTATTTAGTTTCAGTACCTTCCAAAGATGCACATGAAGATTTTAAAGAACCCCCACCCAATATACACTACTGTTTACATCGAATATTTTTCAAATTTTTTATTTTCTAAAAAATGGCTCTAACGATTTTTATTAAAATACCATATATTAAAGATATTTGCATGAGAAATACAATGTATATCTTGAATTTTCTGGGAATATCCTGTGACGTCCTCTTTATTCGCAAGGAATTTTGTATAATCTCGTATAAGTGGTAAACCTTAAGTGAAAGACGAAAACGTAGTACAAAAAAAAACAAAAAAAAAACGTAGCTCTCTTTTAAACACACAATTTATTTCAAATAACTTTTTTTTGTGGAATCAGTCATTTTCGAGACATCCGTTATTAATGGTTTGACCTTTTCAATACTTTTGTCATTCTTTTTTAGTCCCATCGATTTTCAGTTGTTTCTCGCGATTGCATGGAAACAGTATGGAATTTTAAGGACAGCGTATAGAGTCCAGTTTTTAAACATTTTATTATCACTCTTCTCTTTGTATACTAACGAAATAAGTAATGTAGCTACTTCTCCAAAGGTTAATTTGGATTAAAATGAAAGATAGAAAAATAAGCTTTGGAAAGAATAGTTTGTATATCCACACCGAGCGGGATGGCTCAGGCGGTAACGTATGTGGCCCGCATTCGGGAGTTCGTGTGTTCGATTCCCACGGCCGATCTTCCTGACACGTGGGTTTTCTTCGGGGGTTTCCAGATCGCTAGGCGAATGCTGGAAAGGTTCATTACATCCCTCGAATTTCTGTTCCTTCATTTCACCTACATTCTCATTTCACTTCACCGTTCATCTGCTTGGTGTGTTTCAGGGTTGAACGTGTCGGTGGAAGTGACGGGAAAAGGATGCTCTATGTAACCCTTCGTGCCCCGGAATGGGGGCGGTTTCTGAGTCCCTGGCATCTCAGGAGAAGTGCAAGTCTCCTGTGCGGGGAGAGGAGCCGGTTCACCAGCTAGCCATCCGGAGAGTTTCAATCTGTGAGAAGGTAGGTCTGTCCTGTCGTGCTTCCTGGTCCGGGCGACCTATCTCCTCTCACCTCACCTGACAAGGAGCACAAAATATCTTGCAGGTCGAGGTGCTAAGTCCCTCTCCGCAGTTATCCTAGTCATAGTTGTATATCCATTAATAAAAGATAGAGGGCAGAGAAAGGCATGTGGATGTATCACATCAAATTTTTTTTATTCATATCAGGTTTTAGCTTTTGCGTTATCTTCAAGCATTTGCTACCTAGAATTTGCTATTGCTAGATGTCAATTAGCTCAAGCAATTCCTTCATAATTATTCATCGGGATTAATGGATGGGAAAATAGTGCACAGATCATTCTGCATAGAGGCTTCTGGCTTACCAATTTCAACAGTGAAAGTGATTGCTCAAATAGCAATGGGACGAGCAGTAAGTAAAGGTTTGATTACAGAGTTTTGAAACATTGGCATAGGATTCAAAATTTAATTGAGGAAAACTTACTAAATCAGTGTTTAACTTATCAAGAACCATCTCTAAAGTTAGAGGATGGATAATTAGCAAAAGAAATGTCTTGGAATGCAATGACTTAGTTAATATTTGAGAAGGAGAGAAACAAATACTAATGGGTTTTCGAAAGGGGCAAGATTATGGTTGGAATACATAGAGAAACAATACTTGTTTAGTGGCTTAACAGAAAAAATGTCTTTGGTCTCTTATGTTGCAATGTTCTTGGGATAGAGCAAAATGTGTTGATGAAGTAAACAAGGAGAAAAGAAAGGGCATATCATGGGCAAGAACGGGAGTGTGGAAGTTAAAAGGTCAGGGAAATGACTATACAGGGACAGTGTCCTTATGTGGAGGGGACAAAGACCTAGAACACATAATAGAGAAGGAACTAGAAGCTGGAGGGAAGACTTATTGATCACAAGTGGTTTAAAAAATAAAGATCAGTTTTAAACATAACGTTCAAAGGAGAAAGCAAGAGCGCGAATCAATATTTATATAATGTAAAACATAATAGGAAATGTACTGTGGGGGGAGAGAGAAGAGAGAGAGAGAGAATAAGAATATTTAATTGTGGGTAATAATATTTAGTTATTAACTTGTATTAATAGTAATTCAGCTGTCTACTGAATGAGTGGCCAGGGGGCGAAATTTCAGTAGACAAACCAATTTTAATTTTTTCCTAGCACTTTGCCAAATAAACAAATAAAAAATATTTTTTCATTAATTTAGTAAAATAGAGTATTTATATACAGACAAGGAAATATAAACTTAGTTCAATGGATTTCTTTACTTCTTTTCTTTTCTTATCTCCTTTTGGCATGGGTAATACTACTGCATTCACCTCATGAGAATAATAGAAAAGCCTGTGCAGACTTGTTTCGACTAAGAGTCGAATCCTAGTCTACCTGATGACTGTCAGACATACTATTTCCTTCATTACATGTTTTTTTTTCTTGGTGAATGAATGACTAGCATTTGTTACAATACTTCGTGAGCTGTATACTCATTGCTTACGAAACTTACGTAGTCTCTTTTTTCGGAACTTTGTGAATCTATAATCGAATTTGATATAGCATAAAGATATTATGAGTCACAAGGAATAAAAAAAAATAAATGCAAAATAAATCGTCAATACGCAACTTGAGTGCAGGAGATACATGAAAAAATGCACTTGGTTAAACTATAACTTGAAGGAACCAACTTAGAGTTTCTTTTCTTGTTTGTTTTGTTACTCTTTTGGGTAAAAATCTGTTTAAGTTTTAAGGAATTTCGTTCCATTGTGTAAACACACACACACACATATATATATATATATATATATATATATATATATAAATGGTTTTAATTGGGTAAATGGTTCGTTTACGACAGAAAGGAAACTTTTCTGCACAATAGCACGGGCCAGGCAATGCCTTCAATTTTCTGTTTACTCGTATAAGGGAGGTTTTATTGTTTTTCGTCTCTACTGTTAAATTAGGACACGTGGACATGCTGCCTTTCTGCAGTAAGCGGTTCATTTTGACTCGCTCCATCGCCTCTCATCTGGCCAGCAGCCATCTGTCTGATTTCCATTTGCATTTTGTATTCTGCCAGATGATACTACGCAGACTGCGTATTCTAGAGAGCCGGAGAAGGAAGGCATTTTCGATACGCTAATTTTGCACAGTAAGCTGTTTTCGAAGTATTCGTGCATGTAAATGATTCCATATTCAAGAAAAAGGATTGTAATTTAAAATGTTATAACTGAAGCAGTCATAATGCCATTTAAGTACATTACATTTTCATATTAGCTATCAAAGAAAGCTGTTGGGTTCATTACGTTGCACTGCAGCTCACTCAGAACTCGTGAGTAGGAAGAAACAAAATGCTAGCAGTCAACATTGGCACATGGATACCGAGCTAGCTGAAGAGCACTGCATCTAAATGTCGTATCACTGTCAAAGCAAACCAGTAAGAACTTTCACAATATTTACCTGTCCATCTCATAACAGAAATTGATTGGTTTGCTCTTGAAGTTCACTGAACTCCTTTATCACTGAGTCATCATGTTTTACAAAGAACAGAATAGACTTCACCTTTCCACTAAACATCGCGTATGTGCATTGCTGTTAGTGGTGAACTGGACACTTCAATGAGCATAAATAAGAATGGTGACGAAAATATTAAATAATAATAATAATAATAATAATAATAATAATAATAATAATATTTAATGTTTCACATTATTTCCCCACATTTTAAATTATTAAATTAGACAATTAATTGCCTCGATAATAGTTTTCAATCATTTTAGCGTATAAAGGGTCTTGTTAATTCGAATCTTGCCATTTCTAAATAAGATTTAAAATAATGAAGATAAATCTGCTGTATCACAATCATACTACTTTTCTACTCATTGTCACTCATTTTAATAATTATTCTATAAAATATCCTTACAAGAGCTTGTTTTCCTATATAGGTACTTCACGTTAATGTTGTCCGAGAAGTTTTGAATATATTTTTTGTTTAGGCACACAAGAGAATACAGGAGGCTAAGATGACAGTTAAATATTTGGAAAACAGTCTGCTGATCTTGATAGCGCATGTTCTCAAAAGAAACAAAAAATAAAGTCGCTTAGGACTTCAACTGTATTATTTAAAATATTGAAAGCTCAAACGAACAAAAGCGAACACGTAGAAACGTTAATATCATAATATTTTCATTTGATATGAATTGTATATTTTAACGATAACTGCGTTTTTCATGTAGTAAGTAAGATTTTCTATCTCTTAGTGTTTCCAGAAAATACGAGAAAAAGAGCAACTTCACAGGTTTTTACAGAAAATTAATGATTGTATACATTTTATTTATCATTCTAATATTTTAAAATGTTTATATTTTAATCACCAAGGCATATTTGGTAAAATAGAACTCAGGATTTTTTTCTCCAAATAAAGGGATATTTTATAAGGTGAAAACCTTCGCCCTACATTTTTAGAAGATTCTTGAGATCGGTACAAATTTGATTTTTATCAGATCTGTTCATACACACACACTCATACTCACTCACTCGCACACACACACACTCACACACTCACACTCACACTCACTCACACACACACTCACACACACACACTCACTCACACACACACACTCACACTCACTCACTCACACACACACTCACACTCACTCACTCGCACACACACACACTCACACTCACACTCACACTCACTCACTCACTCACACACACACTCACACTCACTCACACACACACACTCACTCACACACACTTACACTCACTCACACATACACACTCACACACACACACACACACACACACACACCGCGGACCGCTTTCTTCTTCTTGTTTCTTCTCCATTATTATTATTATTATTATTATTATTATTATTATTATTATTTTATTCTGGTTTAGAGAACTTCAAGGTATGTATTTCCGATGAATGTTGATATTGAATATTTAGGTAGAATACTATCTTTATCAACAGTATCTGCAGTGACGCAGTTGGGCGAGCGCTGACTTTCCTACCAAGTTTGGAGGTTCGATCCTAGCTCAATATAACAGTTGAGCACGCTTAAATATGACAGCCTATTGTCAGTAGACTTACTGCCATGTAAAAGAACTCCTGCGGCACAGAATTCTGGCAGTTCCATCGATGCTAATGTGACATGACAGTTGCGGTGTCGTTAAATAAAATTGCCAATTATTTTATTCCAGCTACCTTAGGTAGGCGATAGAGAAATGTTTGTTGTTTTTAGTATCAATAATAGCATTTCAAATGTTGTACTGTATTTGATAAAGAAAACTAGAATAAAGTCAACATATGCAATTTTCATGTGCATAATTCCTGCATTGACACCATGAAGAGGGAACTCACAATGGTCTGAAACAGATGGTTCGTCTGCCTATGCGCTTCAATTGTTTCTTAACATGATCACTAATGTATTCATTCAGTATTTTCAACTTTGATAACCTTTGATAGTTAGCGTTTCTTTAAATACATTCCCTGTACAAAAACACCTATACAAACTATGTTGTCAATACACTTTGGCATGTGCCTTTATTATTGTTATTCATTTTTTACAAATATAATAAAACCTTGGTTTTTTGTTGATGTTTTCATTTATAGAATAGCCACATATTGTTCAGAATATTATACGTTACTTTTGGTAGCTGTGGTTTAAGAGAGAATTCTTACAACCGGCACTTTAAAATGATAGATTGTAATTTTGAAGAAGATAATGCGGAATATTTGTATTGCAGATTGCGTTTTTCAAAATTCAGACACTCTATCTATCTTAAAAATTTGAAAATTGGATATGCAGAAAAACAAACTAAACCCTAAGATTATGAAAGTGTTGTTTAAATTGTAACAAACAATACTAACACAGTAGATTAAGGGGGGGGGAACTGACGTAAATTGCATCTGAACACTGAACTGGATAACAAATTACACAAGTTGTATTTACTTTCTAATACTCTAATATGCTCAGCATTAGATTGTGATAATATTTTTGAATGTCAGCTCATAAGTCATCGTTAAATATTATTTATTACAAACCTGCATGCTTGTTACAATCCAAGTTTCTTGTGTTTGAACAGCGATTTCTCAAGAACTATTGGATATATTTTTATGAAAGCAACCTCTGATGGAATCACTAAGTCATTCGCAGCATTATGTTAGCTTTCTTCCAGATAGGTATAACTTCTGAGTCTTCACATTTATCAGATAATGTAACAGAATGTTGTCAGTGTTCTTCTCATAGCTAATATTTTGACGTTATTTGTGAACTTTTATACTAAACTAAGAAATTTATAAGCTGAGGTTTTACACAAAATCAAAAAATAACCTTTTCAATTGGTTAAAAAATTAAACAAAATGTAATGAAATTTGCAGTAAAAACGGTGCAGTTTTTATGTTGTTTAAAATAGTGGTATTCAAAAAATTCAACTATTCTTATTACACCTAACAATAAGACTCAAATAAAAAAATTCTGAAAATCTCAAATTTGTGTCTTACACCACTTCTGAGAAAGGTGCATCTAAAATTTGAAATTTAATACTAACAGTATTCGTAGCAGAGACTCCCTTAAAAATTATCTTGTATTGATTTGTTAATTGTTCGAGATATCATTGGAAAGTATGAAGAGATTCAAGTCTGCCATTATCATAATTTTCTTCTTCTTCTTCTTTCTGGTTCTACAGCCCTTGATGAACTTTGGCCTCCTGCAAAATCTTCCTCTACAAAAGTCGATCTTCCACTTCACTTTTCCACCCTCTAATTCCAGTTTCCCTCATATCTTCTCTTACATTATCTAACCATCTTATTTTTGGCCTTCCTTTTTCTTCTAGAATACAAACTTCCTTTTTAATATTCCTTTTGAGATTTTATCTTCCGCCATTCTTTCAATATGCCTAGCCATCTTATTCTTTGTTCCTTTATGAACCTCACAATAACTTCCTTATGGAATTATTTCTTAGATATGTCATTCTCCATTGATCTTTATCTTTTACCAGCCGAAGATTTTTCTAATATTTTCCTTTCAAATCTTCGCAGTGTTTCCTCATCTGTGTAGTTTAGGATCCATGTTTGGGCAGCATATGTTACTACTGGTCTATTAATGTTTTGTAAATCCTACATTTTGTTCCTCTACTAATTCATAATTTTAATCATTGCAGATTAGCGTAATATACTGCATTTCCACTTTGAATTCTTTCTTTTATACATTTGCTAGCTGTTGCCCGAGTTTCACGGTTAGCTTTTTAAACTCGGATGACGATTTAATTAATTTCATTTACCTCACCCCTTTCTTTACGAAAGTACTGTATAATGATCTAGAAGATGTTTATGGTAATGCCCCCATTTAGCCCTTGTAATAGTAATTTCTTACAGCCCCGGCTTTTCCTAATAACGTATTAAAAATCCCCTGATTTTCACGCAAAAGGATGTGATACATCGGCGGAACATCTGAGTTCCTTAAATTCTCCTACAGTCTTTCAGTGCTGGAAATGCTGCATAGCCTGTATCCTCTCGGTTGTTAATTGTGACATATCGGTTCACGCATATCACGGCGTTATAAGCAGATTTGATTCTCTCTTGTTTTGCTGCGTCTTCTGTTTTCTTAGTAGCTAAATCGTGACCATCTATAGCTTGGAATGAAATATCCGTGGCATTTGTCTTATTTTACATGCATGTTCTGTGGAGTAGCAACAAATATTTTCCACTCAACGGAAAGTCTAAGCCTCTTCAGTGTAAGTATGTTCTTTATAAACTGCTATGTGTTCGTATTCTAGTATAGAGGCTTTGTAAATCTCTTTTAGTCTTTTAATAATTTATGAATTTAAATTTATCGAAAGTACAATATCGAATGCAATTAAACTATCAACTGAGAAACAATCCTGCGGTTAAAATATTACACCACGGGAGCACTGTTTGAAAGCAGCCTTTATGCTAGGTTTGGAAATGTTTTGGATACAGGAATATGCCGGAATATATACATGTTATAGCTTAGTAACCGAACGAGGTGGAGGAGGCAGTAGCGCGCGTTCGATTCCCTTGCCGACCTTCCTGACCCATGCTTTTCTTTCGGGGCTTTCCCTGCGCCGCTAGGCGAATGCAGGGAGGGTTAATTACATCCCCCGAATTTCCTGTCCCTCCATTTCTCCTTCCTTTCTCAGTTCACTTTACCTTTCTTCTGCTTAGTTGTTTCAGGGTTGCAAGTGTTGGCGGGAGTCTCGGCGTTACATGGCAGGGTAAAGGATGCTCTCTGTAAAACTTCGTTCCGGAACTGGGCGGTCTCCGAGTCCCGGTTTCCCCAGTGGGATGTGCAGGGGCGATGCGGTTGTGCCAGCTGCCACCTGGGAGTTTCGACCTGTAAAATATATGGATCCTGCCCTCTGCTCTGTCGTCCGGCCGCCCTGCCTCTTCTCACCTCACCTCATCTCTCCCCCCCGAGAGCGCCCCGTTAGGGGCCTAGACACGAAAGATCTGCTTAGCCGAGGTGCTAAGTCCCCCTCCGCTCCTGGTCATACGTCATATATCTTAACATATATCTAAGAAATATCAAGTTCAAAGGAATAAAATTAAAAGTTTTATAAGATATACATATAAAACAAGCAAATGTGCAGTAGAATTTGCCAACTGCTGAAACGTTATGCTTATTAACAAAATATTATTATTTGCACATAAAATACTATTTATATTTGTAAATTTAGCAATTAACTGACATCCAAATGAGCATACTTTCTGAAAGCAAAGAAAAAATATGCATTTACATTCAAATCCTACCCCTAATTATAAGCTACCCTTAATCTGTGGAATTTCGCAAAAATATTAAATATGTTGACAAATTTTCTATAAAATTGTATAAATAAAATGTTTACTACACTTGGCTCACCTAAAAGTTATGAACTGTTATGAGCTCCATCTTACAAATCATTGTTATACCTATTTAACCAAATTAACGAGTACAAACGTTCTTGAATCTTTAATCAATATAATCACAGCATATGTTTTATTGCGAAAAATTTGGGTTCGAGTCTCTCTTTGATACTTTGGTTTTATTTCGCACCAAACCACCGGAGTATTGAACTGCTGATTTTATCTTTGCGGTTTCGCTGGTTTGCCAGAGGTGAAAGGATGTATACATTGACTACCTGGAACTGTAATACTTATTGTCATTTATGCTGTGTTAATCTGTCATGAGAATTTAACGTGATTTATAACTATCCATTAGGCTACCTCCGTGGTGTAGGGTTAGCGCGTATGTTCATTCTTCGGAGGTCACGAGTTCGAATGCGGTTCGGGCAAGTAAACTGGATTTTTTTCTCCCTTATACTGGGAAAAGAATGTCAGGTAACTAAGTTCTATTAACTTCGGGCTCATTTTAGCATTATTTCACTCAACGTCCGGTATGACCTAACTGGTTAAAGGAGCATAAATTGTATACAAAAACATTCATTCGTGATTACCAAATAAACTTGAAAGCTCACACAAAAAATTAGACATAAAAGCGATACCACAGACAGTCTCTGAAACAAAATTTCTCTGTTCATTTGTTCAAATGACTGTTAAAAATTAAAAATTTCAACATTTACAAAGAAAGATCGAAAACATGCTGCTACATTATCTAGATTGTTTTCCATAATACTTATGATTAAAGCTGACAAATGACATATTCACTAATAAACTTTTTGGTTCACTGTGAGAAAATGCAACTGCGTAATATCGTTTATTTATTTTGGTGCTAATCGTAGGTTTTTTCGGGGTAATCCTTTATCTCTTCTAGTTTAGGAACAAATACTTAAGTACATTTCTTACCTATTGTAAACTGCCTATCATCTCATGGATCCTGAAGTGAGAATGCGCCCTTGCTAGTAGGTCTAGAGTTTAGGGCGTTAAGGCTGATAAAATATTAGCAATATATGACTAGAATGAATGGCATTCGATTGAAATGATTCAGGAGAAGAAAGTCTTTAGTTATCCGATATATACGTTATGTACTGAAGGTAAACACCCGTTAAAAGCTTCATCCAGTCAACTTGACCTCCGTTTTAACACCTGGCTTCGAGCCTACGCCTTAGTCAATTGATTCGCAGAAGTGGCCTTCATGCCACTCGACTATTACTACGTTAATAAAGATAATATTAACGCTTTATTGCGCTAACATTAGAGTTCTTCTTAAGATAAATTAACCTAGATTAATGATGTTAAGGTAAGGGTGAGCCTTCGTTTGTTTTTAATTACAAGAGATGGAGAAATCATAAGTACGGATACAGCAAATTATTTTCTTCAAATAAATTGAGAGTGGAGGGACGGTTCGATTCACAAAAAGATAGTTTAATAAATCTCATGCAAACTCTTTCACTGCAGACACTTTCACTACTTATGAGGAATTATCCGATAAGCAAATACATGTAGGGTCAAGTCCGTATTACTACGGCCAGTCTTGTAAAACGGCCAGAAATAATTATTTAAATTCTGCCGCCCTTTTAGTTGCTGATAGAAACGATAGAGTGCTGCAGAAACATCGCCATATTAGTTGTGTGTGTGCTGCGCTTTGTTGTGAGAAACAACTGGCAGTTTTGTGTATGCTGTAAGGAAATATATCACATCGCGTATTAAAAGGTACGTCAAACGAAGCCATTTTGTTTTCCTGTGTCTGTGAGCCATAATTTATTATAGCAATACCAGTTTTAAATGACAAAATATGGATAGCGTTAGTAAAAGTGTAACCTTCGAGGACTATAAGCGTGTTGCCATACTCATGATTGGTGCTGCTGCCTATTAACTAGGTCTTGAAGTCCATGAACATGTGTTTTCTTGTAATATGGCCAGCTGCTTGGCCGTTTTACAAGAATCGTTGGACTTTATTATTTTTTGTGTGTTTACAGGGAGTGACATTTGTGTAGCATAATACTGGATGTATTAACGATGTCTAGTGTGATTGGAGGATTTATCTAATTTTATTTCTTCTTTTCCTTCATTTTCTTTTTTTAAAATTTATTTATTTATGCTTAGACTTAACAAGAAGTAGACCTAGTTTCTACAATGTTTAAATGCGTTACAAATAACTATTTTTAGGAAGTAAGGAAAGTTGTTTTATTTATTGCTTGATATTTGTAGGCAGCGTCAGAGCTGGGATATCCAGAGAATGCAGGAAGCAGTAGATGCTGTAAAATCAGGTTGACGATCTCCTTCACATGCTTTCTCAAGCAATGGGAAAGGCTTGTCCCGTTGAGATGGGGTGAGTGGATTTCGTGCCTACAGGCTGGTGCCTCTCAACCCAGGAATTATTCCTGAACCCTCCTATGCCACATCCGAGGTGTACATAGTCAAGAAAATTAGAAGCTGAACTCTCAAGACCCTGTCCCAGGTCCGTCAGGTCAAGCAAGCAGATCAGTTGAAAGAGATTCTACTCCAGGAACTTAGGGTCAAATAGGCAAGCAACCTAGAAGTGGCCAAAGTGAGCGACTTCAAACACCAACAGATTCATCAATTAATGAAGAATATGTGGGAGGTTCTAGCAGCAGCGGAGATGACGCTCCTCTCCTGGAGCGACTGTGACCTTGGCCTTCTGTACCAAGGAAGAAAAAGACAGGGAGGAGTCAGAAAGCCACCATTCTGACTTTACCGGTACATATTAATGAAAGAAAAGCAATAAAAGTAAAAAAAAAAAAAAACAGGAACAAGAATCTGCATGCAGCACAGGCGATTCTAAGTGTGGATATTGTGATGGGCTCTTCAGCGAAGACCACGACGGAGAAGTATGGGTGTCCTGTGCAGGATGTGCGTCTGGTTTCATGAAGAATGTGCAGATGAAAGAAGTGATAAAGGTTTTTGTATGTTAAACGCTCTAAGATATACTTTTTTGTAGGTGGCCATATTACAAGACTGTCCTTTAAAATTGCCAATTCTGCCTTATTATAAACAAAGTAAAACATAATAAAATAATACCATATTTGAATTACAATTCTACATAATACTTATCTTACAGGCATGTAGGTATAACTTCCGCGTGAAATATCCGTTGTCTTTCTATTCGTTTTCAAGTAAATTACAAAAATACATTTTGGTGGCCATATTACAAGACTTGACCCTATATAAAGTAATTCTTCTATCCATGTTACCTACTCTCTAGATGTATCCTTAGCTAAGAACGATTTCAAATTAAGCAATAAACGCATGGATGCATACGACTACGGAAACAGTATACCAGTGTTTAGTCGTACCAAAAAGCTCCTGCGAGGAAGCGGGAAAGGAAGATTCGCAGACTTTCAAGTATGTCCGTCAGATGAAGTACTTCAGAAAGTGCAAACATACACCATGAAATGTTTCGAACACGGCTAATGCTGCTGAAAAAAACTTATTTGATACAAATAACCACATTTGAAAAATTCCATGATACGACCGGGACTCTAGCCACGGCTTTCCGTGTCGATTCAACTTCCCAGCTTATCGACTACACACCATTGGGTCGAAGGAACAACTTTCGGATGAAAATTGTGTAGTTTAACGAACTCTACATGTTTCTTGTAGTAAGATTTTGTCTACCTCTTATAATCCCAATTTCCCATTATAAAAAACTATGCAAAATCCAACCAGTTTAAAGAGAACTTCGCAGGTTATTCACAGAAAATTCAAGATGTATATTTCATGACTCACATTTATATGCCAAATACATTAACTTTCAATCAAAATTATTACAGCTATTTCTAAGAAAAAGGAAAAATAGAGAAATTTGTCCTATGCAAATGACAGTTTCTGATGGGGAATTTTGTTTAAAACCTTTGCCTAGCATAGCATTTGGTATTTAGGAGAATTTTCTTGAAGCTCTTTGCCTTACGTGCTTATGTAACATCTGTCTCAAATAGCATTCGGTGTTTAGGGGAATTTTCTTGAAAATCTTCGCCTGGCATGATAAACAATGTCTGAATCAAATAGCATTTGGTATTTAGAGAATTTTCTTGAAAATCTTCGCCTGGCATGATAAAAAATGTCTGAATCAAATAGCATTTGGTATTTAGGGAATTTTCTTGAAAATCTTCGCCTGGCATGATAAACAATGTCTGAATCAAATAGCATTCAGTGTTTAGGGAATTTTCTTGAAAATCTTCGCCTGGCATGATAAACAATGAATCAAATAGCATTTGGCATTTAGGGAATTTTCTTGAAAATCTTCGCCTGGAATGATAAACAATGTCTGAATCAAATAGCATTTGGTATTTAGGGAATTTTCTTGAAAATCTTCGCCTGGTATGATAAACAATGTCTGAATCAAATAGCATTCAGTGTTTAGGGAATTTTCTTGAAAATCTTCGCCTGGCATGATAAACAATGAATCAAATAGCATTTGGCATTTAGGGAATTTTCTTGAAAATCTTCGCCTGGAATGATAAACAATGTCTGAATCAAATAGCATTTGGTATTTAGGGAATTTTCTTGAAAATCTTCGCCTGGCATGATAAACAATGAATCAAATAGCATTTGGCATTTAGGGAATTTTCTTGAAAATCTTCGCCTGGCATGATAACCAATGTCTGAATCAAATAGGATTTGGTATTTAGGGAATTTTCTTGAAAATCTTCGCCTGGCATGATAACCAATGTCTGAATCAAATAGGATTTGGTATTTAGGGAATTTTCTTGAAAATCTTCGCCTGGCATGATAAACAATGTTGGCTCAAGCAACATTTGATATTTAGGGAAATTTTCTTGAAAATCTTTGCCTGTTGTGCTTAAATAGCATTTGATATTATGGACTTTTCTTGAAAACCTTTCCTGGAATACTTAAACAATGCTAACTCAAATAACATTTGGATTTTAAGTTAATTTTCTTGAACATTCTCGTCTGGCAAGCTTAAACAATGTCTGATTCAAATAGTATTTGGTGTTTAGTGGAATTTTCTTTAAAAACTTTGCCTGGCAGGCTTAACCAATGTTGACTGAAATAGCTTTTGGTATTTAGGGAAAGTTTCCTGAAAATCTTTTCCTGGCACGCTTAACCAATGTTGACCCTAGTAGCATTTGGTATTTAGAGGAATGTTCTTGAAAATCTTTGTCTGTCATGCTTAAACTGTGTCCAAAACAAATTGCATTTGGTATTTAGGGAATTTTTCTTGAAAGTCTTTGCCTGTCATGCTTAACCAATGTTGATCCAAGCAGCATTTGGTATTTAAGGGAATTTTCTTGAAACTCTTCGCCTAGCATGATTAAACAATGTTGCCTCACGTAACATTTGCTATTTAGAGAAATTTTCTTGAAAATCTGTGCCTGTTGTGCTTAAATAACGCCTGACTCAAACAGCATTTAGTATTATGGCACTTTTCTTGACAATCTGTTCTGGAATACTTAAACAATGCTGACTCAAATAGCATTTGGCTTTTAAGTTAATTTTCTTAAACATTTTCGTCAGGCAAGCCTAAACAATGTCTAATTCAAACAGCATTTGGTGTTTAGTGGAATTTTCTTTAAAACCTTTGTCTGGTATGCTTAACCAACGTTGACTCATATAGCATTTGGTATTTAGGAGAATTTTCTTGAAAATCTTTGCCTGGAATGCTTAAATGTTGACTAAATAGGATTTGGTATTTACGGGAGTTTTCTTGAAAATCTTCGACTGCAATACTTAAACAATGTTGACTCAAAGAGTGTTTAGTGTTTAGGGGAATTTTTTGACAGTCTTTTCCTAGCATGCTTAAACAATGTTGACAAACAGCATTTGGTATTCAGGGGAATTTTCTTGAAAATCTTCGTCTGGCTTGAAAGTATTTAACCTTGCATGCTTAAACGATGTTGATTGAGATATGATATTGACATTTATTCGACTTTTTTTAAGTTATACTGGTTGCAGAAAGGCTGAAAGATGTACACACACATAATTCTTTTCTAAAAATACCTTCACTGGGTTGAAAACTTATTTGACAGGGAAAGTATAATGCTATTTCAGTTGGTAGCCCAATGTTTCAGGGAAATGCACTCAAAACTTTGGGATCTAAGCTTATTTAATAACTCAAACACTAAGCGGCTGCACGAAGACAATATTAGCATTTTAACCTTTAGCTTATCATGGCACCAACGATTGGTGAGTGTTATTATTTCTTTTAGTAAGAAAGTCCGTTAATTTAAAGTTCGCAGGTGATCAAACAATGTTTATTTTTGTAGAAAATAGCCTCCAGATACTCTCGTCGACATAATGGACATTTATGGTCTCAATATACATTAAAAAATAAAAATAATGGCATTTAGTGAATAGAAATTGTAGTCATTGCAATCAATTTTGAACAATTGTTTCATTTTAATTATAGAGATATGTGGGTGTAACTATAAGGATGTGCATATCATCGTCTCAAATCTGTGGTGTACAACAAGATGCACTATTTAAAACAAAACGCCACTGCCTTTACGGTCGAGTTGTCAGCATGCCAGCTACTCAACCTGCAGGTTACTTGTCAGTTTCCAGATGGGAAAAAGAATGTTTCCATAACAGGGATGGCTTATGCAAAGTGCTATCACCAGATGGCAGGATTGTTCAATGCGTGGACGCTGCTTTATCTGGAGATTTTTGTTTTTTGGGGGGGAGGAGGGGGAAGCTCGGGATTAGGAAGGTGAGGGATGAAGGAGAGGAGTAGATGGAGAAGTGAGGATAGGTATTGCGGTTCCGCTGAACAGCCCCGTTAGTGCTGAAAGGGTAACTGCCGACAATTAGGCCGGCAGTGGGTGAAGGAAAATGTCCGGGGGAGTGAAGCGAGAATGGATAGGTTTCGGAAGATTTCTTTATTTGTAATTTTGCTTATAGGAGGGAGTTCTGATTTGTGCAACTATGAGACTGCATAGTGACCGGCGTTCAGGTCCGCTAACTGCTGAGTCCAGTGCGCCGTGGTTGCCAGAAGAGCCTTGGTTAAGTCAACAAGTCAGTTAAAGTGCGCCTTACTCCTCCGAAACAGTATTCGTGGGAACTGACGGTGGTGTGTGTTCTGGAATGTAGGTGCGAATGGAGTTGTCGGCGGTGTCGAAGCGGTTGAGGAGCTGGAGGAGAAGGTCTTAAGTGCAGTTGAGTAGGCGGCGGTGATGGCGTGGAGGTCCTGGAACCACCCGGCTTCGATGTTGGCAAGGCGGTGGAGATAAGAATAAGAGTGTGCAGAGCTGACGGCGGCGATGATGTTTGTGGGGCTTTCTTCCAGGAAGGTCATGCGGTGTTGATGTTCAGGACCTCTGTGTGGAGATCCTGGACCGCATCACGCAGGGTGTTGTCGTCGGCTGAGACTGGAACTAGTGGTGGCGTTGTTATTGTCTGTGTTGGAGCTGGAGGCGCTGAGGAGGCTGGAAGGCATAGAGGGGGAAATGTTTCTGTCCCGTTAAGTGACCGAAGCCATCGCAGGTGGCGAAGAACCGGCGGCGGTTCCTCAGGTTCGGTGAGGTTGGCGCCGCGTGAGATTGGGGCGCCGCAATAGTGGCACCTCGGTTGAGTTGTGCAGGAAGAAGCGTCGTGGCCGAAAGTGCAGCAGCGGCGACAGGGACCTGGCGATCTACCTTGCTGACCTAAATGCCTAAACGCCGCCCTAACAAGGGCAGGACCACCCTCAAGGTCTCTTGGTAGTCGCCAGGGTTGGTGAGGTCTCGTGGTACAGCATATATAACGGCAATATGCTTCCCATGAGGCATAGGCGGCGTAGGCGGCGTCGGCTGGAACGGCGGCGATGGCAGAATGACCATGGGAGGAGTTAAATCGGCGCGCTGGCGTGGCAGCGGATGAAGATTGCAGTCGCGCCGAGCGGTGGCCGAGGCGTAAGAAGGCCCTGGCAGCGGCGGTGAAGAGGCGGCCCTCCCGGCACATGCCAGGGGAGCGGCCGATGAGTCGACTATGGCTGAGACCACAGGTGTCGGCGATTGCTGGGAGGGGGTCAGCGGAGGTTTCTTCTGTCGCAGGATCGGCGTCTCTTGTTCTTCCCCATCCTAGTCCGAGCTTATCTGCCATGTCTGAAGCGAAAATGTTAGCGGTCATTTTGCGTTGTATTTAAAGGAACATCAAAACTACAGTGTTGCATGTAGTGGAGTCGTTAGAGCACGACTACTTTGCGAGAGGTGAGGCAGTATTTTTAACACTTAAATAATTTCAGTCTAATTATATAATATGTAAATTCAATGACTGCCCGCCTTGAAGCAATTTGTGTATGTAATAATTTGTAAAATGTATGTAACAGTCATTGCATATGCTTGTATTATTGTATCCATGTGTAATAATGTTATGTGAATATATTACGTAATTTAATAATGTAGGAGCTGTGAGAATAATAGGTTAAAAGTTGCTAACAATGAGGTAACAATGAGGTAACCTTGAGGTAATAATGAATTTGAAAGTTTAACAATACTACTTGTGATTCTTGGAAGCAATAATGTAATTTTAGTGACAGTTTACAAAAATAACCAATCAACAACTAGCAAAAGCTTTAGTTAAATGAAGGTATTCTATTGGATTAGGAATAGCCAATCAGAGACTTGAAATACAGAAATTTGCAAGTTTAGGCGGTTGAAATCAATTCAGTTGCCTGCAGACAGTGTTTGTAACCGGATGCGAGATGCGTCCTCTAGAGATTTAATATGTATTCGTGTGAGACGAAAAATAAGTTTACGTGTTAAAAAGTACAAGTAATTAATAAAAGAATCTCACAGCTCTATATCAGTGAAGTGTTATTTAAATCGTATTAAGCATTAATAAAGGGAGTGAAGTAAAATTATAATTTGTGTAAGCCTACATTCTTAAGTCGCACCACAACCCTGCCAAGACATCCATGTCTCTAAAATAAATACTGATGTAGCCGAGGCAAACATAAATACATAATGCTTAAAATTACAAAGTTAATATTTTTAAACTTAGGGCGAAGGCTATAGGAAAGTGGGTACTATACGTGTGGTTGCAACGAATTTCAAGTTCGGTTCCCCAACAGTTGAAATATATTACAACTCCTTCAATACGACCTACTTCAAATTGGCGCCCAAAGCGTGTTGCAAACAAGTTACAACAGAATACCTTCTTTAAATTGGCTTTCCATACGTGAAGCAAAACTACTTCAAATTGGCGCCCAAAATGTGATGCAAATAACGTAACAAACCACCTACTTCAGAGGTACGAAGTTCAATTCCTCCCGGAACAATAAATTTTTCTTTGGCTAAGAAAGCTCCTCAGCCTGCTTGAGTTTGGTGTGTGAATTCCAGTGTGCCTGGATGTGTGTTACCCTTTATTTAATAATAATAATAATAATAATAATAATAATAATAATAATAATAATAATAATAATTTACCCTTATTGCTAGGGATTCTACAGGTAACGCAGATAAAATATACTGGACACGTGCTGAGTTATATGCCTATAAGATGACAATTGAATCTCCACAAATGTGCACTGCAGAGAAGGAATAAATTCAAATAAATAAATAATGCGTGTAATTGAATTATACAGCATTATGCAGATATTATGCACAAAATAGATACAATTGGCCGATTAAGAAAAAATAAACATTTGAGTTCTTCGTCAAACTTTAATTACTTTAGTAAACGTGAACAAAATAATGAAGCCACTAATGGTGTATTTGTGTTTTAATGGCATGCAGCATCACTAATCGCATATTGTCATTAATATTGGTAATTTACTGGACGTAATAGTCTTGTTCAGCAAGCTTTGAAATATTCAGAAACAAAAAGCAAAATCAATCTCGATTCTTAGTAAAATGCTTAAATTACGTAACCTGCTTTGCAATATACACATTTGTCTTCTTTGAACCATTTCTAATAAAATTATTAAACAATTTGTAACTGTAATCGCATTACGTAACTGCCCTCTGCATTGAGTACCTGGCTGTTTAAATACACCAAAGCTAATGATGATGGTAATATTAATAAATAAGCGTGCTTCCAAATGCTAATAAAAATGCATCATTCAATATATGCAGAAACAGAAGATGTGATACCTTAATTATTGTGAGGAAGATATAAATCATTAAATAAAGAAAATATAGTAAGATAGAGAAATAAATACTTTCCGTATATTAAATCAATGTATAATGTAATAAGCATGGGTTGAAAACATTTGTCCGGAGAAAAAGGTAATTAGCGAGCAAAGTCATTAGTAATAGCTGAAGAGAAACGCGTTAGGCATAAAGATTCCTGGAAGGCAGTTAATGTTATAAGTTCAGTACGTTTGCAGAGTCACGTAGACAGAAACTCTGTAAAAGAGAAAGGGAATGAAATTCCTAGAGTCGGGAAGGTACCACCTAGTAACAGTGTCGCATACGCATACTTACGAGTTCTGAGATTGGAGCGCATATGAAGTAACGTTGGTGGGATAGTTCTAAGGTAAGCGGAGCTTAAGTAATAAAAGAGTGTGCATTGCTAAAATTAGCGTTTTGTCGTCTTTCTTTTCTTCGTGCACAGCCTTAGGGGCTTATAGGCCTTTACGATGAACAGCAGTTCGTAGCGCCTACGACACTGTTGGGTTATCAGTTATTTAGCGGTACCCACGAGGGGTTTCGCCGGTAAGCATTTTAGCGACTCACCAAGTTACATTTCTAGTTTCTTGTATTGCGGAAAGTAATTTAAAACCGTAAATCAATAATGCAGAGATTAGCAGGTATAATAATTCAGTTGTAATAGTTTCGAGTGCTACGATTCATAACAGTTACATTCTCTATCTTCAAACGGTCGGCAACTCGCTTCAATAGCTCAAGAGTATTAGATCACATTAAACTTCTCAGTCAGTTTAAACTGGTGTTATCCTTTCAAAATACGTCCACACATACTCTGAGAGAAAGATCTCATAACCAACCACTGTAACAGAAGAATCAACAGCAGGTACTGAAGCAAAGGGTATGACTTCAAAATTGCCATACCATTGCCCGGCTTCAAAAATGACGCACCTTCGCGGTGGAATTGAGGAACTTCAGAAGCTGAAGAGGACATACTGGGAATCAAACCCAGTGACCAGCAGCATGGGAAGGAAGGAAGGAAGGAAGACAATCCAGAACGGCGGTAGCTCAGGCTACACAGGTACGCAGGGAGCAAGAAAGAAGACAACATCAGTAGACAACAATCAGCTCATTAGGTACTGAATGTAAATGTATTTATTTCAATGTTATTCATGTAGATGGGATTAAGTAGTGGAAAAATGTTAGATGAAAAGAATTCAGTAGAAATAATGGAAGCAAATGAAGTTGCACAGAATAGAACAGCAATAGGAGAAAATAGTCGAGATGTGCAGAATAGCCTAGAGAAATAACAGGAAATAGGAAACAGTGGAATTGAGGAAGAAAGAGTAAATAATTCAGGTATGGGAGGTAATGGCTTCAGAGCGATAATGGAAATTATAAAAAGTATAGCGGAAAAGCTAGAAAAGGTTCAACAAAAGCTAGTAGAGAAAATAGAAAAACGGCAACAGAAAATAGAAAAAAAGTCTAGGAGCGAAGATAGAAAAGGAGCAAAAGGAGCAACAGAAAATAAAAAAAAAAGCTAGGAAAGAGGCAACAGGAGCCAGAAAGGAGCAGAGGAGCTGGAAAAGGGACAACAGGAGCTAGAAAAGAAGTTAGAAAATCAGCAAGTATTAGAAACATTCAAGGAGGAAATTAAAGGGGAAATAAGTAATGTTAGAAGTGAAGTCAAAGAAAATAACAGAAACCAGGGAAGAAATGAGAATGAAAGTTCACATTTCTTAGGGCAAGGAGCACAGTTCCGTAGAAAGGGAAATCAAAATGACGTTAGGAATAGATATAGAGATCCAGTTCCTAAATCAGAACCAGCACAGTTGGAAAATAGAAACAGAAATCGTTTTAATGGAATCAGCATAATAGAAATTCAGACAATAGAGGTGAACGTTCAGGTGAATTATATGAATGTGGGAAGATTTGATAAACCTAGAGGAGGAAATCAGCAGTTTAGAGTAGCCATAATTCAAGCAACAAATTGGAGACCTGAAAAAAGTTATGAATTCTTTCATAGATAAGATGATCACCTATCACCTAGACATTATAGAAATAGAAGTGGGAGAAATTCACCAATAGAAAAAGTTAGGAGTAAGTAGTTGAAATGACAAGGAAAATAGGAAATAGCCAGAATCAGCGGCGTGAAGGCAGAAATATAAATAGTTTAGTAGGAACAGATGCAATTAGCAGGATACAGGGAAACGCTGGTCTCAATCACACGCACCTTCAGTAAAGACTGGGAATTAAAAAAATTAAGATTGCTTTAAGTACACAGAAGTTAGGGTCTCCAGAGTGCAAACATTGATGATTAAGAAAGATAGAGAAATTTCAAATAGGCACGAAGAAAATGAAAAAGCATTAGACTCGCCTAGGATAAAAATTGGAATCAGTAGAAAGAATACAATGTAATAATAGATACCGGTGCAAAGTACAGACTGTTCACAAACCTTTTATGGAAATTGATAAAAAATGTTATGAAAGTAATGTCATTACCGGTAAGTGGAATATTTTGTTCATTGGAAGTTGGCATGAGGAAAGAAAGGGTGAAATTTCAAGTGATGTTATGTGTAGAAGTGAATGGAATTGCTATTGAAATTTTGTTTCTTGTAGTACCAAGATTAGTAATAGATGTTATAATCGTATGTAACTGTTTATACCTATGGAGTGCCATTATCAGCTTTGAAAATAGATTTGTGAAATTGGACACAGGAAAGGAAGACTTTGTAGCACTGTTCATGAGGATAGCATGTCAGAACAAGTGATAAGGGATAAAAAAAGGAGGAATAAATAAGGGGAGATGCTTTCTTTGTGGAATATATTAAAATAGGAACTATGATCTAGCAGAGGCAATTGAATAAGAATTTAATTTTGAAAATAATGGAGAAATAGAATATGACGAAGAAATAAAAGTAATTGATAAATGTTTACTAGAAAAGCCCTTAGAAAAATTTTATTACCAAGAAGCAATAGGTACTATAATACTGAAAACTGTGAAGATTTGGAAAATTTATTTAGAGTAAAAGTAACTCAGGTAAATTATTTAAATGAAGAACAGAGGGAAGAATTAATTATTCAGAATTTTGATGAAAACTCTAGAAGTATTCTTAGAAAAGTCTGGGAAATGTGTAAGTTACACATATTCTTTTGAAATGATACCTATTGAACACTATACACATAAAGCACGAGCAATGTCTTTCGCTATCAGAGAAGTAGACAATGACACAGTTCATCGAAGCAAATTTTTTACAGAAACTCTGAAAAATAATAGGATAAAACTTTATCTATTTTAAACTTATCCTATTTTCGTCTGATAACCCAACAGAACGGTGTTAAGAGATATGTGTACTGTCTCGCAATAACCATAAAGATTGGGTTAGATATTGTCCTCTAATAGAAAACATTGTAAATAACACTGCAAATGTAACAACAGAATTTGCACCTATAAAATTCATGTTAAGTAGGGAATCAGAACAAATACTGCAAAATGTGCCTAATAATGTAGATGTAGATAAAGTTCAGGAAGGTAGGGCTAGGATTGCTTTTGAAAGGATAAAGAAAAAGGCAGAGAAACGAAAATCCGAAAGAAAAGAAGGAAAACATAAGTGGAAACCTAAAACATGTGATTTAGTTATAATAAAGGATATCAAGTATTCGATTATATTAAAAGCGAGAAATAAAAGAATGGAACTAATATACGAAGATCCTGCATAATTATAGCTAAATTTGGAAAACATACTTTTGAGTTAAAAGATGCCAAAAATTAAAACATTAATGGGTTGTTGGCATCAGCAACTCCTTGGTCCATACAGGATGCAGTGATACTTCTAGCTTTTGATAAACTGAATTTGTGTCTGCAATTTTGTTTAAAGATAATTACAATAAATGTGTATGACGTGGAAGAAAGTGTTTTGAAAATTGTAAATATAGCACAAGTTCAAAATAGTAAAAATTTAGTATTAATTAAAAACAGTGAAAGTGAAGTGCAGTGAACTTAACAAAATTAGAATCAGTGCTTCGACCAAAATACTCTAACAAAGATAAACTGAAAACCAAATACAAAGAAAACAAACTCTTGGAAATTCATATAAATTCTGAAGAGAAATTAACAATGTAAAGAAAAATAGCTTAGTAAATCTAGTATAAGGAGTATTGTGTTTATGTATTTGAGGCTTATTAACTGTCAATCAAAATGTTATATGTAATCTTAAGTGGTACAGAAGAAGAACTTTGTAAAATATTATATGAAATTTGAAAGAATTGCCGACAGGGGATCAGGTAAATTTAAAGTTAAAATTTTATTTAGGCAAACATGTACATTCTTTTATTATTGAGAATACTGAGAATAGTAAACGAATGCAACGGGGCATTTTGATACGTAATTATTGTCAGGAATATAAATAATTAAATAAAGAAATTATAGTAAGATAGAGAAATAATTGCAATAAATGCTTTCCGTATATCAAACCAATGTATAATATAATAGGCATGAGTTGAAAAAATTTATCCTCAGAAAAAGGTAATTAGCGAGCAAAGTCATTAGTAATAGCCTGAGTAGCGAACGCGTTAAGCATAAAGATTCCTGGAATGCAGTTAACGTTATAAGTTCAGTACGTTTGCAGAATCACGCAAACAAAAACCCTGTAAAAGAGCAAGGGAATGAAATTCTTAGAGTCGGGAAGGTAGCTCCTAGTAACAGTGTCACATACGCATACTTGGAGTTCTGAGATTGGAGCGCATATGAAGTAACGTTGGTGGGATAGTTCTAAGGAGCTTAAGTAATAAAAGAGAGTATATTGCTAAAATTAGCGTCCTGTCGTCTTACTTTTATCGTGCACAGCCTTAGGGGCTTACAGTCTTTTACGATGATCGGCAGTTCGTAGCACCTATGACAGTGTTTGGTTATCAGTTACTTAGTGGAAGCCGCGAGGAGTTTTGACGTTAAGCATTTTAGCGACTCACTGCAAGTTACGCTTCTAGTTTCTTGTATTGCGGAAATTTATTTCAAACCGTAAATTGATACTGCAGAGATTAGCAGGTATAATGTTTCAATTGTAGTAGTTTCGAGTGCTGCGATTCATAACAGTTTCATTCTTTATCTTCAAACGGTCGCAACCCACTTCAATAGCTCAAGTATTAGATATCATTAAACTTCTCAGTCAGTTTAAACTGGTGTTATTCTTTCAAATTACACCCACGCATACCCCGAGAGAAAGATCTCATAGACAACCACTGTAGCAGCAGGCAGCGGAATCAACAGGAGATATTAGAGACAGCGTCAAAAGATGACACCGGCCATTCATCAACTTGGGGACTAATACGGGGCAGGAACCGGCTTCATATGACATTTCTCATTGATGGATGCTTCGGAAATATTTCTTCTTCATTTCAAGAATATATAAAACTATCACACAAAGATATTAGGGAACATTTGCGTTTGGAAAATAATTCGTGGTACTGAGATTAAGAATTTATAAATCACTTTGTGGTACTGGTTTTAAAATGTTTCACTAGAGACTTGTTTTGTAGAACGTTTTGTTGGGGTGATAATGTGCGCTGTCATGTGTAAAGTCAAATGCAAATAAATTCAAATCCGGTATCTAACGTGAGCTAAGTATAAAATACCAGGTGCTAATTCCTGGATTACCTGTACATTTAGCCTATATAAATATAGGCGTAACTTTACCTAGGGAAAATGTATTTTGATAGTAATCTGCTCAATGAGCAGGGGGGGAAGCTGATGTTATTGGTAATACCGTTCATAGCGTCGGCTTCCAAAGGCACACAATCATTTATTACATTCCCTACCACGCACCTAGTAGGTAGAGAAGGTGTTCCACCCAAATATTCTATATCGAGATTTTGCCAGAAATATATGTTTTGAGGCTCCCTGAATCAAAAAATAGAATTTTCAGAAAAATGTTCTTTTGTGTGTATCTGTAAACATCATAACTCAATAATGAAAAGTCGGATCAATACCAAACTTGATATTTAGGTTCAGTACCTTCCAGAGATGCGACACGAAGATTTTCAAGAAAATCCCCCACTCCAAACTACCCTTTACATTGAACATTTTTAGAAATTTTTATTTTCTAAACGAATGGCTCTAAAGATTACATGACAAATAAAATGTATACCTTAAATTTTCTGATAATAGCCTATGAAGTCTCTTCATTCGGAAGGAATTTTGTATAATCTTGTATAACTGGTACACTTAAGCGATAGACGAAAGCGTTCCACAAAAAAATGTGATCTCTTTAAAGCACACAATTTATTTCAAATAACTTTTTGTGACATAAGGCATTTCTGAAATATCCATTATTAATGGTTGGAATTGTTCCTTACTTGACCATTCTCTTGAAGTTCGGTCAACAATAAACTATTTCTCGCTATGTCGTGGAAAAGGTGTGGAACTTAATGGCAGTGTATAGCGTCCGGTTCTTGACATTTGACTATCGCTGTTCCCTTTGATTCTGTAACGCAATGTGTAATGTAGCTACTTCTGCAAAGGTTTATTTGAATTAAAATGTAGTAGACAGAAGAATACGTTTTAATAAGAATAGTTGATATGCCCAATAATAACGATAGAGGGTAGAGAAAGTCATGTGAACGTATGACATAATACGTTTTTAAGTACGATTCCGAATCCAATGGAAGGAAAAAGGGGTTTTCCTGCTTTTTTCAGAGTGGATGAAAGAAATAAGCCCCCATTTCCAAAGGCTTTTACGTGCATATAAACGCGAAGTATACGAAATGCTCCATTGATCTCGGTAATCAGGTGTAGCAAAGTTAACACATGACGTGCAGTTTCAAAGCGCACCGCAAAATACACGTGCGCCATCTGTTGGTGCTAGTTCAGGAAATCCTTATTAGGATAATTCCTAACCCTCTGCAAATGACTGCAAGAGTGAATGAGTGTGTTGCGCAATAAAATTAATTAAACACATATAAAAACCCATGTTTTGCAACTTAACGTCAAGACAGCTGGTTGTAAAACCAAAGTCGCCGCTCTATAAAAAAAAAATATTATGTGATACATTAGCATGACTTTCTCCACCCTCTATTGTTTATTAGTGAATATAAAACTAGTCCTAAAGCTCATTTTTCTATCTAGCTACTACATTTTAATCCAAATTAACCGTTGCAGAAACAACTGCGTTATACATTTCGTTATAGATACAAAGGGAACAGAGATAGTCAATTGTTTAAGAACTGTTAAGACGCTATATGCTGGCCTTAAAATTCCATACTGTTTCAGTGCAATCGCGAGAAACAGCTGAATATTGACAGGGCTTCAAATGAATGACCAAGTATTGAACTATTCGAACCATTAACAATGGACACCTCAAAGATGGCATATGCCCCCACAAAAAACGTATTTTAAATAAATTGTATGTTTTAAAGAGATCTGCAATTTTTGTGAGTACATTTTCGTCTATCGCTTAACGCTTACCAATTATATAAGATGATACAAAATTCCGTTCGCATGAAGGAAGCCTTCATGAGCCATTCCCCCCCCCCCCAAAATCAAGATACGCGTTTTATTTGCCATGTAAATATCTTTAATATATGGCATTTGAATCAAAATCGTTGCAGCCCTTTTTTAGAAAATTAACAATTTATAAAATCTTCCAGCAATGGGTAATTTGGGAGGGCCATTTCCTTGAAAATCTTCGTATCACATCTTTGGAAAGTACTGAACTTAAATACCAAGTTTGGTGTTTATCGGACTTTTCGTTTTTGAGTAATGCTGTTCACAGACACACACACAGGACCTTTTTCTAAAAATCTGACGTGTTACATTCACATGACTTTCTCTACCCTCTAGCGTTTGTTGGTACGTATACAAGCTACTCTCACTAAAGAAGTAGGGAGCAGGGTTGGGACTAGGTGCGGAGGTGCACCTCGACCTATAAGATCTTTTGTGCTGATGCCCCTGATGGAGTGCTCCGGTAGGAGGGATCAGGTGAGAGGAGACAGAGAGCGACCAGAACAGGAGGCACGACAGAGCAAAGGGCAGAGTTCCTACGTTTTTACAGATTGAAAGTCCACGGCGGGCAGCTCATGCAACCGGCTCCCCTAAACCCCTGCAGCCTTGTACATCCCACCGGGAGGCCGGAACTCGGACACCCCCCCGAAGGTGTTACTAGAGGATCTTTTACCGCTCCATGCTATGCCGAGACTCCCGCCGACACTTTCAAACCCTGAAATACACCAAGGAGATGATAGGTGAAGTGAAATGAGAACGGAGTGAAATGGAAGAACAGGAAATTCGGGGTTTGTAATGAACCTTCCCAGCACTCGCCTAGGGACTCGGGGAAACCCCCAAAAAACCCATGAGTCAGAAAGGTCGGTCGCGGGAATCGAACCCACGACCTCCCGATTCGGTCCACAGACGTTACACTGAGCCATCCCGCTCGGTTACTAAAGCAATTAATGCACCGTGTGTTCTTAACCTCACCAAATACATCATTACTTTGACTCATAGAACCAACAATCACTTTGGTTGCTTTCACGGAAAAACACTTCTTAACATTAAATTTAAAGCTGGTTCGGCTCACACTAGGCATAATGAAAGTCTTAGAATATAAGCAACGAAAACAAAAAAACAGGAAACTAAAAGAAGGAACACTTTAAAAGTACTATAACACATTATTAAATATGAATAATATGCAACAGTTTTACGAAATTGGTACATTCAGCACTACTTTGAAACAAACGCTGCTGAGAAAAGATTCACAAAATACATCTTTTATAACGTCCCCATAAATGTTTATATTTGCTCACAAAATCACAGAAGTAAATCGATTTCTCAAAGTAAAAAGAAGTGCATAGTTACGACATGCGGGAACCGCATTTAAATGTTTCTTTCTTGGTTAACAAGTGTTTGCGATGAGAAAAACAAGGGAGGATCGCACAACCACCATTAGATGACACAATTGAAAAAAGTGTAAAATTACAACATGGAATATTTCGAAAACGATTAACTCTCAAAAAGAAATGTTGGACACAAAATGTGTGTTTTAATGAGCTCTACATTTCTTCTAAAGTAACATTTTGTCTGTCTGTTATGGTTTTCCACTTATACAAATTTATACAAAATTCAATCAAATAAAGCGGACTTCACAAGATATTCCCAGAAAATTCAAATATTCATTTTATTACTCTTGCAAATATATTAAATATGTGATATTTGAAACAAAATCGTTATTTTGGTGTGGGGGATTTTCTTGGAAATCTTCGTATCATATCTTTGATAGATACTGAACTTAAATACCTATTTTGGTATTTATCCGGCATTTCGGTTTTGAGTTATGCTGTTCATAGACCCACATACACACAAACGTTTTCTAAAAATGCTGTTTTATTTAGGGAACCTCAAAACATCTATTCCTGGTGACATCTCGATATCAAATTTTTGGGTAGAATGCAATACATTCTATACATACTATGTACCTGGTAGAGCAAGTAAAAGAAAAAGCAACAAATCACCTCCATATAATGCGTATTATGAGTGTAGCTAAATTTCAGGGATCCAGAGTTCGAATACTGATTGAGACTGAGCTATCCTACTAAGACTTTTTACTTTCTCTACTACGTATAGTAAGTAGGGGAAGTATTGTATTCCAACCAAAAATTCGATACCGAGATTTCACCGGAAATACATGTTTTGAGACCCCCTGAATCCAAAAAAAAGCATTTTTGGAAACATGTCCGTATGTGTGTCTGTGTGTCTGTATCTGTCTGTCTGTCTGTCTGTCTGTGTGTCTGTCTGTCTGTGAACAGCATAACTCAGAAACGAACAGTCGGATGAACACCAAACTTGGTATTTAGGTTCAGTATCTTCCAAGGATGCGAACGAAGGTTTTCGAGAAAATCCCCCTACTCCAGATTACCCTTTACATGGAAGATTTTCGAAAATTTTAATTTTCTCAAAAATGGCTCTAACGATTTTTATTTAAATATCATATGTTTAAGATATTTTTATGACAAATAAAATGTATATCTTGTTCTGGGAATGTCTCCAAAAGTATTCTTCATTGTGAACGACTTTTCCATAACTGGAAAATATGAATAATATGCAACAGTTTTACGAAATTGGTACATTCAGCACTACTTTGAAACAAACGCTGCTGAGAAAAGATTCACAAATCTTTTTGTCTATAAGAGATAGACAAAATTTTACTACACAAAAAATGTAGATCGTGTTAAAATACACAACTTATGTCATATACATTTTTGTTGTTGAGTGAACCATTTTCGAGATATTGCTTGTTATTCCCTTAAATTTTTCAATACTTATTTTCTCAAATGGGAATTCGTTATTCATTACTTTCTCTACTACGTATAGTAAGTAGGGGAAGTATTGCATTCCACCCAAAAATTCGATACCGAGATTTCACCGGAAATACATGTTTTGAGACCTCCTGAATCCAAAAAAAGCATTTTTGGAAACATGTCCGTGTGTGTGTCTGTGTGTGTGTCTGTGTGTGTGTGTCTGTGTGTGTGTCTGTGAACAGCATAACTCAAAAACTAACAGTTGGATAAACACCAAACTTGGTATTTACGTTCAGTATCTTCCAGAGATGCGACACGAAGATTTTCAAGAAAATCCCCCCACCCCAGACTACCCTTTACATGGAACATTTTTCGAAAATTTTAATTTTCTCAAAAATGGCTTTAACGATTTTGATGAAAATATCATATGTTTAAGATAATGTCATGAGAAATGAAATGTATATCTCGAAATTTCTGGGAATGTCTCCAAAAGAATTCTTCATTATGAACGACTTTTGCATAACTGGTAAACCATAAGAGATAGAGAAAATTTCACTACACAAAAAATGTAGATCGCGTTAAAATACACAACTTTTATCATATACATTTTTTTTGTTGAGTGAACCGTTTTCGAGATATTGCTTGTTATTTCCTTAAATTTTCCAATACTTATACTTTTTCTCAAATTCGTTATTCATTTTTTTATGTCCTGGAAATGCAAAGAGAATGGAATGCGCCACATAGCAACCAGCGTTAAAATATTTGACTATCGCTTAAAACCTAGCATATTCCCCTTGCACCTACATGAAAATTACCAATAAGATTGGCATCTCGATATCTCGATTAACATGAAGCATACGGAGAATAAGCGTTTGTAAAAATAGTTCGTACAAGAGTAGAGAAAGTCATGTGAGTGTAACACATCAGATTTTTTTTACTTTCTCTACTACGTATAGTAAGTAGGGGAAGTATTGCATTCCACCCAAAAATTCGATACCGAGATTTCACCGGAAATACACGTTTTGAGACCTCCTGAATCCAAAAAAAGCATTTTTGGAAACATGTCCGTGTGTGTGTCTGTGTATGTGTGTGTGTGTCTGTGAACAGCATAACTCAAAAACGAACAATCGGATAAGCACCAAACTTGGTATTTAGGTTCAGTATCTTCCAGAGATGCGACACGAAGGTTTTCAAGAAACTCCCCCCACCCCAGACTACCCTTTACATGGAAGATTTTTCGAAAATTTTAATTTTCTCAAAAATGGCTCTAACGATTTTGATCATATGTTTAGGGTAATGTCATGAGAAATGAAATGTATATCTCGAATTTTCTGGGAATGTCTCCAAAAGTATTCTTCATTGTGAACGACTTTTGCATAACTGGTAAACCATAAGAGATAGACAAAATTTTACTACACAAAAAATGTAGATCGCGTTAAAATACACAACTTATGTCATATACATTTCTTTTGTTGAGTGAACCGTTTTCGAGATATTGCTTGTTATTTCCTTAAATTTTCCAATACTTATACTTTTTCTCAAATGCGTTATTCATTTTTTTTATGTCCTGGACATGCAAAGAGAATGGAATGCGTCACATAGCAACCAGCGTTAAAATATTTGACTATCGCTTAAAAGCTACCATATTTTCCTTGCATCTACAAGAAAATTACCAATAAGATTGACATCTCGATATCTCGATTAACATGAAGCATATGGAGAATAGGCGTTTGTAAAATTAGGTTGTACAAGAGTAGAGAAAGTTATGTGAGTGTAACACATCAGATTTTTTTGTCTTGGATATGCAAAGACTATTAATCTGTGGCAAAGAGAATGGTGCTGCACCTAGCAACCAGCTATTAAGAGATATGTATGTGCTTAAAGGCTACTGTATTTCCAAATTGCCCTTGTAAATATATTATCCTCTTACATCTACAAGAAAATTAGCAATAAGATAGAGTCTGCAAATGTTTATCTCGATTAATATGAAGTAGATGGAGAATAAGCGTTTGTAAAAATAGTTTGTACAAGAGTAGAGAAAGTCATGTGAGTGTAGCACATCAGATGTTTTTTCACGTAATTTTACCTTAGTCTGAGAAGACGAATGTCAGGAAGCCCTGAAGTTAATTTGAGGTTTGAGCATCATTCATTTCTTATATCATTTATTGCCCAATGTGATCTGCTGATTGAAGGATGTTAAGCTTTAAACAGAAAATCATTACAATGATGATGATGATGATGATGATAATAATAATAATAATAATAATAATAATAATAATAATAATAATAATAATAATAATCGTATACTCTTGAAGTTTTACAAAACATTGGGCGGCCCGATAATTGTTTTATGGATCGAACGCTATGTTTGAAAAGAAAGGAAGGAGGGAAGAAAGAAACAAAGAAAAAGAAATGAGCAAAGAAAACCAATTGCACAAGTGTCATTTTAAAAATCTGTAGCTACTAAATACACGTCTCATATGCAAAATTTCAAGTGAACAAATTTGATTGGAGCCTCAGATATTCAGACCTGTACTAAGCGAGAAGGATGTTTTAAGCAGATATTAAGAATGAAATCCTGAACGTCTTTCACGTCGAATTCTTCATTACATCCCAAGAGATGGGAAGGGAAGCCAAGGTCGTCCTGAAATGCGATGAAGAGACCAACTGGTTTAATGGACTGTAGCCGAAACATATTTCAGTAGACATGATGGTGAAGATGGTGGTTAAGATGATAATGACGATAACCAGAATATAGTAAGCGACATTTTAAGCAAAACTAATATTATAGTACCAATGCAAGAACAGTTGTATAGCAACTGTGGAAAGTATTGTAAGCCTCGCTGCATTGTAATACCTCAAAATTCATTAACACTGAGGTTATCTTCTCCCACTCTCAGATTACTAGAATGACAAAAATGAATTTGCCATGCTTAAAGTATTTTAGCTTAATAGAGAAGAGAAATATAATAAATCATGTAAACATTTTTGAGGAAATCCAACTCAAAGAAGCTTCAAATTCTAAAAGAATGCTTTATATCCATCTATTATATAAATCTATTATTTTATTCTATTTAAATTGTTTAATCTTCTTTTAAAGGATTTTTTGATTACTCATGTAGGTTTCTGTTCTACTAAAAAAGGGTAACTGTTAAATATAAAATTTACTCTTGATTTCCAATAAACATTATTATTTATAACAAACAGTTCAGTTTCTACTTATTCAATCACCCGTTATATTGTTTTGTGTCTAAAACACAAGAAACGACGTTTTCAAATGGGATTTATACCCACACGGGTGGCCGAGGTCATTAAAGCACGGATTCGTGAACGGGAGATCTGTGGTTCAAATCCCCCTGACGGCTGTTTTTAGGTTTTCCTCAGTCCTCATAACTGGCAAAAACAAAAGGAGATTTTTAATTGTTTTGAAAGGTTTGGGCTTCTAAGGGAACAAAAATCGAAAATATATGTAAATAAAACTTAATATATTAATTTATAGTTAATAAAGAAGGCTTTTCGTGGACAGCTTCTGCGTAAAAACTTATGTATGTTTCCCAAGATGTTCACCTAAGTTAGTGAAGTACATAGGAAATATTCTAGCAAGCAGCTCTAGCGTACTGATAAGGGTATGTATATCACAAAAAGTAAAATTAAAACAAAGGAGTTGAATTGAAAACACATACTGTAAAATTCTTATGTGTTACATTCACATGACTTTCTCTACCTTTATCGTAATGTTTATATAGCTACTATAAGCTATTCTTGAAAAAATTTGCTTTTCTATCTACGTAATGTTAATCGAGATAAACGTTTACATGCACATTTTGTTGTAAGTACAAAGGGAATACAGGAGGCTGAAGCTATAGCAAATATTTAAAAAGTAGGTCGCTATAAATCCTTTTTCCATAACATCGTGAGAAACAATTCATTGAAGGCAGCACTTCAGAAAACGACAAGGCAGTGAAAAACTCAAACTATGTAATAACAATATATCTGGGAAATGGGTTGCCACAAAATGGTTATTTGAAACAAATTGTATATTTTAAAGGAATTTACATTTTTTGAAGTTTTTGAGTATCTTATGGTTTATTATGGTTTATCAGTTGTACAAAATTATACTAAATTCCTTCAAAATGAGTAGAACTTCACAGGCTATTCACAAAAACTTCACAGGTTGTTTTAATAAAAAATTTTAAGAGTTATTTTTGAGAAAACAAAAGTAAAAAATGTTTTCCATGTAAAGGGGTGTATACTTAAAAGATGCTAAACTTAAATACGAAGTTTCGTATTTATCTTACTTTTCGATTATGAGTTTTGTTGTTCTCACTCCTCAATGTTATAAGTAAATGATAAAGTAACACTACTTCCTCTACCTAACATAAGTACTACTAGAGAAAGCAAAACTGTGATACATTTGTTTCCTATGGTAACCAAAAGAAAAAGAAAGAAAAGAAAAGAAATTCATTACACCTAATCAAAATGACGAAATAAATGCGATAAATCAGTGAAAATAAACAATCAGGTTTTAGTAACATTTTGATTAACACAGTGAGGAAATTGAATCAGACTTATGGTCGGTGAAGGTTAGAATTGGTGTAACAAACGGCAGTTAACTCTATTGATCAGAATGAAAAATATGTGCAGTAGCCTGTTTCGTAAACCTTTCACACTGATATTATTAGTAAGAAGGCAATAATATTAGCACCCTGTTTCATAAATGTATTAGTTAATAATACTAGCTATCAGTGTATTATTAATAATATTAGGTAATATTATTATTCAACTTTATGAAAAAGGTCCCAGGTATCACGGATCAAAATAAATAAATTCGACTTAATATAAACAAATCAAAGCAGTAGTAAATAAAAGGGATTTAGAAACATTTCTACTCATATACAGCCATTTTATGTCACGATATTACGAGTTAGTTTAAAGAAGTGGAAGCAGTAGTCTGATTGCGGAACATCTGGCGGTTAGTGACCTATGCAGCTTCTATTGTAGCTGTCTTTATTAACAACTACTGGATGTATTTGCATCAGATGTGGGCACATTGCTTGCAATGTAGGTTATATGGTCATCGCAGCCTTCGGATCCCCAAGCGGCGACCTTTGTGCAGTAGCCAAACACTTGTTCCCTACCCTCCCTAACCGCAAGCACCATAAAATCTTAACAACGCTTTGCTTTGGTGGAGCTGGAGAAAGGACCACGTGTTGTGTTTAAGGGATGGGAAGACCCTACTAATCGTTTACTGATGGGTTTATGGTCAGGCTTCAAAGCTTTCCGTTCGCTTTGAAGCCGGTTGGGGAAATGATGCCCGCGACTAGTTTAACTAAGGGTGGTCCTCTCCCTAGCGCGGTGGTAGCGCAGTTGAGATCCGGGTTCAATTCCCGGTACCGGCGTGGGGATTTTCTCCCGCTGGGAGACCTGACCCGGGGTGCACTTAGCCCCTCGTTAGGTCCCTGAGGGGTCAATTGAGGAGCTACTTAATTGAAAAGTAGCGGCTCCAGGTTAAGGAGGCCGCATATACCGGCCGGGAGGGACCCGGGGTGTTGATCACGTCCCACCCTCCAGTGCTGCACCCCACACATGACGCTAATTGTGAGCAGGGGTTGGGGACGCAGCGGCCGGTCGGCAGGCCTTGGCCGGCAACAGGCTGTTGCACCATAGAGTTTAGTTTAAGTTATAAGGACATTATGCCTCATGTATCATTTGAATGAGTATGTTATATTTATTTCCGAGAAGAAGTCTTTTATGTTTTATATTTTATGACACCCGAGGTTCACAAACTGCGGTGAGTGATGTATTCACAAGGAGAGGACAGTCAATTTACTAAGCATAAAACAGAAACTTGCGAAAGAAAGATTGATAATGATCAGCCGTACGAATTTCCAAGCACTAAAGCAGGAAACCAAGTGAGATGGCTCCGCGTTAATGTGTGAGGCTCGCATTCGGGAGGTCCCGGGTTCGATTCCTGATCCTCGATCCCGGGTTTGATTTTTCTGGTCGGTAGGCGAATGCTGGGGTGGTTTTTCACCTCCCACGATTTCCTTTGCATTATTTCCGTTTCATTACGTCTCCTTCAGATGTGCTTCTAGGTTACGTGGCATATGGCGGTGCTGGACACACGGCGCGGATGCTTGCTCAAAGGAACGAGTAATCCCCGTGGATATTAGAGGGCTGCTTCGTCAACGGATCGTTTGTTGTCCTCTTTCGGCAGCTCCAGTAGTGGGACGGGTCCAAAATCTTGAAACTGTTTTGTATTTCAGCATGTCTCTGTGGCCTGTCTGCCTGCGGCCTATAACATTCTGTGGTTCCTTCATTCATCCCTTCCTCCTAAGGGGAGTGGTAGCCACAATAGATCTATGTAGGTCGCAGTGCTCAAGGTGCCCCTCTCAGTTGCACAATCTATAACCTAACGTATGCCAGAACGGAAGAAAATAAGATTGAACTGTCACTGGACTATAGCGAAATAAGTCGTAGACAACAAACAACCCACAGTCCCACGTACATTCTTTTGGCGTTTGCAGACAGCACTCAGAAATGCTTTTACCGGTCTCTCACAGACCCTTGGCCTCTCTTGCTTTGCATTCTAAGTAGTGCAAAGGTTTGAGTGTAGATAACTTGAAGCTAACTCTGTTCTGATAATGATAATCACATCTCAATAATATCAATAAATAGTTATTTAAGTAATCTTCTGATACAAGTTTTGTGACATTGTTGATGTACAAATAATTTAAAATTACATTCTCGAATTATGCATTCATGTGAACACATATGATATCTACGTAGGGTTATTAAATAATATTTTCCTTTAACTGTCTCTTAAACAGTGCTTGGTGTATATACGAGTAATACAGGTACCTCGTATACAGGTAATTTATTGAAAAATGTACTCCCACAATTATTGTCTTAGTGTTAAATGATGTAGTATGGATATTATAATCAATCCAGGTGACAGAAGTATGAATTTCAGTATTACTTTTCATTATTTTATTACTTTTATAAGAATAAGAATCTTACATATAGTATAAGGATATTAAGAGCAAAGATTGTCAAGAGTCAGAGTTGTCCCTTTGCACTTGAATTTAAATTGTTTTTTTTAAAATGTCGTAAGTAAATTGGAGTTAGAGGAACTCACTCATTCATTCACTCACTCACTCACTCACTCACTCACTCACTCACTCACTCACTCACTCACTCACTCACTCACTCACTCACTCACTCACTCACTCGCATGTTTAAAACTTCCCTTCAGACCAACATTTTGGTTTTAGGAGAACATTTTTATTTTGACAATGTGTTGGCATGTGTTTACACGCATAGGAACTGCAGGGGGCGCCAACTTAAAGAGTTTGTGAACCGCTGATGTATACATTTTTGAAGCCTTTTAGTTGCTAAAAAGCATAATAATGTATTTGCTGAATAAACAGTAAAAATGTTGCTAACTCTTTCTGCTAGATTACATGTATCATAACAAATTTTCGAGGGAGCTTCTATTATTATTTTAACCTGTTTTACAAGTAATACCAACAGCATCTTAAAACGCGTATGTTTCCATTTGAACCATCTGAATGGTGAACGCTGAAAATCAACAAAGCTGCGCAGTTTGTGCCAGAAACAGCTTTAAAATTATCTTCGTGCAATAACATTTTGGGATTTTCCATTATATAGGTTCTTCAATACAATACCTATATGCTGCAATGCATTCTTCAGAAAAAAAATTAACTAATATATGCACATTTTTATAACAACTGCGACTCCAGAGTTAAATAATTGTGGAAAAGTCATTTTATTATATGCAATACTTCAGGAATTATGGGTTATTTTGCCCACACTTACCCTATTAATAGTGTTAAGCTTCAATTGGCTCCCGCTGTAGTCTATAAGCTGAATCGTGCAGCAATTTATTGGTAAAGGTGCATTTCCTGTCAACAAACGAACAAGGTCATCTGCATGGCCTTGCCTGTAACCACTGAGATTGGACAGTACAGTGGCACGTCTGTTGAGCAGAAGAAGAAGAAGAAGTGGAGGAACAAGAGGAAGAGATAGATGGACTGCCATGACGTCACAAGAAACCCATGGTAATAAAAGTGTTGGAGAAGGTTTTTTCCTTAGCATATATACACTGGCCGCAGTCACGACCACCTGGGAAAAGGAGCGGATCGGACAAGGCACTCGGATGCAACCAACCACCAAATGGGGAATGTGCATAGTCATTCTTCACACATATAGTGCCTTCACACCTTCTGCTGCTATTGTGTGTCTCTTAATTCAGAAACAGGTTCACACACAATTTAACCTTTTACGTCTTAACAGCTTCGTTTTTCCTTGAATCTGCGTCACCATTTTTGTATGAAACATTCGTTTCTCGGAATGTGTGATATTTCAGAGAGAAGAAGGTCAGAAGTGTAAGTCAGAAATTAGAGAAGGCAACCGAATATTTCGATTATTATAATAAGAATAATATAGACGTTTCAAGAAGTTGCGTTGTACCTATTTGATAATTAGGCTACACAGAGTAACGAGCAACACGTGCAAGTTAGTCTGCACGTATCTTCAGACAATAATCGCCAGCCATGCCCTATGACACCCCCGCCCAAGCCCATAAGAGATGGAGGCTGTTAGCCGGGTGTTTACGTGAAAGGCAGGACTGAAGCACCCTCATGTTTCCATGTGTATGAAGCATATTTTTTGCATCGTAAGACTATCAAAATCCTTAACCATGATGGGTCCATGGCAAAGTGTTTTGAACACAAACATCTTGAGGGATTAATTCATTGAATTTATCTTAATTTAATGCATTTCCCAAATATCAATGAAAGATTGATCTTCACTGACACTAAAGTATTGGAACATTCGCTTTACTCACACAAAAGAATACGTAATTGTATTTCGATTTGCTCATCTCTGGCTGGAAGTCTTCGGGTTACACTATTCGCAGACTCCGAGATTTAGGGTTCTTCAATCCTGAATTCACAGAAAAGAAGGAAAACTCTGGGTTATTCCAGAGCAAATGGTAGAGGGCAACCAGAACTTGCTTTTGGATCATACATCTGTTGTCTTTACATAAGCCAAATTGCTTAGTCATAATGCACATATTGCAGCAGTGTTTTTACAACCCTCTAATAAACATCTAGGTTTCTTGCTTTCGCATTCTTCCTCCTTTCTTTTCTTCTTCTTCACCACAAGTCAGGCAAAGCTGCCTGTTCAGTCTTCGACGGTTTTGAATACTAGCAATCCGTCGTGCCCTGCGGTAATGTGAAGAGAAAATAAAATAATTTGCAGAAAATGTTCATGACTATATTGTCATGAACATTTGTCATTTTCTGGAAATCTTTTCATCGCATCAAAATCATTTTACTTAGTATGAAGTTTATGAAGAATTTGCATGGGCGAGAACAGGAATTAGAAACTTGAAAGGTATAAGGTACAACGAGGATATAGGAAAATGCGCAATGCTGTGAAGTGAACACGGATTTCCACTGTATGTTATACTGTAATCAAATAAAGACATGCAGAGAACAAATTTAGCAGCAGAAATGGAAAAACTTGGATCGGGAAGTATTAATAAGGAAGATTCTGACTGTAAAAGCGGATAAAAATATAAAAGCTGTAGGAAACTATTTGTGTAAGGTTAAAGAGAAATGATTAAGAATGACTACAAAGAAGATGGGGTTAAAGGCAGACAAAATAGACAAATAATTTAAGGAAGTAGACAGTGGGTCATCAATACACGGAGTGAAAATGCTAATTCACCAATCACTTCTCTGTCTGTTCCCAATCTATTGGTCTCGTGTGCTCTTCTGTCCAATTACAGTTTGTACGTGTTCGTAACACTTAAGGAAAGAAGACGGTGTTAATGGAAAGAAATGAACAAAATAAAACAAAAAATATATTTTGCCACTAAAATACTGGTTGATGTATTAGGGATATACTAAAAAAGCATTTAATGCATATTCGTGCCCATATCTTATGTTGAGATGCAATATTTAAGTTGCTGCACTCTGGACTTTATGTATTAAATTACCACACACATCTTCATATTCCTTCTCAAATATTAATGCTAAGTATATAACTTTTGGAAAATATACTGCTAAGATTATTGGAAAGGTTCTCTTTGTATGAGAGACTTTTCTGTTAAGTTTAATTCAACAATTAATAAGATACTTTAAAATGTATTTATAAAATGTAATCTCTTTATCTACGAATTTAATGACGGCTCAAAATTCTCTTTCAAACATTTTGTACAGCATGCGCTTATAAATAAATATATTATATGTGTACACAAATATAAAGGGTTTTTAGATTTATTCAGCCGTTGCCGTCAGTCGGTTGTCTGCGCATGACATCAATACTTTGAAGCGAGTTTATCACCACTGCCTATGGCTGAGGACTAGAGAAAAATGATTGAAAGGGATGGATGTGAATAGTTTTGAGGTTGCCTTAGTGAAATGGGACTTGTATCGTATCTTTCCAGTATTTACATTTGAAACGTCCTTCGCTTGCATCTTGCAAACTCACAATTTGAGCATGTACACTGATTGTTAATCAAATAATTGGGCGTTTTTGTAGCAGAGTGTGTCTCGGCTTAGCACTTAACCATGCAAATTCTGGGATCGATGGTCACTTCCATCTCGCGTGCAAAGAACGCACAAAATGTCGTAATGAAAATCAGTTCTGCACCGCCGCAGTGCATCAATCAGTTTACCAAGAAGTCGGAAACGCATACAGTCCAAGATTCAACACCGCACCTCCTCTTTGAGACAAGGGGCTCGCTGAACTAATAATGGCCTCATTTATTTAAATTGACTGGCGGTAAAGACCAAATAAATCTGAAAACCCGTTATAACTATACATCCTAATGTAGAACTTTAATATTTGAAACAGTAAACTAGAGGTGATGTAAGACATACTATAAGCAAAATTTCGGGGCGATTACGGCCCTTCCTCGATCTAAAAACCAGAGACTTTTTATCGTTGCTATTTCAGTTGGCAAACCGTTGGCGCCAACTGAAGCTCAACTCAGGAGCTAAGGAGTAACATCTGACTGTCGATAGGCAGTACAGTACGTTCTGTACAGAGCAGCTATACTAGTTATCTGACTCGGCATTGCATGGATGCATTCTGTAAATAAGGGGTTGAAAATAAGGATAAGGGTAGTTTCTAAAAGTCGCAAATAGCCTACAATTTTCACTCGTACTTATTGCATAAATGTCCAGCGCTTTGTATAGATGGTCAAACCAATTACACAAATTTGTGCCCTGACTGACCAAGCATATTCATCTATAAGGGTGTGAAAGGAAAGATTAATGGTAGTGTTAAAAAAGTTCGAGTTACTTTATGATTGAAAAAGATTGACTTATTATTGGAAATTTTAAGGTAGCCTGTGATTTTTGCGAGATTCTATTGTATACCTTAACAATAGTTTGACCAGATATGTTAAACGGTGCAGATTTGTAGGGTAGACTCTGAAAGTTGTAAGGTAGCCTGTAATTCTCTTGTGGTCCTATAGTAAAGCTATACGAATGTTTGTCTACATAGGGCAGGGAGTGCTCATTTGTATGGTAGGAACTGAGAAAATGTATTGAAAATTAGAGTAGAGGAAACATGAAAGTTGAAGCGTAGCTTGTTGTAAGACTCTGGTGTAACAAAGTTTATCAAAATCAAACGAAAAATACTCCTTTGATAGCAAATAGCAACTAAATCAGAGAGAAATTTGGTGATGTGAACACGCAATGCAACTTCCCCTTTCCAATAATTCAATATAAAATATTTTAAGCCTTCCAATTTACCTTTTTGGGCTGGAACTAATTAAAAGTCTGCCATATTCGTAATGAAATGACAAAAATATTGTCTGATATTCAACGAAACGGAATTGAAATTGTGTGAAATCGATATGATAGCTTTCTCTCTCTAACCTCTCCCCACCAGTTTTGACATTTTTAGAAATAGTACACAGCATAGATCTGGAAGAATACCGATAGTGAAAGAATGATTATCAAAATCGATTTAGTAGTTTTCGAGATTACCACCCCACCCACACAAACACACATTTTTAATCTTAATATAGATATATTGAAAATTCGGACCCCCAAATAATATTATTTAAAATATTTGTTGTTATAGCAAGTTACAGGTTATACAAGGGGGGCGACACAATGCACACTGCAACCTACATAGATCTATTGTTGCTAATCCCCCCCAGGAGAAAGGGATGAAGTCAAGGAACCACGGAGGCCATGGGCCGCAGGCAGACGGGCCACAGAGACGCGCGGAAGTCCCTAACATTTCAAGGCTCGAAGACCCGTCTCACTGCTGGAGCTGCCTAGAAAGAGCGATGAACGACCCGTCGATCAAGTAGCCCTCTATTGTCCACGCGGAACACTCTTTTCTTGAGCAAGCATCCGCGCCATCTATCCGGCACGGAACCTAGACGTTAACTTGAAACATGAGAAGAAAACGGAATGAAAGGTTAATGAAGGAAAGTATATAGTAGTAAATGAGAACCATCCCAGCATTCGCCAACCGACCAAGGAAACCCATGAAAAACCCAAGGTCAGAGTGACCGGTCGACAGGAATCGAACCCGGGACCTCCCAAATGCAAGCCTCATCGCGTTACCACGGGGCCATCTCGCTCGTTAGTTATAGATATTAAGTGTTCACACAGAATGAAAATGTTGGACCAAATATTACGAAAGCTTATGTAAATATCATTAACGCCCCTTTACAGTCAGTGTCAGTGTAGCAATCCATTATGACAAAAAGAAAACAAAAGATTTTTTTAAAAAAAAAAGTTTGCAAATATGCTCATCTTCAAGGAAACAGATTGCAAGGCAACACGGTCAACACACAAAATAACTACAACAATAATGGACACGGAAAGACTGAAAACAATAGAGCACACGACCAGCAGTAAATTCACAAATGTAAGTTCGAAAACGCAAAAGCAATAGAGTAACCTAGGGACGAGGACCACCAGAATCAATTACAAATAAGTCTGAGTTAAGTTCATACAAATTGTTATTTTGATTATAAATGCATTATTCTGTAATAAGCATAATTTAAAAATGTAGCTATAATTGCAGTAAGTAGTTAAATCATTCGTAAAAATCTTATGTATTACATTCACATGATTTTTATACCCACTCTTTCATAAACTATTATTACAAAAGCTTATTCTTCTATTTGCTTAATGTGAAACGTTTGTAGAAATTGTTTCATTACACATTTCGCTGTAGGAATAGGTAGATACAGAGGGTGCAGCGATGGTCAAATCTAAAAAGTGGGTCGCTAGAAAATCTATACTCCTTGCATGGCATCTCCAGAAAAGAAAAAAAGGACGAATTAACACTTCAAAAAATGAAAAGCATTTGAAAACCAATAAAATGTTTTATGACCGAATAATTTTATTTGATACTGTAAGTTTTGTGTTTAACCGAACGGGATGGTTCAGGTGGTAACAACTGTGGACCGCATTCGGGAGGTCCCGGGTTCAAACCCCGGGACCGACCAACCTGACCGGAGGTGTTTTTGTGATTTTCCTCGGTTGTTAAGCGAATGCTGGGTTGGATAATTTGATCCGCGACTTTTGCTATCATCTCTTTCCTTCTTATTCACCGCCATACCAGACAATGCGCTGGTCAGCCTTCCTGGATGTGCTATGCAAGAGTGTGCTTGCTCCTCGAGAGGCTACTGACCCAAGGCATTTGGCTTGTACGCCCTATACAACAAGCAGGGTAATCCGTTGAAGAAACAATTTTTGTCTCTTATAATTACCAGTTATACAAAAGTATAAACGAATGAACAGGATTCCGCAGACTATTTGCAGAAAAGTCAAGATACACATTTTATCATGCAAATATTTTAAACAGAATGGTAAGCCATTTTTGAGAAAATAAAAAATAATGAAAATTTGTCCATATAAAAGCAGCTTTAAGTGAGAGATTTTCTTGAAAATCTTCATGTCTTATTCATTTAGTATCTTTGGAAGATGTTAAACTTGAACACCAAGTTTGGTATTTATCTGAAATTTCGTTTTTGAGTTTCTACGCTGTTCACAAACAGACACACAGAAGGACGGACGAATAGAACACACTCACATTTACACACGGGCCTTTGCTAAAAAGACTTTTGCATTATTCAGGGGCTTCAAAATGTGTATTTTCGTGTATTTTCGGTATTATCTCGAGGTATCCTCTACTATACTATACTTTGTCCTGCGCCATGGCGCTGTGGGCTGAACGTGTAACTCTGGTTCCCGGCCACGGAATGCACCCGGAAACGATCCATGGGGGTGCAGATTTGAAGTCCCGGGTATAGGACCAGTGTCCGGTAGAGGTCTACACGGGTTCAGGCCAAGTCCTCGGGTTTGAAAATGAATACGAAAAGAATAAATTTACCACATTTAAGTAGCGTTTTATTTGTCATGTAAATATTTTAAACTTATATATTTTAATCAAAATCATTAGCACAATTTTTTATAAAATAATAAATTTCTGTATAAAGGATAAATAAAGACGAAAGAAGTCAATTTGTCACATTTTTGGTTCGCACTTAAGATGCACAGAATAGCTCAATTATCGCAACATGCACCCGTCCATCGTAGTAGTAATAATAAATAAATGTTAGCTTCAGCTAATTCCGGATAACGTTACAACAGCACGGCAGCTACAAACTCCGCCTCTCTCCCTCCACTCACACTCAGGTCGTCCTGGCCAAATTGTAGTAATAGGGGCGGTATATGGTCAGGAAGGCAGTATTCGTCAACATGCTGATTACTATATGCGAATTCCAGGACCTCAGCCATCACTGTTTCTATAAAGCGGTTCCTCAAGGTCCAAAGGTCCAGAGCATATCCCTGCCTCACAGCAGGGGAAAAATCACCGGAAATCGAATCCGGGTCCCTTCGCACCGCAGGTAACAGCGTTTGGTGAACTAATAATAATAACAATAATAATAACTGCAAAATAATTTTATTTAAAACAAAGTTAAACGATCGGGCCCGCCCGTGTGGTACAGTATTACTATTCTCAGGCAGGGCCTGGTCGATCCGGGTGGTACGAAACCTATTCTCAGGCCGGGCCTGGTCGATCCGGGTGGTACGAAACCTATTTTCAGGCTGGGCCTGGCCGGTCCGGGTGGTATAATATAACCTATTCTCAGGCTTGGCCGGGCCGGTCCGGGTGACACAATATAACTATTCCCAGACCGGGCCTGGTGATTCGGGTGGCACAGTATAACTATTCCCAGGCCCGGCCTGATCGATGCGGGTGGCACAGTATAATCTATTCTCAGGCCGGGCCTGGCCGTTCCGGGTGGCACAGTATAACGTATTCTCGGGCCAGGCCGGTCCGGGTGGTACAGTATAACCTATTCTCAGGACGGGCTGGCCGGTCCAGGTGCCACAGTATAACTATTTTCGGACCGGGTCTGGCCGGCCGGCCGGCCGGTTGACACCATATAACTATTCCCAGGCCGGGCTTGGTCGATCCGAGTGGTACAGTATAACCTATTCTCAAGGCGGTCCTGGCCGGTCCGGGTGGCACACTTTAATTATTCCCAGGCCGGGCCTGGTCGATCCGAGTGGTACAGTATAACCTATTCTCGGGCGGGCCTGGCCGTCCGGTTGGCACAGTATAACTATTCCTAGGCCGGGCCTGGTCGATCCGGGTGGTACAGTATAACCTATTCTCGGGCGGGCCTGGCCGGTCCGAGTGGCACAGTATAACTATTCCCATGCCGGGCCTGGTCGATCCGGGTGGCACAGTATAATCTATTCTCAGGTCGGGCCTGGTCGTCCGGGTGGCACAGTATAACTATTCCTTGGACGGGCCTTGTCGTCCGGGTGGCACAGTATAATCTATTCTCAGGTCGGGCCTGGTCGTCCGGGTGGCACAGTATAACTATTCCTTGGACGGGCCTTGTCGTCCGGGTGGCACAGTATAATCTATTCTCAGGTCGGGCCTGGTCGTCCGGGTGGCACAGTATAACTATTCCTTGGACGGGCCTTGTCGATGCGGGTGGCACAGTATAATCCATTCTCAGCCGGTTCGGGTGGTACAGTATAGCCTATTCTCAGGCCGGGCCGGGTGGTGCAGTATAGCTATTCCCGGACCGGGTCGGGCCGAGCTGCGCCTAAGAATTTCGGCTTGTGCAGAAAAGTGAGCAGCGCGATAGGCAGCGGTCCTGGCGTCGTGAGCCAACTTTCCGGCTATGGGAAGCGTGATGATTTCCACATCACCTCCCCATATCGGTTGGATTATCGGCTACCTCTACCGTAGGTAAGTGGGCGTGAGGCCGGCAGTCGCGTTATCAGGTCCAGCCCCCTTCCTCGCGAGCTGTAGCACCACACACCATATTGTAGCATTCGATACATTTAACAATTTATCGACTGCGTTAACCTCTGAAGTAACAAAAATGGTTTCGATGACGAATAGGTAAACTATGAAACCAACTAGAGAAGAATTTTCCAATTTAAGAACTAAGTTGATGGTGCAACTGCAGAGGACGTTCCAGAGATGTTGTTCTTCCTTGTCAATAACAGAATTAATCTTTATGGCGATGGCATAGAAATTTCATACGAGATTGCTGTTAACACTAACTCTGATGGCACCTTCTCTTTTGGGTGGAGGTAATCTTTATCAAAACTGAAGATGCGAATCTGCTTCCTCCTTTGTTTTGACCAACACCATTGCGCCATGCATAAAAGAAAATAATGAAATAGCAGGCAACTGTGTGATTAATAGCTATCAATAATCAAGTCTCAATGGCAGGAGTGATTCATGCAGCAAAAATGTTGCTAAGATACATGTCATGCTAAGCGTCAACAAAGTAAATTGGTGTGAAATTGCATGGCACCAGGGAAGGAACCTACGAATATTACCTTAACCATAAAAAACTGATGATATCATACAGCGAGATCAGTATCATAAACATGGTGGCATGGTGGTCAAAAGCATTATCTTCTAACGCTTCATCATTGCTTACAATAAAAACAAACGTAATGAGACTTCAGCTTTAATTCGATATAGATTCAAACAAACAAACACATGGCAAAAACCTCCGATTGTGAATATTAATTAGACTTTAGATCAATGACTTGCGCACTCCACAATATTTGTTTACATGCCTGCTATACATTGCACAAAGTAAACCGAAATACTATAGTAACAAGATTCACGATTTCATGTCCAAATCTCCGATGCGGTATGCTCACATAACTTTCTCTACCATTACAAATCCTCAGGTAGACTCTATGGTATTACTTTATTCACTAAACAGTTTTGTTTAGAAATAATTTTAGATTTAGGAATGGGTACGTAATTATATACAACAGGCGAAAACAATGTTCAAATGTTTATCGGAAGCATGGAGGAATAATTTCATGTCACAGTAATGACCCCTTACGAAGGAAAAGGACAAGAAGAATCGTAAACTTTCAAGCATCTTCCCTTACGACCTTGCATTTGAAACATACAGCATGAGATATTTGAAAACGGCTAATGCTACTGATAAAAGATTTTACATAAATTGCGTGTTTAAATGAGTTCCACATGTTTCCTGGAGTAAGTTTTGTCTGCCTTTTATAGTTTCCTAGTCATAGAAAAATTGAAATTAACTGCTGCGGTTCTTAGCGTCCCATTCTATATTGGGCGTGAAAGACCGGAAATTTGCTGAGAGGCCTCTTTATCAGACTTGAGGTTCTTTTACGTGCCGTAAATCTAGACACGGGACCACCGGCTTTATTTCCCTTCCAAAGGAAGCCATGCTAAGGGTTTTTACGCCAGAAAAAAATCCATCGCCCTCCTAGTTATAATAGAGAAGTTCAGAAAGTCATACAGAATGCAGATGGCATCATTTGCTATTCACAGAAAATTCAAGATTATATACATATATCTTATAGTCATACAAATATCTTACACTCTGATATTTTAATCAAAATCGTTACCTTTCACTTTGAGAAACTGAAAAAACACGAAAAATGTTATGCAAAAATATATTTAGGGTGGAAGATTTTCTTGAAAATCGTTGCCTGCAATGGTTAAACAATGTCTCAATCATATGCGAAATTTGTTTTTTTCCCATTTTTTTGTTTTCGACAATGTTTTCCGATTTATGCTGTTTACAGATACACGAACGTGTTTAATGCTTTTGTTTTATTTCAGTGGACCCCAAAACGCATATTTCTTAAATCTCGATATAAAAGTTTCAACATTTCCGGTATCTATTATAAATGGTAGAGAAAGTACAAATGCCTGGTTTGGCATTCTACATATTTAATGGTCGCTTTCGGAACATTTGAAAAATGTTTCCTCTTGAATAGCTATTCGATGCTAATGGATGCACTAAACATTACGGAAATTCCTTACATTGTTGTTGTTATGAGCCTAAGGTTGCGTATACTAAATGTAGTATTACCTAAGCGTTGTCTTCCTGGGTATTTCTCAAGCTCATTTAAATAATCACTAATTCGCCTAACTTCACTTTGCTTCTAATACATCTCGAAATAATTATTAAAAACACACAGATACATATCAAAGCGATAACAAATCATAATATTACATATGTCAATATTATTCTTGTATGAAACCATTCTTCATTTAGCTTTCATGTTATTTTTTACCGTATTCTTGAGATTAGACACTTTCTATTTATCTGCAACATGCAGCTACTAATTTAACTGAATTTGACTGGACTGGGCAAAAATCCTTGCGAATAAATAAATGCATGCTACCTCACATTATTCTGATGAGAGAACGAAATGCGTAAAACGTGATTGCAGCCATAATTTCCAAACCTCTTTTTACTGTCGCTACCGTATAACTATGGTAGATAGAAGAAGCACTGTATTCCATCTAAAATTTCTGTATCTATATTTCACCAAAATGCAAGTATGCAGGTTCCCGGAACCCAAAAAAGGATTTTTAGAAAAAGTTTCTGTAAGTGTGCCTGCGCGTGCGTGAAGAGCATAAAATTGGAAAAATACCAAACTTGCTATATACATCCCGCATCTTCCAATTATGTGACACGACTTTCACAAAACTCCTCCAACCTCAAATTGCCTTTTTTTATAGACTAAATACTATTTTATATCTTTTCCTAAAACGCCTACGATTGTTATTAAAATATTGTATGTTGACATAATGTCAGATATAGAACGTATATCTTGAATTTTCTGTGAATAGCCTGCGAAGTCCCCTTCATTCTGATTGGATTTTATGTAATTATACAAAACTACTATAATTGTACAATTATAATTTTGTGTTGGTAGTAAATCGTATGACAGAAACAAAACTTTACTCAGGAAAACGTAAAACATTAAAATATGCAATTTGTGTCAACTTTTTCTTTCGCAACTTTAGGTGCTTTCGAAATATTTCATGCTTGTGACTGCTCTCCTCCAAACAGAACTATGATTTCGCGTATGATACTTGATGTTTCGATTCTTGTTTCTTTTTTATTTTCCTACACAAGAGCACGTTATATCTGTTATTTCTCCATGCTTCCGATAAATATTTGAATGCTGTTTTACCATTTGAAACCATTTCTAGGAAAAATGCATCGAGAGTAACATAATGTGAATAGAAGAATCACTTATTAATTAATGCTATACTATACAAACCATATATGTGAATTTGTAATGGGGAGGGAAGTTTTTTGCAACTGTAACACGTGAAATTTGTTTATCTCTCCGAGCCTTGTGCCTTAGGAGTTCCTAATTTTCCTCCTTTTTCGATATTTTCATATTACTCCTTTAATATGCATATTGCATAACAGCATGTCTCTGAATTATTATTGGTATATACTTCAGCAACTCTGTATAGTGAATGTAAACGGTTGATATTTATCTGTGGTTGCGACTCTTTCCTAGAATTACATCTATCGAAATTTCCTGTACCTGTATACATAAATCTGATAATTAAATGCATTATGAGTGAACGGGTATCCACTATCTGATTGTTCCATCAAGACAGCTGTTTCTACCTGCTGCACTAGAGCGTGGGTATCAGCAGTGCGGGTTGTGCTCGCCTCCTCGCCAGCAAGGTAACAGATGTGGGAGATTGAGAACTGGAAGCTGTGGCCAGAGGCTCCATACCTACGCTTCAGAGCCAGCAGGCACATATTCTATCCTCGTGTCTAAAGTAGTGAGTTCCTCTATACCAGTGGTTCTCAAACTTTCCCAGATGGTGACCCCCCCCTGTCAGCTCTGAAATTCCCTACCCTCTTTCTTCCAAAACTCTTATATTTAGAATAATGTAGAACAAATGACAGATTTTCAAAGTTCACTGTAGCAGAGAAGGTAACTAATTTAACAATAATTACAGATTCTGCTGCTAAATAGTAATAATATAAGTTGAAATATATAAAAATAACCATTCAGCAACAAATTGTCAATATCAAGATGCTGTTTCAAATCCAAAGCTTTGGCCTGAAGAGGTTTAAAAAAAACATATAAAATATTAACTCACATATATTAATTTTCTGGAAAGATTTTAAAACACTTTCAATTCAAACTTACAAGAACAATTCTTATTGGTTCTAGCAGTCATCTTTTACATTATATTCTCTTTTCAAAATTCGCTAAGGTAAACAAAAATAATAGTAAATTTATACTTATAACACCATGTGTAAACACAATTTCCATAATGGTGTAGTTCATATCAAGGCATTTAATAGGGAACATTAAGTTAAGGAAGTTCATGTATTCAATAAACTACCAATAGACTACAAGATACAAAGAAAAATATTCCTAGATATCAGAGGTATATTGATCAGACCTCTATATTATATGGAATATTTATATGTAATTGGAATTAATACGTATTTTCAACGCAGTATAAGGAGGAAGCAGAAAATCTCCATCAAAATATATTATTAATTTTTTAATTATTTCCTCCATCAGATTATATGATTATTTTTTATGAGAACGTTGTTCGTGCCCCTGCAAATTTCCCACGCCTCACAGGTAGACGCCCTCCTCAATTAGGGAACCACTGTTGGGTCAAGTTTACCAGTTGTGCACAAAGTTGTATTTAGAATTCTTTCTCAACAATAAAAAAAACCAAAATAGCGCAATATCTGTCTCTTGGGGGGGGGGAGAAAAGAGCCTAAATTTAAATCATAGTCAAAATCGAACAATATTGCAAGATCTTCCGACAGTTTCAGCCAAATGCTGCTCATGGTAAACTTTTAACAATCTTTACAAAAGCTGATATAAAAACTTTTGGCGAAACTGATGTTTTACATGGTGAAATTATTTTGAAATTTGTGACTTCTTAACTTTTCGGTCGTTCCATGGTAACGGGCTTGAAATCTAGACTACAAATTTAATTATTTGAAACTGTATTAAATAATGTGTTGAGTTGCACTCATATGGCTTTCTCTACCCTTCTGCAAACTATTCTTACAAAAGCCTATTCTTCTATGCACTTCTTGTTAATCGAGATAAACGTTCATTGCACATTTGCACACTTCTTTATAGGTGTAAAAAGAATAGAATAGACTAAAGGGATTACTAGATTTTTAAAAAGTGGACTGTTCTATTGTAGCTTTAAAATTCCATGCTATTTGTATTGCCACAAGAAAAAATGAATAGCGACTTCCCACTTGAAAAAAAATTGATATGCTGTATTGACTGTGCAAACTATTCTTACAAAGGCTTATTCCTCTGTCTACTTCTTGTTAATAGAAATAAGCTTTCGTTACTCTTTACACGCTTCGTTATAGATATTAGAATTCAGGCTAAAGCGATAGTCAGACTTTTAATAGGCGGATCGCTATGTGAGGGCTTTATAATTCTATGAACTTTGCATGAACACGAAAAAAAGAAAGTACAAACAGCAACTTACCATTTGAAAAAAATTGAAGGTATTTGAAAATTCAAATCAGTAACAAAAAATATCTCGAAAATGATTAACGGCACAAAACTTTTTATTTGATATAAATCGTGAGATCTCCATTTTCAGTGTAGTAAGATTTTGTCTATCTCTTAAGGTTTAACAATTATACAAAAATCATTCAGAATGAAGATGAATTCATACGCTATTCACAGAAAATTCAAAACACATTTTGTTTACCAAAGATTTTAAACATATAGTATTTTAATCAAAATCGTTAGAGCCATTTTGGGAAAATAAAAAAAGAACGAAACTTTTTCCATGTAAAGGGTAGTTGTGGTTAGGGATATTTTCTTGAAAATCTTCATGTCGCATTCTTGGAAGACGCTGAATTTAAATACCAAGTTTCGTATTCAAACGACATTTTGTTGTTGAGTTACACTGTTCATACACACCCACCCATACACACACACACACACACACACACACACACACACAATTAATGCAGATGAGAGTGGCAAGCATAATCAGTCGCATGTAAATTGTTCACCGTTTGCAATTACTCTTAAGAAAACAGTCCACCGGCAACCAGATTTAAAATAAACCTAAAGTTAACCTTGTTTTGCATATATTAACATGTCTCTCAAATGAATGCTTAAGGTTTCCTTAGTTTTTCTTTTCTTTGAAGGAGGTTGACTGTTATACAACCGCTTTCCTTTACTTAAAGTGGAAATTCAGAAGAATTCCAATAGTTTCTGTGAAAACATACAGCAATAATAGTAGCCATTTCTCGTTGTTTAAATAGAGGTGAATAAAAGGCTTCTCACTGACTGATTTTACACCTACATAAATTGCAACAATGCAAGCCTTTGCCACACCACAGCTTGAAGCCACACCTCTTCCAAGTCTTCTTGCAAATACCAGAAATTGCCTTCAACTTGTGCTTTTGCTGGGCTTGTTTCTTTGTCTCCCATTCTGCTCTTTTATCTTATTGGGCTTAAGTTTTTGAGCCCACTTACCAATTCAGTGCACCCTTTTTTGGGCACTCCGTATAGCGACAAATAAATATAAACAGTCAAAATCATACTAATTTTATTTGCCTTCGAATCATAAAACAGCTTTTTATAATCGATGTTTCGATGGCTGTTGTTTTCCACCATTGTGCTTTTTTGTAGGGGGGCACTTAGCAGGATAAATAATAGCGCACTTATTGAAAGCGGAATTTGCCATTTCTGTAGAACAGCCAGAGTTGCCAAATATTTAACGATGCTATAATATTATTTGTCACAGTTGTAATTAAAACTACCGCCTAGTATTCCACATACAGTACAATCTACATGAAACCGCTCTCTTGAACCCGTGATAGTAACAATTTTGCTGGCAGATCAGCTCTTCCCTTTAAACCAGTTCAGTTTCTGAATATAGCTATTTTATATTCTCAAAATACACGACGGGCAAAAATATAGGTTTTTGAAATGCTATACAGAATGACAGAAATAAAAAGGTCACCACTCATATTTTCTAAACTTTTCCAGATTTTGTAAAACCTCCTAAGCTAAAGTTGTAAACTATTACTATGGCATTATGTTTTACCAGTTTTGCGAACGTTATTGGTTGTGCTGCAAAACATATGCTTATCACAATTAATTTTATCATGAATCCTTTAATGAAGTCGATTAGGGTTGCGCTGTATAGCCGCCTCTACTTATTGAATCTTTGGTCAATACACAGACAAGTCTTTTATTTACTAATCCAAGTCCCGATACAACGATAATAAATTCAGAGCAATATCGCCATCCACTAACGAATGGACCGGTACACAAATAGCATAAAGCATCAACACTTGATTTATGAGAGAAAGAATTGTGATAAAAGCACGAAAGAAGACCATTACTGCCCCCCTAGCTTGCATTAAACTGTAGTAAATATGCATACATATTAGTAAATCATTTCATTTTTAGCCACTTCAATGTTATCTATTAAGGCGTTGTGATTTGTGGATAACAGCAAGCAATGGCCAGTTCTGAACTGCAAGAATTGCTGTGGCCTTCTTGGTACACTATTCTCGCCCCCATTTCTGAGCCACCTGTCCCTGCTTTTACCATATTTTCTGTGGTGGAAAAACCTGAATGACTCGAACATTGCAAGTGCTTCCTGAAAACCAGGTGTGTGACACGAACACTAAAAAGTTGAACACCAATATCAATTCAAAGTATTAAGGAAATCAAATCAAATCAGTAAATGAATTTTCATGTAAGAACTGCAAAAGACATCTTGAAATCTTCAAGTAGTAGTAGCTTTCAGAGTAAGAAAAGGGCGATGACAACACTTCTGCAACTGCCTCTGCGGTCGAATGGTCAGCGTTTTGGTTTAGCAACTCAAAGGTCCCGGGTTCGATTCTCGGCTGGGGCGGAGGGGTTTTCTTTAACCAGAATTATTCCCTATGCCCCACAGAGTCTGGAACTATGCAACTGGGAATAAATGTGTGTATTTAATAGAAAAATACTAAGCAAAGCCTACAGTTAGCGAGCTGACTTCTCACCCGGAGGTTTTGGGTTTGATTCCTGACCGGGATAAGAATTTTTCTTGAATTAGAATTATTCCCTACCCTCCATGAAGTGTAGATGTGAGAGTGAAGGTGCATATTTTAATATTAAAACAAAAACGACGGAAAGCTACAGTAACCTAATCTAATGTTCAGAGAGTAGAAACGCCATCAGATGTTTCAGTCAGGGACCCCGATATGACCACAGAAGTTAACGGGGCTATATGAATGAAAGAATAATAAAAACGCACTCTCTGCCTGTTATCTCTGATCTATATGTTATACATAGCAGGAGAATTTAAATGTTGTCATAATCGTTATTTAGCATTCAATATCAGTCAAATACTATATGATATACTCCAGACACATATTCATGGTAGTAGAACTAGAAAACGTCATATCGCGAATAACCATCTTATAGGGATCCATAATACATAGTTGTCAATGTAACAAATGTCCTTAACATCTTCCGGAGTTTCAGTCGTGATCGAGACAAGCTCGTAATTTATTACATAGTGTATCCTTTAAATGCATTACGGTCTATTTCACTCCTGTATCAAACGACCAATCCGAGATAGAAATGCTTTGAATTGGAACTATCACAGCTATTTATCCTGCCAGGTTAAAGATTTCATTTTAAGAACTTCGAGTGCAGCTCTTTCCTAATGTCACCAATTGTTGTGCTATCCAGTACATAATTTTAATTTGAAACTTCATATGCTCCACTGCTAGCTGGAATTACATTGCTGGACTGAACGGTCACAATTATAAATCTGTGTTTAATGATAATTAATATTTTATAAGCGCATAGTATGAATATAACATTTGGGTTTTACTATTTTATTAATCAAAATGCTGGCATAAATATAACTTAAGGCCGTACTCTCTCAAACTCTCGTTTTTTTATATCATCCGCATCTCTGGCGTGTTAAAATCGAAGTAGGAATGCATATACTTACACCAAATATTGATTTGCTCAAACTAAAATACTCCCATGTCAGTCTATTTGATAAGGTTAGTGTTAAACAATGAAGTAAAATAGTTATTTGCGCACCTGTAGCTGAATTGAGTGAGTGGAAAGAGTTTCATCACTCGCTACGCTCATGATGACAACTCCACGAGAATAAGCAATCTCACGTTCTGCAAGTTGCATACATGATTTTATTTACAAATCGTAACACAAATTCACAATAAACGTTTTACGAAATCAAAGTGAAAATGCACTGTAAGATTTAAACTTATGACCCGTATTGAGAATAACAAAACTGAATTATATGCGTGTGTTAAAGAGGAAGTTCCTATTTAAGACACTGGTTGGATGTGAAAAAAAAACTGTACTTCTCGCACTTGAGACTTTTTAATTATATTGGGCTTTTGGTTATGCTTATAAACAGTAAAATAAACACAGTTAAGTTTCTAAAACCTATACAAATGCAAATAAAAATAATAAAGCGGATAAGAGATTACTTTTATCTCCACACCTGTTTCTTTACGTTTATCGAACCTAATGTCTTTAGAAAATAATGTCGATCCTAGTATGGAAATCTAACAAATAACTCAGAAATGTACCACAAAATAAACTTAAACCATAAAGTTATAAGGGGTACACGTTTCCTCCCCGAGGCCCTCATCAGAGGCACCCATGCTGCAGATATAAACTGTGAAAGGTTTTACCTTACCAGACATCAATAACAAAATATGAACTAGGAGTTCTGTACATCAACGTAAGATAATATGACCATATATCAAATAACATTTTCAGGAGCACAAGCCACAATATTTCAACCAATAGAAATAGAAGAATTTTAGTAAATTACTTTACTGTTCATTGACTTTTTATATTGATGATACAAACTTACATAAAATGATATTAAAGAGACGATGTTGGATATGTGGACTTTATGCCAACTTTTTGAGAGCTAATATAGTAATTTGAGGCAGCAACTTTAAAAACACCTACACCCAAAATGTAAATGCTTGGAATGATTCATTAAACAACAAACTTGTTCATTGTTAATGCAAAGTAATATTTAACAGATATAAATTTTAAAAATACTTGCAAAACCGCACTATGTGAACGATAGTTCATAAGTTGCAACTGTGCAAAAACGCCCCATTTGCAGCCGTCCTTCCCTCCCTGGGCAACCTAGCCATTCTGACTTAAGAGCAGAGACTTAGGTCTCTATTTGTATAACACTCTTGTGTATAGCACCTGCTTTCGATTGCTGGATTGCTATGTAATACTGAATTGGAATGATCCTTTAATAACAAAATAATAAGCATTATATCCATATTTATACTAATTGAAATAGAACAATTCCCGCTTCCTTTTATAACAACATAACACTATGCTCTTCATGCTTATATTAATTAAATGAAACAATTACCTTGCCCTTGATAGTAGAACACAATATACTCATGTCATTGAAATAGACTAATCCTCGTTTTCTGTAATAAAACAATATATTGGAATTAATTTGTGTTGGACAAGGTTGGGAAGGTAGAATCAGACGACCGAAAATTTCGATGCTCTCTCCGGGATTTGAACCACGGATCTCCCGGTCTCCGTTCGGTTGCTCTAACCACTGAGCTACCATGGCAACATGCCGACACGACATTAAATTCATCTGATTCGCACTTTTTTGGTAAACCACAAGGCGACCTCAAATTGTATTGAGACGACATAACCCAAATGGTGACTTACAATGTTAATTAATTGACCTATAGTGGTTGAAACTATGAAGCTCGGGACTTAAAGCACTTACAGCACTGCAAGTCGTTATTGGGGTATGTCGTCTCAATACAATTTGAGATCTCCTTGTGGTTTACCGGGAAAAATGCGAATAAGTTGGGGAATTTAATGTCGTGCCGGCATGTTGACATGGTAGCTCAGTGGTTAGAGGAACCAGCCGGAGGCCGGCAGATCCGTGGTTCAAATCCCGGCTATGGTATTGAATTTTTCAGTCATCCGATTCTATCTTTCCAAAACAATACATTGTCTATTCATATTTATATTGACTGAAGTGGAACAATCCACGTTTTCTTTAATTACAAAACAATTCAATTAGGGATAAGTTAACATATGAAAGCGGATGTTAAACCTCAACAGAGTAAATGAACAAAGAATACAAGAAAATTCGCATATTTTGTTCCACGTTGGGATTAGGCAGGCTGGTGAGAGATGGAGGGGGCAAGCCCATGCCTGGTCGGGCCAGACGCGCTGGAGCCGGCGAAAAGAGGGGGAGGAAGGGCAACTCCACAGCGTCCCGTCCCGTCCATCCCGGCCCGACTGTTCTTGCTAGTCTTGTGGTGTTCGTGTTTAGTGCAACAGGTCCCAAGCATCGGATTCTTCACTTCCCAGGGTGAGTTACTTCTAATAGCCTTTGTTTATGAAAATTACCCACTTAATATTTACTTTCATAATGCTTACTGCACACTGCTCAATATCATGTGTGGGTATTTTACGCTTTGTAGCTTGTGTATGGTTCTGCAGAGAATTTTAATTTCTTGCTTCAGTGATGGCCCCCTCCTCCAAAAAAGAGATGGCAAGCAAAGGCATTTATATCGCGTTTTCTTGAAGTTCCTATTTATTACTGGAACAGATGGAAAACAAAGGCACTTCAGAAAACTGAATTCAATCTGTCATCTGTTGAGTGGTATTGGCATTTTTTGTATGACTATTGACTATCTTAAAAATAATAGGCTACTCACTTAAGAGTGAAATGTAATTAGAATAGAATGGATATTATTATGAATACACACGAAATCGTTGCTATGATAAAAATTAAGTTAATGGCTGTTATGAATAATAAACAGTAGTGTTGTTTAAGTTGGTAGGTTTGCGTTGTTTAATATTCCCGTGGAACTGCTGTGCAAAACTGCGTGGATAAAGTTATTTCTAATTAAATTTATAATAAAGATAGATAATCGAAACAGGTTATTGTTGTCGCTCTTACTGTCATTTTACAGGTATATGCAAAGAGAACATAATATATACAGGACCGTATAGCGTCTCTAATATGCACAACATTGAAGGTCTTCCATTAAAGTGTAATATAAATACCACTGTTTCTAATTGTTTAGTTCAGGTAGAACTTCACGAACACAAACTTTGATTACGCATAAATGATAACTGCCTATCTCAAACACAGCTGACAAATGTGGAAACTTATCAAGAAAATATGTGTTACATAAACCAGTTTACGCATTCCTATAATGGCTGCTGTTCAAATATGACATTTTCTGATTCTATCACCAAAGGGAATTTTTCTTGGTCTATCATACAAGCTATTTGAGTGTACGCAGAAGTGCACAAACGTAATGTTGGTTTTGAACATTGCACGTGTGCGGTGCGATAACATGTGACTTGGTCTCATATGCTTTAGTTTCACTGAAGGTTATGTTTTGTTTTATAATGACATAGCTAATAATTCTCGGGAGCAACGAAAGTAAATGTGCAATAGGAGTAATTATATAGTCACATTAAAAGCCGGGTAGCATAACCACATCGATGGTCGCAGCAGTGCCATGTGTTCTGTAGTTTTGATAAAGGAGATAGTGAATGATATTTGCTGTCCTTCCCCAAGGTTACACATTCTGTTTGTTCAGTAGAGGCTCGTAAAAGCGCTTTCTAATTAAGTGGGGGCATCTGTAAGAGATCCTCCTTCAGTTTGGTTTGTTGTATTCAGTAATTACAAAAGTTCACCGCGCTACACTATTCTTTATGAGGCAAAGAGTGGGGGTGGATGGAAGAAAGAGAGAAATGGTTTCCCCCTCCCTCCAGTGCGCGCTATCCCTCCCTATACACAGTAGACATCGTCACGTATACTATTTCATTTTCAGTAATAAAGAAATCCTTTACTGCAGCCTCTGCATCCAGAAAAAGGGTGACGCTTGTTGTATATATAGCTTAAAGTATTAAACGATAACTTTAGTACTTTTAACTTTCTTTCTTTTTTTATATTTTGGCTTTCATATACCCTCATGCTGTAAGAGAAGAAAGGAGTATTTGAGTTTAGGCAAAGAATAACCACATGATGTGTTTCCATTCTGTCTTTTCCTACTCGTATTCAAATTGCTGCGTTTTACTAAGGTATACTGCATTTTAGCTGCAAATATATATTTGCACGCCTAAATAAACAAAATAAGTTTGAAAAAGCAGCGGAAGAGAGAAATATTGTGCGTGACCAGCATAACCCAAAAGGTAAACCGTTTTAATAAAAAATGTAGATTTCTATAAGGGTGCAACGTATTATTATTATTATTATTATTATTATATTATTATTATTATTATTATTATTATTAGTAATAGTAGTAGTATTGTTGTTATAGTTTTAGCCATTTTAAGCACTGGCTGCTTTATGTTTGAATTTTCGCATACTCCACTTTGGTTCGCCATCTATGTTTGTATAGGAAAGAAAATGTGTTTTTCTTCACTTTTCTGGTCTTTTATGATCTCATGGTTAATAGAAACCGACTTTGATGTTAATAGTTGATGTCTCTGTCTCCTGTCGTCCTCCGTGGACTAGTGGTACCGTGCTAGCCTCTAGTTCCCGAGGGCGATGGATTTTTTTCGGGCGTAAAAATCCTTAGCACGGCTTCCTTCGGAAGGGAAGTAAAGCCGGTGGTCCCGTGTCGTAGATTTACGGCACGTGAAAGAACCTCAAGCCTGATAAGAGGCCTCTGAGCAAAATTCCCGGTCTTTCACGCCCAATATAGAATGGGACGCTAAGAACCATAGTAGTTAAAGAGCGTCCATAAATAAAACTCAATTTCAATTTCTCTGTCTCCTGTATGCAACAAAATAGATATTACCTTACCTAGTGAACACATACTGTGAGTATGTTTGTTGTAAAATAAATGTGCCTGGACAACAGACTCCCATGGGATCCATAACGCAGTTAGCCAGGATGTTTTATGGCTCGGTCAATCGGTGAATGAAACCCAGCCTCCTCCATTTCCCTCTTCGTCTCCACACTTGAACTATTTAGCTTAATTACGTGTGTCATTTGAGGTCTTCTTGCTTCGAACATTTTTCCCTGCAGTGCTGCATCTTTTACAAGCAGTTTCTTCTCATCCATTGATGTAATTTCTTCCCATTATCATTGCTTCGTCGATGACAATGTTATTTTTCTCATAACCCAATCTTTATCTTGATTTAAATATTTTCTCGCCCGCCCTCAGTGTACCGGTATATAAAATGGCGCGAAATGGATAGAACTGCTGCAGAAACCAGCTTTGCATTCGATCGGGACGGTTCTACTTGTGGAGAAATGGTGTATGGGTCAGTAGAATGGTGGGCGTCGCGTTACTACTCGCGTCATGTTTTACTCTCGTATCTGAGAGGTAAATATGAGCTTACTTGCACTCCGTTTTGCTATTAATGTGCCCTTTTCGAAAACTATAATTTGGTATTGTTTAATATGGTACCTCCCCACTGTACAGAGCAAGTAGCTGGCTTCAGGGGACCACCTTCATCGACATAACTTCCTCTCCTGCGAGCTGATACTCTTGCAGAAGAGTGTTATTTCGGAGTCTAACCTAGGTATATAAAAATTTCAGGCAGTAGAGGTCCAATGGAGACAACAACAATTATTGGTTAAACTTATTAACCATCATAAGGCTTTCGAATTTTTCGCTATATCTTCATTTATTGATGTCAACGGCCTGGAATGTTATTTTTTCTAAGGAATTCAATAGCAAGATTTCTGAAGGTAGTCTAACTTCCTCTTACAACTGAAGTCACGGTATACAGGAAATCTTCATCCAGTACCAATCCTCCTATCCTGAGTGCAGGTTGAAATACATTGCCTCAACCATAATCACACCAACAGTCCTGTATGTTTCCACAGCCGATTAATGAGAAATTTGCCACTAAAGCACTGGGTTGTGAGTGAAAAACTTCAGGTTTCATAGAATGCGAAAATTATTGTAATTCTGTGGAGGGGGGACCCAGATGTGACCATGTCCTTTTTGTTTCAGAAAAATAAACAAATTTGCAAGCATCTAATTTATTTTTGTTGCATTTTCAACTAATTTTACTTTATAAGTTGGATCTGCAATAATGGTCTCCTGCATTTCAGAGTTTGTTTGCTGAGGCAGAGAGCTTCAGTCACAGTAAGATTTGGGAACAGAAATATGGATTAAGAAACTTTACAACAAGCATATACATTAAACAAAGTTTCCGAGTTACAAATATGCATTGCCTCAAGATTAAAATAATAAAATTACGATTTTATACATTTTAAACGAAATGTTTTAACATGTGTGGTAGCTATATACATATTTATAACAGTGAAACGTTTATGCACAGGAAGATAAAATATCATAGTCCAATAGTCCAGTTGTAGTAGAAACAAACTTCGAGTTGAATGCCTCCGTGTACTTGTGATCAGCGCTTCTGAGTGAAAATTCAGATATGCGCTCGATTCCCTTGGGCCATGTACCTGCATGAATTTTACAGGAATTATCCTTATTCTGTAAAGAATGAAGAGCTGATAAGCTTACGCATCCAGTCTTCCAGTTCGTTTATACATTAATTGATTGAAAATGTAATTGTTAGTGGTTGTAACACAAAGGGGAGGAAAGAAAAGAAGAAGAAAAATAGCTCAGTTAAGGTAGTCATGTTTCAATAGGCGCCTGAGAGTACTCATTTATCAGGAAGAATTTACACTGTACGAAGAAAATATCCCATTTTTGTATGGGTTAGAATGCAAGATTCTTCCAATTTATGCATTTATTATTTTCTTTATTTTTACTTACTTCCTGGATTAGGCTATTTGCCTGTTCCAACCTCACACTATCTCTTCATAGGTCGACCATCATCTTCTGAGGCTTGTGAGTAAATTGTTGTTTTTACGTAGAAGAGTTACTAGCCTTTCGCACAACCCCATTCTGGAGGGCCAGGAGTTCGTTATTAGGGTTACCTTCAACTAGAGCAGTTTCCTTCACGGATGACGAGTCTGATCTGCTGTACCATTGCCTATTCTGCTGGTTTTCGGGGTTCATGCTAGGCCTTCCCGCCCATTGTAGCAGTCATGGCCACTTGAAGTCCCCGCCGTACTTCGCCCTAGCAGGCAATTCCCTACTTCCCGTTACCCGCCCCTCAGGACGATGACCCAGAGGTTGGTTTTAGAGGTGCTGTTTTCTTTTAATGAAATTTAATTCACCAGAAGATAAAACAAGATGTCCACACCTATTGCAATTACATCTCTTATATAAATACCGTTTTCTCTCATAGTATTAGAGCCAGAGATATAAAGCTTTCCATGCTTACTGAGTGAATTTCTTATACGAATTGGTACTTCAGGTCATTTTTACCCTGTTTGAAAGTCTTGAGATTGTTTTACGTATCTCCGCGTGCGTGCGCGATATGTGGGGCAATATCGGCAACATTAAACAGATACTGGCAACTTCGTTTGAAAGCACTATGCTTCTGTGCTTCAAATTTCAATTGCCAAATTTCTAAGATACTATGAACAATTACTACATCCGTGTACTAGAATATGAAAATGCTGGAGTCATAAATGACTTGCGAAATGGCTTTGGCTTTTTGTTGAGATTGCCGTGGAGTAAAAAATAATAGTTTTGTTGCTCCACAAAAAGCCATGTAAAATAAGACAAAGGCGCGAATATTTCATTCCAAGCAATCGATTTATGTACAGATGGTCATGACTTCTCAAATAAGAAAATATAAGACACAACAAATAATAGACAATCGTAGTCTGCACAGGTATAGCGGTACATATTCCTATGCGATATTTATTTCTTTAATTGACTGCAGATTTGTGCGATATTTAGCATTAAAACATCTGAGTAATTTTTACCTTTTTACCCAAGGGACGGTATTACATTCCACCCAAAAATCACGTTTTGAGGCTCCCTGAATAAAAATAAAATCATTTTTAGAAAAGGTCCGTGTGTGTGTGTGTGTGTGTGTGTGTGTGTGTGTGTGTGTGTGCGTCTATGGACAGCATGACTCAAAAACGAAAAGTCTGATAAGTACCATTGGTATTTAAGTTCAGTATCATCCAAGGATGCGACAGGAATATTTTCAAGAGAATTCCCCCCAACTACCCCTTACATGGAATACTTTTCGTAAATTTTGATTTTCTAAAAAATAGCTGTAACGATTTCGATTAAAACACCGTATACGAAAGATATTTGCATGCCAATTAAAATACACCTATATCTTGAATTTTCTGGGAATAGTCTGTGAAGTCCTCTTCATTCGGAAGGAATTTTGAATAATCTTGTATAACTGTTAAACATTAAGCGTTAGACAAAAACATACTACACAAAAAATGTAGATCTTTCAAAACACACAATTTATTTTAAATAAGTTTTTTTTTGCGTATGAAATTTCTGAGATATTCGTTATTAATAGTTCGAATTGTTCATTTCTTGGTTATTCTCTTTAAAGTTCCGTCAACATTCATTTGCTTCTCGCGATTGCATGGAAACAGTATGAATTTTAAGGCCAGCTTATAGCGTCCAGTTCTTAAACATTTGACTATCGCTGTTCTCTTTGTGTCTATAACGCAATGTGTAATGTAGCTATTTCTGCAAAGGTTTATTTGGATTAAAGTGTAGTAGGAAGAAAAAAAAAACTTCAGTAAGAAGTACCTGTATACCCAAACTTAAACGATATAGAGTGGAGGAAATCATGTGAATGTATCCCATCAGATTTTTTTTTCTATTGTTTCATTTGTGTAGCTCCTTTAACTTCTTTGGCCGTATTGGGCGTTTGATTTGAGATACAACTATGGTGTTATTGCTCGCTGAATGGTAGAATTTCTTAATGTGGTTTTTATCAGGTTTTTACTACAAAACACCTCACATTCACACTAACAGACTCTGTAGTGGATAGGGAATGATTCTGGTTAAAGAAAAACTCCCCGCCCCAGGCGGGACTCGAGCCCGTGACCTCTGAGTTGAGAAGCCAGAGCGCTGACCACTCGACCTAGAGACAGTCTGAGTAGATTTTATTCTAACGTTCTTATCATTACAGATATATGTACTGAAGTTTTTGAATGCAATAACTTTCAATCCCCCATATGTAAAAAAAGTGTTATATTTCCTCTGTACATTGCAAACGAATTCATCAACATGTAGGGTGAATAATTATGTAAAGAGAGAAAATTGTGTCCAGCGCAATATAGGAAACTAATCAAGTGATATTTACCACCGCCATTAAGATAATTTTTCTCAATGACTGCAGACTATTTGCAAAATGTTTAAACTGCTGGCCTGGGAGTAGAGAATTTTCATATTCATCAGTTTTCCCCCTACTTCGTTGAATGTTTATGTTTTCTGTAAAAGCTGTAGGACCTTTATATTATTAAATAATTAAGGGGCCAAAGAGAAGGTAGAAATGTTCAAAATTACATCTACTCCGATTTATCTAAGATTACCTATACAACTATTCCAATATTCTTTTCCGGCTGAAATATATTTACTTACAGTATTTCCAGAATTCGGAACATTAAAGGGAGGAGCCGTTATAAGTTTATTATTGAAACCTCACAAATATACAATTCTAAAAGGGGCCACCCATTTTCTATTTAATCAATCAATCCTATGCGGTTCTAGGGGATAAAGGGCAGGATTCACCATAAGATAGCCTTAGTCAGTGCACTATAATTTCACAAAGAATATAGAGAAAGTGAATACTATTAATTTAGTTATTTAAAAACCAATTGTGCAACGCCGGGTATGCCAGCTGGTTTTTAATAAATCAATAATCTTGCAAGACAGTTTTCTAACCATAAAGTAAATAAATGAATGGGCCATGAGGCATTAAATGTAGAAATTACACCTCACTACTGTTTAACTGAGAAAATTACACATTTGCGACGAAAAAGTCACTTTCAGAAAACAGCATGCAAAGTGTTCACGTTACCAGTATATAATAATAGCAACAAACATGCTTCTTGCAATCGTAATGATTTAAGAGATATTTTAAATTTTATAAGCTTGTTTATTTCTAGCCTATTTGAAGGCCACATCATACGTTGTGATTTTTGATAAAGTGGAAATAAATAAATAAATGGAAACAATGAATGATATGATTGAGGATCATTAAATAGAATAATCCTTAGGAGGCCAAGAGGAAATCCACCCAACTTTGGAAGACGCTGCCAATTGCTTTGACAGGTAGATAATACTACGTTTTTGCGTGGGGAGGGACCTAGAGCAGCGGTTGGCATTTCCTTACCTTCCATCAAACACGACGCTACTTCCCACGCAGTGTTAAGTAAATGCATTACGCTATAACTTCCTCATGGCTGAATAAATTGACTCACCTCTCATTTTAGCTGATGTATGTGTCCAGCATACACGTTATTGCTCATCAGATTTATTAGATGACTTTCTTCAATTCCTACAGAAAAATCGGAAATACCAGTGTACAGAGATATGTTCCACAAGGTATCAGAGCTTTTTTTGTTTTGTTTTTGATGCAAAAGAATAGAAAATAACAGAGCTAGATTCTCGGCGTTCTCTCCCAAACGTGACGCTTTGGAAGAAAATATTAATGTAAGTGCTTAAAAAATAATACAGCGTATAAGTGAAATAAGGTTCTTCCTTATCAGTGGTGATAGAAAACACGGTCCTTATAAACGCATTTGCCTAATCTCATTAGTTTATAGGGCACAAAGAAAATATACTTGTTTGACGTTGGTGGTCTGTGGCAATGTATTGGTCAGGAGAGGCAAGCGTCATGATAAGTGTTTCCCTTAGATCGGGTGGAGGCAAACGCAGAGCCTACATGCCCCCTACTATTTAACCGAAATACTGACCATTATTATTCCTGTAGCAGTAATACTATTTTAAAGATATCCGAGAAACTTATTAGCAAAGCCTACCCAAAATTAGATGTATATAGTACGTAAAATAACCACGATATGTATGTGAAGCTACAGTGAAAATGAAACCAGACACAGACTGGGATTCATAAAGCTACTATCTTTAACTGATACGACGAGCTATCTTTACTGGAGTTAAAGCCACCTAAGGACTAAAACGTTTAATCTAGAGGGAGTTAATATTATTCAGAAGAAGTATTCTGAGCCTAAAGTGATATTTTTTAAATAGAACAGTTATATTAAGTGCAACATAAACTAAATAAAGTAAAAACTACAGCTGTCTACCGCAAATTTCTACAAATAAATATATATTGTACTTTTATACATTAAATAAGCTAAGGTGACTCATTTTCCAGAAAAAAACAATACTGAAAAAAAACAGTTTAATATCTTTAATGAAATCCAAAGCCACTAGGCATATGCGTAATGAATAAATGTTCAAGCCATTTGTGCATTAAATACTTGCACTAGAAACATTTGACACACTCCAGATTTTTTTAGTTTTATTTAATTCTTGCTACATTTAAGACTATTGTTCTACTTAAGAAGGTACTCCTTTGTACTCGAAACACTATTTTTTCTTCTTCTAAATAATATTAACACACTAGATAACCTTTTTTCTTAATACTTACATGACCTTATCAATGAATACGTAAGATATACAAGGTGGTAGATTTACCTTATTGATTTAATCCGGAAAGCTGCTGATGGAACGGAGATGAAGTGATATTAACGCAGCGCAGGAAATATAATGCTAGCAGTACATTATTTCGAACGTCTCTGAGAAACGGAACTAAACATTTATATTATTGCTGAACAGGTGCGTACGCAGGGAGTGCATTTGGGGGAGGGCTGAAACAGGAATGACTGAAAAGCACGAAGTGAGTCACATCTTCATCCCGCGGTCACTTTTAACGATTTAACATGTGAGGGAGATTCCAAGCTCGGAGGTTTTAATCAATTTAAATTACTTATTGGAAATTAAAAAACAGTAATAAAGGATCAGAACAGGGTATATGGATAATACACCACAATGAAAGCACTTATAGGACCAAAAGGCAAACAGTGGTGCATTGAGACTAAATTCCCCAGCGAGGACGTATACTCAGGTTAGGTTAACTCCTACAAATATTGTAAAGCATTAACTTTTAAGTCAATCAGTTAGGTGTATTAGCCACTAGACTATGGGTAGACCCACTCAGAAATTCCATTTTCATTTCACTGCAGAAGTGCTCTGTAACCATCTAGTAGGTACCAACTACATACATGTGATTAAATGTGTACAGCTAGTAAAATGAGCGAAGCGAGTTGTTTAATCAATGTTGCCAACCAACATATGATATGATAATTTTCGTGAAGAATGGATTAATTCCATTTTCCCCCAATATTTAACACTTTTAATTTGTATAGTATTTTATTTACCTGTTTCTTAACAGGTATACTATTAATTCTGTAGTAAAAGAGCTACAGAAAGCAAAAATGAGGTTGCAATGCTTCATTATGTGATTTAAGCATCTTGGGGGGGGGACATCAACCCCTTATTCCCCCTGTATACGCCCCTGATACTGAATGTAGGAAGCATAGAGAAGAAAACAGCAGTAATACATGCTCGCACGCCTGCGTCTCCTCTGCACCTGACACCTGGGCTGATAGGTGCTCACATAAACATTGCATCATCCTACAAGAGCAAGAGGGAACTCTAGCCTGAGCCTGTGACTAACGTTGATTTCTGCCGAACTGCAGGCTTTGAGAGAGAATGCTCGGAGACATGTATCATTGTTCTAATGCACTTTTATTCAAAAATTGTTCACATGTTTTGGAACATTGTATCACAACTGGTATTGTGAGTCTAAAAGAAATACAGCTTATACGAACACAACAGGCGATCCTCTAATGTTTTGTTCACGATGAATGTAACAGACTGTTTAACTTAGTTTTCCCCCCCTTTTTGATTTGAAATGTATAGTTAGTCGTCTTCTCTGTACTCGTACAGGTTCACTTACCCAGACTTTATTTTTTTAAAGTCATATTGGGCGATTTATGAAATGAACGCACAAATATGCCCTGGGCCTAAAGTACTAACGCTACCTGATATTCATCCTATGGTTTAAGGAAAACCCATAATGACTTTACACAGGCAGCCTGACAAATCCGGGATTTAAATCCAAGCCTGCAACACGAGAGGAAAAAGCCTACCCTGCACCACCACTGCGGCATTTGTTGCTATTTTCTGTGTTTTGTGTGTGTGTGTATGTGTGTGTGTGTGTGTGTGTGTGTGTGTGTGTGTGTTTGCGTGTGCATAATAAATACAGGGAGAAAATGATAAACAATTAGAAATTTATAGTGCGTTTTGGGATAGGCAAGTAAATAGTTGCTACAACATTTTCTTAATTTGGTCAGTTCTCTTTTCTCCAAGACGTAAGCTCCATTCATGTACCTATGTGTTTAGATCTCATCCATAACCTCGCACCCCTGCGCCATATGTTACCATATTTACTTTAGTGTCTTACGGAAGATAAAGACGCAATTTTCTAACATGTTCTCCACAACTAGTACATGAAGAAACAGAGGTGTTCAATTTACGGCTTGTTGCCATTTATACTCTGAATGGTTCTGAAGTAAAGAATGAAATAAAGCAACGGAATAAGCAAATAAACAACGAAGAAAAAACACACAGGCAATAAAATTCTTGGCAGTTCTTTCACATGCATTCGAATTAAGAATAAAGGCATGGACGACATAGTTTGCCGCGAAGAATTACGCCTTCATGTTACCAACCACAACAATAACAATAATAATAAATTTAACATGTTTAATATCTCATTCACTAACAGATTTTAAAGAAAAGGAAACATTTTATGTACATTCCCATGGCCTAGTTAAGATGTACACAAATCTTCATCTGTTATTGTGTTAGAAGTCTATCATAATATCACACATTCACCACTGTTGATACGTCATAGTTTTGTAATATGAAGATCTAAGTAATCGGGGTACAATTTATGCAAAGAAGAACATCAATGTTTGTTCCACCACCCCCGCCCTTACCATTTTCATGTTGAAAACGTTCCACGAAAGAATGAGTAAAGGACTATTTCAGTAGAACTCTAGCTTTGCTTTGTATCATTTCGCTCCGCAGTGGCACATAAAAGATTTTAGTAGCAGTGAAAACGCCTGGTAACACTAGCTCCTTTAGAAATTACAAAGCGCCTAAAAAGAAATAACGCTTAATCTATCGGAATCAACCAACCATTAAAATTGTGGATCTGTGGGTTGAGAAACTGGCTGAGTGAAAAACAGTGACGACTATTACTGCTTTCGTGTTTTCAGAGTTAAGATGAGAATAAAATACATTTACCAACGGAAGTTAGCAACTTCCCACCATCATCGGATGGACACAATGGGCAACTCCTCTGGTTCTCGTTTAAGAACGCTGTAAATCATTACTGACTTGTTAGGTGTTCCTCTACAGAATTGAGGTGTTAGGTCACCCTCCCTAAAATTTCTCATTAAATGTATTCTCAGAACCAAGCTTTCTAATAAACTAGCTGGATCTATTTGGATGTAGAAACAACAGGTACTTTTGGGTAGTCAATTTTCATAAAAGTATATCTTCTCAATGATACACAGTTCCAGTACAACAATCACGTTCAATGGTTGAGATAAAATGTTTTGGATTTGGCTCACACTAATGCCAATGTCGCCCGCATAAATTCATAAGATGTCCGTCGATCTTCTTTAAGCATTGCTCGAACAGCGGCAATATTTTCATCAGTAACAGCAGTTCATGGGCGTCCTTCACAAAACTCATCACTAAGAAAAAACCGATTTGATTTGAATTCACTGTGCCAATTATAAACTGTTGCCTTAGATGGGGCTTCTTCGCCAAATGCATTTCTAAGCCAATCTTCACATTGTTTAGGCGTTAATGACGATTTAAAACCGTGAAACGTAATAACCGTAAATGCTCTCTAGTAAAATTCAATTTGTGGGTGGACACAATATCTTATAATGATAATTAGCATCATAACGTCACCTTGATGATGATTAACAAACTATTAGAGCAAATCGAATAAACTACCTAGCAATCAACTTGTAAAACATTAGAAAGTAGCTGTAAAATATAAACAAACTTCATTTGTTTTTAGAAACATGGCATTCCAAAAAGTTTAGTATCATCCTCGTATGGAGTTGAACAAACTCGCTCTGCGGCAGCCTAGCTTACGTACGATAACGGTATTTGCAGTTTAGTCTAATGTTGTTTGACTTTGTATAATGTAAATAACCCTATGTGTTTACAGTGTGTATATTACATATCCCGTTTTATTGGGTTAAGTTTTTCTCTAATGGAGTCGCAAATTATCCGTTAGAAACATTTAAACAGAATGGGTCCGTAATACACAAAACGAAACAACGACAGCCAACAGTTTTAAAAGGGAAAAGCTAGACAATATAGGTTCTGCCATGGAAAGACTTCCAAGAAAATAATTGTTTCGCATTATACGTGTTTTTGACTACACGATAATTGAATGACCTCGCTCTCCAGATCTGAATCCACGTGATTATCATTTGCGGGGAATTCTTAAAGTTTATGTAACAAATACCCATACGCTCGAAGAGTTAGAAAACGGTATCCCGTATACGATTTCCAATGCCTCGGCGCAGAAATGCCTCAAAACTCAATAATGCGTTCAAGAAGTGCCAGGCTAGTACATACACAGAGGGACATCCCTTCAGACACCTTTTATAACGAAAGATAAGCGCAACATATTCACGTGGTTTCGTATCATTAGCATTATTTAGGGGAAGGATTGTCGTCCTCCGTGGTCCAGGGGTACAATGCAAGCCTCTGGTTCCCGTGGTCGTGGTTTCAAACCCGGCGGAGGGCGATGCATTTTTTTCGAACGTAAAAATTCTTAGCATGGCTTCCTTCGGAACGGAAGCACGGTTGTCCCGTGTCGTAGATTTACGGCACGTAAAAGAACCTCAAGCCTGATAAAGAGGCCGCCGAGAAAAATTTCCGGTCTTTCACGCCCAATACAGAATGGGACGCTAAGGACCATAGCAGTTAAAGAATGTCCATAAATAAAACAACTCAATCCAAAGGATAGAGGGCGGAGCGCTCCACCGCTTCTGCACGAACGGAATTATATAGGAGTGCTGTGGGAGCGGTGAGCTGACAGTCGCGTCATTGAAAAGAACCCGGTAATTTCTCTGCTATACCGTATATAGAGGGTGAATATTTGTATGTGCATCTACCGCCGCATAACTCGCACTACCATTGCTACTAATAGACATTAGCTAAGTTACTACTTGAAATTTTGCATGAAGTTTTGACTTTACGGAAAGTGACAAGACACCATTTCTATTATTTTTAATGGAGCAAGCATTTTTAAAATGTTGTTACTTATTAACTTTTCCAAAATACATATTTGTCAAGAATCTTTATCAGTAGTGGCGAAAAAGTTCCTGGGCTTGAATATTAAAATATTCACAAATATCCCTGTGCGACTTTAAAGTTTATCTGTAGAGTTCATGTGTATAAATTTCAACGTCGAATCTGTAGCGCAATGTGCGTTGTTTCATACACAGATGCAGGGACAACGATGCTAATACGTGCTTCACAGTAGTGAAAACATCTAAAAATCCAGCGTGGTGAATTATCACCAAGAGGCTGTTTTTATATGTATAGCCATAAAACCTGGCTCATCCTCTTTAATTGTGATCGATCCTACCATCAGATAGGAAGTAAACAAACACCAAACGACAGAGGTGTACCAAGAAAAATGAAACATCTATGCACCAATTACGTCATATTATTGCAGTCTAAGTTGTTAAGACTCTAGGGGAACTACTCCTACAAATTTGAATTAACTAACGAAGTGCCACTTGCCATTTTAAACATTTATTTATGTTACATTCACATGGCTTTCTCTATCCACTATCTTTTATAGTTTTTCTACAAACTACTCTTACAAAAGGTAATTTTTCTATCTACTACTTTTTAATCGAAATAAACGTTTGGAAAAATGGATTCATTAAATATTTCGTCGTAGTCAATTCTTTAAAAAGGGGATCGCTAAGTGCTAACTTTGAAATTCCATGCTCTTTGTATGACATCTTGAGAAACAAAAGAGTGGAGAAGTGGCATTTCAAAAAAAAATGTATGATTAAAGTATTTAACATTTCAAATCAATATTAACGTATATCTCGGAAATGGACGATGCCAAAAATATGAGAAAATTTGACGTTTAACCAGATATACGTGTGGTAAGCTGTGTCTAACTCTTATGGTTTATCAGTAACACAAACTTTTATAAAATTCAATCAGACTTGACGGGTTATTGTCAGAAAGTTCAAGATATACATTTTATTAATCATGCAAATATCTTAACATATGGCATTTTAATAAAAATCCCTAGGCCTACTTTGAGGAAATAAAAAATAACGAAAAAATGTTCCATGTAAAGCGTAGTTTTGGGGTGAGTAGCATCTCTCACTCACTCTCTCACGCACACAACGGTGAAAATTGTTGTAAAAATGCATCTTTTCCCGGTTCAGTGGAGCTCAAAACATGTATATTTGGCGAAATATTCATATTGAATATTTGGGTGGAATACAAGACTTCCTCTACCTACTATAGACATGTGGCAGAGAAAGTAAAAATAATTTGTATGGCATTTAATGTGGCGAAACTGGCAAGCATTTATTTAGGGATTCCAATTACAACTTTATTATCTACTATTTGTAAATTGAATTGTATTTCTAATAAGTTATTTAGTTGGCTGCCCGACGGTGCACGGATAGCTTTTAAACTGGAATGACGAATTAACTTAATTTACATACCCCCATTCTTTATCAAATTATTGTGCAATGATCTATAAGATTTTTATGGTTAATGATCCGCTTTACGCTTATAATTGTAATTTCGTACAGACCCGGCTATTCCTAATAACGGATGGATAGTCTCCTGATATTCACGCAAAAGGATGTGAAACATCGCCGGAATGTCTGACTTCCTTAAACTCCTTCCGACAGTCTTCTAAGTCCTGGAAATGCTGCATAGCCTGTAAGTACCCTCTGACGTGAAACTCACCAACGGAATGTTCGAGTAACTTGTAAGATAATTACAGTAGATGCAATATTAAACCGCTGTACCTTCATTTTGGTCCCGTAGTTATTAAATAGCATAAACAGTACACTTTTCACATAATACAGAACCCCTTAACATATAGGTATAACGAAATAGAGGTGTGGCTGTGAATATGTAGATCCGCACTCCCAGGCCACCAAGTTAACCGCTTTGGAAAAGCTCATTTGAACCATCCAGAAAAATAATTTACTCATTTGTTAATTAAAAAATATCGGTTCTCTGATTTCTAATATTATCAATTTTCTCTCTGTGTTATTATTTAACATGACCTGCTAACGAAGTTGATTAACCATAAGTACAAACGGAATAAAGTAAAACTCTCTTACATAAGGGTTACCAATATATTTTGGCACTGGTGTCGCGCATATCTTGCATTATACACCGATTCGATTCTCATTTTGTTGTGTTTTAGGCCTTAATAGCTAAACCGTGACCGTCTACGTATCATATTGCTTGGAATGAGATATCCGCGGCATTTGGCTTATTTACATACATACTCTGTGGAGTAACAACTATTTTCTACTCCATGGCATTCTCAACCAAAAGTCAAGGCCTTATTCGCAAGCCTTTTTCTTTCTTTGCTTGCTTGAAGTTGCGTCCTTAACCAGGTACGTCATATCGGACAGTGTATGAACGAAATGGTTTTAATGATGCTTAAAGGGTTCAGGGTCCCTAAGCTTGGATTTACTCGACTTCGACTTCTGAGGATATATATTATTCCTAAAATTATGTTACATTATTTATGGTACATATAGTATTAGGTACTGTAAATGTAATGGAACATTTTGTTAAATAAATTAGTAAAAATAACGGAAAATACCTTATCGAGGTGATTCACCATAACCGAGATTTGAACTCGGGACCTTTTGAATGTGGAGCAGACAAGCTACCCCCACACCACGGAAGTGAGCCACATTCTTTTATAACACTAATGTGTCCGTATTCAACTTCTTATTATATCAAGTTCGTATTTAAGGGCTTTGTAAATCCTTTTTAATGTTTTGGTAATTTATGAAATTAAATTAAGTGTTTTACAGCCCCATGTTCCTCAGAATGAAATGGGGTTTTCAATGGTGAAAGAATTAACAAAGTTGGTTGAGTGATTTTTGAGATACCCCAATTACACACACACACACACACACACACACACACACACACACACACACACTATAACACACGCGCGCGGGCGCGCGCTTTTCTCTCTCTTTAGAATATCAATATAGATATACCTAACTTATGAACTATGCTATATATTTTAATTGTTTCTGTTAGAAATTCTATTTATTTTTGTATTTGTTGGTTTAATATTTTGCATTCTGGGATGCTGTGTGTATAGAAGCCTCCAGTTTGAGGAAGTAGAACTTTCCAATAAATTCTTTAACCAAGTCAAAGCAGCTTATATGACTAGTACAATTACTTAAATGCAAAAAGAAAGGTTGCAATTAGTGTGCATTATATTTTCAAAGGAATACCGAGAGTATGAAGCAGAACGAGGAAACACGTGGATGAAAAGCTGAAAAAATGGAATACTGACGCCTAAATTGCAACTTCTTTGTACTACAGCAACATCAGGTAGCTTTGAGAAAGTCATGAGTTCCTGGCCTCTACGATTAGCTAAAATTTGCAGTTATAAAATGAGATTTAATTCCCAAGAGAAATGCACTTGTATGAGGTACGATTGAATTGTAGGCAGAGGAAGCATACAATTGCATTTTTTAAGTGTTGATATTATCAAAAGCAGGTGAGAACGAACTAAATGTTCAAACTTAAAAGACCCCAGAGTTGCAGTGCACAAAGAACATTCTCCCGGCCAGTTGAGCAGCAAATTAGTTTCACGCTGAGATGAAGACATCTCCCAACACTGCCAACAGATAATTAACTCACTGTGGCACTAACGCCTATGTGCCACAATGAACTTTGAAGAAAGTCTAGTTTATAGAGTTCTCTCATTGCGGAGTGCTTGGTGTCACTCGTTGATAAGGGCCCAGTATCACTTTTGAAAAGTCAGATAACTACCAAACTTGGTAGGTGTTTAAGCTCAGAATCTTCAACCGATGCGTCACGAAGATTTTCAAGAAAACTGCCCACCTCTTACTATCCTTTATATGAAATATTTTCATTATTTTTATTGTCTAAAATAGTTTGAATAATTTATTAAAATATATGTTTGACATATTGACACGAGAAATAAACAGTAGGTATATCTAGAGTATTCTGTGAAATAGCCTGTGAAATCCTTCTCGTTCGGAAACAATTTTGTATAACTGGTAAACCATTAGAGAGAGAGATAGAAGCTTAGCACAAAAAATTTAGATCTCTTTAAATACACGGTTTAAACCAAATAAATTGTTTCTGGCGATAAACATTCCGTGATATTCGTTACTGTTGGTTTGAATTTTCCAATACTTTTATCAATACACGCTTTAAACCAAATAAATTGTTTGTGGCGATAAACATTCCGTGATATTCGTTACTGTTGGTTTGAATTTTCCAATACTTTTATCAGTACACGCTTTAAACCAAATAAATTGTTTGTGGCGATAAACATGCCGTGATATTCGTTACTGTTGGTTTGAATTTTCCAATACTTTTATCAATACACGCTTTAAACCAAATAAATTGTTTGTGGCGATAAACATTCCGTGATATTCGTTACTGTTGGTTTGAATTTTCCAATACTTTTATCAATACACGCTTTAAACCAAATAAATTGTTTGTGGCGATAAACATTCCGTGATATTCGTTACTGTTGGTTTGAATTTTCCAATATCTTTATCAATACACGCTTTAAACCAAATAAATTGTTTGTGGCGATAAACATTCCGTGATATTCGTTACTGTTGGTTTGAATTTTCCAATACTTTTATCAATACACGCTTTAAACCAAATAAATTGTTTGTGGCGATAAACATTCCGTGATATTTGTTACTGTTGGTTTGAATTTTCCAATACTGTTATCATACATTTCGAAGCGCCAAATCAGCATTCGAATGAATACCAATTTTGTTTCTTAATGTCATTTCAGTGAAAAATAAATAAGCATTGCTTCTGTATCTCCTTTTTTAATTACCTGCATTAAGCATCTTACGCGTTTCGTATATTTAACGCATGGTTTCGTTGAAAATAAAAAACTAAGGATATACTAACAGTTATGTTTTGTTTTGTATCCTGCATGCAATAAAATCTATATTGGGGCTGACCCCGTAGCTCAGTCGGTAGAGCACATGCCAGTTGTGCGAGGGGTCTCGGGCTCGATTCCCGTCCGGGGTGGAAATTTTTCTCTAACCAAGATTATTCCCTATTCTCCCCAGAGTCTGGAAGTATAAATGTGATCTAATGTGCAAAACCAAAATAAATATAGAAGTACAACGACAAGTGCATGCGAGTTAACGCCATAGCCGATAGGCAGGCTATATGTTCCAAAGATAAAAGCCGGTCGCCGATATCACCGTTGTAGTTAAATGTAGGGTATAAATGGAACAATAAAAATGAGATTACTCATAGTCAAACTGTATCTTGAGTAATACAAGATTAATTTTTTATATGAAAAGCATAAAATATAATGGATTGTAAAGGGTAGAGAGACTCTTGTGGGTGTAATACATTACATTTTTTTTATCTTAAATGCAATATTTCGTAATCTGTTCTTTAGTGGTTTCTCACTTGATATTTATGATAGGTTAGCAATAAAGCCGACTACTCACTGTTGTCAACAGAGGTAAATACAAAACCATCTCGAATTTATGATATTTTAGTAAAACTCGCTAACGCATTTTCTCATACGCTTGTTCAGTAAAGGCGATTCTGTGAAACCTTCAGCATATATAGTTATTAGCTGGCCAATTTTTCATCTTTATTTATGCTTCACCTCGCCTATACATGCACTTAATTTATAGCAAAACCAGTTTAGATAATTCAGGATACCAGAGCAAAATGCACATTTCAATTTTTGAGTATATTGATAATAATAAAAGCTCTCTGACATATGATCTGCTTATATCAATATATAGGTATTGTTTCTCCATATACCAATATATTCTTTTAACTGTAAAGTACTGGGCTCCCTTTAACTTTACAGGAGCTATTAGACCACTCATTGGATGAAACTAAATTTAACGCCACGATCCCAAATTCCGTTCATGTACCTCCATTTCATATAAGTTTCTCTGAATAAGTTCCACCATGGGCAAATAAACTCGAAACCTCCTGCAAGGTACTTACGTAATACTTGAATGACCTTAAGGCAAGAGGAGAGATCATTAATTTTTGAAAACTGGTATTTCACCGCTTCATCGCCTTAGAGGATTAATGTCATGCATTAATGCTGGCATGTCATTTCTTTGCTCTACAAACCTAACACTGCTCATGTTACTGCTTTTTAAACACTTTGAATAATAGAAAACTGATTAATTAATTAATTAATTAAAAATGAATTCGATTTTAAGAAAATGTTAGTACCTACTTTATGTACTTATCTAGCGATTAGATGAAATTATCTGAATCCTATAATTATATGCGAGTAAATGCAGTATCATGAACTTCATAAGAGTTAGCCAGAGCAATAAGTCCTCTGTGATACAGGGAGTAAGAGAATGAAGTACAGTAATGTTGTAAGACATTTCAACGGTATTACTGCAAACAACAGATACATACAGTAGAGCAACGTGTTTTCTTTTTCTCTCTCCTGACAATATCAGTGTTGTCTGTCCTCTGAATGATCTGTGTCTGTGACTTTACCCTTTTTTGATTTTTATTTTGTGCATGGTTACAACACTGAAACTCCTTATTTACACAAAGTGATCATTTTTATATGTATTTTTATTTAATTACATATTGTAGTGTGCACGTTCTGTTTGCCTTCCTTACCTTCACAGAAGGTCAATAGGAACCATATAATTCAGTAGAGCTAGCATGTTTATCGGAAACTGTAAACAAGTAACATAAATTTCCGATCTCAAATAGCTTGGAAAGCATTCAAATTAGAACGAAACAGTTGAGAGCGACCGAGTCAGTATCGGTCGCTGGTAGCGTGATGTAGCAGCGTAAGAGCAAGTAATATTTACTACAAATGTAACAACATTTTCTGATCTGTATTCAGGCCACTGGAATGTAGTTTGACCGAAAAAACACTGATTTGTATTTAATATGCTGACGAGTATTAATGGTGAATACATGGTCATGTTCGTCAGGGCTTCACTTAGGTTTCTCCGCGTAAGGGCTGCGTGCATTCGACTCTCACCTCGAATTGTAAGACTAGAAAAAATGAAAGAGAATTACAAAAAATGCATCTGAATCCATACATTCCGAGTACAATACGAGTAATAAACAGAAAGGGATAAAATAAAATATATTATTTTTATTAGAGCCAACTGTTAGGCATTTATAAAAATCAAAATAGGCAGGCAAAAAAGGCAATATAAACATAAAAAAGGCACGGCCAATTTAAAAATGGCATTATAAATCATAAAGTCATGATCATATATATAATAATCAATATTTGTTCTGAAAATCATAAAAATTATACATTTTATTTACTTACTTTTTTATTTATGGACTCTCTGTAACTGCTGTGGCCATTAGCGTCCCATTCTATATTGGGCGTGAAAGAGCGGAAATTTTGCTCAGAGGCCTCTTTATCAGGCTTGAGGTTCTTTTACGTGCCGTAAATCTACAACACGGGAGCACCGGCTTTATTTCCCTTCCGAAGGAAGGGTTTTTACGTCCGAAAATATCCATCGCCCTCCAACGGGTTTGAACCCACGACCTCGGGAACTAGAGGCAAGCATACATTTTTATTGTTGTACATTACCACAATGTATTGCTGTAGATGCTTTTGCGTTAGACTCTGCCGGAATCAACTAAAGATTTACACACATCTAATGAAAACTGTGACTATTTGATAGATGTCATAAACTTACCACACAAGAAAGGTAGAGCTCAATAAAACACACAATATAAGTCATGTACATTTTTTTGTTTTAGGTATAAACCATTTTTGGCACATTTGTTACTTTTGCCTTGAATTTTCCAATACTTTTATGGTTTTTGAAGGCTAAGGCAGTATTCATTTGTTTCTCATCGTGTTATGCAAATTGCAAAGCCAGCAATATAGCGATTCGGCTTTTAAACATTTGACTATCGCCCAGCCTCCTGTATACCCTATACCTACAACAAAACGTATAATGAAGCCATTTCTGCAAAATGTTTATTTCATTTAACATGATGTAGAAAGAAAAGAAGCTTTTGTAAGAATAGTGTGTAGAATATATAAAAGTAAATGATAGGGAGTAGAGAGAGCAACACGTAAACTGCTTGTAGTTCTTTCAGAAGAACTCTTAAGCATGTAACTCCCTAAATACTTATCCTGTCGAAGTTTATAATAACTAACAAAACCTTGGTTGTGTAATATTTTTTACAAAAATGATTACAGAAAAGGTATTTAGACTTTTTGACTTCGTGCCTTATCATATGCTTCATTTGAGAAAGTAAATAATAGACTGATAGCTAAATGCAATCCAAGGTATTTTAATTTTACCCCTGCCAATCCACTTGTAACTCTAGTTCATATTCAACCAGAATTATATTTCTTATTCGCCCTTGCAATCTTGCGTTTTACAAGTTGAGCCGAACAGGAGGCGATTTTTAAAAACCTGTTTTTATAATCACTCTGACCTAAAGCCATATCGCGACTTCACAATTTATTTGTACATGAACACTGGAATTAGAGCAAAGCATACTTTATATCTTTATTCTTTCGGAGAAATGAATCAACTTGAGGCAGTTAGGAGAGGAGTTAAGCGCTGATTGAAGTTCACTGGGTATTTGGAAGAGATGTAGTCATCGGCTGTAAAGTTGGCACTGTGTGATAATGAGTTTGGGGGTCAGTTGTACGTTACACTGTTGGCAGATCGGAGATTGGTCCTGTGGAGGCGATTTCCTACGCTGAAATGAAGAAAAACTTCTCCATGAGCATGTGGAAATAAAAAAGGCCCTGTAATTACAGTAGTTGTACAGTACAAAACTAGATGCAAGTGTGCCATTAATGTGATGAAATATTCTGAAAACGTCATTGGAGACCTCTGATCTGATTGCAAGCACCACCCATCGTGTCATGATTTGCAGCACCCGTTCAATGTTGCTTCTTGTATTCTCTCTGTAGTCCAACCATCTCGCCTTGCTTCTCCTCTTTCATTTCGTTCTTTTTACCTTCTCTATCACGTACCAAGTAGCTAGAGAAGGTATTGCATTCCATCCAAAATTCGATACCGAGATTTCACCGGAAATGCATGTTTTGGGGCCCCTGAATGCAGAAAAAAAACATTTTTAGAAAAAGGTACGCAGCATAACTCAAAAATGAAAAGTAGCTTTAATACCAAACTTGGTATTTAATTTCAGTAGCTTCCAAAGATGTGACACAAAGATTTTCATGAATATCTCCCTACCCCAACTACCCTTTACGTGAACATTTTTTGAAAAAATTTATTTTCTAAGAAATGGTTCTAACGATTTTGATTAAAATACCGCATATATTTAATATATTATAACTTGAATTTTCTGGAAATAGCCTTTGAAACCCTCTTCATTCGGAAGGAATTTTATATAATCTTGTATAACTGGTAAACGTTACGCGATAGACGAAAACGCACTGCACAAGAAATGTAGACCTCTAAAACCCACCATTTATTTCAAATAATTTGTAATTTGTAGCATTAGTCATGTCTGAAATATCGTTTATTAATGGTTTGAATTGCTCAATACTTAGCCATTCTTTTAAAGCCCTGTCAACATTCAGTTGTTTCTTGCGATTCCATTGAAACAGTATAGAATTTTGAGGTCAGCGCATAGCGTCCATCTCCTAAACATTTCACTATCTCTGTTCCCTTTGTATCTATAAAAATATGCAATGTAGTTATTTCTGCAAACATTTATTTGAATTAAAATGGATTAGATATAATAATAAGCTTTATAAGACTAGCTTGTATACCCATTAATAAACTATGGAGGGTGGAGAAAGTCATGTGAATGTATCACATCAGATGTTTTTGTTCTACTGTTCATTTTGAGAGTGTTCTGCTCATTTATTTTCTCTACACCTATCTGTAGCAGAGTTCGATATCGAGATTTCAGAGGCAATACGCGTTTTGAGATCTACTGAATCCAAAAGAGACGATTTTAGAAAAATGTTAATTCGTATCCGTGAACTGCATAATTAAAAATGAAAAATCGGTTAAGTACCAAACTTTGTATTTATATTCAGCATCTTGCAAGAATGCGAAGAAAGATTTTCAAGAAAATCCTACACCCTAAATTATCCGTTACATGAGGAGGCTGATAATGGAGTATTTAGGTTTGTTGTCTCCCCTCATTATATATATTGAAAGTGTATATGTGGAAGAGAATACTTTTTAATACTACATCTATTTTCTTGCCACGGCAACTATAGCACGGGTACTGCATGCTCTGCCTCTATCCGCACAAACTGTAGTGGGGGTGGTACGTGGTCCGCCGTCCGATACTGAAGCCTATATCTCTGTCCATCAAGCAGCTCTTCAATTGGTCTCAAGGATCATATGAGGATCACATGTCAGCGATGGTGACTTAACGTGAACAAACACAAGGCCTCCGTCGCGCATGCTGAAAGGGGCGATTTACTAGGAACGTTTTCGCTTCCTCCTTCAGTGGTGGACAAATAGATTCAGTTCCTAGATGGCCCCCAGTGAGTGCTGAATAAGTTCAGACCTGGACTGACTGAAGATATTGCATTCGAAATTTATTGATTTCCCATAGATACCCCGAAAATGTATATATTTGAGTAAAGTGATGTTATACATATTTGAATCATTAATAATGCATGTCTTAGTTTCCTTTAGGTGGTTTCAATGACGCCGGCTATTTCATTATATAATTTGAGTCTTACAGACTAAAAGCAACTTTTAAAAGTAATTTTTCTCTTTTTGAAAATATTTAAGTTCTGATATGCCTTAAGATTCAAATGCATTTATTCTTCAAAGATGCTAAATATTTACATATCTTATAAGTGAAGTTTTGCGAATGCTAAGGAAGTCGACTCATAACTATGTATTTTATTACAATGTTGCGCAGTTAATGCATTTTCGTTTAAATTGTTGAGCTTCCTAAAACGCTATATTTTTATGTAACATGCATAAGAAGTCAGCTAATCCTTAAAAAGAAAGAAAGAAAGAAAGAAAATAACGATTTGTAATTTAGTCTACATTTTTTAAACGAATCGATGCCTTTAATGATAAACTCGTCTCCAAAACTTGCACTTCTAAATTACCCTCCGCCAATGCGCTTGAAGCATCCGCTTAAGATGCATCAGCTCATCTGTCCACCCTTCGTACCCAGGCAATGAGAAGAAAAAGCCGATCTGTTTTGTTTACATCGAGCCAGCAACGGCAAAGATGATTGCACACGCCACTAAGACCATACAGTAGCGGGAACCGAAACTACGTTCCCCTATAACATGCGTATTGCGGCGATCACCTCCTCATCCGTTGCTGTAGCTTACCTTGATGCTTCTCCCGTTGCTTCCAGAAGTTCTCAGCGTGTTGGTTCTTCAATTTATCCTCGGCTAGCTGCAGTAATTTTCCTTAAATTATATGGGAGCATGGACTTATCCTCGGTAAAGGAAAACGTAGATCTCGGGTGGTGATATAGGAAGACATAGACTTGCTTTGTTTATGAAAAGATGACACTGCCGTTTCTTTTTATTTAATTTAACACTCGTAGTATACAAAACTGGTATTGCCGCTGTAAAATACTGTCCACCGCTGTTAGACTATGGCGTGGATATGTCACGAAATATAACTATTCTTATTGTCGCTTTCAGAGTAGCGGATCTTAGGTGTGTTGCTAAAACTATTTTGATTCCCTGTTTTGGCGCGATATCTCACACATCCTACAGCATCTCTCCCTGACCACACATTACGAAAACTCTCGAATAAAATGCAATACTAAGCTGACATGACAAATTTGACTTGATTCCCTTTTTGGCGCGATATCTCACACATCCTGCAGCATCTCTCCCTGACCACACATGACATAAACTGCCCCGAATTTTCCCCAAACAGATCCATTTATAGTCTCAGGCTCCTGAGGCTGCTTCCTTTCCTATTGGTCCATTTTTAGCGCGACTCGACGCGTCTAACTATTTCGAATAAACTTTCAGGGATCTCATTGGTCCAATTTTAATATAAATCGCGGCTTTTCCTACATTTACCGTTAAGGTTGTCTTTCTCACTCACTTGGTCACGGCGAATTATCAAATAATGGGACAAAGGCTCTACACCCTCGCTGTAGGAATAATAGCACAGCGACCGGAGAGAGGTAATAAAACTAGGTTTTCTGCCTTCGAAAGCACTATTCCTGTAGCTAAAACTTTCCCTCGTGGACAGTATTTTAACATAGCGCTTAAATTATTTACATTAAACCATTTATAACTCTACTAATATTAATAACCTAGATAGATACATAATGTTAAATCACCCTTCTTAAAATATACAAGCAGTATGAGAAAAAGATATTTACATAATACGATTTAACATCACTAAAAGTTAATTAATAAGTTATCTGTAATTATAGTTCTTGGGCTCGGCCTAGAGTTGCCGTTTCAAATTGCCCTGTTCTGGAAAAGAATAAATTTTTCAACACTTGATACAATTTTCTTTTACAGAATAATTCCTCTGATTATGGCCTTTGTTCGTTTGTTTTGTTGACAGAGACCCTTCGCTATACCTGCTCCTTCACAAGGGCTCTGACAAACCGGTGATGTTTATATTTGGGTCATTCACTCTACACTCTCCCTTTAAAAACAGGTTTCCGAGAGACATTCTTATACACAATACATTTCCCGCACACGAATAACTTGTGACGCATACAAATACTCTAATACCCAATTTAAGTTCTAAAATTAAATCTATTTACATACATATTGGTACATAATTATTATGCCTTTATTTATTTCTTTACATCCTTATTTATCGGGTGTATTACCTTTACTATTTGTTCACAGGGGTGTTACCTCATTTCGAGTAAAACTAACCTGATTCTTTTCATTATATTCTTCACCCTTCTCATTCTCTAAACATTTGTACGGTTTGAGCAACTGTTTATGGTATCTCCCTACGATCTTGGAATTCTTTATTTCTTGTAACTCAAATGTATCCGAGCCAAAAATGTTAATCACCCGGTATGGACCTTTAAATAAATTTTCCATTCTATGATACCTTTTGTTCAGAATGCTAGACTTTTTCTTGTCCCGTACCAATACTAAGTCTCCCAATTTGATCAACCAGTGTTTTCGTTTCTTTTTCTTAAACTTTTCTTTTCTTTTCTGCGCCTTATTGGCCATTCTTTCAAAAGCTTTCTTAAACATCTCTTCTTCCGTTAGTGCTTTCGGATCTTTAGCTTCTAGTGTCTGTGGTAATTCCCCTTCAAGTGTTTCCATTAATTTCCCCTTCATCAGCTCGATGGGCTTATAACCGGTAGTAGGGCTCACACTTTCATTTAAAATACTTTCGATGCGCTGATAGTGATTTGCCCAATCACTGTGTTTTTTATTGGCCAAAATTCTCAAATAAACCGAAATGTCCCGTATTATTCTTTCGCAGGGATTGCTTTGTGGGTGGTATTTTGAGCAATGATACAACGTGATTTCGTTTTCTTTTAAGGTGTCTACAAATTTTCTGCTGGTAAATATTGAAGCATTATCACATAAAATTGCCTTCATCTTTCCAAATTGTGGAACATACGACTTCATTATCTTCCTTAGGCATGTTTCACTTGTAATCTTCCTGACTGGGTAAATTTTCACAAATTTTGAAAATACATCTATTAACACCACTATATACCTAAATCCAAATTTACTACAAGGCATCTCACCATGACAGTCCAAGGTCACTAACATGCCTGGTTTTTCCCTTAGTATGGAGTTTGTCTCGTATTCATATTGTATATTCAATGGCTTTGCTTTTTGACATGGTAAGCATGTCGAAATTATTCTCCTTACTTTATGGTGTAATTTTGGAATATACAGATTTTCTTGGATCATTAAAGCTGTGCGTTCTGAGCCAGAATGTGCTAGAGCTTGATGGAACGTGCTTATGAGTTCATTCTCCATGTTCTTAGGTATATATGTCTTCCATTTCTGTATTTCGCTGCCATGTAGTTTATATAACACGCCCCCTTTTACCCCTATGTTTCCCTTGATATTTTCATCTATTTCTGGGGCCCTTTTTATTAATTTATTTAACTTCTCATCTCGTCGCTGCTGGTCCCCTATTCCTTTTAATTCTTTTATCAATCCTTTACTCAAGGGTATTTCAATACTCATTAATGTTACTTCATTTTTAGGGCGTTCTATTCTCTCCGGTATTTCACTGTTGTTATGTAACCTAGACAGCAAATCGCTAAAAACATTTGTTTTTCCTGGAATGTGTTTCACCTCAACATCATACGAAAGAATCTCATGGATGTACCTAGATAATTTAGTACTCGTAAGCCGACAACGTTTCATAAATGAAAGACTCACATGATCTGTGTATATAATAACCTTCTGTAGATATATATATGATCTAAATTTCTGTAGTGCGTAATACACAGCACAGATCTCTAATTCGGTGACCGAAGCATTTTTCTCTATTTGACTTAAACCTCTTGAAGCGGTACTTATCACGTGCAGTTGATTTTCCTCATCTGATTGGGCTAGGACACACCCATACCCGTGACCTGAAGCATCCACGTAAATTACATATGGTAGGTTGTCCTTGGGTCTCTCTAGTAGAATTGATTTCGCAAATAGTTCTTTTATCTTTTCAAAAGCTTTCTGGTGTACCTCGTCCCATTTCCATCGCACTTTCTTTTTAAGTAATTCGCGCAAAGGCGCTATTTCTGCGGCGTACCTCAGGATAAATTTGCTTTGATAATTTAGCACTCCAAGAAAGGACCTAACCTGCTTAACACTCTTGGGCGCTGGTATTCTTCTCACAGCCGCTACTCTTTCTTCGTTTGGCTTCATTCCTCTATCATTAATTACATAGCCTAGAAATTCCACCTCACGGATGCAAAATTTGGATTTATTAATGTTCACCGTCATACCGTTTTCTCTCAGCTTTCTAAGCACATAATTCACATGTTTAATATGCTCATCAAAATTTTCATCAACTATTAGAAAATCGTCGATATATTGGATCAAAAATTCGTCGGCTGAGTCGCCAAATATTTTATCGATGGCTCTTAATAGTCCACTACATGACGTAAGCATACCAAAAGGCATTCTCAAAAATTCGAACTGTTTCCCAAAAAATAAAAAAGAAGTATACTTTCTAACATCCTCGTGAAGCTCAATCTGCCAGTATGACGCCGTTAAATCAATAGTGGAGAAATACTTGCCTTTGGTTATTTTTGACAGCAATTTTTCTACACTTTCGCTCCGAAATCTGTCTGGTTGTGTATATTTATTTATCCTTCGAGCATCTATTGTCATCCTAAGTTCGCCATTGCGTTTCGTCACCCAACATAATGGACTGCTGTACGGAGAATTTGACGTTTGTATTATTCGGTCTCTCAACATCTTATCGATCACCTGTTTGGCTCTCTCCCTTAATGCAATCGGAATATCCCGATACTTGTGTGTGAAGGGTGCAATATCTTGTACCTTAAAACTGTGTTTGTATGCTTTGCACTTGCCTGGGACGTCCGAAAATACCGCTTTGTTTTCTTGTAACATTCGCCTTAATAGATGCCTTTGTGTCTCTGTGAGGTTCTCGGCAAGGGTCACTTTCTCCTCTACTGCTTCTACCTGGCTGCCGGTATCTTGGAATTCTTTATTTCGGGCGTAACCATAATCTTTCTCATTGTGCTCCGTATACCCGTTGTAAAACCTGTCAGCGAACGCATGCATCTCATCGGTTTCTTCCCCTTGTACTATAGCAATTAATTTCTCACTCCTACCTGTTTGTAATAATTGTACGAAAAATCTTTCTTCGGCTATATCTTCTTCTCCTTGGGTTTTGTTATAAGTATCCTGCTTCATACCCTCTACAAAAGGGATTTCTAATGTTTTTCTGTTCTTCTCTATTTTCAAAACTTTATCAGCAAAATCAACCCTAGCTCTTAATTCAAACAAAACGTCACACCCAATCAAAATGTCACAAATCAAATTATTGATTACCAGAAAAATAAACTCAAAATTTTCTTCTCCTATTTTCATGTTCAACATTACTTGCATTTTTATTCGGGTAACCTCTTTGTTAACTGCTACCCGGCATACCGTGTTCCTTATGGGTAATGTCATTAGCTTAATTCCTTTATTTACCAGGTTCTGATATAACCTCAGGCTGCATACACTCACATTGGCTCCAGAGTCTATTAAAGCGTTATATTCTTCATCCAATAATACTACTTTTATGCTAGGGGAATCTGTCAGATCCTTTTCCGAGTGATTTTGAATAGTAGTTATCAGTTCTCCCAGTATAAATTCATTTTTGAGCCCTGTTTCACATTTTCTGTTTATTTGAGAATTTTGCGCGCTTAGAATCCGCTCCGAGCTCTTGAATGGATCCTGTCTTAGTTTTCCGGGTTATCGACACTATTTGGTGCTCCGCTAGTCTCTTCCACATTTCCCTCTCTCTGCATTTGCCTATAGTTTCCTCTGCTTCCTCTAAAATGTCCCCGGGAATGTCTCTCTCTCCTTTCGTTTCTTTCTGGATAATTTTCGTCATACCTTTCTCCTACATCACTTTCCCCTCGGTCAGAAAAATAATGTTCTCTGGATCTGTTTTCATTGTTTCTGCCTCTCCTATAATTAAAACGGCCACTATATCTTGGTCTGGTTTGTATAGCATTTATGTGATATTGGTTATCACCTTCCCTCCTGAAACGGTTATTTTGACAGTTTCTGTTCCCGGATTGAGGTACGTCGTTCCAGTATCTCTCTCTGGGGTTATAGTTCCCTCTCGCGTTTCCTCTCCAATTCGCATTCCTTGAATTATCCGGTAATGTTCGAACTGTATAGTTTTGTACGTGGTTCCTACTACTTGTCTCGAATGATGATACCAACTCAATCAATTAGGGAATAGAATTTGGCTTCGCAATGAGTAGGTAATGGTGTATACGTTCTGGATAATGTGGTACAATCATATTAATGAAATCCCTCTCGCTTATGGGTGGCTCGATTAGTCTACTACTCTGTGCTTTAGTTAGCAAATAATCTACCATGCTTAGGTTTCCGCGTTCATCGTACTTGCCATTAACTAGGATAGATCTCACCTGGTTCTGAGTATTAGTACTCCAGTACTTATTCAAAAATGCCCTTCTGAAATATTCAAAATTATTATTCTCCCCCAAAGTCAATCTTACCCATTGGAGAACCCTTTGACGTAAACCTTTACGAACGATTAACATCTTTAGCTCGTCCGGAATCTGCTTCAAACGGAAATACTCCTCAAGGTCATTTAGGTATTGTTTAGGATTATCAGCCGAATTTTCCTCGAAAGTAGGTACCCCTATCTCATTTAATAAATGGTAGTTTGCATTACTTGCATGGTTAGATGTACATTGGTGCCCTGAATTAAAATTATATGGGTCGGCAGCTGGACTTTGGCCTCCATTTACCTCCCTAAAAGTGGTGCTAGTTTCACTGGGTGAGCTATCATCACTCTGTCTCACACTTATCCCTAGTCTACCAATAGAGCGTTTTAACTCCTTTACACAATTTTCATGCTCTTCCACCCTCTTCACAATTTCATGATGATTTGAGAGCTGTTCAGTCATTTTTGACGAAAGTTCATTCATCTTTCCCTGATCCTTTTCTAACACTGTTCTAAATTCTCTGAACTCCCTTTGAATGTTAGATTCTAATGTACTTTGTTTTTTTTCTAAAGAAACATTTACAGCTCTTAAGTCATCATCCAATTGCTCCTTTATGGCTAAGCTGGTAACACTTAATTCTGTTTCTACATCCTTCCTTAGTTTTTCTACATCGTTTCTTAGACATAGTTGTCCTGCCTGAATTTCTTGCACTACCTTCCCTTGCTGACTGAATTTGGAGTCCAATTGACTTTGTAATCGGGTGACCTGTTCACCTAAATATTCCCTCATCTCCTGAGCTAATTCCCCTCTCATCTTCCTGTTTTCCTCTCTGACATATTCACCTATATGTATACTCTGCTCATTTAATTTCCCTTCTAAATTTTTACTTTGTTCACTTAATTTTTCTAAGTTTTTACTGTGCTCACCTAATTTCCCCTCTAAATTCTTACTTTGCTCACTTAATTTTTCCAAGTTTTTACTCTGCTCACCTAATTTCCCCTCTAAATTTTTATTTTGTTCACGTGAGTCCTTCCTCTGCTCATTTAAGTCCTTACCCATCTCGTCTATCTTTGTGCTCAAATGTTGAAGCAATATTAGCAGCTGGTTTTGACCTGCGTCAATGACCTGCTCAATCGGTGATTGCCTTTCTAGCCTAACTTCTACTTCTGCTGCACCCATATTTTTTCCATCTGTTGTTATGCTGACAATAGCCTCCCCATCCAGTTCTTCTGAACCTTCCCTTGACCTACTCATGGTTCCGTTAGCAAGTTCTACCTCCCTAGTAATGACTTTACCCCCTCTCAATAACATGTGTTCACCAAAACTGAGTCACTACTCTGCATGCCTTTTTGTTTGTTTTTGAATAAATGTTCTAACCTGTATTTTTTTTTATGTTAACTGATGCGTTCCGGGTTCGAATCCTGGTGAAGTTCTAGAAGCGATGCTCTCAGCTGTTTTGTTGTCCCACGTAGGTAGACTAGAAGTTCGCGTTGTAATTTTGTTCTGCTGTGCCCCTTTCCTCTGAAGATTCTTCGTCTGTTCGTTGTTTCCTAGTCCTCCGTTTGTGTCGTTCTTCCCTTCGAGCTCCACGTTATGGCGCCAGTTTGCGGCGATCACCTCCTCATCCGTTGCTGTAGCTTACCTTGATGCTTCTCCCGTTGCTTCCAGAAGTTCTCAGCGTGTTGGTTCTTCAATTTATCCTCGGCTAGCTGCAGTAATTTTCCTTAAATTATATGGGAGCATGGACTTATCCTCGGTAAAGGAAAACGTAGATCTCGGGTGGTGATATAGGAAGACATAGACTTGCTTTGTTTATGAAAAGATGACACTGCCGTTTCTTTTTATTTAATTTAACACTCGTAGTATACAAAACTGGTATTGCCGCTGTAAAATACTGTCCACCGCTGTTAGACTATGGCGTGGATATGTCACGAAATATAACTATTCTTATTGTCGCTTTCAGAGTAGCGGATCTTAGGTGTGTTGCTAAAACTATTTTGATTCCCTGTTTTGGCGCGATATCTCACACATCCTACAGCATCTCTCCCTGACCACACATTACGAAAACTCTCGAATAAAATGCAATACTAAGCTGACATGACAAATTTGACTTGATTCCCTTTTTGGCGCGATATCTCACACATCCTGCAGCATCTCTCCCTGACCACACATGACATAAACTGCCCCGAATTTTCCCCAAACAGATCCATTTATAGTCTCAGGCTCCTGAGGCTGCTTCCTTTCCTATTGGTCCATTTTTAGCGCGACTCGACGCGTCTAACTATTTCGAATAAACTTTCAGGGATCTCATTGGTCCAATTTTAATATAAATCGCGGCTTTTCCTACATTTACCGTTAAGGTTGTCTTTCTCACTCACTTGGTCACGGCGAATTATCAAATAATGGGACAAAGGCTCTACACCCTCGCTGTAGGAATAATAGCACAGCGACCGGAGAGAGGTAATAAAACTAGGTTTTCTGCCTTCGAAAGCACTATTCCTGTAGCTAAAACTTTCCCTCGTGGACAGTATTTTAACATAGCGCTTAAATTATTTACATTAAACCATTTATAACTCTACTAATATTAATAACCTAGATAGATACATAATGTTAAATCACCCTTCTTAAAATATACAAGCAGTATGAGAAAAAGATATTTACATAATACGATTTAACATCACTAAAAGTTAATTAATAAGTTATCTGTAATTATAGTTCTTGGGCTCGGCCTAGAGTTGCCGTTTCAGTATCAATGCTATCATAGCTCTATATATAATACATAAGAAAACGTGAGTTGTCGAGAAAAAGTTAGCAGCGGTTGATAGTCTCAGAAATCGAAGAGAGATTAACGTTGCGAGCGAGATTCGTGTCTACACTGACTAGATCTGGAGCGACTGAAAAGAAACAGAGAAAGCTTTAACCTCGAGATTATTCAAAATTCCACAGAAGCACGGAAGAACGTGTGTTGATGCACCCCGCAAAGAAGCTAGGTGAGGAAACACTTGGCAGTCGAGAACCGGTATTGAACAATAGCGTTGCGCGTCTTTACCGGATGACACTCTTGATTTATAGGCAAGGCTTGATGCGGGTAAAGCTCAGGAAAAAGCAAGCGTGAAATGTGTACTTTCATTTATACGTTATATAAATGAATCATCTTCCACTGGAACTAACCGCATCCAAAGTGGTCATTACAATTACCTATGCCTCATTACTTCAAGATGAATTATCATCGCTTAGCGATGAATTTCAAACAACCATTTCGTCCCTTAAGTGGAAAAAGAAGAAGAGGAAAAAAAAAAAGATTTAAATATTTTCCCTTCTTAATTTTTCCTCCTTTGTGCATATTATTTTTCTTTTCTTTTTGTTTTGGTAGATAAATATTTCTTGTTTGACAGAGATAATCTAGAAGGATGTTGATGTGTTTATCGGAGGGGGACACCTCACGCACTGCAATCACCTTAATCTATTGTGGCTATATCCCCCCTGGAGGCAGGGATGAGGCGAAGGAGCCGGAGGAGGTTCCAGGTCCGCAGGCAGACAGGTTTACGGCGACACGCAGAAGTCCCTAACATTTCCAGTTTGGACATCCGCGCACCAGTGAGCGAGGAATCCTCAAGAGGGCGATGCAGTGACCCTGAATGGCGGAACAGTTCACTCTGGCGTACACGGGGAGAGTGTGCATGAACCTTCTGGTTGGCACCGACAGCACCGCAGGATCTGAAATCATACTTGAAACATGTCGTCCTCCGTGGTGTAATGGTGTCCCTCTTGTTCTCAAGGTCGAGGGTTCAAACCCGGCGGAGGACGATGGATTTTTTTCGGACGTAAAGATCCGTAGCATGGCTTCCTTCGGAAGGGAAGTAAAGCCGGTGGTCCCATGTCGTAGATTTATGGCACGTAAAAGAACCTCAAGCCTGATAAAGAGGCTTCAGAGAGAAATTACCGGTCTTTCACGCCCAATATAGAATGGGACGCTAAGAACCACAGCAGTTAAAAAGCGTCCATAAATAAAACTCAGTTTAATTTAATTTTAATATCTGAAACGTGAAAGGAGATAAATGAGAGGAAATGCGGGAAAGGAGAGATCGTGGTAGAATACACAGCCTCGGCAATTCGCCTTGGCGACCAGGGGAAAACCACAAAAACCCCATGGTCAGAGTGAAGGGTCACCGGGAATCGAACCCGGGACCTCCCGAATGCGAGCCACAGACGTTGCCGCCCCCGCCATCCCGCTCAATGAGATGATCTAGTACTGGTATATTGCAAAAAGAAGTGCTTTCACTAGCAATAAAAGCAAATCAGATATCTGGTTTCCTGAACTATGTCATATGCAAAAATAAATATCTACATATCGAATCTAAGGATTTTTAAAATTGTCATTAGACCAATGTATATTACCCATCTGAAACTTGAGCAGACACTGTAAAGACAAAGAAATTAATGAAGTAACAGAAATGAAAACCCTAAGAAAAATAGTGAAGTAAACGAAACTTGATAGAAACAGGAAAGAAGAATTAGGGACAAATGCAGAATAAATTATTGTGGATTGAACAGAGAGAAAAAGAGAAGAATGGAATGATCGTATTTCAAGAATGGCACCTGATAGAATAGTAAAGATTTCTTGAGATATTATTCCAGAAGGGCGGAGACCAAGGAAAAGATGGAGCGATTCATACTCGAGAAGAAACAGGCTGGTAGCCTAATTTAAGAGGAGAAGGGAAGAAGAATAATCTGATTATGAACCTTTTGGTTCAAGCATGTATTTAAATGGGTGAATAAAGCAATAGCGTAAACGACTATATTTATAAACAAAATCAACAGAGGTAATAATAAGAAAACTAACGTTTAGAGTTTAAAGGAATAAGCAAAACGAAATCGCTTGGCCAAAAATAAATAGTGCTCTTCCAAATAATCATACTGGCTTTTGTATTACAAACGTACAAGAATACAAATATAATTAAACTGAATACAAACCCTTGTGTTTATCACTTATTAGCTGCCCTCTGGCACTACACGGATGCTATCCATAAATATGGATTGAAAATGAAAATAGCGGCGGTTTTTGAAAGTCGTGAGTAGCCATCAATTTCAATTCGTGTCTAAACGTAAGGGTCCAAAAGTTTCTTCAGATTGGTCAAATGGTGCAAACTTGCACACCAGGGTTTGAAAGTACGATTATGAGTTGAAGTTGTAAGGTAAAGATGATTTTCGCCAAATCCTATAGTTCAAGTGCATAAATTAGTGCTCGTATGGCCAAGCAGCATGGTTTTGCCTAAGAGCCATTTTTCGATAGATTCTCCATTTCAGCTACCCCCTCCAAAAAAATAAAACAAAATAAAAAACCAACCAATTATTTAAAAGTAGTTTTCTGTACTCCCCATAAAGGTTAGGTGTCTAGGAGTCTCCGAAAGAGATTCCACAGCTAGCCAACAAGTCTGTTGTTATCTATAGAGCTTTGAAATTCTAATTTCTTTTCACTAGCTCTCACCTCCGTCCTCATCTGAGGCAGAGTTGAGGTTCTCACAAATCAGCTGTACTGGTCAAAATACTTCAGCTAATTTTGTAAATCATCCTGAAGATCAATTTGGAATTTGTTCCAACATACAGAGCACTTCCGATACATGCAAACCTGATTTGTAACTTCACATGATCCATTTTCAATCAATTTTCCGATTTCGCCAGAATCCATTCTACCTAAAAGACTGTGCAGAGATTCTTGATAAGAATCTCAAAATTTGCATGCATCAGCAGATATCTCTGTCTTTGAGCCATCCAGCTTTTAATCATTTTAGTTTCATTGTTAAAACGCCGCTATAGGACGAATTGACACCATCTTAAAACATTTTGTAAAATTCTTCGTTTAATTTGTGACACATTCTGGTCTCATAAAATACTCCTCGAGTTTTGCGTTTATTTTTATTTGTACAAGGAATCATAAAAACTCTTCTGAACACATCACGATACCTCAAACAGGTGGCAAATTTGTTTCTCCTTGGAAGAAGCTCCCCTCCGAATTTTGTAGCTTTAACTCTCTTTTTCCTGAAATACTCGGAGGGAAGACCCTTCCTTCCTTCCCTCCCTGCTTTATTTTTCTTTCTTTCTTTCTTTCTTTCTTTCTTGTATTTTTTGCAACGCTTCCAAAAAGTGTTATAGCCACAACACTTCATTTTAAAGCTATTTCTAATTTGGTGTGACACAACTTCCAAGAATTTTACCATGCTTGCCCCTACTTCTCGAGGTCGTGGGTTCAAACCCGGCGGAGGGCGATGGATTTTTTCGGGCACAAAAATTCTTCGGATGGGAAATAAAGCCGGTGGTCCCGTGTCGTAGATTTACGGCACGTAAAAGAACTTCAAGCCTGATAAAGGAGCCTCGCAAAATTACCGGTCTTTCACGCCCAATATAGAATGGGACGCTAAGGACCGCAGCAGTTAAAGAGCGTCCATAAATAAAACTCAATTTCAATTTCCAAGAATTAAAGTTCTTTCCCCTTGTCCACTTCATATTGTTTCCTCGATTAATTTTCTAGGAGACGGTGAGCCTATAGAGGCTTTGGATGATGCCTTCATATGAGTACACCTTAGTTTTCTTTTTAGCGCCTTATTTTCAGTGATTTACTCAGCTTATTTACTTTTTCGTTTTTGATGGTTTCCTTAGGCGCCTCCTTCAATTATTCTCTCTTATTTTCTTTGGTATATCGTGTCTACTAGGTGTTTGTGAAAAAAAAAATCCTTTAAGAAGTTCAAATTAATTTTATATGGATGTATTTTCTTATTATTTTAATTGAAATAACAAATATTTATCAGAGTTATGGGTTTTGTTAGACTAAAGCATGAACACTGTCAGAAAATAACAAATCATCACCTCCATCCCTATAAAAATGGGGACGTAGTGGGACGGAGGTGAGAATTGCAGGGAAATTAATGTTTTTGCCTTTTCCTTTGGCAACACTGTTCAACTTGGTTACGCCATTGCTTTCCCGCCAAACAATGAGGTTAGGAAGAAACTATTTCCAATTCACATTATGTTTTCTTACCAAGAGGCAAACTAAGATGGAATTGATAATGTAGGATCGAACAGAACACCAAGTAATGTTAAAAGCTTGCAGAAACATCCTCAATTATTAATGATTAATAAAATCAAAACCAATACACGAGCTTACCTTCCTGATAAGACTTTGCCATTCGGTCGCAGACTTCAAACCGCACTCTACTGGCGGCAAGAGAGAGACATTTCTTGGGACGGAGGTGAGAGAAAAAGAAGTAAAGAAAAAACTCCTTCCCTTTTCTGTTGCGGGGACAAAAATATTGTTAATGTCGAACATTATACTCCACATATTTCTACTCATGATAGGCTTATCGAAACACAATAATTAAAACAAAATACCTGATCACAAGTGCTTAAGTGGTAGCAAGGGACGGAGCGTGTGTTTTACGCATATTTTGGGTTCATTAAAATTCGAGTGATAAACAAAATTAAGTTTTTATTGGTTGATAACATAAAGGAGTGTTTATGATTTACTTTTATTAAAACATAAGTGCTGCTATAGGAAAAACAGGGAAGCGAAGCTCTGGAAGGCGCCGAGGAAGATTTTTGAAAACGCCTTTGAAAAGACGAAAATAAATATAGGTACTATATGATTAAAAACAAGAACTGGGTAGCTTTTAGAAGTTTTAAGGTAGCAATGATTTTTGGCATGCACTGTTGCATAATTGTAGAATGTTTGAGCGGATGGGTTAAATAATGCAGATGTCTGATTCGGGGGTAGCTTTTGAGAGTTGTAAGGGAGCTATAATTTCCGTTGGATCCTATGGTGTAAATGTGCAAAGGTATGCAGGATTGGCCAAAGAGTGCTGATTTCTAGGGGTTGAAAATAGGAATTAAAAATAAGGTCACGGAAGTTTTTGACAATTGTAGCTTCTGATTTTTTACAGAGTTTAAAACCAAGTACACCCAGTTTTGTCAACCTCTATAAAAAATTCTCTGTGATAGCACAGTTCAACAAAATAAGAGGGAAATTTGAAGATATGGATAGATATGCAACTCTGTCGCTCCAATAACTCAATTTTAAAATTGTTTTAAGCCCATTCATTTACTCCTTTAGGTTGGAAGTCATTAAAATATAACATATTCGTATTAAAGTGCCAAAATATATCCTTTTATACTCATGTTCAACAAAACTGGATTGAATTTGGATGACACTATAAACCACTCTCGCTAAAATTCCCAGTTTTAAAATTGGCCTGGCCTCTGACCTACGAGAATGTCCGCCCGGTAGAAGCGTGATTTTCAATGGTAAAATAATTATCACAATCGGTTGATTGGTTTCTAAGGCTATCCCTCTCCTAAACACATATACTTAGTCTCTCTTTTTAATATTATTATTATACATTTCTTTTATATCTGTGTTTAAGTTCTTGCATTCCCGTAACCTTTCCACTGCAAATGAATTTTCCTCTATTTGACTTTTAAAGCTGCATTTTTTGCATTTTAGTTCGACATATTTTTTATACATTTAACGTAGCATTTTGCACTTAATCTTATAGTTTCTGTAAAGCATTTACATTCCAAACTGTTTTGTTCTTTTTTATTTCACGTGGCAAGAAAGCGTGCACGCAAGGCGATGTGGTTGTGAAGTCATGGCCATACTTGGTCACCAAGCTCCCTGATCTTGCATTGTTCTTGGCTGCTGGTTTAGGCATATTAACATACCCGTGGAACAGCTAAACTTGCACCCGTCCTGTAAATATATACAGTAGAGTCTCGCTAATCCGAGGTAATGGGGGGTGAAGATACTTCGGATTTGGGATAACTCGGACTATACGGAGCACCATGGGAATACTCATTATGGACGAAATGACCAATAACAAATCAAGGTGGTTATTTACTGTAAGTTTTTAAAGTTTTTGTATATAAATAAACACAATATGTACATACATGGAGTTATTTTTTGAAAAAGCCTTTAAGCGTCTTTTGCTTCAGGATACTTAATCGCATTTGAGCGGCAATGACACGCTATCGTTTGAGTAACATGGTGTCGCACGGTGTTGCCTCTGGTTGTTGTTCTACATAGCGCAATGCCGCCTCCAACACAGACAACCCCTCATTATGACTCATCTTTGGTGTTCTCTCTTCTAGGTCTTCCTCCTCGCTTTCTTCTGTCGGCTCACTAACATCTCAACAATTGATGTTTCCGTAAGTTCGAACCGTTCATTACTCTTCATGCATTCCGTAACTTCACTTTACTACCACCTGGAAGCTGTGCTTTTAGGTGTGTGAGGGGCACATCATCTTCATCAGCATCATCGAATTCACCCTCACCAGTCGATTTGCTCCCTATAATTTTCACAAGTGCCTCAGGCTCCACTTCATCCATGACTCTGCTGGCACTACGTCTCTCATGATTACTCGTTTTAGAAAATTAGTGATGTTTCCATCCTCTTATGTTGCTTGAAGAAGTGGCTGCAACAGGCGGCGTCGATACTTTTCTTTAAGCATTCCAAAGTCCCCTGATCCATCGGATGTATCAAACATGAGACATTAGGCGGCAGAAACAAAGCCCGAATTCCACCACACTGAAGTTCCTCTTCGTCTGGATGTGATCCAGCGTTGTCCATCAATAAGATTGCTTTACTAGGCAAACTATTTTTCTTTAAAAACTTTATAGTTTCTGGCACATATTCTTCGTAAAACCACTTCTTAAATATTCCTCTGTCCATCCAGGCATGCCTTTGGTTCTTGTAAGAGATAGGCAGTGCAGACAAGGAAATGTCTTTGAGAGCTCTAGGCCTCGCGGACTTGTCTATGACGACAAGCATTAATTTGTGTGTAACTGATGCATTTGATGCAGCGAGTGCTGTCATCCTCTCTTTACTTTTTTGTAACCAGGAACATGATATTCTTCGCGTGAAGCAAATGTTTTAGAAGGTAACATTTTCAAGTTGAGCCCTGTTTCGTCACAATTGTGTAACTGATCATTTGTGAGGTTTTCGCTTTTTATGAGTTGTTCAAATTTTTTACAGAAGTTCACTGCAACTTCAGTCACCGGAAAGCTTTTCTCCACAAATCTCAAGCTGTCGTACACCATACCTATTCTTCCATCTCTGTGACCAGCCTGCACTCGCTGTGAAATCGTCTTCACTTTCTTTAAACTCCTTTCTAAAAAATAATGCTTTTTCTTGCAACATTGGGCCGGAAATTGGACCTCCCTTCTGCCTTTGTTGACTGAACCAGATAAACAATACTTCACTAGCTTTTTCGTATTCTGACCTCCTCATACACTTTCTTTTAAAAGACTTATCTGAACACTTTGTTGAAGAATACTTCTCCAGTTTATCCCCGCCAGTCTCCAGCTGTTACTACCCCAACACCGTATTTCGCTGCAAGCTTTTTAATTGTCTCCTCTTTATCCGGTCTTTTTAAAGCTTGTATTTTCACCTTTATAGTACAAATTTCCTCTTACATTTAGCACTCATTGTTAAAACAAATTAGGAATAAGTTGTGCAACCACTTGTAATTTACTCTATCCACAAAGAAGGCTACAAACATACTAAAATAAACATTTCTTTAACTTGCCACAACCCTGGCTTGCTGTTTGGGTTGCAAGGGATACTTTTCCTCTCAACAAAACATATGTTAACTATTAAGGATAGCTGCTTTCTTATAATAGCTATCAAACAGTTTCAGTCATAAATTAGTCAGTGTGTTATCATTGCAGCTGAAAAGTATTTCCGGTAGGGAATGTTTGCTACAAAGTACGTACATATTATGAAAGGAATTTCCTAGTTTTCGGCTGGTCCATAATTGAAAGGAAATTAAACCTTGCCAGGTAACACACACTCTATAGACGAGAGGTAGGGAGGTGCAAAAGTATGCCGATATGTATCAGGACCGTGTAAACTTATGACTAGCCTCTGGTTTAAAAAAAAAAACAAATCGTGTCTTCAAGTAGCTCAGATTTAACGGAACCTCGAATTTTCGAGACTCCTGTATCGGAGATTTTGGTACACCTCCCTCGCTTTAGAATAGCGGTTCTCATTGAGCTTGGTCACTATCCTTCTCCAATTAACAACGGATTTAGCCATCTTAAAAATTATAAAGTTAAAGATGAGAGAGGCAAGCTACATCAGTAATATATGTTTATGGGACAAGTTTAGGCTTTGCCTATTCTGAAGTACGTGTGTGCTATTTGACTATAAGTATTCCTGGGGCGTGGTAAAATATTTAATTCTGTGCAGGGTTGAATTGCCGCTCTCTTTTTTTTTTTTAAAAAAAATCTTTTGTTTCATAGCAGATATGACTGCAAGTTCGGTACTCACAATTGAGACGAATGGAGATGCCTTGAGAAATAACCGCCATATTAAAGCATTAACACGTTTTATTACAAAGTTATCATGCAGATTTGTTGAAACCAAAACTTATGGTCGAATAGTTGAACTTGAGCACTGAATCGAACAAAAGATTTATATTTTAAGTTTATTATATAATAGGTTATTTATAGCAGCTTACATAATCATTTTAATTTAATTCTTCATTTAGTTATAGATATAGGAAACTGATAAAACACATCACTGTTTCATTATTGAGCTTCCTAATAAAGTTTGCTTCTGCTTTCTCTCCCTTAAGAACTGAAATTATTAGTTTCTGCAAAATTCAACCAATTTAGCTGAAGTTACCACAGATTTATTCAACAGCATAAAATTAATTTTCATGGCCCTATATAACTTATTTTCCCAGAAAATAATTTTTAAACAACTACAAGTCTGGTCTAACATGAAATGCTCCACGTGATGGAAATTAGAGAGTTTAAACCTTTAATATTACATATTATGCCTTGAATATAGTTCGTCAGTTGGACTTGAGTCTAAAATGCTTGAGGATTTTTTTCCCGTGAAAAACTTGTTAAAAGGTTATGTTTTTGTTTTCCGAAATGGTCCCAAAGATGACTTCGGAGTTCATAGAGCTTAACGTTTCCGGATATTTGTCTTCTCAGCTTAAGGGAAAACCCAGGAGAAAAACGTTATCCAGGTAACTCCTCTAACCTAGATTCCAAATGGGATTCTCAGGATTAGAAGACATTCACGCTGCCCTCACAATGGCGTTACGTACTAGAAGCTCTTCTTGTGCCTTAGGAACTAAATCAACACAAAACATTCCTCGACCATCCTGCGGTGTCAAATGTGTGAAGTACTAAATATGTTACTCGCAACTTACTTATCAGTGGCTTTCTGAAAGTTGCAAATTCGCTTTAGTTAGAACAGAAACTACAGGCTGTGTTACAGATTTTCTGGAATTTGGAATTAAAACTTATTTAAGGACATCAGAAGTTTTCTTTTTCATTACTAGTCTAAATTAAATCCGAAGCCCGTGAGTTCAAATTCGGTGTATAGGCCAATTTGACTTGATATCTTCTGTAGTTTCCCTCGACCACCAGTTAGATATGTGATTGAATATTCAGCATCACTACCCACAAAAAATAAATAAAGATAAATTAATTTTAAAAAATAAAATAGACGGTATAGGAAGACGATTATATGACTATGGCATCAAATTAACTGCCTGCACACATCTGCAGAACGGCGACCAAGTTTCCGATTATTTAAATAGCAACAAACCGGATAGTACTACCCAACTGAGAACTTCTTAAAGCAAGTTACTCAAGCAAATGGTACAGGCAGGCGACAATGCAACCAAGGCCATCTGTTCGTCATGCGTTAAATCATACGTATCAAAGAACCTAGGGTAACGATATGACCTAAGATGCGATAGCGATGTTAAAAACATCCATAAAGTTATTAAGTAGGAGAAATATATTTTAATTACAAAGATAGATTACAGTTGAAATAAGAATTTATTATTATTATCATCACCATCATCAATTTTAACCAGAATAGATGGATGACAATAGTGCATTTGGTTATTTATACTATTTTAACCGAAATACAAGGTTATTTAATTAATATCTGATGCAAAATAATCACTCAGAAAGTCAGTTGTAATAACAAATTTTGTTTTTGCCACACCTTATTTTAAACATGCGGGACAGTTCCGGATATGGGATGATAATGATTTGCATCAATTGATGGCAATGCTTACGAGTACGACTTTGTTTAAGTGATTAAAAGTGAGATGGTATAGGAAGTGTGAATGAGTTCCAAAATCACGATGAAAACATAGGCTTCGAAAATGTGTTGTAAAGTAGTTTGTAGTGGGAGTGCGAACGATATTGAAAATATATACAATGTATGTTTTTCAGTGTTTTAGACAGGAGCATGAGGGTGTTTTAGGTTCCAGAACATATGTATTGATCTTATTATAAACTTAATGCCTACTTGCTATGAACATGCAGTACTTGTATCAAAATGCAATTTCTGTCAGTAATTAAAACATCCCAGTAAAGGAGCGTTACAAGCATTTGAGCTATCTCTTTGGTGAAAAGGGTAGAAATTTAATCGCTTCATAGTATGGACACCTATTTTTCTAGAGTTCTCTCTAGTTCTATTTAAAGATTTTATCTGGACAGACGCCAAGATTTTCCAAGAATTCACCATAGGGATTCACAACGTTGTTTATTACAACAGGGGATAGGATGCTTACTTTAAGGATACATATTAGTACTTGTTACGTCACAACTGTTGCCTTCAATTTCCCTGCTGCCTTTTAACTTAAGTCCGAATTTCATCTTCATGACTAGATTGAATAGAAATCTTGGTTATATTTTGTCATCGTGTTATTTAATGTTATTGGGAGAGCGGAATGTATAGATATTAACTGTTGGACTGTCCAGCTCAGTTGTTGGTTCTTGGTCTTCCACTGGCACGCCACTGCTGGTTACGATGATTCCCTTTCATTAACACTTATACAAATGTGTTGGGCTAATGTTGCACAGTACTCCTACAACAGACGTCCATATGGTATATGTATACCTTTCGAATCTGCAAAGCGTGACTCTAAATTACTTATATTTGCGCATGCGAAGTAATCCCAAGCGTGGAACTCGTTTCTGTATCATATTTCGGAGAGGGTGTATAGTGATTTTTAAAGCTATTAAGTGATGAAATATAAGCTTTACCACATAAAAGCTTAAGAAGCCATATCTTACATTGGAATATTGCATCTCTGGGTATACTCCAAGAATGACAGCAATAGTGAAAATGTCTGTTTTTGCTGTTGTTTTTGGCATTAAATGATACAAACTTTTCAAAGCTCTTCTACCACTGTAGCACCCCATCAGGTAATCATTTTTATTATCCTGATAGGTTAGTTTCAACTTTAGATTTTTTTTCTCGGATATGTGTATATACTTACATTTTGTAGAACAGGGAAGATTTCAGCTTCAACAAATATCTAATTACAAACATTATTTTTTGTGGATGTTCCCGAAAGCATAAATATTATTTTCTAGTAAAACGTAGCTGAGTTAAGTTGAAAAATAATCCGAAAAAATGTAATTACCAGACATTTACACAACTAGTGATAATTTATTAAACAATTCTCTATGTGATGAAACACACAAGAGTATAAATCTTAAGTAATGTTATAAAGAATGCGCAGTAAAAAGTTTTAATGAATATATTTAAACTTTAAGGGGCTTAAACATTTCAAAGTGAATAAAATAACAGTAAAAAAGATCATATCTGCCAAACCGTAAAAGATAGAGACATGAAATGACACTGAGATAACAATGAAGATTCCAAAGTGCCTGCAAAACATTGTACTTCTAATCTAAGTAGTTAACAAAAATAGTAGGTGATAAAAGATATGCTCCCGTTATGGGAATATGCCCGTAAAGCGACAAATCATTAAATAATAGTTTTAGTATCTATGTTCGTTGCATGCATTATTTTTTGATATGCTCAAGTTTTACGGGTTAGCTTTATTCTTAAACCCAAATATACATATCTACGTGAGCTTTTAACACAACAGGAGCATTGAGTGAGCTCTCTAATATTTGAACTTATTTTCTGTAATTTAAATATGTTTATTCCTCCACATGTTGCTCAAAACCTTAACATAAGAGAATTAAATTATACACAGTAAGGACATAAATATTACTAATGAGAGTAATTTCATAATATTAGCAAAACAAATGAAGTCAAGCCAATGGCTGAAGTTGTATTAATTGAATACATATCAGCACAGTGTTTCATGGATTATGATACCTTCAGTAGAAGAAACTATAACCATCAGGTTCTGTATTTCCCTTGCTGACGGCCACGAGTGAAAAAATGGAATGAATTTCGAATGGAGTGAATGAGAGATCAGTTTGAATAATAACCTAAATATGAAAGTCGCTAATACTGTCATGATACTTAAACATGAAACAAATATTTGAGAAATAGAAGAACTGGTTATTTTATTTATTTTTGCTAGCAGAATCCGCAATAATTAAGTTACTGCGAAATTTCGAAATAAATCACTTTTTTAAAATGCTCATGGAAAAAATCCTAGAAAATTTTAAATCAGAATCCAGCTGCATTTTTGCAGCTTTTTTCGGCCATACAAATGTATAAACGCAACACTGAAATGGATGTGCGCAGGTTTGTGTAATAAACGCGTGAAATTTTAAAACTTCATTTTCTCGTAATCTTGTTTTCTTATTTTTTTTATCATTTTAAAATGTTCCCCGTGATGCAACTTTTGTACAGTTTCTTTCATATTTTGCATATGTTTTTTGAAGGTGGATGAAAATATTTAAGGAGCCTTTTCTGTAATCAAGCATACTTTTGTACTTGGGGTTTTGACAAATCAATACGTGATTGAGTTTTAGAAAATTAAAAGTGTGAATACTTTATTTTATTTAGAAAACACCTTAATGTTACATAAAATTTATCCTTGATTGTACTATTAAAGAATAATACTCAACATTTAAAAGTTTAAAATTTCTAAATTCTCATCGCGTGAGCTATTTCACACGAGACTCAATTTGCACTTTCTTAAAATTATTTTCTTCGAAAATTGGATATATAGGATTATGAAAATTAATTGCAGGCTATAATTATGTTGGTCAAATCTGTGATAAAAATTTGGGCTAAATGGTTTGAAATTTATAGAAATTGACAATTTCAATAGGTACTGAGGTCCTATAAATCAAATTCTTCTCTGTATCTCCCCCTTTTCACGGTTTCTCCCTCTGCTCCATATTATTACATTTCCGCCTCTCTCAGTCTCCTTTCCCTCATTATACTTTCCTCTTTCTCCCTTACTCTCTTTCCTTTTCACTCTCAATCTCAAACGCTTTCATCCCTCTCTCCTCTCTATACCAGTTACGCGTCATATGATGTTTTGAAAACTGGTAATAAAACTACTGTTTTTTAGGTGTTAACACAAACTAAAACATATATAAACGTTTAATATAAATATACGTGCATAAATGACAGCAATAAAAAAAGGTTCTTATTTCTTAAATATTCATCATGTCGAAATGTTTTAATAAAGCCGAGATATTTTTACATTTTAATTTTACGCCCCATTACATGTTCTTTGGGCAAAGTAATTAAAACGCCACATGGCTTACTTTCTAAGTGCGACCTAAGGTATATAAATATAATATACCAAGTTGCATAAAAAATCTGATATGATACACTCATTTGACTTTCTCTACCCTCTATCGCTTATTAGTGGGTATACAATCTATTCTTAGCAAAGCTTATTTTTCTATGTACTTCATTTTAATTCAAATAAACTCTTGCGGAAAAAGCTACATTGCACGTTATATGTAGATACAAAGAGAACAGCAATAATCAAATGGACGCTATATGTTGGCCTTAAATGTCATACTGCTTCCATGCAATCGGAGAAACAGCTGAATGTTTACAGGATTTAAGAGAATAACCAAGAAATGAACAATTCGAGCTTTTAATAATGGATATCTCAGAAAGGCTTATGTCACAAAAAACTTATTTGAAATAAATTGTGTGTTTTAAAGAGATCTACATTTTTGTGTAGTACATTTTCGTCTATCGCTTAACGTTTACAAGTTATATTATACAAACAAAATTTTCCATATGAAGTGGGCTTCACAGGCTATTCCCAAAAAACTCAATATATACATTTTATTTGTAATGTAAATTCTTTAATATATGGTATTTTAATCAAAATCGTTAGTTCCACTTTTTGGAAAATCAAAAATTTTAAAAAATCTTCCATGTAAAGAGTAGTCTGGGATGGGTGAATTTTCTTGAAAATCTTCATGCCGCATCTTTGGAAGGTATTGAACCCAAATACCAAGTTTGGTATTTATTCGACTTTTCATTTTTGAGTTATGCTGTTCACAGGCTTACTGACACAGACACACAAACAGACCTTTTTCCAAAAGTACTTATTTGCGGGTCAGAGGGCCCAAAACATGTATTTCCGTGGAATCTCAACATCGAATTTTTGGGTGGAATATAATAGTTACTATAGATACGTAGTAGATAATGTAAAAATGTGACTTCTGACTTTAGGGTAACCCATTATAGGTACATATATTGTCAATTAACTAAAATCGAAAATTACCAGAAAACTTCGTTTATAGTTTTATATATTATAGATAAGTCTTTGAATATTTAGGATCTGTGAGTACTAGATAAATCAACACGTCGCTTTTCCATTCTGTAGCCTATGCACACATATATTGCTATTTGTGGTGTTTCCATAGTTTTTATTGGTAATGACGAAATGCGGTAAGGTGAAGGTTGTTGTTTTTTGTAGAAGAGAGGGATGGTCGCAGAGAGCAGTTACAACTGAGCTCAGTTGTAAATATCTAGAGAAGTTACAATCCATATTGCAATTATAAAAATTGCTATTATCCAGAGAGGTGTATGAAAGATGGGGTCTCGCCCCATTATCGAATTTTCATACGCCTCTGGGCTAATTTTTCCCAGACGCTGGATTAAGAGTGAGGCCCGTGGAATAGGCAGTGTAGTCACCCACACTGAACCTTGTGGAATTCGCCATATGGGGGGCTTTGAAAGCTCCGATGTATGCAGTAAAAATTCGGAATATGCATTCATTCCTGGGAAACGACAACAATCGCAGCAATTGCTTTGAATACTCACACGTTGAAGGCCACTCAGAGGAAGAAAAGTTTCGAGAAAATATGCGTCAATTCTGTAATTGACGAACTGTTTTGTTGCGTGTCATATGTTAGCATTAATAGCAATGAATCCTGATTTTGCAGCCACTCTGTAGAATGTAAGCTCATATTCATATCGAAATGTTACATTACTTGCAAAAATTGTCATTCCTTGCTAACAGTCTGTGTGCCAAAAATCTTCCAGTAAACATAGTTCCCATCTATTGTAGGACAGTTAAAGCAGGAAGTAACAAATTATCGTGGGTAGGTGGAGTGTAATGGACTGGAAATAGGAATGTTTTCAAAGGAGCTGTCAGTTCACAACTTTTGTGTGTGCCCTACTACTTCTTGTGAGGTAGAGCGAAAGGTATGCGAAGGGACAATTACTGAAAACATCTGTCAGACCAAAGAAGAGAACTCTAAGAATGACGTATTCACCATAAATCAGTACTTCGAGTTCAAGAATTAGTTTCCTGGTATGCAGGGAATATACTAATATACTAATGGTATATAATGCTGGTATAAGGCAGTATATCTTACATAGCATATAACTTTGTTTAAGGCTTAGTGCATATGCATTCATTTATATTGTATATTGTAAATATGCCAGGTGAAGTTTTCAAGATGAATTATTCCACCAAAACAATCCTTTACTTGAAACAAAAGTGGTTAATTTTTGTTTTCACGTAAATTAGTAAACCTATTTTGATTAAAATGCCTCATATTTGAAATATTGCCATCACAAATAAAATGCTAATTTTCTGTGAATTACCATAAAGTCGTCTTAAATTTGTTTGTTTATAACAGAATACGAGGGAGACAGAGAGAGAGAGAGAGAGAGAGAGAGAGAGAGAGAGAGAGAGCTTTGCTACAGAAAAATTAGGGCTCATTAAAATTTACGGTTTGCATAAAGCATTAACCGCTTACGAGATACTTTCTGTTGTGTATCTGAATCAAGAGCCGGGAACAACAGCCGACTCTTCTATTGTTTCCTGTATCCTTCTGTGTAATTACAACAAAATGTATAGTGAATCCATTTTTGTCATCATTTTTCTTAACAGGAAATAGGAAAAATTAGTTATTTCTGTTATAATTGGCTTAAATAGACTTATTATTTGAGAATTGCCGCATGCGATTTTCAAGTGATCGACAAATTCTCGAGTCATTTGGTGACTTTAGATAATCTGGAAATAACTAGCTGCATTTTAGTCAACTACTTTGCGAATAAAACGAACTAATAAAAACCATGAAATAAGATAGGTAATGCAAATGCTTACGATAAACTATAAATTAGCATAATAACACGGGCCACTGCTGGTATTTTTTATGCATGTCAACATATTTACTGAATTAAGGAAGATGCTGCATATTGTAATAAATTCTTATCTTCTTGTCTTTTGTCGTGACATAGTGATTGGTTTGGTGGGGGGGGGTGCCTAAGCTCCCACGCGGAGATAAATGAGAGCTGTATTTTAAGCGGAAGTTTCACCGAAAGAAAGCATAGAATTTGGAATTCCAGCTTATGATGCTAATAGCATTTGCTGCCGAGTAATTCAAGCAGTTGTTTGGCAAGGAATATTTGTATTAACGGATGGAGAGACAGCAAAATAATTAAGAGTATTTGTGAAGAGGTGTTGCTCGCTTATTTTTGCAATGAATTTTGATAAGATTTTCAGCATCATCATCATCATCATCATCATTATGATCATATTATTTCTCGTACATAATTAAGATGCTAATCATACGAGTGAAATCGTTATTTCACTTGTAAAGAATGACAGAATCTTGTTGTTTCCAAATATGAGTGTAGTGTGTAGATAAAGTCTGTAGGAAAACGTAAAACTTTTTATAGTGAATAATTCGTACGTAAAGCAGCTATGAAAACAAACATTAATGGGTAGTGGAAGTAGCGCTATTGTAACGCACGAGATTTTTCATATCATGGCGAACATAGACTTTCTGAAGATAGCTGCTATTTCAATCTTCACATAACAAAATCCATGAGGAAGTAAATAAATTACATTATTTTTTACCAGAGCGCCCCTGAAACAAATGATTGGCGGGAACTTAAAGCTACAGCATTGCAAAAGCTAGCGTTGTTGTTACTTGTTTAGGGTGACAAATCAGAAAATCAGAAGCCCTACAAAATAATGAGCGATAGCCGTTATTATTGGCACAGATATCGAAAAATCTCGTGACACCGCGAACATTTTAATTCCTTTACTGTAGATGATATTAGCAGTTAATGTCCTTCAAGTGAAAGAAAACCTGTCTGAGAATATCGCAGGATTTGTTTGTGAGGGGTGAATATTAATCAAATGCCATACGATGCGCAATACTTAACTTTTTTAAAATGTAAAATAATAAAATTTACATACGATATTACCGAACAGTTTATTAAGATTTGATATATTTGACATCCTTACCTCATTAATATAGGAGCCATCGTACAGTTTTGTGTTCTTCAGATATCCCGAAACACATTCTGTGTTACATCCTTGGGATTTATCTTATTAAAATAACCACGTAAATTGTTTCCCACTATTTACGCTGATTCCCAACACTTGCAGCGCTGGTAACTAATTGTTCTTTTACACAAGCTATATAAGGTTGGAAAGGTGGAGTCAGACTGAAAAATGCAATGCCATACCCGGGATTTGAACCGCGGATCTTCCGGTTTCCGTTCGTTTGCTCTAACTGAGCTACCATGGCAACATGCCGTACCACATTAAATTCCCCAGGTGACTCGCGTTTCCCGGTAAACCACAAGGGAATCTCAAATGTATCTAGTTATTTGATATTATGCCGGCACGTTGAAATGAAGGCTGAGTTGTTTAGAGCAACCGTGCGGAAAACGAAATATCGTAGTTCAAATCCTGACTATGGCACTGAATTTTTCAATCTGACTACTTTTCCAAGATTGTAGCACTGTTTATTTGTATGGTCCTTATTACCTATTAAAACCATTTCTCTGAAGATATTTATCATGACTAACTCAGAGAGAATAATGATATAAACATTTTCCATTACTAACGTGTATTTTCTATGTACTTCGTTTTAATTCAAATAAACTATGAAGCGGTAGCGATTAAAGAAAGTTGTGCCACTGTTTATCATAACAATATTTTCGCAATGTGCATTCTGAAGAATAAAATTGAGACCTCGACATTCTTTGATACTTGTCTACACTTGTAACGGTTTCTGGGACTTGTTAACAAGTGTTTGGGTTGTAAAGGTGCTCTCGGCGTTTTGTATGACATGACAACGTGTCATCCATACAAAAGAGAAGACGCACTGTCTCAGATTTGGGGTGTTTTCCCCCAAAATATGTCGGACTTCCCACAACACCTGCACCTGTGTGAAGGCAAGCTGCTCGACCTTGAAGGGGCAACCATTCAAAGAAAAAAGTCCTCTTTTTTTCTGTGAAGAAGAAGAAGACGAACCGCTTGGTGGCCTCTCGCACTGCCTCTTTCTTTAAAACTCCGCCGGCCCGCCCGCGCTCTCCTGCTTTCCGTTAGTAGGATTACTCGCAGCACCGCCCATTATACCTTAATTGTTTACACTTTAGAAGCGAAAATTACATAATGTGCCCAATCATTTAATAACGGTGTAATCCTCAGCATAAATACGTATGTTAGGCAGTGGCGTATCCTGACTTCCAGCTTGGCTGTGCTTATTAACACATACATTACACTCCAAAAGTGTTTATCTCCACTTTAGAAAATTCTAGCAGCCAAAGTAACGAAGAGAAAATTCCCATGTTAATATGCATAAAGAATAAACATTAGTAGAGAACAGTTTTACTTTCCCTACTGCTTACATATTGCAAGTAGAGGAAATAGTGCATGGCACCCAAAAATTCGATACGGAGCTTTAATCGGAAATACACGTTTGAAACTCCCTGAATCCAAAAATAAGCATTATTAACTTCTCTACCATGTAGAGTAAGTAGGGGAAATATTGTATTCCACCTAAAAACTCGAGCCGAGATTTATAACAAACTTTAAGACGCGAGAGATTCTGTAGAATTGCGTAACGTGTACTTTATGTATGCTTCCGTTGAACTACGCGACGTATAACTCACGAATACTTATGTTGAACTGATCGACGTATTACACGCGAATGCTTCTGTTGGACTGACGAAATCTGCCTCTGACTTTAGCTTTTTATACTCCCACACCCCGATATGCCTAAAGATTATAACCGAGCTGCTATTGGTTAATAAAACGCGCCAATATTAGCGTCTATTTTTATATCCAATCAAGAATTACGAAAACATATGCTCTAGGGAAAATATTCCCGCTATTTCTAAGAAAAGCGCGCCAATCTGACGTCATTTGTTTGTCTCTTCTAATTAATATTCAACTCACCCCCTCGCACATTGTTATCCGCTCCTATTGTCAGTTTCAGTGAGGTCGTGTAAACTTATTTCCTAACAATGCATATAATTAACAAACATCTCAAATCAATGTCATGTAAATAATGCTTATTTACACTACAATCACTCTGGCATTTACATCATTGTGATACAAATTACTGCCACATATGCCCCACTAGAAACATAATTATAAATATTTACAACTTGTTTGAAAATTTTATAATTGGGTTTTTAGTCTCCTGAATCTTGTAACACACGGTATTTATCACTTGCACTTAACACTGCACACGCATTTAACACACGACATATATTTTGCCTTTATCTCGCCACTATTTACTGGCTTTGGTTTAATGTGTTTATATACATACATCTGACATTACAATTTTTTATAGCAAATACTGTACCCTGAACTATTTAGTTACAAAATGTTTATACTTTCTTAGATTATAGACATAGAATTTTATACACTCAAGATCTTTAACCTGGTTCATCTTGTAATTATTGAACATATTTACTGAAATATTCATCCTCTACACAAATATATTTACATCTCTTAATTCTAGACACAAATTCACCTTATCTGTGTGCTATATAAGTATTTTGTTTTAATTATGTTTTCCTTTTTTTGTACTTTATATTCAAAATACTATTTGAATTATATCTACGTACTTTTACTTTAATATAACATTAAGTTTTAATTATTACATGCTTCATTTCATATGCTGTTACAGTTTATTAAGAAAATGCTCTTTTTCCCCTTTAAACATTTATTTTTGTCCAGAATTTATTTCTCTTTTTTCATGACATATATACATAGATGACCCTCTTACATTCCAATACTTTATTCTTCAGTTCAGCTTTAACTATCCTGGATTTGCTTACTCTTTTTTTAGCGGTCATTGCTATTCCCCCTCCTGGATCAAATTGTCTATGGCGAATCATTACTCGTAGCTGTAATGTAACCTTCCAAAATCTGTTCATGAATAGCCTCTTAAAGGATTCATATGAAATTTCACCCCCATCATTTTCAATGCTTCCGGTATCTTTTTAATTTGAAAATATTCGGACAAGTCTGCAATAAACTGTACTGGGCTGGAGTTTTCATTAAATTTTTGAAGTAGAAAATCACTTAAGATATGATTATAATTTTGCAAATCCCCTACTCCCATATTTAAATTCTCTAGTGTTACTTGTGCACTCTGAGTTTCAGCATGAGCTATAGATGAAGCCGCCGCATCACTCACATTATTAGTCATACCTGAGGAACTACCTCTATCATTATTCTGTACATTAGATACATTAACATCACATATATTTACCCTTGAATTCAATTCTAACCTATTTACAGTACCTTGCAGATTTTCTATGTGTTCCATTTTTTTTTATTCTCATTTTGAACAGCTTGGTGCTTGTTAATTTCAGAAGTTAGTTTTTGATTATTTATAGACAAAACTTTAACTTCTTCGGACAATTTATTTCTTTGTGTTTCCGACTCCTTCTGAATTTCAGATATCTCACCTCTGAAATTAACTTGCACCTGCATTAAATCTGCATTTGTAGGCTCCATCATCTCTCTAAGCTCACTTGAAATGCTATTCATTCGGCTACCTAACTCTGTACATTTTACGTCAACATGTTCAAACTTAGTATTAACTTCACTTTTTTGGTTAGATATTTCCCTGCTCATGTCTGACATTTTCTTTGAAACTTTCCCTATCTCATTTGCTATCATTTCCTGATTTTCATTTCTCATTCTTGTCATACTGCTATCTAGCTCCATAAATTTCTTTTCAATTTCTTCCCTGTTTTGTTCTAAGCTCTTACCAATATCTTCCCTCAATTCCCTATTATTCTTTTCCATACTCTGAGTTAGTTTTTGTTCTAATTTCTCATTATTCTGAGTTAGTTTTTCTAATTTCTCATTAGTCTTACCAATATCTTGCCTGAATTGATCTGTAATACTCTTATTTAATGTTTCACCAAAATTTCTCAGCATTTCCATCATCATACCAGCATCAAAATTAACATTTCCTGCTATTCTATTCTCATTTTCTTCACTAATATTTCCTCCCTCAAATCCTACATTGTTTGAGCTATTTTCTGTAACCTGTATTGAATTACAGCTAACTGTTACATTATCTCCCTCCATAATTGTTTCTTCAGTATTATTAGTAGACATTTTTTCTTAATCCTACCACTTCTCAGCAACATTTAATTTCTCACAATTTTTTTTTAGGATAAATTTTTTTTACAATATTCTAACCTTTGTGATGCTGTCTGTTGATGTTGCTTTGATGTCCAGCTTCCTGCCCCTCTCTCCTAGATGTATATGTCGCCTCTGCGTCGTACTATGATGAATCTGCGTCGTCTCGCTGTTTTTGTGTCCTGTAGTTCAATTCCCCTATTGCCTTTTAATCTCGTAGTTACGATGTCCACTCATCCGCGTCGACGGTCGTTCTTGTAGTTGTTTCTGGAATCTGCGTCTTGTAGTTCATTTCACTGCTCCATTCGCTCCACGTCCTGGTTCCTTCGTCCCTTCCTGTTTATTTTGCTCCTTCCTGGTTAATTCGCCCCTTCCTGGTTATTTCGCCCCACGTTGGGCGCCAATTTGAAGTGGATGGTTTGTTAGCCCCACGTTTGGGTTACAATTTGAAGTGGTATATTTGTTGGTAGTTGGAGGATACTTCATGTTTATCTGCACCACGTATGGAAGCCAATTTGTCGCGGTCACTTCGTGTTATCTTTTGCTGGGCGCCTGTTATTGTATTACTACTTTGAATGTTGGGTTCATTGTCCTCCGGCTAGTTATTATTTCTCGGTCAAGCAAATCTCTTGAACAGGGTGTGTAAACGGAAAGGATTTGTTACTCACAGGTAACACTGATAAAAGAATTTGTTTTCACAGTTTTGTTACCGTCACCATTAATTACGTTCACATATTGACTCTTGATACACGCCAGACTGAAACTGTTATATTTTTTAATATCACTATAATCACTTATTTACTGCACATTATTAATTCGCGTGTTTCATATTTATAACAAACTTTAAGACGCGAGAGATTCTGTAGAATTGCGTAACGTGTACTTTATGTATGCTTCCGTTGAACTACGCGACGTATAACTCACGAATACTTATGTTGAACTGATCGACGTATTACACGCGAATGCTTCTGTTGGACTGACGAAATCTGCCTCTGACTTTAGCTTTTTATACTCCCACACCCCGATATGCCTAAAGATTATAACCGAGCTGCTATTGGTTAATAAAACGCGCCAACATTAGCGTCTATTTTTATATCCAATCAAGAATTACGAAAACATATGCTCTAGGGAAAATATTCCCGCTATTTCTAAGAAAAGCGTGCTAATCTGACGTCATTTGTTTGTCTCTTCTAATTAATATTCAACTCACCCCCTCGCACATTGTTATCCGCTCCTATTGTCAGTTTCAGTGAGGTCGTATAAACTTATTTCCTAACAATGCATATAATTAACAAACATCTCAAATCAATGTCATGTAAATAATGCTTATTTACACTACAATCACTCTGGCATTTACATTATTGTGATACAAATTACTGCCACAAGACATGTTCATGACAAATGAAGCGTATATATTGAATTTTCTGGGAATAGCCTCTGAAGGTCCTCTTCATTCTGGGTTACTTTTGCATAAATGGTAAACCGTAAGAGAGAGACAAAAGCAGAAAAATATGTAGATCCCGTTAAAGCACACAAGTTATGTCAAATACTTTTTCTTGTGGAGTTAACCATTTCTGAGATATTCTTTGTTATTGGTTTAAATTTTCCAATACTTATACTTTTCTCAAATGGAAGTCGTTATTCGTTTTGTTGTTTTTTCTGTTCATGCAAATAGAACGAATTTCAAGGCCACCACATAGCGACCAGCTGTTAAGCTACTGTATTCCTCTGTTCCCATTGCACCTACAAGGAAATACGTAATAAAACAATTTCTAAAATTTTATCTGGATTAACATGAAGTAGATGGAAGAATAAGCTTTCGTAAGAATATTTTGTTGAAGAATGGATAGAAAAGTCATGTGAGTGTAGCAGATTCTTAGAGAAAGCTCGCGCGCATGTGTGTGTGTGTGTGTGTGTGTGTGTGTGTGATGAATTTTATATAACTGATAATCCATAAGAGATAGACAGAACTTATTCTATGATCAAACGTAGAGCTCATTGGAATAAAAACTGTATGTCAAATAACTTTTACTGTAACATAAATTTCGAAGTATTCGTTGTTACATCTTTTTAAGTTTTTCCAGATTGAAAACTGTCCTGCTGCACCTGTAAATCATTTTATGCAACTCATATTTTCTCGCATGCGTTCGTTAGTAACAAAAACGTGTTGTGCGTGCAGCAAAGTCCTTATTGCTTAATTTACAATAGGTATACTCAAAATTTATCATGCATAACGTAAGGGGAACAGAATAACAGTTTTTATATAATACTACAGTATATTAGGAATTATGTGAAGTTTTAATGCACTTTAGAAACAATTGCATTATGTGAACTCGCATGAATTGAGTTTTTAATTGAGATTTTATTTTGAAATATTCGCATTCAAACATATCCGGAGGAAGGAATGATTCGAATAAAATAACAATTCTCCCATCCCAATGGAGAATCAAACCCTAGATTTTTGGATTGTGAAGCTAATAGTCTCAACACTCGAAAAGGCAGTCTCATTAAATTTACCTAAAATCATGAGAAACTTCATTTAAGCAGTTCTGGATTGGTTCACGCTGCCAGCAGTAGGTATATTTACAAATATTATAAAAACTTTAGAATACAAATTTTTCTGGCTATTCTGAATTTTGCTTAAGGGCAATAATCGCAAGAAACGGCAACATCAAGGATATTCGGTATATAAATTACTAGATATTGGTCAGGTTTCAACCGAAGTTTGAAATATATTTTCTCTAAACTAAGAGATACAACGGTTCACGAGTGGTTTCGTGTGCATGAGCAGAGGAAAAATAGACGCTTTGTGGTAGTTAAAGGTAACATTTAATATTTTGGCGCAGAAACTAAAATGTAGTAATAGAAATAACCAGTTCTTATAAGAGTTATAGAACCAGGGGGAAAAAAAGTGTTATTCCAAAGTGGTCACAGTGATTTGTGGCTTCTGTAACTCAATCAAATACCAAAAAAGGGAAAAAATGGACTGGCTATGCTAATTCAAGCAAATATATAATCCTTCGATGTACACTTGACTTAATAAGGCCGTTAAGTATGCATGAGGCCTATCTTAAGATTAAGTTATGTAGGCAAATGTAGCCGGCAACATCGTTTGCCATTTCACTTCGGTTAGTAAAATGGTCTTAATTTCACTGTAGAAATGTTACTCAGGGTTTCTGAGGTCATTAAATTAAAATAAAGTGATTGTTGATTGTGTTACCAAGTTACCAACTTATAAAAGCAGGGCAATTTAATTTTGTAAGAAAAGATTCATGGACATTTAATCCATTAAATTCTCTCATCTTCTGGTATTCAGAAATTCAATTAACCAGGAAGCAATGACCGTTTGGTTTTAGTAAATGAAAAAACCCGTTTTATTAAAAAAAAAAGTCACAAAATTGAAGTTTACTTTACTTCTCCACATACTCACCTCTGTTGTTTAAGCATTTGTCATATCTGTCCATGAGCTTTAGCATTCCGTATTGTAGTCGGCTGCCGCCAAGATGTTCGCACAAAATAAAATTTCAGCAAGCAAAAATGAGAAATGTTTCTCAAATTTTCTCAAATAAATTTGTAACTCGTCTTGGGCTACGCTTCTGTCTTGCACGATTTTGTTGTTCTCTTGATTCAAGTCATCTGTGACGAGTGATATAGTCCGGGTCGAGTTTCGTCACGCATATTTGTTCCTCCATTGTTGAACATTTTGCACCACTTTCTCACACTTCTTCGCTCATTACTGTATTACGACACACTTCCTTTAGTTGACGGTAAATTTCTGCAGGTTTCAACTTTCGAACATTCAAAGGTCGGCTGTGTCTCACCTCATAGTCCGCGGGGCGTTGTATCACACAGTTGGCTTTGAACAATCTCAGAATGCACAATAATGACTTGTTTCGACTGGTATTCATACAACACTGAGAAAATATGTCGAGCAAACCATTCGACCTTGAATAGAAGTCCGATAGGAATTTGCGCATCGGTAATGCACAAACGGTCATTGCTTCTTGAATCACCTTCATAATTACAGAAAATGAAGGGTTATACAAAGAATTAAAAATCAATATTAACCATTTCGTAGTTTAGTATCCCTGAAATGCTATCATCGCCTCACAAACGTGCACGTATTAGACGAGTAATCATGAGGTTTGTGCACATTTTTGCTAAAGTGGTTTTCTTTTAGGAAAGTCAATGGCGCGCAGGCAGAAAGAGAAAGAGAGAGGGAGAGAGCGCGCTACACACTCCCCTCGCTTCCTCTCAGACTGCCCATCAAAATCAAAATACATATTGGTTGATTGCTACTCAGTAATGTCACCTTAAGAAAATCATATTTACGTCACCGTGTGTTTGTACAAAATATATGCATTTTAAAACACGTAAGATAGAGACATCTATACCGCACGAACTCAACAGCGCAGTTAAATTTGTTTAGCCGGAGGATTTCTATTGGACATTACCGTTGTCAGTACGTGTCTAAGGCTGTCAACCTTACTAAAAGAAAAGTGCTCGGAAAGAAACGACATTCACTCACAATAGAAAGTATTCATACACGCCTTTAAACATTTCTAGCAGCCAAATTAGTTGAGAGTAAATTCTCGTTTTTATGTTCTCTACTGCTTACGTAAAGTAAGTATAGGTTTTGCATTTCACCCACAAATTAGATATCGAGATTTCAATGGAAATACACAAATTGAGGTCCGTGTCCGTGTGCGTGTGCGTGTGTGTGTGTGTGTGTGCGTGTGTGTGTGTGTGAACAGCATAATTCAGCAACGAAGTATCGCATACGTTCAGAATCTTCCAAGGATGCGACAAGAAATCTTTAAAAAAAAATAATAATAATAATAATAATAATAATATAATAATTAAATAAAAATCCTTCAACCCAAACTACTCCTTATATGAAAATTCCTAATTACTTTTATTTTCTTAAAAATGGCTCTAATGATTTTGTTTAAAACATAATAGGTTTAAAATATTTGCATGACACATAAAATGTATACCTTGAATTTTTTGGGAATCGCTTGTAAAGACCTCTTCATTTTGAATGAATGTTACATAATTTTGTATAAAGGACGTTTACCATAAGAGAGACAAAAGCTTACTACACAAAAAGTGAAGATATTGCTAAAGCATACGATTTGTCATAATTTTTTGCGGTATTAACCATTTTCGAGGCATTCTTTCTTATTGATTTGAATTTTATACGTTTTATACTTTTTTCAAGTTGTAAGTGTTTTTCTTTCGTGGTCACGCAAGGGGCATGAAATTTTTATTTTCTTCACACAGCGACCGGCTTTCAAATGATTGGGCTAGCGCTTCAAACTACTGCATCCCGCTTGTGTCTATAACTAAAGGTGTAATAAAAGCATTTCTGTCAACGCTTATCTCGATTAACATGAAGCGAAGAGAAGAATAAGCCTTTGTAAGAATCGTTTTTAGAACAGTGGATAGAGAAAGACATGTGAATGTAACACATCAGTGACAGTTTTATATAGATATAGCTTTTATAGGTGCTAGGGCAACTAAAATTTAATAACTACAAACTTTTAGAGCTAAATTATCTTTTTACATATTTGGGGATGCATTAATCTATAAGCAAGCCTTAACGTTGATCCCAGGTGACCGCCATTCATTTAGTACATAGAGCCACTCCAAAAGTTTTGAGAATGGACGTAATAAAACATTAAAATTTTATATATTATCATCGCATCTTTTCAAAATATTCTCCATTGCATTCTGTATACCGTCTCATCCTTTCAAACCATTTTTCAAATACTGAACACCATCCTTCTTTGGCGAGAGTGGAAATACATTCTTCGTAAGCAGCTACTGCGGCTTCAGGTGATAAATCGTTGACCTCGATTTTTTTTTTTTATTTTGGGGAATAGTAAAAGGTCGCATTGGGCCAGATGGAGACAAATATCCGACTCCATACTCCTGCAGAAATTGGGATGTTTCTTGTGTAGTGTGGCAAGAGGCATTGTTATAGCGCAACAAAATTCCACGCAGACCAGTCTTAGGATGCTTTTTTCTCAGTTCATCGAACATTTGTGGCAGACATTTTGTGGTGTACCATCTGGCAGTAACAAACAGTCTTTTGTCCCTCAAGCGTAATCGTCACAATGTGTCCACTTGCTGAGAAGAAAGAACATATCATCTTCTTGCCAACACTTCTCGTTCGCTTCACTTTTGTTGGGGGATCTTCTCCTGGGAAGACCCAGACCAATGACTGTCGTTTAGTTTCTGGATCATACTGGTAAATCCAGCTTTCGTCACCTGTTGTTTTTGGATCTTGCTCCATTGAATTTTTCTATCATACTCTGGCACCATTGCACACGTGCTTGTTTCTGCTTATATGTAAGGAGGTCGGGGATTCAGTGACTGCAGACCTTCCTGGCGTCAAGTTTTTCTTTCAACATTGTTTTCACTGCTGCCGATCCAATATTTAGGGCTTCTTGAATCTGATCCTAGGTGCAACGATGATCTTCCCGCAACAAGCGCTCTGCTTTCATCACATTTTCATCCATTGTTGGTGTAGCCGGCCGTCCTGCTCGGTCTTCATTTTCGAGGGAATCCCTTCCTCTTCTAAACTCTACCATCGATAAATGGTGGATTGCGAAGGACAAAGATCCCCAACTGCACGATGCAGTCTTTCGAGGCATTCTCTCTTCCCTAAACCGACTTTAAAGTCACAGAAAATCATGGCACGCAAATGGTCTCGCTTGAGATCCATCCTAGCATATGGCGTAGTAAACACCTGCAATACATACACACGCGGTGCTGACGATGCACATTATTGGGGCATGCCCAGACTTGCACATATACTGCTATTTGAACTTCAATCTGAAGTTAGAAAAAGCTACTTTGCCTTACCACTACTCATTGTTGCCCATTCTCAAAACTTTCAGAGTGACCCTCGTATTTCCTATATTGGTTTAAGTATACAAATTATTTACATGATTTTGACATCGAATTGTATTTTTGTATTAACTTCAATATATTTTGGAAGATATAAATGACGAAAAGTTTTAACTGATATCAACGTTAGTAATTTTAATAAACAAGTGACCGATGAGTACGAAAACATTCGTTAACAAATATGAAAACCAGACGGTCTATGTACTTTACTGGTCTGCGTTTTGACTTCTCAACCTAGTGGTCCCGGGTTCGAGAATTGGGGTGGAAGAATTTTTCTTTAACCAGAGTCTGAAAGTATAAATGTAGGAGTGACTATGAGCGTGTTTCGAGTAAAAGCTGATAAAACCAACGTTTAAAAAATACCTACAGATAACGAGTTATAACACCATCAGTTGTTTCTCAAGTCAAAGCCCCCGATATGACCATGGGAGCTAAAGGGGCAATATATATGAACCCATAAAAAATTAAAAAAGAAAAGCTTTTGTAAAACTTCAACATTCTGTCCAAATCGGAAGAAACTGTTTATCAGGTTACAATGGACGAAATCAGGAAGAAGAAAATGCTGCTGCATTCGTTATTATGCGTAAGATTAAAGAAATGCGGGGGCGCAAAATTTGGTAAAGGAAAGGATTTGAAAAGAACGAGGAATTAACTCATAAAATAAATAAATAAATAAATAAATAAATAAAAAGAGACTGTAAATACTTTTTGTAAGCTTTATGTCTTTTAACACATAGTAAGTAATATCGATAGCGAATGAATTAAATGATACTGAAATGAGCCCGGGGTTCATAGAGGCTTGTTAACGGATATTCCTCTTCTAAGCATAAGGGAAAGTCTTGGGAAAAACGTTAAACAGGTAACTCTATCTAATCAACATTCGTACTAGAATATCTGAATTTAAGGCAGACACACTTCCCCACACCATGGAGATGAGTAAGAAGTATTTATTTCTAAACTTTTATTTCAGACCCAGCAAGTCTTCACTGTTTTGGGTTATTTTTTCTTCTTTTCTTTCTTTTTCATTTTACATTAGCTTCTACAGTCATATCGTGGTTTCTACTTGAGAAACAACTGCAGGTTAGTGCTTTTATTCACTGAACAGTAGACATTTCAAGTTGTTTGTGTTATCACCAGAGCTAGGGCAAATAACTTTTGGCTCACAATGCGTGCACGCAGCGAGTTTGTATCCACAGTGCGGCGAGGGGCAGGGGATGCCACAGGTAACCTGGAACTGGCCAGGGTTAGAACAGAACATAAACACAGAGCTCACAGAGGGGAACTCTACCATACCAGTAACGCAAGCGAATTGTCGACTTTCAACTATGCAGCCCTGGGCCGTGTATACAGTACGAGGTCAAGTGTACTAGATAGGGTGACAGCTACGTTAATTCCTCGTTCAATGGATATTGTCCTAGCTCTAATTATCACTAATAAAATAAATTAAACAAAGAAAATACAACTTTAAGTCGCAAAAGGAAAACGAAAATTAGAGGTTATGCGTCATATTGAAGTTTGATGGTAAAACAACATACCTACTTCCCAAAACGATGAACGTTAAGCGACTGGATAGTGTCCCTAAACTTAAAATCAGATTTGCAATCTTTATTGAATAAGAGGTCATTTCCGCCCAAGGTCGTGATAACGAAAACATGAAACGATAATCATTTCATTCAAAAGGTTAAAGAAATGTTTATAAACGCAATTTTTATGTGAACGTGGAAAAATGCTAAAAAAATACATTGCTTATTAACAGTGTTGATTAACAAACTTAACGAAAACAGATTGCTGCGAATGAACCTTAGGCAGAATATTCGAACATATTCTTTAATTTAGATGAAAAAAATCTGTAAACATAATGTTTGAATAGCTTTCTTTGTCAGCAATACGTTTTAGAACACACGCAATGAAATACAGTTAAATCCAGAAACACTTCTCCGAACCGCGCATGAATGTGACGTTCGTAACTCTGAACTCATTTTAAATTTCATAACGTTACCATGTGATTACTTATTATAAAGGTCTATGTTGACTATCTGAATAAGAATTAATATAATATACTTGCACGCTGATTAAACTTATTAGTACTGCCTTCCTTAGCATGGTACGCGTTTTGTCTAAACATTTGCACCGCTAGATCAAGTGACATCACCAAACCGCTCGAGTGTTTTACTTTTTTGTAGTGTTATAATTGAAGGTAACTGTTAACCTAATTTCAGCTCTAAAACCTCTGGTTTCTAAGTTTATGCAAACGTTCTTTATTGTACTATGATATTTGTTTTAAGTCGGGCCGGCCCTCTCAGCCGTGGTCGCTGGATCATATAGCTTCGGTGCTCCCCCAAGCTGAGGATCGTGGGTTCGAGTCCCGCCATGGGCATGAGTGTTTGTGTGTGATTGCGATAATAAGCGGTAACATAAACAGTCAAACACAGTTTTCATAAACTAGCTTAAACAAAGAAACTTTAAAAAAATAATTAACTTAAAAAAAGTCGTAATGCACGTCAAACCTCCATCCGTTAAATTAAATTTTCATTGGATTGCAAATGACCTCTTAGAGAGTTTATTACTCACACCTGTGGTATTTAACGACGCCTGTAAACAGCATAGAAAATAGTAGTTAGAAGCGGAGGAGGATTTCAGCACTGTGGCCAAGGCTAGGCTTGTTGCGCTTACAAAGGTCGGCAAATCTGATAGTTGCAGGCGCAACTCAGCGGTGCCCCTAACGTTTCCAGGTTGCGCGTCTTCGGACGTCTGTCACGGACAGTTTATCTACCAGGGAAGAAACAGCTCTATCCCTAAAACACATCCATGCATGCGCCACACACCATCACCGTCGTGCCAGGTCCTGCAACCCCGAGATATGAAGTGTGAGTTAGAAATGAGAGACAGGAAAATTCGTCAATCCCCCCCCCCCAAGCATTCATCTACCGACGTGGAAAAACCACGAAAAAAAACGCAAGGTCAGGGTGGCCGGTCCAATGGAAATCAAACTCGGGCCCTCCCGATGCTAACGCCTGAGCTATCCCACGAGGTAAACTGCAGACACTCAAGGATATTAAAATGCTAATACGAAGAAGTGCGTTCTAAACCTTCGTTGTGTCTACATTCTTAGAAAAATGCATAGTATGAGCTGATTTTCTCTCAATTGAACAGCAGTCAATCAATCAGACAATAACGATTTTCTGCCTAAGGGCAGGCTCTGCACGATAATCCAACTTTCTCATCTTTCCCTTTTTTCTCCGCCTTCCTCTGTGTTTCGCATATGAATCTTTATAGTATACGCAGGTAATTCGAGCCACCTATACGGCAAATGGATTGTTTACAAGCCACACGCTCGTTCCAACTGAGCTATATAGAAACATGAGAGATCTATACTCAGTTTAACATAATTAGTATTTGCTTGTCCCAGTATACACTTCAGTGTGCAAACGCCAGTTGTCTAATTAAGAGTGTATTCAAAGACGATGCTATGACATCGGCTATATTATTAGTAATCTTGTTGAGTGTGCAACCAAAGACATCCATGTTATGCACTTTGTGTACATCCTATCATAGGAGTCGATGTTTTCATGTTGGAGTATAAATTGCGGATTGTATAAAACTGCGAAGATAGGGAGGCTGACTCACCTGGTATAAACAATTCTGTTTACTGAACATAGGAAACATGGGATGTCTCGGTGTCTTCCGATTTTTCCGAATAGGCAACCCAGCTCACACCATTACGGAACAGTGATTGTTATTGTTTAACAAAACTGTTGAAGATATGTCCCAGCTTCTTGCTACAGATACAGCATAACACATCAGACATGAGAGAAGATCAAAGTATCATTTGAAAAAATCTGATGTATCACATTCACTTGTCTTTCTCTACCCAATATCATTTATTTTTATATAGCTACCACAAACTATTCCTATGCAAGGTTATTCTTCTATTTGCTTCATGTTGATAGAGATAAACATTTGCAGATATAGTTTCATTGCACGTTGCGTTATAGGTGCAAGAGGGATAGAATAAACCGAATCATTAGCCAGGGTGTTAGAGCGATTTTCAGATAAATCGACCATTTCTGCTCCCAAAAGATAAAAAGAACAAACGGCCTATAAAAATAATTTTCTGTACTATGTATGTATAAAGGTTAGGTGTCTAGTAGTCTTCGAAAGAGTTTGCACAGCTATCCAACAAGTCTGTTGCTATCTATAGAGTTCTGAAATTTTAATTTCTTTTCACTGACTCTCACCTCCGTCCTCATCTGGGACAGAGTTCAGATTCCCACAAATCAGCTTACTGGTCAAAGTATTTAGCTAATTTTATAAATCATCCTGAAGATCAATTTGGAATTTATTCCAACATACAGAGCACCACCGATACATGCACACCTGATTTGCAACTTCACATGATCCATTTTCAATGAAATTTCCTGTTTCGCTAGAATCCATTGTACCTAAAAGTTGTGATTTCTGGATAAGAAACTCAAAATTTGTATGCATCAGCAAATGCCTCTATCTTTGATCCATCCAGCTCTTAACCATTTTAGTCTCATTTTTAAAAAGCTGCTGTAGGACACATTGACACAATCTTAAAAAAATTGTAAAGTTCTTCGTCGAATTTGTGAAAAACTTGGTCTCATGAAATACTCCACGAGTTTTGCTTTTATTTTTACTTGGACAAGGAATCATAAAAAAATCTTCCTGAACACATCACGATACCTCAAACAGGTGGCAAATTTGCTTCTCCTTTGAAGAAGCTCCCCTCCGAATTTTGTAACTTTAGCTCCCTTTTTCCTGAAATACTCAGAGGGAAGACTTTTCTTTCTTTCTTTCTTTATTTCTTTCTTTCTTGTATTTTTTATAACACTACCAAAAAGTGTTATAGTCAAAACACTTCATTTTAAAGCTGTTTCTAATTTGGTGTGACACAACTTCCAAGAATTAAAGTTTCTTCTGCGGCGATCACCTCCTCATCCGTTGCTGTAGCTTACCTTGATGCTTCTCCCGTTGCTTCCAGAAGTTCTCAGCGTGTTGGTTCTTCAATTTATCCTCGGCTAGCTGCAGTAATTTTCCTTAAATTATATGGGAGCATGGACTTATCCTCGGTAAAGGAAAACGTAGATCTCGGGTGGTGATATAGGAAGACATAGACTTGTTTTGTTTATGAAAAGATGACACTGCCGTTTCTTTTTTATTTAATTAACACTCGTAGTATACAAAACTGGTATTGCCGCTGTAAAATACTGTCCACCGCTGTTAAACTATGGCGCGGATATGACTTGAAGTTTAAATATTCTTATTGTCGCTTTAAGAGTAGCGGATCTTAGGTGTGTTGCTAAAACTATTTGGATTCCCTGTCTTGGCGCGATATCTCACACATCCTGCAGCATCTCTCCCTGACCACACATGACAAAAACTGTCGAATAAAATGCAATACTAAGCTGACATGACAGATTTGACTTGATTCCCTTTTTGGCGCGATATCTCACACATCCTGCAGCATCTCTCCCTGACCACACATGACATAAACTGCCCCGAATTTTCCCTAAACAGATCCATTTATAGTCTCAGGCTCCTGAGGCTGCTTCCTTTCCTATTGGTACATTTTTAGCGCGACTCGACGCGTCTAACTATTTCGAATAAACTTCCAGGGATTTCATTGGTCCAATTTTAATATATATCGCGGCTTTTCCTACATTTACCGTTAAGGTTGTCTGTCTCACTCACTTGGTCACGGCGAATTATCAAATAATGGGACAAAGGCTCTACACCCTCGCTGTAGGAATAATAGCACGGCGACCGGAGAGAGGTAATAAAACTAGGTTTTCTGCCTTCGAAAGCACTATTCCTGTAGCTAAAACATTCCACCGTGGACAGTATTTTAACATAGCGCTTAAATTATTCACATTAAACCATTTATAACTCTACTAATATTAATAACCTAGATAGATACATAACGTTAAATCACCCTTCTTAAAATATACAAGCAGTATGAGAAAAAGATATTTACATAATACGATTTAACATCACTAAAAGTTAATTAATAAGTTATCTAGAATTACTGTTCTCGGGCCCGGCCTAGAGTTGCCGTTTCAAATTGCCCTGTTCTGGAAAAGAATAAATTTTTCAGCACTTGATACAATTTTCTTTTCCAGAATAATTCCTCTGATTATGGCCTTTGTAGGTTTGTTTTGTTGGCAGAGACCCTTCGCTATACCTGTTTCTTCACAAGGGTTCTGCCACACCAGTGGTGTTTATATTTGGGTCATTCACTCCACATTTGTTATGGTTGATCCCCTCTCACCATTTAAAAACAGGTTTCCGAGAGACATTCTTACACAATACATTTCGCGCACACGAATAACTTGTGGTGGAGAGAAATACGCTAATACCTAAATCAAGTTCTAAAATTAAATCTATTTACATACATATTGATACATAATTATTATGCATTTATTTATTTCTTTACCTCCTTATTTATCGGGTGTATTACCTTTACTATTTGTTCATAGGGTTGCTACCTCATTTCGAGTAAACTAACCTGACTATTTTCATTACATTCTTCACCCTTCTCATTCTCTAAACATTTGTACGGTTTGAGCAACTGTTTATGGTATCTCCCTACGATCTTGGAATTCTTTATTTCTTGTAACTCAAATGTAAATCACCCTGTATGGACCTTTAAATAAATTTTCCATTCTATGATACCTTTTTTTTTATAATTAATAAAACTAATTTATATGTTTAAAGAAAACTGTCAGCATATTGCTAGCATACCAACCAATTAATAATTTACAAATATTGCTAAATATCAAAAAAAAATATAATAAATATTCTGACAATAAAAGCTGTTTCAACCTTAAGACAAACTTATTCAAGCAGAAAGAAACTGAAACATATTAATGGCAAAGGTGTTTCTTGTTCTTCTTCACTATCACTAATGAGCATTTAATACTCAAGTCTCTTTAGTAATGCAAAAAAAAATGTTCTGCACAACTGCTTACGATAATTCATTAATTCACATGTGAAAGCTCTCCTTTCCAGGCACTGTAGAGTCAGGATCAATGATATTATGTCTTTCTTTTCTTTTTTTCTTTTTTTTTTTTTAATTTGAATGCTGGATTTTTTTTTTATACCCATACTAATTCTCCAAGTTCGATCAACCCTTTCTTTCGCTTCCTTGTTTTAAATTCCTGCTTTCTTTTCTGCGCCCTTTTTAACATTCTTTCAAAAGCTTTCTTTAACGTCTCTTCTCCCGTTAGTGTTTTCGGCTCTTTAGTTTCTAGTATCTGTAGTAATTTCCCTTCAAGTGTTTCTATTAGCTTCCCCTTCATCAGCTCAACTAATTTCCCCTCTACATTCTTATCTTGTTCACTTAAGTTTCTTTCTAAGTCCTTATTCTGCTTACTTAATTTCCCTTCGAAATCCTTTTTCTGTTCACTCAATTTTCTTTCTAAGTCCTTACTCTGCTCATTTACGATTCTTTCTAAGTCCTTACTCTGCTCGTTTGATTTCCCTTCTACATTCTTATCTTGTTCCCTTACGATTCTTTCTAAGTCCATATTATGCTCATTTGATTTCCCTTCTACATTCTTATCTTGTTCACTTACGATTCTTTCTAAGTCTTTACTCTGCCCTTCTACATTCTTATCTTGTTCACTTACGATTCTTTCTAAGTCTTTACTCTGCTCATTTGCGATTCTTTCTAAGTCCTTATTATGCTCATTTGATTTCCCTTCTAGATTCTTATCTGGTTCACTTACGATTCTTTCTAAGTCATTACTCTGCTTACTTACGACTCTTTCTAAGTCCTTATTATGCTCATTTGATTCACCTTCTACATTCTTATCTTGTCCACTTACGATTCTTTCTAAGCCCTTACTCTGCTTACTTACGATTCTTTCTACGTCCTTATTATGCCCATTTGATTCCCCTTCTAAATTCTTATCTAGTTGACTTCCGATTCTTTCTACGTTCTTACTATATTCACTTAAGATCTTACCCCGTTCATCTATTATGCTTTCTAACTTTTTACTATGTTCATTGAAGATCTTACCCCGTTCATCTATTATTGCGCTCAACTGTTGAAGCAATATTAGCAGCTGGTTTTGACCTGCGTCAATGACCTGCTTATTCGGTGATTGCCTTTCTAGCCTAACTTCTACTTCTGCTGCGCCCATATTTTCTCCATCTGTTGTTATGCTGACAATAGCCTCCCCATTCAATTCTTTCAAATCTTCCCTTGACCTACTCATGGTTCCGTTAGCAAGTTCTACCTCCCTAGTAATGACTTTACCCCCTCTCAATAACATGTGTTCACAAAACTGAGTCACTACTCTGCATGCCTTTTTGTTTGTTTTTGAATAAAAGTTCTAACCTGTATTTTTTTTCAATGTTAACTGATGCGTTCCGGGTTCGAATCCTGGTGAAGTTCTAGAAGCGATGTTCTCAGCTGTTTTTGTTGTCCCACGTAGGTAGACTAGAAGTTCGCGTTGTAATTTTGTTCTGCTGTGCCCCTTTCCTCTGAAGATTCTTCGTCTATTCGTTGTTTTCTAGTCCTCCGTTTATGTTGGTCTTCCCTTCGAGCTGGTCTTCCCTTCGAGCTGGTCCTCCCTTCGAGCTCCACGTTATGGCGCCAGTTTGCGGCGATCTTAACGTTTGTTAGCCCCACGTTTGGGAGCCAGTTTGCGGCGATCACCTCCTCATCCGTTGCTGTAGCTTACCTTGATGCTTCTCCCGTTGCTTCCAGAAGTTCTCAGCGTGTTGGTTCTTCAATTTATCCTCGGCTAGCTGCAGTAATTTTCCTTAAATTATATGGGAGCATGGACTTATCCTCGGTAAAGGAAAACGTAGATCTCGGGTGGTGATATAGGAAGACATAGACTTGTTTTGTTTATGAAAAGATGACACTGCCGTTTCTTTTTTATTTAATTAACACTCGTAGTATACAAAACTGGTATTGCCGCTGTAAAATACTGTCCACCGCTGTTAAACTATGGCGCGGATATGACTTGAAGTTTAAATATTCTTATTGTCGCTTTAAGAGTAGCGGATCTTAGGTGTGTTGCTAAAACTATTTGGATTCCCTGTCTTGGCGCGATATCTCACACATCCTGCAGCATCTCTCCCTGACCACACATGACAAAAACTGTCGAATAAAATGCAATACTAAGCTGACATGACAGATTTGACTTGATTCCCTTTTTGGCGCGATATCTCACACATCCTGCAGCATCTCTCCCTGACCACACATGACATAAACTGCCCCGAATTTTCCCTAAACAGATCCATTTATAGTCTCAGGCTCCTGAGGCTGCTTCCTTTCCTATTGGTACATTTTTAGCGCGACTCGACGCGTCTAACTATTTCGAATAAACTTCCAGGGATTTCATTGGTCCAATTTTAATATATATCGCGGCTTTTCCTACATTTACCGTTAAGGTTGTCTGTCTCACTCACTTGGTCACGGCGAATTATCAAATAATGGGACAAAGGCTCTACACCCTCGCTGTAGGAATAATAGCACGGCGACCGGAGAGAGGTAATAAAACTAGGTTTTCTGCCTTCGAAAGCACTATTCCTGTAGCTAAAACATTCCACCGTGGACAGTATTTTAACATAGCGCTTAAATTATTCACATTAAACCATTTATAACTCTACTAATATTAATAACCTAGATAGATACATAACGTTAAATCACCCTTCTTAAAATATACAAGCAGTATGAGAAAAAGATATTTACATAATACGATTTAACATCACTAAAAGTTAATTAATAAGTTATCTAGAATTACTGTTCTCGGGCCCGGCCTAGAGTTGCCGTTTCACTTCCCAACTTCCCCTTGTCCACTTCATATTGTTTCCTCAACCAATTTTCTAGGACACGGTGAGCCTACAGAAGTTTTGGATGATGCCTTCATATGAGTTCGACTTAGTGTTCTGTTTAGCTGCTTATTTTCAGTGATTTTCTCAGCTTATTTACTTTTTCGTTTTTGATAGTTTCCTTAAGTGTCTCCTTCAATTAGTCCCTCCTATTTTCTTTGGTATATCGTGTCCACTAACTGCTTGTGAAAAGTAAAATCCTTTAAGAAGTTAAAATTAATTTTATATTAATGTATTTTTATTGAAATAACATAGATCAATTAGGATTATGTATTTTGTTAGAATAAATCATCAACATTATCAAAAGATAACATCACTTCCATCCCTATAAAAATGGGGACAGAGGTGAGAACTGCAGGAAAATAAATGTTTTTGCCTTTTCCTTTGACAACACTGTTCAGCTTCGTTACGCCATTGTTTTCTCGCCAAACAATGAGGTTAGGAAAAAAATGTTCCAAACTCATTCTTTTTTCTTACCAAGAGGCAAATTAAAACAGAGCTGATAATGTAGGATCGAACAGAACACCAAAATTGACCAGAACACACCATTGACCCTAAAATGACCATCGCAATGTCCTCCAAATAAAACCCGACTAATGGATTTATTTTCCCCAATAATATCAAACCACTTTTATTCAAGAAATTTCTTTCTACACGCTTAGTTTTGGAGATATTGTACAGTCTCAACTTAAATGGTTCATCCTGTATATTTGTATTGTTTTATTTTAATTTAACTCTTATGTTACAATATTTCTATATAGTTTCTAGCTTTTTCAGCTTCAGTTTAAATGTAAATGTTCTAAAATAGTACTTCCGCTGCAACGTAGAGTGGTACCAAAAGTGTGCAGAAGAACTCTGGCGTCATAAAGCGCAAACAATGACATAAAAACTGCTAATATTTGTATTTATATCCAAGAAAATATAGCGAGTGCCTGTATGCAAGGAGCATTCATCAGCAAAATATACTAGTCATTACGCCCACTTCAGTTGAGCCCGTGTACTGGGTAAACCAAGGAATAGACAACTATATCCTCAATAAGCTTAAAATGGAAGGTTCATTCTGAAAGAAAAGCTTTCTTAATTTTTATATTGCCTACAGACAAAGTGTAACAAATGTTAAGGTCAAACAATACATAGAAAATCTCATAGCTATAACATTAAGTATAAAATAAATAATAATATGAAAGCAAGTATTTAAAGTAAACATAAAAACAAGAAAGACAAAAAGGAATCATTTGTATAGCATACAAGTGATTTTTTTTAAATGCATAACAAGTATCTGATGTCAAGTGAGATATCCTTTATGCCTTGTGTACCTGAGCCGAACTTGGTTTACGAAGAGTTGTCCCTTTAGCTTAAAAGCATAAACTATTTTTCAACCTACCCAAAATGTAACAAAGTTAAGGAGGAAGGCAAATATATTTCCACTTTTTTTAGATAATTAAATTGCTCATTTGCTAAAAATAACTTTAGAAAATACTCAGCTGTCTTTTATAAATTGCTCACATTTAAAAGCTAATTTCTTTATTATATTATAAGGTACATTGTATCCATAAACTTTTAGATAGTGCGATAAAAACTGATAATTATTATCTTTCTCGACTCGTCTGGATGGCGAAGCTGATAGAGAGCTAGCTTTGAATTCCCAAGTTAGCGGGTTCGATCCCTACCCAAATCCATGACAGCCTCAGTCCATCAGATTTATTGTTATGCAAAGGAACCCTGCAGGTAAAATTCTGCCACATAGGAGACGCTGGTGCAACCCCGGATTTGTTTTTAAAATTTATCAATGTCTTTTTTTTTCCATTGAATTTTGATATCAGTAAATTATTTTGGTGCATTTTAACGACATCAGCATTACTGCCTGCTCTCTGCAGCAAGTATTGAATTGAGAACCAATAAGTGTTGAATACATTACACTAATCCCTAGCAATGTGTTGAACGTTTTGCACTAATCCCACTTGGTTACATTTATTCTGCTCGGTTATAAAGACGAAGATTTCATTTTGTGGCACTTATATTCTTTTCATTATTCAAGAACCACATTTCCATCCAGAAGGTACAGCATGCCTGTATTTCAATATGTTTTTAAAAACGGAAATGGAATACCTGTATTTATTCCTTAGGTATTTCGGATTTTTTCAGCTTCGATAATTGGTATAAGGATATAGTATTTTACGGTCTGTTTCCAATTGTTAAGGTTTTAAAAATAGCGGTGCTAAAATGCAATAAATGGTTAACATTTTGAAATTCTGTTGATTACATCTATCTCAGATTTTGATTGAAAATAAATACACAATTCCTTCACCATGAAACAGCTTATGGCATAATGACATATGGAATTTCCAAAATGTTAAGAAACTGAGAAATATTACAATTATGGATTTACATACCTCTTAGTGTATTGTCGCGGGGGGGGGAGAATACCGGAGGTTTACAGGGGAGTGAGAGGCGCTTAACCAGGCGCCTTCACCAACTGTCGCGGTGGGAATTAAGAGTTAGAAGGGTAAGAGGAAGGGGTGTCGATCGAGAGTCAGGCAACTACAACTCATATCACGGATAAAGGAGGGGTAACTCAGGGGAATCTCAAGAGGGTGGCTAAGTTACAGGTAGCTGGAGACCCGCGCTTCTCCAGCCCCTAGGTAGAGCAACTCACACGGGAAGGAAGTCCCGGACTAAGGGGGCCTAGCATCTAAAGTACGTGAGCATGGGGAAGGTGTCAATATGACCCGCATGGTCCTAAAAGTTTACATAATGGCCCAAGAAGTGCATAAGAATATAGTTTTATTACTACAGAGCTCGAGGCCGCCTTGGGGGGTGCAAATAGTTTAGCCAGACGGCATGCTTACCTGAGACAAAACAGACTGACGCAGGTTCTTCTGGAGTCCTCCCTTGTCCCAGAAGCTAGGGTTTTTTAAAGGTGCACCACTGCTGCCTCAGCAGTCCTTCACCTCTTAGGCGAACGTCCTAACCCAAATCAGCAGAATTCGCGCAACGTTTCTAGGTTGAATGAAACCTGACGCTGCGCCTAGCAACGACAGAGTGTTTGCACATACATCCTGTATGTCAACCTTTTTAACTTTTATGGTGCAATAATTTTCAACGCTACTGAACGCAAGAACAGTGCTACAAAATTAATAAGGTAAATCCATACGTCGTCACAGTACTTTGATACCAGCGCATGTTTTAGTCTCTCAGAAGAAGGAAACGACTATCTACTTTTTTTAACAAAATTGCGATTCTAAGTTTGGAATAAAGGCAGAATGTTTAAAAATTACGAAAAACAAAACAAAGAAATCTTTCGGATTATGTTTAATTCAGGAGACGCAGTAGGAATTTGTATGGTTTCTTTTTATTTGTGCGTGATTTTTAAGCTCTTTCTGTTACCTAATGTATTCCCGTTATTGTAAGTCACATTACAATGCAAACGTTTTTAAATGAGAGGACTCCGTAGTTGGATTACGTAGTATATTCTAATTTCTTCTATTTTTGATGTCTTTTAGTTTTAGAGCCTTTTTATAATTTGTTTATTTTTAACAACCTGCAGTTCCATAGCGTGCAACCTGAAATAATATACTATGCAACAAGTGATAAAAATGATATTTTGCAAATAGGCTTTAATACTAAAACGAGCGGAAGGGGAGTTTTATATCCCTATAGGCAAAATAAAATCAGTTTTAATAAGCTTATGGTACCTTTTTTACCCTGCCCTTGGTTTATAATAATATAAGTCAATTTATAATACATATTTCCCCCTATTACATGAATGGTGCTTCATTTATGATTTTGTTTCTCTTGAATGATGCGTAGGGCAGCCTGCCCTTCCCACGACACTGCTATACGAGTCCATACGTACACTAGCGGTGAAGCGGTCCGTCGGTTTTTTTTTTTTTTTTCCCAACACAGATGTATACAAATGATTATATCGGTTTTCTACTTATATATTTTCTCTGCGGTGTACAATATACCTAAGTTTGATTCATAGCTTAAATTAAAGAAAAACTGCGGAAATTACCATAACTCAAATTACAAGTGTTCAATATGGGATCCATTTATGATTCGGCATACATTCAACCGATAGTCCATTTCTTGCCGCTTTGACGTTAGCATGTCTGGTGTTAGCATGTCTGTACTGCTACAATAATCCTCCATCTCAACTCAGGTAGGTCTACAAGTAACGATGACACTTTTCTGAACGCCTTCCACAATGTCATTGTTGAAATTGCCAGTTCTCGACTCACCCGCAGCACCTATTTTTTAGGACTGCACACGAAAGCCGTTCTGATTCTTTCCACATTCTCATCTGACACACGTGGTCATCCGGTACTGTTTCCTTTACAGAGACACTACGCTTTTGGACCTAAATGTGCCACTTACATACTGTTACTAGAACGGGTGGAAAGACCAAATCTTCGCCCATATGCCTGCTGAACTGTAACCACTGAATTATGCTTCGCGAATTCAAGACACAAAAAAACTTTTGCACATGAGTTGCCATGTTTTATTCCGTTATCATGGCTACAAAACAAAACCAAATCTACGCATGTAGAATTCAAACTTCTACAGTTACTCTTCAGTTTAAAATTATGAATAAAAACTATATTGTATGCCACAGAGAAAAAATATGTCTAAAATCTCTATAATCATTTGGGTACATCCTGTATTATACTAGTGATGCGAAGCGATATTAAATGCTTTGCTCACTTTTCGTAATAAAAAATGTTCGATTTTTTAAAGTAATGTTTAACGCCCGTCTTACATACGGCACCACAGGCGGTGGAAACTAATGGTACATAAAATGAATTGTAACGCAATAGGATACCTATTGTTGTATAAGATCCTTAGGGATGCTGCTGATCTGGTTGCCTCTAGTAGATGACGTGCAGATTACCACTGGTGAGTGCATATTTAGATTGCCTCTATTGTTTCCAAATGTGTGTCTTTAATGTGTGAGTACTTAAATGTTGCTATGCTTTATATGTGTTATGTTTGTTTGGCCTCAGCTAGCTATAATTTTGCGGTAGGCATTTTGCTCTTGGCAGGATGTGGTATAACGGTTTAGGATAACGTAAATAATTTAATATACACGATTCAAAGTACTAATAATTAAATATATTGATACTATATAAAGTAGTATATAAACTAATAAACGTATTTGCATTGCCAGAGTATTTTGCGTGCACATGAAATATTTTGTAAGTACTCTCAGCTCTTATTAATTATTAGCATTATTAGCACAACTAATATATCACTTAACAGATAATACTGTTCTTGTTTTTTTATCTTAATTAATAACTATACTTCTGTATGATTACAGCACTTCTTTGACGATATTTTACATAGCATTATGCATAACTTCTACCCACGATGCGAACGCGGTACGAAGAACTGGTGAATTTGCAACGGATTCCGTAGCGTCGCTTCTAACTACACCTAAGATATAAGAGCTTATATTCTATTGGCTATTATAGTGACGTATCATACGTACAAACCTATGAAATGCTCTGTAACAAGGACATCTTACAGAAACGTTTGCTGACTTTAAAACGATTATCGAATGTTCTAGAAGCTAACTCATTGTTGTGTTTTTACTACATTGTGAAAGCAGAATATGTTTTTTTTGGTTGCTTTTATATTGAATTAGCATTGTGAATTGTGAATTCACAATAATAAATCACATTGAATCCTTGTTGGATTAGTAGTGGATACTATCTCAAATGATAATTGGGAAAGGAAAATTGAGAAGGAACATTCCAGGTTTAAGTTTTGGCACCTCCCCGGCATTTGCCGTTAGGAAGACGAAGGAAACCCTAGACAAAGCGTCAGGGAGGATGGTCCTGGCGGGACCTCCGGTTGGCATACCTTCTCAGGGGTCTGCAAAGCAAAGTTGAATATTGTTATAGAGCAAGAGAAAGTTACAGTCTAATTCTGCGCATCTAAATGACAGGGATGCCAGTCCAACGAATATCAGAGAGAAGTGGAAGGGATATTCCACGGTAGCTCACGGTAGCAAAGAAACGACAGTAGTTTTGTTAGGTCCCCCCCTCCACCTGTTTTTGGTTATTTGAATTTACAGTCAAGGCTCTGGAATTGCATAATAATGTGCGCTACAATACATATTTGGTGGTTTGCGTTTTTTAGGTACATTGTGGATTTTACAACTTCAGTAAAAGTTATCTCCTTATTGATTCTTCTATTTTACTTCCTTATTTATTCAGCTTATCCTCCTCGTATAGCTTACATACTCTAGGACTTATAACCATGACTAGGGTCAGAGGCCTGTAGAGGAGCAGAAGAATGTTGAATCAGAGAATGAAAAACCCGGAACGGGGGATCGGCTTGTAGCCAGGTATGAGAGTGAAGGAAGAAGATGATATAAAATGAAGGCGAAACGGGTGAAAATTAAGGTGATGGAGCAATTGGTGGAATGAACGGCGGGGGAAACCGGAGAAATTCCGCCCAAACGCCGCTTCCTCCACCAAAAATCCCACTTGCTGGTCCCTTGGACCGAACCCGCACCGCCTTGGTGGGATGCAAACGGACCTAAACACACGACCACGGCGCCATTTTACTACCATAAGCAAATAAAATGTCATAAATTCTCAGTATTATGCTACTCCTGATTGCATAACATAAGCATCATTAGGTCACGACAGTTGACAGCTCTCGAGTTAGAACAGAACTTATGCTCTTTCAGCAATCACCTCCACGCCATCATTCTATTCTCAAAGGCTGATTGGTCCAGTCGTCACACAACATTACTTGCGCAAAGAACCTGCTTCCATTCTCTCGCACTACAATAACTTGAATAGTAACATCCGATGTTGCCCATAAACGTAACGACGACATCGAGGCTCGTTGATGGAACAGGATGGGCAAACTGCTCTTCTGAAGCATTCCAAAGTGTGCAAATAAAGATATATCGTAAACATTCGTGTACAAGCATTTTTAAAGTAATTGATTAAGTAGGTAATGAGTCTCGGAATACAAACTAGTTTAATCAGTCTCACAGCACAATAAGGGACATTTTTTACTCACCCCGACCTTCACCTCACAAGTCGGAAGAAATGTGTTCCAAACTTGGTGCACTGAAAAGGCTTAACTACTAGCCATTTTATCGATCACAAGTGTTCCGACGAATTATATGAGTTCTGCAAGAGACAATGCCGGTTAAAGTTGGAGCTTTGATCTACTTACTATTAATTACATAGTAGAACTTTCCCTTAGCTCTGGTAGACCGCATTACTGCACGGAACTATGTAAGTAGAGGATGTGTTTACAGGATGTCTGATAAATGCCTATTTGCAAATACGGTCGTATAGTAGGCACTCAAAGAAATTTAAGAACACGCGTAAGCATTATAAATTATCCCGCTTACAATTCAACATAAGATACTAACACCGTCAATATATTTCTTTTGAGGGTGGGGTAGCTACCCCCACAAGAAGAAATCACAAGTTGTAAGGTCTGGACTTCTGGCCATTCTCTTGGTCCGCGGCTTCTTCGTCGTGGGGCATAGGTTATAAGGAAGTTGCGAATATCGAAAACTTATTATGGAGGTGCCCTGTTCTGCAAAATGTGAATTCCAAAATGCTATACCTTTGAGTAATGAGGAGTAATGAAGGTATCACCTACCTTCACGCAATTTTCCTCGCTCTTCGACACCAGTAGTGAATTTTTATTTATTTATTTATTTTTAGTTTTTCAGTTTTTCAATAGAATATAAACAACAAATAATCAGCTTATCATTTCATATTACATTTACCCTTTTAGATGATACAGTACCAACTTACCAATAGGTATTCACTGTACATACAATGTAGCTACTTTTAGAGCATTATACCACCTCCCACGAGGCTCTGAAATCACCAAGAACACTTTCTGTTACTTCCGCTTTAAAGTACAGGCGGTGGATCAGCATAAGTTATCTAATATTAAATGTAGGTCGTCACTTGTAGATACTATTTACTCTACATTTGTAGTTTTTACTTACCTACGTGCTTATTATTTGAGAAGTTAATAGAAGTGACCTGCATACGGCCGTGGGACGATGCTTAGGTATACATTTAGAAAGAGGGCCCCAGCCTCAGCATGAGGATCCGTGGACCACCGCTGTGAGACGTTTTAATGACACATTTGTGCCTGGAGCACTGTGTCATACTTCCCAAGGCTGAAGCTAGCTCCACCCTTTCTCGAACATCATGATCTGCTTTAGACCATCCTTCACCCATGCGTATGCCAGATATTGTTCCTCTTATCATATAAACGATCATTCTTTCACTAATTTGGCTGATCCGATGTCTTCCGGTAGCAGTTTAAATGTTGAACCTGCAATTGTTATTGCTGTCCTCGACATAGACCCGCCTCATTTAGTGGAATTCCTGAAGTGACGACCCTGACCACAGAATACATAGTAGTAGGACTATCATTACAAACCCATTAAACGTGTATAATGTACCTTTGCACGTTAGCGGTTTATCATTGGAAATTAAGTAATAACAAGCTTACCAAAGATCAAGGAATAAACAGCGACTAGAAGAAAGGAATGGTATACATATTAAGAGGAAGTTATGCGAGGAAATTCAAAATAAAGGACAGACGAGACTTATTATTGTTTTCTGTTGGCGCCTTGCGACGTGTGTATGTAATCTTATCTTTCTGGAAGGAGTGGCAAATGCATGTTTGTGAAAATATCTTAGCATCCATGTACATACTGAATATGTAATATCCTAATACTACCCATAAAAATATTGTATGAAGGATTGAGCTAGTTATGTTGTATGTTTGAATCCACTTTTTCAAATGTCATTCCCCTATCATATAAGTTAAAATCTTGAGCATCAGCGTACACATGCAGCCTATAGAAGGGATGCTGCAAACTCTAGAGGTGCTTTCTTCAGTTAGTGAGGAAAACGCTTTCACTATTGTTATGTTTCCATCTTGTGCTTCAGGCCATTTGGAATGTCTCGTTTTGCACAAGAACTCTATCTCTTTTTCAATCCAGGCTTTTTTTAATTCATTATATAATTAATCAACAGAACTAGAATGTATATGAGAATACGTTCTTTACCCTTAATATGAACGCATCAAAGCATCCTATGTTTCCATTTCGAATGAGTTAAAAACTGAAGTGCATGGTAACCGCTGCAGCAACTGAGGTCGGAAAACTGTTAACGCCACTCTGCGCGGAGTCGAACTAACGAAGCTATCGATGTACAAAAATGACGGTGATTTTGAAATAGCTCAGCGAGAAACGGCGTCCCTGTAATGACACTTATGGTTTTAAACCATTTTCAATGCTAGATGTTTAAAGCCTGGTGCACAATTGCCCTAGAATGAGAACAGAAATGAGATCTAAGAGGAAACTGCACAATCGATCGAGAAGGTAGCAAGAAGCAGCAATCCTAACCTTAATTTTGATAATTGCAATTTATCTGTTTCTAAGGTTATTCCATAATAAATCGGGAATGGTAACCAGAAACGAGGAGGAAGTGTAAGACGAGCTTTTAGGGTTGTTTAATGCACAACGAACCCATGATGGAAACGGCAAAGAATTTCGATTAATATATAATAATGGAAAACCGATTTTGCGCATTCGAATATCATATGTTCAGAACTGATCAGCTAGTTGTTTTTTTCATCTGAATGCAGGTTTTCCAAATTGCAAATTCAAACGGCGAACACGTTTAGAAAGCAACAGCGTTACCATTTACGAGTAAGCTAAATAAAACTAATGAAAGTGTAAACAAAACTGAAAAGAGGCAGGTAGTATAGCTGTCGGGAGTAACCTAGTTTTGTTTATTCAAAACAACTACTACTAGAGAAAGGGCTCTAGGATGGTTGTGGTAATGGGCATCTTGACTATCTTCTGCACTGAAGACAGATACGCACAAGCATACAGTATTCCATGCATGCACGGTAAACATGAAACTTGGCCAACCTTCACGTTGATGTTCCCGGCCTTTGGAAAACTTCTTGTTGACTTCTTTCCCTTTAGGATTTGTTTCCGTTTCCAGGTAATTGCGCGACGGGCTTAAATATCTTCTTAGCAACTGGGCCTATAGTGTACATTTACTTCCATTTATGCCGTCACCGTGCATCGGGGGGGCATTCTACTGGCCTTCACAGGCAGCAAGGAAGGGGTGGTGTCCTGTTTTACACGCTTCTAGAATTATTATAACTTTAAGCAATAACTTTACACGTCCTCACTTTTAATAAATTTAATGGCAACATAATGTAAAACATATATATTACTCTTTTTACTCTCAAAGAGGACACATTTACTAGACAGTATTGGAATCATCTGTCCAATCTGAACATACAACTAAATAAAACATGTTTTGCACAATTTCTCCATGAAAAAGCTTTTTAATGACAATATAAGTAAAAATGAAATAAATATTTTTACTTTCAAAGAGGACACATTTACTAGACATTATTTTAATAATCTGTTGCAATCTCCATTCTTGTCCAGTACCTGATTAAGCCGCCCAGCACTGAATCATTCGTCGCCCTCTGAGAACACTGTCATGAAATGTGGGAACATTTGCGTTTACAGCCAAAACTCTTCCAGCACCTAAGTGATTCAGTGCCTAGGCGGCTAAAATTGGACATATTATTAAAATGTCTAGTAAATGTGCCCTCTTTGAGAGTAAAAAGTATTATGTATTTCAATTTTACATTGTGTTGCCATTAAAAATATTTTTCCTTAGAGATATTGTACAAATCAGGTTTAAACATGGTTATTATAAGTGATGACGAGTAAAGCTATCACTTAAAGTTATATATTCATATGTGAATAATCTAGAAGTGTGCACATAAAACAGGACGCCACTGCCTGCGCGGAAAGGTAAACAGATACACACACCTCCTCCTTGCTATACATACGCCACCTGTGAAGCCAGTAGAAAGCCTCCCGAAGCTGCGGTAACAACATAAATGGAAGTGTACCTGATTCACTTCGTACAGCTTCGCACTGCGGTCTTTTCATTCCATCTTTAGACTGCAACAAATCCTTGGATTTTCTGAATCGTTGAGAAATAGTTTAGGTTTTCACAGTGATAATCCCTAGAGTTTCTTGGCAAATTAGAATCAGTGAAACTCTCGATCCATCCTAATTCTACGTTTGGAAGCTGTTCACGGGGCGCAGAAAGACACAGTGGACATATAGGTTGCCGCATTCGTATCTGAGTATTAGTCCATCAAGACTATTTGGCATAAATAGAGCATACCTTCGTTTTCATTTATTCGAACTAATCACTCTTCAGTGGTTACATTTTCAGTAATAGGAAAAAAGGGACATTTTCCAAACGTTTGTTCCAATTCTCGACACAAGGAATGCTGTTCTCAGATGGAACACATTATTAACTTCTCTTTCACAGAAAAATATCGTTGAAGGTATTGCTTATCATCATTAAAAATGAACAGAGTTCACCACAATCGCATAAAAAAGAGAGAGCTCATATTCAAGATTATATAGCACTGGGCTCAAGAATTATTCCACAACGCGGTGAAATCTTTGCGGATAACTATTTTTTTTCATATTACCAGCATAATCAAACGGAATCCCACATAGTAGGCACTAATGAGATGGTTACCTATTAGGTATTGCCTGGTTACCTTATTGGCGGAATTTCCCGTCAATCAGAATGTTCGAGAACCCCTTCTTTCCGATAGCGGTAAAGGCTAGACAATCCTCACCGTATTTGATCTGTGGCGACAGTGGGTATTCACTGTTGGATATTTGAGTAAAACCTTGCCTGACTTTTCTCAGCGTACACTCGATATCAAAACAGATAAGAAAATTTCTGAATAAACTCTATAGAAGACGCCTACTCTGGTCTTCAGATTCTTGACAGAATTGCTCACGGTCATTGCTCTAAATAAGCATAGCTACACTTTCACATAATTTGAATCCTGGATACACTGAAAGAAAAGAAGGGATCATTCAACAATAAGGGGAAGTTCCAAGGAATGGATGTTTTTTGCCTTCCAAAAGTCACGACTTTATGGATCATCTTTTATGTTGAAAACGTTCTGTTTGTTTTCTCAAATGTCAAATTGATGAATTCAGTACTTTTGCATATCACATTACAAATGACACCTTTTTACAAGCAATGGAATGAACTTAAACCTGTGCCGAGGCCTTGTGTGAAGAGCAGGTCTGCATCACCACCACCACCCTCTAGTTTGAAATTGAAATTGAGTTTTATTTATGGACGCTGTTTAACTACTATGGTTTTTAGCGTCCTATTCTATATTGGGCGTGAAAGACTGGAAATTTTGCTTAGAGGCCTCTTTATCAGGCTTGAGGTTCTTTTACGTGCCGTAAATCTACGACACGGGACCACCGGCTTTACTTCCCTTCCGAAGGAAGCCGTGCTAAGGATTTTTACGCCCGAAAAAATCCATCGCCCTCCGCCGGGTTTGAACCCGCGACCTTGGGAACTAGAGGCTAGCACGGTACCACTAGTCCACTCCGGAGGTCGTGGTCTCACACCCGGCGGTCGGGCGTAAAATCCTTAGCATGGCTTCTTTTGGAAAAGAAGTAAAGCCAGTGGTCCCGTGTCATACATTTACGGCACGTAAAAGAATCTCAAGCCTAATAAAGAACAAAGTTTCCGGTCTTTCATGCAATATAGAATGGGACGCTAAGAACAATAGTAGTTTAAGAACGTTCATATATAAAACTCAATTTAAATTTAAGAACTCAATTTAATTTTTAAATTAATTAATTCATAATAATAATAATAGTAATTTTCTATCAAGCTATTCTTCAGTTCTCAAGTCTAATGTGATCTTTCCCCTATGTAATTTTGGTATAACCTATATTGTGGCTGCAAGAGAATCAAAGACTGATGCGTAAAATATTTCGCACTGACGTCCACGTTGTATTTAATACCCACAGATTCTTATCAATGTGCACAAATTGAATGGAAGTGTTCTAGTTTCCACATACTCTTATTATTGCGAAAAGACGAATATTTTATGAAAATAAGGATTACTATTAAGAAACAACGATTACCCATTTATTTTTCGCAGGAAACGTTAAGCTGATTAAAATATGTGATGTGCTATTTTTATCTTACAATAAATCAGATTCTGTCTTTCCAAGCTCTGGAGGTTCATATTATACAAAAAAAATCTGATGTGTTACACTCACATGACTTTCTCTACTCTTGTACAAATTATTTTTACAAAATCTTATTCTCCATCTATTTCATATTAATCGAGATAAACATTTGCAGAAGCAATCTTTTGACATGCAAAGAGAATTACATTTTACACATAACAACCAGTTCTAAAGAATATTTGACTATCGCTTAAGGCCTACTATGTTCCCCTTGTTTTGTATTCGCAAAGGCAATATAGAAATACAGTAGTCTTTAAGCATCGACATATATCTTAATAGCTGGTTGCTAGGTGCAGCACCATTCTCTTTGCCACAGATTAATACTCTTTGCATATCCAAGACAAAACAAAATGAATAACGAATTCCCATTTGAGAAAAGTATTGAAAAGTTTAAGGGAATAACAAGCAATATCTCGAAAATGGTTCACTCAACAAAAACAATGTATATAACATAAATTGTATATTTTAACACAATCTACATTTTTTGTGCAGTAAAATTTTGTCTATCTCTTATGGTTTACAAGTTATGCAAAAGTCGTTCACAATGAAAAATACTTTTGGGGACATTCCCAGGAAATTCAAGATATACATTTTATTTGACATGTTTCCATAAATGCTTTTTTTGGATTCAGGGGGTCTCAAAACATATATTTCCGGTTCAATCTCGGTATCGCATTTTTGGGTGGAATACAATACTTCCCCTACTTAGTAGAGAAAGTAAAAAAAAAAAAAAAAAAAATTCTGATGTGTTACACACACACGTGACTTTTTTACTCTTGTGCAAACTCTTATTACAAACTCTTATTCTTCATCTATTTCATATTAATCGAGATAAACATTTGCAGAAACGATCTTTTGACATGCAAAGAGAATTACATTTTACACATAGGAACCAGTTCTAAAAATATTTGACTATCGCTTAAGGCATACTATGTTCCCCTTGTTTTGTAATTGCAAGCGCAATATAGAAATGCAGTAGCCTGTAAGCATCGACATATCTCTTAATAGCTGGTTGCTAGTTGCAGAACCATTCTATTTGCCACAGATTAATACTCTTTGCATATCCAAGACAAAAAAAAATGAATAACGAATTCCCATTTGAGAAAATAAGTGTTGAAAAATTTAAGGGAATAACAAGCAATATCTCGAAAATGGTTCACTCAACAAAAAAAATGCATATGACATAAATTGTGTATTTTAAAGCGATCTACATTTTTGTGTAGTAAAATTTTGTCTCTCTCTTATGGTTTACCAGTTATGCAAAAGTCGTTCACAATGAAGAATACTTTTGGAGACATTCCCAGAAAATTCGAGATAAACATTTCATTTATCATGAAAATATCTTAAACATATGATTTTTAATCAAAATCGTTAGAGCCATTTTTGAGAAAATTAAAATTTTCGAAAAATGTTCAATGTAAAGGGTAATCTGGGGTAGGGGGATTTTCTTGAAAACCTTCGTGTCGCATCTCTGGAAGATACTGAACCTAAATACCAAGTTTGGTGTTTATCCGACTGTTCGTTTCTGAGTTATGCTGTTCACAGACACACACACACAACACACATACACATTTCCAAAAATGCTTTTTTTGAATTCAAGGGGTCTCAAAACATGTATTTCCGGTTCAATCTCGGTATCGAATTTTTGGGTGGAATACAATACTTCCCCTACTTACTATACGTAGTAGAGAAAGTAAAAAGAAAAGCGGAGATTCACATTCATGTCCCATGGCGCTAAACCTTACAGCGCAGGTAACCTCTTCTCTAGTGCTAACTCGTCGGCCTGGCTTACTAAACTACACGTTCTACTTCTTGAAGTACAGCTCAAAGATTCTGCGCTATGGGAAGGGTGTAGCAATACGGTGAGAAGTTTTCTAGCAGTTTCCACTGTGTGCAAAATCAGTTTTTATATCGTTTGCGCTAGCAAAATATAGGTACATACCTGCCTAACGCGTAAAATATGAAGGTTTGCGAGAATTGCGTTGTTTGGTAATATATAGAGCTCGTATTTGTATGCATAGATAATCAAATAGTAAAATATGCTTGCAAATGTGCACAAAATATATATGAATGTATGTATGTATGTATGTATGTATGTATGTATGTATGTATGTATGTATGTATGTATGTATGTATGTATGTATGTATGTATGTATGCATGATGTATGTGTGTATATGTATTCACCATAATGTGCAAAACCAACGAACAAACATTAAATAGCCTGTTTTGTGGGTAATATTACCAATATAAGCAAGGTCTCTAGTACCTCGCCATTAGCGCACGGCTGTCAGGCCGTAGCGAGCCGCAGTGTAACACCGGATTACTCTGGTTTCGGAATTTAACCCAGATTTAGGCTAGGGTGTGTATGAATTGGATTCCTACTGGTTACGAGGAAATCTCTCATCTCAGCAACCCTGAAAATATGGATTCCACACTAATCTCGATCATTTTAATTATTTTTCACCTCTTCTCATCTTCATGCTAATGGAGCTTAACTAGGACTGAAATGGAATTTGCAGTGTCACTATTCATCTCAACGACTCTGAAAACTATCCATTGGAAAGTAATATCAGCATTTTATTATTATTAGTATTATTATTATTTATTATTATTATTATTATTATTATTATTATTATTATTATTATATTATTTCTACGTGTCACCACTTCCCATCCCCACAGCATTGTTTTCCAAATTCTAAGTCATATGTGCACCGAATTTGTTGAAACTGCTCCAGGTGTTCCAGAGTTATCATGGAACATACTTACATGCACGCTTACATCCATTGTATACTATATATTGATCGCACTTTAAGTATTCTATTAAGTACTGGTAGTTACTGATTAACCAAAGGGGAAAAATTATAATTAATACTGCATTCAAGAGTAAAACTTGCCTTTTTTGCATTAAAACTTTAAAATATGTATTTCCACCTGGAATATGCATTTAATATGCATTATCAAAAACTGCTAAAATTGTCTGTGCAAAGTAACTTACAAAATATATCATTTCCGGCATACCCTATAAGAAAGAGCATGCATTACGCATATAAATCTGGGGTCTATAATACACTGCCGTTTGTGAAAATTGCAACACCAAGAAAGAATTTCCCGAATAACTCCAAACTTGTGGAAGTGTACAAGAGCGTGCAAGCAATAAGTTATTAGCGGGGTTAGGATTTTTAGGTGCAAATTTCAGATGAAAAAAGCAAGGGAAAAGGTGCTCAAATAAGGTGAAAAAAGGAACAAGAAAGTACTGATTTATTTAAGGGGATGCACAACTGAAATTGTATTTTCTAAACCACCCATTCAATTGGGCTGAACTTTTAACCACATGTCAGTCTTCTTTAGATATAATTGTGTTCTGAATTTCAATCCAAAATCTTAATTAGTTTTCAAGTTATTAATTTTCAAAATATAAAAGTATAGGTATATTCAAAATAAAACACATGATGCATTTTTCAAAAAAAAATCTTATGTTGCTTCTATGTCAAGGAACTACAAATCTGTCATATATATTTTTTTCTACCATTCTTAGTTTAAGAGAAAAAAAAGTTTTGCAGTTTTGTATTTGGATTTTCCTTTCTTTTTTTGTATACATTGTTATCTTCAAAAATTGGTAGCGCAAAAACTATTCATTACACAGAAAAATTATATGACAGTTTTATTTATTTGGGTTTTTGAAATAAGCATAAAAAATGTCAATATGAATGGATGAAAACTACATCGTGTGGAACATTTTGAATATGCAGAAATGCTGAAAATAAGAAACGCCTTAAAATTAAGCTTTAAAAATAGAAACAGCTAGCAACCAAATGCACAAGGGTATTTAAAAAGTCTCGTAGCGATCCTGAAGCGTTCGCTAGGTCAAAAATAAAAGTACATTCTAAAACTACAAGCAATGGAGAATTTTTTGGGAACTTGATTTTTTTTTTTTGAAATTTTGGGTTAATTTCAGTTGTGCACTCCCTTAACTAATTCCTGATTTCTCTTTCCTCTATTCTAATTTATTGAACTACAAACAAGTACATCAAATTATCACTCATAAAAGAAGGAAGAAACATGAAGCTGTTGTACTTCAAGATATTAAGCATCTCCGCATTTTTAAAAGTAAGTCTCTTTCTATTAGGAGATTAGAATGTCTTTGTAGATGCTAAAGCTTCTTTCAACATCCACATAAACCAGTGGGGCAAACCTTGTATTGACTCGGAATGGCACTTCTACAGATGTGGCGAATTCCTCCATGTGTGGATTCTTTTGAAGACTGGATTCAAGTTTGTCTTTGGCAACGCCATCTAACTGCTCCCTCACGGAAGTAAAAATATCCCATTGTTTTTCCTTTTCCAGACCTTGTTCTTCCAATCATTTAATAGCTGCAGGCAGGTACTTGTAACTATGGGCGCAATATAGTTCTGTCTGCAAATTATGTATTTTCTTCGGTAACAGAAGTTGCTGTGTCTTGGAAATTGCACCTGCGTCGGATGGATCCAAAGAAGGCACAAACTCTTTAATTTTGTCAAAATTCTCACACAGCATAGCAGCACTCTCAATCCAAGATCCCCAGCGAGTAATGACCGGGTAATTTGGAAGGGGCAGGCCAGTGATTTCCCTGTAGTAAACAACACTGCTCGGAGCTTTCAGTAGAATCTTCTTCAGGGCAGAGATGAATTGATTTGCGATGTGTATTCGTTCCTTATGGATTCACAAACTCATGAGCCAAGCATGACACATGCTTCAAGTTAGGAAATAAAGGTTTCAATTGGTTAACAGCTGAAACCATGCATGGAGCCTGGTCCGTAACCACAAGAAGAAGTGTTTCAAACTCGATACCAGTAGGGCAGAGTTTTTGGCAGAAGTCCATAATGGATTGCATTACTGTACTGGCATTGGCTTTTGTGCAGCTCGTACATTTTTAACAACATGGGCTTAACTTTCTCCCCTGCTAAGGGAAAAACTAAAATATTCAAAACATATCGTTCCATTGAGTCTATGGTTTCATCCACAATGATTCCCACATCGCAATCAGACACTTTCCTCTTGTTTCTTTCTATGGTTTCTTGGTAAACAGGCTCCATGTAGTTTTTTCTTAGAGTACTCTCACCGGGCATTGACATCTTTGTGTATTTTTCAAGAAATCCCTTGAAGGCTGGATGGTTCACCTTATTGAGTGTAATTCCAGCTTGTGTAAGATCTGCACACAGATCAATGCTTAATTCCTTCAAATTTTGGTTTTTTGAAGAACTCTGTTGAAACGCATTTCGTAACAGAGGTTGCCGTGACTTGTTTGGTTGAAGAGCCTTGTTCATTTGATGCTTAGAGCTGGAAATGTGTTGTGTGATGCGATCTCGCTGGTGTTTTTCATCTCATAAAGTTCCTGAATCATAAATAGTACATCGCATAACAGTTCCATCAGTGTCTATGAAATCATGTTTGAATTCCTCAGCCAGAACAATAAATCGAGCACTGGACACCTTTGGCATGGTAAAATCTAGCTAGTACACTCGTTTGGTAATGTTACATAGAGCTAACACTAGCTCACTTGCTAACATAATGCGACTGTCACACAACTCACTCTTGCGCCCATTCGCTGTCCACATTCTCTTATAACACCGTGACAATTACCAGAATGTTCTCATTCATGCTGGAACTTCAGTCTCAGCGATTTCTAGTAGTCTCGAGCAGAACCCAATCTTAACAATTCACGGAACTGCGCGGATGAGGTTACTGCCGTCTCTGCGTGCCCAGCCTTCGCCTCCACGCAAACAGATGACGTCTCTCACAGTAACAAACTCACATCCACGAACAGCAGGCTACTGATTCTGGTGGGATAGAATCACTCATTGTCAATTGCATTATTGCGGGCTACTTTATAGCGGTAAAGCGAGAGAAAGAAGTTTTCGTCGAACACACAATTATTTTCCATTGTTGCGGGTGTGCTTTCAATTCCCGCGCGGCGTTTACTGAAAGAGGTAGACTTACTATTCGCACGTACACAGGAAGTTGAGGAGACGTTAATTGAAAGTTAAAGAATAAATTGGAATGAAACTTAAAAGAAAAAGGGGGAAAAAGAGGATTATGGGCATGTTTGGAGGAAAATGGGATAAAGGTGCCAAAAAGGTAAAAATGTGCGAGAAAAATGCCTCTTTTCGCAACTAGAAACAAAATTTCACACTGTGATATCTTTCCGCACAGCTTTAACTTATCCTAAGGAAAAAGGTGCGCACCTAAAAATCCTAACCCTGGAGCTTGGGTTTGCAGAGGGATGGGGTACACGTAGGCCGAACAGAGCCCTCTCGTGTCGGTCCGACAAAGTCAGTGTTGCCCCCAGTGTATTCAGTGCAGAGCTGTCAAACAAGGGGAAACAATAAAGTAAGTACCAGTATGCCTCGTCGACGTCAAAGGGACCATATCGGCATGTGAGTGAGTTCGAACGGGGCAGAATGATCGGTCTCCGGGAAGCGGGTTTGTCATACCGTGACATTTCGGCTCGTACGCGGCATTCTGCTACTACAGTGATGCGTGTGTGGAAGCAGTGGATAGATGAAGGTCGTACGCAGCGAAGAGCGGGTACTGGACCAAGGAACATGACCACAGCACCGTCATCTTGTCCGCATGGCCATAACGGACCATTCAGCTACCTCCACAGTGTTGGCTCGACGCTGGAGCAACAGGTGTGAACTTGTCTGCATCAACGGTTCGTCGCCGTCTGCTGCAGGTTGGACTGGTTGCATGCATGCCATTACGTTGGCTTCCATTGTCCAGAAACCACAAGCTCCGACTGCAATGGGCACGTGAACACTCTCACTGGGATGCTGAGGGGCAAAATGTAGTCTTTTCGGACGAAGCCCGCTTCAACGTGTCCTACAGTGATGCCTGCATACGTGTCCGGCGATACCGTGGTGAGTGCAACTTGGAGGGCTGCATTGTTGAGCGGCATATCGGACAAACACCAGGTGTGATGGTTTGGGGCGCCATTGGTTACAACAACCTATCTCGCCTCCTACGAATTGAGGGCACTTTGAACAGTAACCGGAACCTAACGTGGTTGTAGAGTCTGAGGCACTCCCCCTGCTTCAGCCATTTCCACAGGACAGTGCCCAGCCACATATTGCGAGGAATGTACATGCCTTGTTCGAAGAGCGAAGGGTACTATTGCTTCCCTGGCCTGCATGTTCGCCTGAGATGTCGCCCATCGAACATGTATGGGATATGGTTGGTCGGCACCTGGTGCGTCACGGTCCTCCAGTGTAACGGAATTGTGGGCTCAAATACAAACTGCGTGGAGGGAAATCCCTCAGGAACTTATTCAGGACCTTTTTTATTCAAGCCACGGCGTATAGCACTTCTAATTGCAGCGCATGGAGGCCACACCAAATACTGAATATTAGGGCTCAAAAGTCATGTATAGATTTGAAGAGTTACTTGCCATGTATCTAACCTGTGGTATTAAATTCATTGAATTCATGCGTTTCCTTCTTGGTGTCGCAATTTTCACAAACGTCAGTGTATATCTTAAGAATGACAGAAATTATAACTGTGAAACTGGATATATAAATGAGTTCGTCCCAATTAGACTATAAAGCGTATTACAGTCTAATTGCTTTTAAATAAGAAAATCAATGCATGTATCTCAGTTAATAACGAGATTTACATTTTCTTTTTCAGAAATGCTATATGACTGAAATTTATTAATACTATTTTTCTGGCAAATTTTGGTATTTGCACGAGGAATTAAACATTTTGCTTTTTTATGTTATTTCGCTTATGCTGGGGAATCAGATTTACTCGGGACTTGACGGCATTCATTTTAAATAAATGTCGTAAATGCTAGTTTTGTTGTTGCAAGAGAAAGAACTTCGAGGGATTGAGCCAGCTATAGCTATGACTGCGCAATAATAAGAGACATAGTTTGAGAGACAGAACGAACGTCTTCAAGAGTGATGCTACTAAAAGAATGCAAATTTGTAAAGCACATTGCTTGCGAGACCGCATAGCTCCATTCTGTTCTGTTTATTTCATCCTGGAGCACAGTGTTTTCACAAGATGTATAATTCTAGGCGTTCCTAATGAAATCGCTCCTGACTAAACGAACCCCCACACACAAAATGAAATTCAAAACTTAAAAATTACTGTAGGAAACTTCCCAATATAGGTACGGCCGTGAACGTTGGCCCACGTTCCACATCGCAAGGAATAAGTGGCCTCTGCCGGCCATGCCACAAGGCACGAAATAGCGTTTGCCCATCTTCCTCTCTCCACACACTCTTATAGGCACTGTAACTGTCGCCCTCTATGTTAGTTACTCCGAACTAGCTAGTGGGTGACTTTACCGAGTTACATTGCGTTTAAACCATGACGTTTCCTGTTCAAAGTATTTACCACGAAAGTCGAATACATTTAATCACCCTGTATAGTCACCTTTAATTACTGTAGTCATATTGGCGGACGAAAATTTAAAAAGAATTACTTGTTGAAACACTAGTAACACTTTTGTTATAAGTATATACATAATACTGCATAGTCTTACTAAACTTAATTCCTTTCCAACACTTTATACCTTCTATTCGTTTGCCTCTGTCCTTCCTTCAGTTCATAAATAATTTACATGTTCTGCTTTGTTGTGTCATTAATAATAACTATTTATTTCTTGAACATGCTGTGCTTACTATAATGCTTCTACTTCAATTCATAAATTTCTTAATTTGATGTGATGTCTATTTTGAAGGATGAATAATATTCATTGTTTGTGATTCTCTGGAACCGATCTCTGGGCTGGAGTTTGCTTGATCCTAGCTGCCTGTGGTGAGTTTTGAAATGTTGTTAACGATATACTCGTTTATAATGTCAACACTTTCCGGGCTAATTTTTCGTGTTTGCACATATTTTATCAAGGCATGTGGGCTTATTGCACGTGCACAGGAAGTGCCATAACATATCCTAGTGGTACTACCAACACAAAACAAATTTATGGTAATACGAAGCAACTAATTACCATAAAATTAGCATACTCAATCAATGACATCTATTCAAAGTGTTTAATATTCATTATTCGTAATTTTCTGGGCATGGTTCAGCGTTCAGGATCTGAGTTCGCTAATCACTCTGGTCGTGACGACTGACTGCACTGCGTCATCGCATCGCATTGTCATTTACTGTCAAGTGCAACAGCGCAATTTCTGCTCACAAGGAATAATTGGTGGCGTGTCGTGACATTTCAGTCTAGGGACGCAATAGCAACAGAGATTGTCATATTCAGACCATTGTATTGAAAAGATTCTACAGTTCTCATTCTCAGTACTACATACAACAGTACTACCAGACTATAGCATTAATTAATTCCTGCACGATTAATTCTGTTTTTCTTAAAGGGGCCTTTTTATCGACGCTTCAACAGTGCGATGATTGTCTCTAGGTTGTTTGATTCACACGATTTATTGTGATGTTTAGTTATGTAGTTGCCTTCCTGTACCATCTAGTTTGCTGCTATTGATTTTACCAAGATGGAATTCTGTGATCATGTAATGGCCCTATAGGTACCTAAGCGTAGTCATCGCGATGCCGGGCAGATGACCTGAGTTGCATAAGTGTCTTCATATTACATCTTCTTGGTAGATGGCCATAGATGAGAAGTTGCCTTCAAATATTGTTAACATTTATTCTATTTCTGTAATTGGAAATTTCATTCGTGGTATTGAATATAGAAATCCGGTACTACCTATTTAGCGACTGAGGGAAACCACGAAAAACACCAATCAGATTGGTCAGTACACGATGGCTGGCATTACCTCTTGAATGTAAGCCATATACCCTATCGCCTTAGTCGTCTCTCTTGGGAGTCGGTCAAAATTCAAAACACATCTTTTAGAAACAAAATTGCACCAGCCAAGCAGCTGCCGGGGACACTGTGCCTGAAAAAGGCTATCATTGAGGAGTCTTTTTAGCACTACTTCCTTGCCACCAAAAACCTACAAACACTCTATAACCATCCTACCCAACGCAGTGGTTAAGCCCTAACAAGGTTAGCATACTAAAACCACACCTAGGCTCTCTACGGCGTACGAGACAATGTTCGGTCGATCTTAAATTTGTCGAATGTCAGAGTTTCTGATACACTGAAACTGACTTGTACTATAAGAATCTTATGTGATACATTCACATGACTTTCTCTACCCTCTATTGTTTATTAGTGGGTATATAAACTATTTTTACTCAAGCTTATTTTTCTATCTACTACATTTTAATCCAATTAAACCTTTGCAGAAATAGCTACATTACACATTTTGTTGTAGATATAAAGGGAATAGCGACAGTCAAATGTTTAAGAACTGGACGCTATATGCTGGCCTTAAAATTCCGTACTGTTTCCATGCAATCGCGAGAAACAATTGATTGTTGAAGGGACTTTAGAGAATGAGTAAGAAATGAACAATTTGAACCTTTAATAAGGAATATCTCAGAAACGGCTCATGCCACAAAAAGTTATATGAAATAAATTGTGTGCTTTAAAGAGATATACATATTTTGTGTAATGTGTTTTCGTCTGTCGCTTAATGTTTACTAGTTACGCAAGATTATACAAAATTCCTTCCGAATGAAGAGGACTTTATGGGCTATTCCCCAAAAATGCAAGATCTACATTTTATTTTTCATGTAAATATCTTTCATATACGTATTTTATCAAAATTGTTGGTGCCAATTTTTAGAACATCAAAAATTTCGAAAAATGTTCCATGTAAAGGGTAGTTTGGGGTGGGGGATTTTATGTCACATCTTTGAAAGATATTGAACCTAAATACTAAGTTTGGTATTTATCCGACTTTTTGTTTTTTAGTTATGGTGCTTACAGAAATACACGGACATAACTGGAAGTTATAGTACCAATCAGCGGAGAGCCCTGTTAATATAAATATAGCAGCACGAACAGCCGGCATTCCAGACGCAACGCAACCTTCTCCTAGAAGACTTCGGCAGCGCCACTGAAGATGTCTATCGTAGCTGTAGAGGAAACGTCTGTAACATCTATCTCCAGCAGACCACGGCAAAACAGCCCGGAAATAACTTCCAGTTATACTGACTCCAGTCTACAATCTCTCACACTCGGATGTGTTTCCAAAAATGCTTAATTTGGATTCAGAGGGGCCTCAAAACAGCATAGCAACCGCCCCCGCAACCCCCGTTATGAGGGGGCAAGTTAGACAGGCCTCAAAGGCTCGAGATACCGCATTTTCGCATGTTTAGGCCGCGTATGCAGCACCCTGTTTTAAGACTGTAAATTCAGGGGGAAAATAGTTTTCTCGAAATTTACGGAGTATTGAGAAATATGACAATATTCTGAACTCTCTAATACTGCATGGGCCAAAATAACGGTACCGCGCGGGACAATAGAATGGAAGGGGTGGTTATAATTATTTTCTTCATTGTTACTTGAATTTACTGGCCAACGGACAATACTAAATTCAAATCGTTTTCCTCTGTTCCTCGTGTCATCCTGATCTATTAGGATAGTGAGCGCAGGAGTGAGTGCAGGACTGCTACATCAATAATATTGTGAAAAGTGTGAAAAACTAAATGTACCGGTAAAATATTTTAATTTCAGAAGTTGAGTACTCTTTTTTATTGGTATTATGTCGATTGAGCGTGTGTATTAGTTGGACACAATATGAGTGCGTGCGATGAGAAGAGGAACTAAACAAGGTTCCGTAACGGAACAAGTGGGCGGGACACCGGAATGGCAGTCAGGTAAACAAAACATCAGCAGTTCCGAGTTGCACTTACCAGCGAGACTGAGGTCTGCAAATGTAGTACCGCTTTCATGGTACAACTGTACATTCCTCTATCGTTTCCCCCACTCCCCTCTGATCCCTAGCCTTGTTGACGCATTATCAACAAAAATAAGTACGCCCTCTTCCAAGCGTACTCATATCGTGGCCAACTAATACCTCAGTGGAGCGACAAAAGATAGAAAGAAAGAAAGAAAGAAAGAAAGAAAGAAAGAAAGAAAGAAAGAAAGAAAGAAAGAAAGAAAGAAAGAAAGAAAGAAAACACATTAAAGAAAGGGATACCTTGGTAACGAAAACCCGAAATTATTTTCTCGCATTTTTCACTTATAAAACGGAGATGGACAAAGTATTCCAACAGAAACTGCAGAAAATGAAACATTTGCAAATGGTGGCGTTTCTGAAATAATTGCGAAATTTATTGATGATTTCGCTATTTTCGTGGGCAAGTCCATAAAATGTGAACATACCACTTGTTTTCCCACGATTCCAATAATAATGAAGATGAGTTAATAAATTGTGAAAGTAGCACTAATTTTCTCTCGACTTCCATTTCCCAAACGAATGTCGGAAAATTATTTAAATTTATCTCACAAGAACCCACTGACCGAAGTCACTTTAATAAAAAAATCGCAGATAATTTAAAGAAGCGTATAGTAAGAAATAGCGAGAAGGGTAATTGATGTGTCGTTGGCCTTAGCAATGTGTACAACCTATGGTCTTTCGATGGCGTGCAGAAAAACTAGTGAATAACACAGTAGTAACTGTCTTGCTGTTATTGAACTTCTTAACAAATATGGTCCCATTTTATCTCGATTAATGAATGAGAAGGCAAAGAGCAAAAACACCTACTTAGTCCCCAAATATAAAACGAACTCATTCAGACGCTGTCTTCACAAATAGAAAAATAGTTAATTGCAGAAGTACATGACGATAGTTCTATTCCCTAATATTGGATACTATCCAAGACGTAACTAAGCACGTCAGTTAAGTTTAATTTTGCGATACGTCTTAGTAAAGGAGCTCACTGGAACGTTTGCTAGGATTTGTTAGAGCTGGAGATGGAAGTGTACAGGGATTAGTTGCCACAGTTTTAGAATTCATTGAAAAGAATTGAATTTCCATACAACAATGCAGAAATCAAGATTACGATAGAGTAAAAAAAATTGAGTTTTATTTATGGATGCTCTTTAACTACTATGGTTCTTAGCGTCCCATTCTATATTGGGCGTGAAAGACCGGTAATTTTGCTCAGAGGCCTCTTTATCAGGCTTGAGGTTCTTTTACGTGCCGTAAATCTACGACACGGGACCACCGGCTTTACTTCCCTTCCGAAGGAATCCGTGCTAAAGATTTTTACGCCCGAAAAAATCCATCGCCCTCCGCCGGGTTTGATACGATAGAGTGAAAGTGATGAGTGAAGTATACTCCGGAGTGCAAGAGCGGCTCAAAAGACGGGCTGATTGCCAATTATGCACACTGTACTGCCCACATCTTGAATTTAGTCCTAAGAAACGCAGCTAACACCCTTTTAAAACTGGCTTGAAATATAGATTTTTCAGTTTCAGTATTAAAACATGACAACTATTAGCAGAAATGACAATCGGAAAAAAAACCCAACTCTCAAAAGACCATGTCCAACAAGATGATCTCCAGCTTATGACGCTTTTGTTATCTGTCCGTTTCCGTTATAATTCATATGAACGTAACGAAGCAAATTCCGTAAGAAAACAAATAGAAACTTGCGAGTCTATGGTTCAGACGGTAGTATGAAGCTAAGTGTTAGAAACTACCAATCGTGTCAAAAAATATGAGGTCGCCTAATTAAGATATACAGCGTTACAAAATTACTGGGCGAAGCATTTACTTCACTTCAGCAATTTAGAAATTTCCTTAACAAAGTGAAATAAAGCTGAAGAAATGACAAATAAATAGGGAATCGAATGTCGTTTTGCAAGAAAACGCATAATTAAAACAAAGAAATTGTTCGATGAATTGTGTGAGGATAACAGGCTGAGTGACCCCGAGCAGTATTTAAAATTTAATGTGTTATATGCTTAATTGGATATCGTGTTAGGTTAACTGCGATTCAGATTTGAAAGCATGATGGACATCACTGAAAAGCTAAGTGTTTTCAACCCAATATACTCGTGGATAATAGTGACAGTGAACTTCGCTGAAAAACTTGTAGTGAGCTATCCGAATGATACTTCAGTACAATTTCCCCAACTACATATGGCCGTAACGTACTTCAGAACGATATCAAAGGTATTAAAAGTAGATTAGTGAAAGTGTTAACAGATCTAATCCTTATAGAAGAAAATGAATAATTATTTCTGGTGTCCCTGATGTCTCAGTAGTGTTGAAATTATTTCTAACTCCCTCTGTGACAGTGGCTTCAGCAGTAAAGACTTTCTCAAAATTAAGATTAATTGATCACCATGTGCTCAGTTCGATGACGCAGGAGCGTTTGTCTCCCTTAGAATGATAAGCATAGAAGTGGAAAGAGCATGCACATTAAGTCTTGATGTGCTAGTGGAGAATTCGCTAGGAAGAATCTGGAAGAAAACGGCGATTAACATTCAAGTTTAACTGTGGGAAGTGCTTGTTTATTATTATTATTATGATTATGATTATTATTATTATTTATCATAGACTTTTAATATTTGGGTCTCTATCTCTCTACTTGATTCTGCAGGGGTTCCCGCTACGCCACTGCCTCAAAACATGTATTTCCGGTGAAATCTCGGTATCGAAATCTTGGGTGGAATGCAATACTTCCCCTACTAACCATACTAGTAGAGAAAGTAACAATGTTTTATTAAAACATAAAATCAACTGACTTCAAACTTAATACAAACACATTTTCCTAAAGCGAACAACAAAGAATCTAAATTGAACTTTGCTAAGTCTATCCGGTGAAGCCCATCTCGGTCCCATTTTCTACTTTCGAATTCTAACTCGGTCCCGTCTTCCAAAATGTAAACAACCTAAGTCGGTCCTGTAGGAAATTAATTCAATGTACTTCATAATGCATAATTACCCAGACTTGCAACTTTCAGCAGACCTATATTGACAGCAAAACTATACTGCAGTTTCATGTTTCACGAAAAAAGATTTTAACTGCAAAATCAGATATATAAGAAAAATTTATATAATAAATGTATGCAATTTTCTAAACTCCAACACAACGTTGAAAAATCGGTGTATTATTAAAAAAATATAATTCTAATCAAATGGAAGATTTGGGAAAACGCCAAAATATGTAGTCTGTAATAACGCTTGTATCCCGCCTCTGTGGTCCCGAGTTCGAATCTCGGTTAGTGCATGTTACCTAAATAAGGTATTCTCCGTAGTTTTCCCTTATTCTGAGAAGATGAATGTCAAGGGACCCGGGCCCATTTAAGCATCTTTTCAAACACTTCGTCCATTCATCGTCCGATATGACCTAGCTAGTTAAAGGACGTTAAACTTAAAATAATTAAATAAAAAAAAATATTTTGTGAAGAGCTACCAGTAACGTCGCGGTCACAACCAACTACTTGTGCTCAGTGCCACTATCGTTTTTTTTTCGTAACAGGGATGTCACACCACTTTACACTTGACTATGCTCAGAGCATTATTGCGGTTTCGTACTATATGTCACAGGACCGAGTTGAGTTAACAGTGAATGCTGCGGGACCGAGTTGGGTTGTTTGAGTGCTACGGGATTGAGTTGGGTTGTTCACATTTTACATCACATTCTTTAAATAATTTATATTTGTTGGTAAGTGTTATATCAGTGTATTCCTCTGGGGAAAAGGCAACATATCAATTGATAACTAATGCTCGAAAGCTGAGGAAAATCCTTTTATTTTCGAGTGTTTGAAGACGAGGCCCAACATAATGTATTATGTTTATTTTGGGTCACTGTAGGCCAGAAAATAACGAATTATGTTTGTTCTTTCTTGCCTTTTTCTCATTGGCACTTTTTTAGCCCTTATTTATGTTTTCACGGCCTGTTTTACAATTTACCTCCTTTTGACTAAATTTTTTGTGCTCTTTCTCAATTCAAATAGACAACAATGATTTAAACAGACTAAAATAATCTAAAAAATATTAATGAAGTATTTTATTCATAACGTTTTTGTTATTGTATGTTTTATACCACCAGAATTTTGTATTTTTAAGAAAAACCGTTTAACTCTATTTCAAAGAATAAACATTTGAGTGTTACATGATCAATTAAGTGCATCAATTTCTCACTGCAGCATGTATGTATTAATGTGTATCAATAGACCATAAATAGCGCAATTTGAGGGAAAATGAAAAACATTCCCTTTTAAGAATGGCTGAGCTAATGATGTTGAAGCCTAATGTCAATCATTATATTAATTATTTAAATGTGTAATTAAAACTAAAATTATTTAAATTATGAATTAATTTTCATCGCATTTTACATCATATTTTCCAGTTATTAGTCACGTTTAGGATGTTTTAGGTCCCTTCAGGGTTTTTAGGCAATTTATAGACCTTCAATTTCCGATCCCTGTTGATAATAAATCATAGTACCTTTGTTAAGCGCTGTTGAATCTCGTATGGACAGCCAGCTTGTGCTTAGTAACACACTGTACTTCTTACTGTTTAGATGTCTCTGTGTAAGCTGCAGTCCCGATGCTTCCAACATTGCTAAGAATATTCTTTTGGTTGGTTCGCAAGAAGATGTTAGCGCTGACCTCTGCTTGCAAGAAGGGATACATACTTTAGCAGTATTCGGAAAAATCCTCGGGCGTAAAACAAATACTGTATATTCGCATAAAAACATTTTAGCGAAACTTAAACTGGAAGGGTTACTTCCCTTGAGGAATACACATCCCTGCAAAAGATCCATCTGCACTTCCAAGTAACTTGACTGCAGCCACGACAATTCCCAAGTATTTTAAAATAATATTGTTTTCTACTATTTACCTAAAGTAACTAGAAGAAGTTGAGGCAGTATTTTTAACACTAAAATGATTTCAGTCAAATTATATAATATAAAATGTAATAACAGCCCGCCTTAAAAGCAATATGTGTATAAAATAACATATAAAAATTATGTAACAGTCTGAAAGGGGATATATCATACATATTATACATTGTACATATGAAAGGGGAACTACACATAAGAATTGTATAGCAATAGTTTAATTCACTGAATGTTAAAACATTCAACATGTAACTTTGTACAGAGCTATTTGTAAGTAACGGGCGCTAGCTAATTGAATGGAAATTCCTGGAACTCATAACGACCGTGCCTGACAGAGAGTGGTATGACGCTACATGATGGCGCTGAAGCGCAAGGTTCTGAAACCTAATATTTTCATACATGCTTGGGTAACGCGGCCTGAGGGCCAATGGGAAGCATCGTTACATTTTCAAACGTAGAAGATAGCGTGGGTAAGCCACCCTATATAAGACCAGATTTTGCCGAGCGGGGCACTCTTACTTATTACCAGGTCAGCGCAACAAGAAGTCACGCCAGCGCAAGGTGCTATAGATGCACGTGGGTGTATATAAGGGTGGGATGCGTGTGAAGATAGATAGGCTCCTGATAAATATTCAAGTGGTGGGATAAAGTAAATGGGAAAAGCTAGCCGCCCATATTTATTTAAATAATGGAATAAACATCAATTATAAAGGGAAAACTTGCGTGTATATTTAACTTGCCTCACCCACTAGAACCTGAGATAAAAGAGATTTAGCAATTAGATAGGAATGGAATACTCAACTACCGACGAGCATCACTAGCCGAGGAAGAGAAATACTACAACAGCACGCTGCAAGAGTCGACCACCTTTTCCCGCTACAAATGGCGCCCAAACATTTCCCGCTACAAGTCATTGCATTAATGTTTAATCATGTTATGTGAATGTATTAGGTAATTTAATAATGTAGGAGCTCTGAGAATAATAGGTTAAAGTTGCTAATAATGAGGTAACAATGGGGTAACCCTGAGGCAATAATGAATTAGAATGTTTAATAATGCTACTGGTAATTCTTGGAGCAGCAATAAGTAATTTTTGAGACAGTTTATAAATAGCCAATCAACAACCAGAAAAAACCTTAAGTTAAATAAAAGTATTCTATTGGATTAGGAATAGACAATCAGAGACTTGAAATACAGAAATTTACAAATTTAGGCGGTAGAAATCAGTTCAGTTGCTAGCAGACAGCGTTCCTAACCGGAGGCGAGACCGTCCTCGAGAAGTTTAATACGTATTCAGTGTGAGACAAAAATAGTTTACCTGTTAAAAAGTGCAAGTAATTAATAAATAATCTCACAGCTGTCTATATCAATGAAGTGTTATTTAAATCGTGTCAAGAATTAATAAAAGGAGTGAAGTAAAAATTATAATCTGTGTAAGCCTACATTCTTCAGCCGCATCACGTCCTGTTCAAGAAAGTCATGTCTCTACAAATTAATACTGACGCAGCCGAGGCAAACATAAATATATAATATTTAAAGAAACAGTCAAATTACAAAGTTAATATTTTTAAACTGGGGGCGAAGGCTACCGGAAACGTTTTACCATACGTGCGGTTACAACTACTTCAAGTTCGGCTCCCTGACAGTCGAAATACAATACAACCCCTTCCTCAAATTGGCTTCCATACGTGGGGCAGAAACAACCTCCCTCAAAGTATTGTATTCGGCCCAAAAATTCGATGCCGTTATGTTGAGACTCTCTGAGTAAAAAAAAAAAAAAAAAACATTTTTACCTTCTCTATTGCGTGTAGTAAGGGGTGATATTGCATTCGCCCAAAATTTCGGTACAGATTTCACCGTAAATACATGTTTTGAGGTGCCTGAATCCAAATAAGCATTTTTAGAAACATGTCCGTGTGTGTGTCTGTCTGTGAACAGCGTAACTCAAAAACGAAAAGTCGGATAACTATCAAACTTGGTGCTTGATTTACTATCTTCCAAGGATCGAAATGAAGGTTTTCAAGAAAATCCCCCCATACCAGACTACCGTTTACATGAAACATTATTCGAAAATTTTGATTTTCTCAAAAATGGCTCTAACGATTTTGATTAAAATATATGTTTAAGATATTTTCATGTCAAATGAAATGTATATCTGGAACTTTCTGGGAATGTCCCCAAAAATTCTCTTCATTCTGAATGACTTTCGCAATACTGATAAACCCTAAGAGACAGACAGAATTTTAGTTCTCGTTAAAACACACAATTTATGTCATATACATTTCTTTTGTCGAGTAAACCTTTTCCAAGATATTCCTTTTTATTTGTTTTGGATTTTCCAATACTTGCACTTTTTCTTAAATGAGAATTCGTTATTCCTTTTTATGTCCTGGACATGCATAGAGAATGGAATGCTCCACATAGCAATCAGCTCTTAAAAGATTTGACTATGGCTTAAAACCTACCATATTTCCCTTGCACCTATAAGAAAATTAGCAACAGGTTAATTTTGCAAATGTTTATCTCGATTAACATGAAGTTGATGGAGAATAAGCGTTTGTAAAAATATTTTGTACAAGAGTAGAGGTAGTCATGTGAGTGCAACAGATCAGATTTTTAGAAAAAGGATCGTATGTGTGTGTTTATGAACAGCATAACTTAAAAACAATAAGCCGGTTAAACACCAAACTTGGTATTTAAGTCCAGTATCTTCCAAGGATGTGCGACAAGAAGATTTTCAAAAAAATTCCGCACCCCAAACTCCCATTTACATGGACAATTATTTTAGAATTTTATTTTTCAAAATTGCTTCAATTTCGATTAAAATGCCATATGTTTGAGATATTTTCATGACAAATGAAATGTATATCTTGAATTTTCTGGGAATAGCCTCTGAAGTTCTCTTCATTCTGAATGACTTGCATAATTGGTAAACTGTAATAAATGAACGAAATCTTACTATACAAAAAATATAGGTCTCGTTAAAGCACACAATTTATGTCAAATAATATTGTTTGTGGGGTTAACCATTTCCGAGACATCTTTTGTTATTGGTTTTAATTTTCAAACATACTTTTCTCAAATGGAAAGCGGCTATTCTTTTTGTTTTGTCTTTTTTTTTCTCTTGGTCGTGCAAAGAGCATGGAATTTCTAAGCCATCCCATAGCCACACTCTTTGAAAATATGACTATCGCTTTACCTACTACATCACAAAAGTGAATTGAAAGTATATCGGATTAACAAGAAGGAGTTAGAATAATAGGCTTTGTAAGAATGTTTGTAGAAGAGTGAATAGAGAAAATCATGTAAATAATTATTATTATTGTCACAACAATCATAATTTAACTAATAAGAACCTAGAGACGTTGAACTAATAAGACTTGGAGTATCCATTAAATTTTGAAGTTAATGATATCGTTTGCCATTACAGAGCAAAGGAAAAGTTCAAAAACAAAACAAACAAACAAAAGTCCTCACCAATGCAGTATTTGAACAAAAGAATTGCAGTCAGAAAGGCTGACCACAAGACCATGGAAGCTGTCAGCTGTCAAGTTTGCTTGGCACATTAAAGATTCCTACGTCACAATTAAAACATCAAATAAAAGAGCATTGTCATACGGTTCTTTAATTGTTATGGAAATGACATGCAATGCATGAATGACATCGCTTTCTAGAAAATTATTTTTAAGCATTTCATTATGGATTTCATTGGTAACCCACTAACAGTTTGGTTGAACCCTACAAAGAAGTATCGCTGGAGCTTATGCAGCATAGCTGGTGTTCACAACCCATTACTACCACCTCGATTTCGGTGCCAAAGATGATGGGATTCCGAATGTGAATGAAGCGCAACTGTATCACCTTTGCATGCCTGCAAATATCCTCAGTAGTAAGCAAAAGTAAAATTATAGTATTCATTTAACATGCTCGCATTTCAATCTACGGGGCGAATTATCGAGAAGCGATTTCAGACTGATTTTGATTTGTTCAGAAATTTTACTTTAGGAAACAGAAATGTGAGATAATTTTCTGCGCCAAGGACTCCGGACATACCTAATCCGTCATTAATTATCCATTCTATTCACCGTTTGAGGCGATAGCAACAACAGCCGGCGCTAAATAAACCTAAAAAGCTGATGTGTTACACTCACATACTTTCTCTACTCTTGTACAAACTATCTTTACAAACGCTTATACTCCTTCTACTTCATGTTAATCGAGATAAAACATTTCCAGAAACTATCTTATTGCTAATTTTCTAGTGGAAGGGGAATATGGTAGACTCAAATCTTTTAACGCTGATTGCTATGTGGAGCATTCCATTTTCTTTGCATCTCCAGGACATAAAAAAAGACAAAAAAAAAACGAATAATGAATTCCCATTTGAGGAAAAAAAGGTATAAGTTTTGGAAAATTCAAACAAATAACAAGGAACATCTTGGAAATCGTTCACTACGCAAAAAAAGTTATATATATATAAATTGTGTGTTTTAACGAGCTCTACATTTTTTGTGAAGAAAAACTTTGTCTATCTTTTATGGTTTATCAGTTATGCAAAAGCCATTCAGAAAGAAGAGGACTTCTAGGGACATTCCCAGAACATTCAAGATATACATTTTGTCATGAAAATATTTTAAATATATGATATTTTAGTCAAAATCGCTAGAGTCATTTTTGAGAAAATCAAAATTGTAAAGGGTGGTCTGGGGGGAAAGGATTTTCTTTAAAATCTTCGTGTCGCATCTTTGAAAGATACTGAACCTAAATACCAAGTTTGGTATTTATCGACTTTTCGTTTTTGAGTTATGGCGTTCACAGACACACAAATAGACACACACACGGACCTTTTTCTAAAAGGGCTCTTTTTGGATTCAGGGGGTCTCAAAACACGTATTTCTGGTGACATCTCGATATCGAATTTTTGGTTGGAATGCAATACTTCCACTACTTACTATACATAGTAGAGAAAGTAAAAAGAAAATAGGCAGCTTAATTTCTTATGCAAGCTTCAAGTAGTAGATGCAGTAAGGAAGGATTTCCGAATAAAGAACATTTTTTTTTTCGGATAGGAAGGCATTCCTCCAGCAACTCTGGGAACATAAATGGCAAGCACCATGTATAGAGTTGTGAAATGTGTGAAAGGGACAGCATTTATTACCAAAACGAGAAAGTCATCCGACGCGTAGCTATCATTTACAGGAAGGCCGCGACAGGTGTCTTTGTGCAAACTCCTTAGTTCAATAAGTGTTTTCTCTTATTTAACAAAAAGCACTTGCTTTGGCTAACATTTATTTCTGCCTCTTCTATTACATCTGATGTTTGCCATGGCAATCCTGAACATTCATATATTTTGAAAGCAAAACGTCTCTAGTGTTTCTTCACATGAAAGTCAATTCTTCAAGCTGTGTTCTTGGCAATTTTGTTTCTTGTTACTTTTACAATGAGTATTGTGTGAGCTCATCACAGAGGAGTAGAAACCAATCTTAAATAATAACAAATTTCTATGAGAATATTGTAAAAAAGTGGTTTATTTGTCTACATAATATAGGGTTATTCAAGAAGAAGGAACAGACTTTACATATTTATTTCTAATGAACGACAATAGATGGCGACACATGCGATACATCACTGAATAGAGAAAAGTTCAAAGTTTTATTTTACAAAATGAGCACCTTCGCAATCTTTATTGTCAATAGACTCATTACAAGAGCATCAGACATTGTCAGAGATTACATCCTACAATTATATACAGATATGTATATACATTATAATTCTGCAACACTGTACAGACACTTCTTAATTAGGTAAAATTTTAAAACATTTTTAAATTTAATACTTACGTTGGTTTTCACTTGGGTTGGTAGCTTATTATAATATAAGGCTCCAATTCTATTTTTATTCGAGCTAACCCTATAATAATATGTTATTATGCGAGAACGACCAGTACTTTTCCGTTTGTATACGCAACCATCTTGTACGAATTTATTGTATCAATTGTAAACTTTATATGACGCGGCGGCTCGTTGTTGAACTTACAACGAAATGCACGCTGCAATGAAACAACGGATTCACGCTTTGCATAATGCAGCACACAAAACGACTTTCGCTGTGGTGTCGCCATTTTATCGTAAGCAGCGCCACTGTAGGCACTGAATGGAACTAATAGGTGGACCTTAAAACTTTGAACTTTCCTCATCAATTATGTTTCGTATATGTCGCTATCTATTGTCGTTCTTTAGAAATTAATATGTAAAGTCCTTTTTGAATAACCCTGTATATCTATGTGTAATGCAATACAAGTTGATTAAAAATCTTATTTGTTACGTTCACACGATTTTCTTTATCCGCTATCACTTATTTGTATTTCTTTTCTATAAACTATTCTTATAAAAGGTAGAATCAGATGACTGAAAAATTCAATGCCATAGCCGGGATTTGAACCACGGATCTCCCGGACGGAGACGGCATTGAATTTTTCAGTCATCTGATTCTACCTCTCTAACCCTGTCCAACACACGGCTTGTGTGAAAGAACAATTAATTCTATTCTTATAAAAGCTTATTTTTCTAACTACTTCATGACAATCGAGATAAACATTTGCAGAAACTGCTTCATTATATATTTCGTTGAGGTACAAGGGCGACACAGGCTGGAGTATTAGTCAATCTTCTAAAAGCTTTTAAAACGTTTAAAATGCTAGCTTTGAAATTCCATACTATTTGCACATCACAAAAAACAAAAGAATGTGACCAGGTACTTCAAAAATTGTAAGTATTTAACGGTAAGTTCTAAATAAGAGCAATGAACATCTCGGAAGTTGTTAATACCACAAAACATTCATCTGACTTACAGTTTTAAAGAGATCTACATGTTTCGTTAGTAAGCTTTTGTCTGTTTTATGGTTTAAAGATTATATAAAATATACAACACTTCACAGGCTAATCGAGGTACCCGTACATTTATTAGCCATGCAAATATCTTAAACATATACTGTTTTAATTTAAATGTACCGTTAGAACCGTTCTTGAGTAAATAAAAAATCTGATGTGTTACACTCACATGACTTTCTCTACTCTTCTACAATCTAATTTTACAAACACCTATTCTCCATATGCTTTATGTTAATCGAGATATCGAGATGTCAATCTTATTGGTAATTTTCTTGTAGATGCAAGGGAAATAGGGTAGCTTTTAAGCGATAGTCAAATATTTTAGCGCTGGTTGCTATGTGGCGCATTCCATTCTCTTTGCATGTCCAGGACATAAAAAAAATGAATAACGAATTTGAGAAAAAGTATAAGTATTGGAAAATTTAAGGAAATAACAAGCAATATCTCGAAAACGGATCACTCAACAAAAAAAATGTATATGATACAAGTTGTGTATTTTAACGCGATCTACATTTTTTGTGTAGTAAAATTTTGTCTATCTCTTATGGTTTACCAGTTATGCAAAAGTCGTTCATAATGAAGAATACTTTTGGAGACATTCCCAGAAAATTCGAGATATACATTTCATTTCTCATGACATTATTTTAAACATATGATATTTTCATCAAAATCGTTAGAGCCATTTTTGAGAAAATTAAAATTTTCGAAAAATGTTCCATGTAAAGGGTAGTCTGGGGTGGGGGGATTTTCTTGAAAATCTTCGTGTCGCATCTCTGGAAGATACTGAACGTAAATACCAAGTTTGGTGTTTATCCGACTGTTAGTGTTTGAGTTATGCTGTTCACAGACACACACACACACACACACACACACACACACACACACACAGACACACACACGGACATGTTTCCAAAAATGCTTTTTTTGGGTTCAGGAGGTCTCAAAACATGTATTTCCGGTGAAATCTCGGTATCGAATTTTTGGGTGGAATACAATACTTCCCCTACTTACTATACGTAGTAGAGAAAGTAAAAAAAATCTGATGTGTTACACTCACATGCCTTTCTCTACTCTTGTACAATCTAATTTTACAAACGCCTATTCTCCATATGCTTCATGTTAATCGAGATATCGAGATGTCAATCTTATTGGTAATTTTCTTGTAGATGCAAGGGGAATATGGTAGCTTTTAAGCGATAGTCAAATATTTTAACGCTGGTTGCTATGTGGCGAATTCCATTCTCTTTGCATGTTCAGGACATAAAAAAAATGAATAACGAATTTGAGAAAAAGTATAAGTATTGGAAAATTTAAGGAAATAACAAGCAATATCTCGAAAACGGTTCACTCAACAAAAGAAACGTATATGACATAAGTTGTGTATTTTAACGCGATCTACATTTTTTGTGTAGTAAAATTTTGTCTATCTCTTATGGTTTACCAGTTATGCAAAAGTCGTTCACAATGAAGAATATTTTTGGAGACATTCCCAGAAAATTCGAGATATACATTTTATTTGTCATGACAATATCTTAAACATATGATATTTTAATCAAAATCGTTAGAGCCGTTTTTGAGAAAATTAAAATTTTCGAAAAATGTTCCATGTAAAGGGTAGTCTGGGGTGGGGGGATTTTCTTGAAAACCCTCGTGTCGCATCTCTGGAAGATACTGAACCTAAATACCAAGTTTGGTGTTTATCCGACTGTTCGTTTTTGAGTTATGCTTTTCACAGACACACAGACACACAGACACACAGACAGACAGACACACAGACACACAGACACACAGACAGACACACACACGGACATGTTTCCAAAAATGCTTTTTTTGGATTCAGTGATTCTCAAAACATGTATTTCCGGTGAAATCTCGGTATCGAATTTTTGGGTGGAATGCAATACTTCCCCTACTTACTATACGTAGTAGAGAAAGTAATAACGAATGTTTTGCATGTAAGAGGAAATTGGGGTAGGGGATTTTCTAAATATCTGCATGTAAAATGCTTTTTGGGGTTCAGAGGGTCTCAAAACCTGTATTTCTGGCGAAATCTCTCGACATTGAGTTTTTCAGACTATAATACTTCCTCTTACCTATTAAGGGCAGGTAGCAGAGAAAGTAAAAATCAATGGCACATGTGCATTTCGAAACCGAATCATGCCCACAGCATCAGCCAGAAGATATTCCATTGGCATCTAGATTATAAGAATTTAAGCTGGCCTGTAACTTTTTAATAGCTGATTTCGAGATGATATGAGCCAATGACAAAAATCTGCCGGATGCATATTTGATTATTTTTGTCTAGATCACTACTCCAATATCTAAGCAGAAGAGGTCACCGCATAACAACTTTCCCTTGGTACAGTGATATAAGTTTCTTTATTATATGAGTGCATAATATCTTGCAAATTACAATATTCGTTAAAACATGTTTCTACTATGCAAGTAAATTATTTACGACCCGCTTTTTGCATAGAAATGATTTCAAGCTAAGCAATAAATACTAAATTGCTTAAAATGTATAGAAGAAGCATTCAGATTTTTTCGGAAGCAAGGAGGAATGCTCCCTTCATGATCACAGTAACAAGCTCCTGTGAAGGATTAAAAATAAATGAAATTGAAATTGAGTTTTATTTATGGACGCTCTTTAACTACTGTGGTTCTTAGTATCCCATTCTATGTTGGGCGTGAAAGACCGGAAATTTTGCTCAGAGGCCTCTTATCAGGCTTGAGGTTCTTTTACGTGCCGTAAATCTACGGGACCACCGGCTTTACTTCCCTTCCGAAGGAAGTCGTGCAAAGGATTTTTACGCCCGAAAAAATCCATCGCCCTCCGCCGGGTTTGAACCCGCGACCTCAGGAACTAGGGGCTAGCACGGTACCACTAGTCCACGGAGGACGACTAAAAATAAATAAAATACCAGAAATGTATGAGCATCTTCCGTCAGATGAAGCACTTGCATTGGGAAAAATGTAATCATGGAGTATTTCGAAAATGACTAACGATAGGAAGAAAATTATTTGGCTCCAATTATATGTTTTAATGAGCTTTACATTTTAAGTAAGTTTTTATCTATCTCTTATAGTTTCCTAGTCATACAGAATTATAAAATTCAATCAGAAGAAGGGGACTTCATAGGCTATCTATAGAAAATTCAAGATAAACCTACATTCTCTTTGTCATGTTTTGTTAAACATATAACATTTTAGTCAAAATACTAAGAGTCGTTTTGAGAAAATAGAAAATAAAAAATAACGAAAATGTTTCCTTAGAAAGCCTAGTTTGCGGTGGGGGAATATCCTGAAAATCTTCATGTCCATGTTTAAAAGATGCTGAACTTGAGTATGTTTGCGACTTCTCGTTTTGTAATTATCGTTTTCTTTCTCTCTCTCTCTCTCTCCCCTGCTCAGGCTCTTTCTTTGGTAACTCAAAGCACGCATTTCCGATGAAATCTTAATATCGAATATTTGGGTGGAATGCAATACTTCCTCTACCTAGCATAAATATGCAGTATAGAAAGTAAAACTAGCCTTGAAATGTTGAAGTAGTAATGTGTTTGAAAACTTTCTTATGCAGAAGAAAAGTAAGACATTCTTTGAAATGTAGGACACACATTAACATGAACTGCCGATGGAGCGATGCAAACCCACTAGAAGATACATCAAAAGATGAGTGGGAAAAGGTGCCTTTGAAAGCGGATGTTGCAAGGTGTTAATGTTCATGCCCTACCATTATGCTAAGTGCGCTGAAAGTGAAAGAGCTCTTCAATATTAATGAACCATAAATTACGGCAGAAAAACATTCAAAAACGAATCGAGCACGCTAAATTCTATAGCGTCTGCAATTGATCAATTAAGTCGAAATAATGTACCCAGTTATTACATGAATGATGTCATGTAACCCAAGACTTGGAGATGAAACTTTTGTCAAAGTGGTTAGGTACAGCGTAAGTTGTGTTCTAGTCCTTAAGACCTAATTGGCATTAATACAAGCGATTGGAGTCGAGTTGGTACATATTTTAAACAGAAAATACTTGTGAGTGTGATCATTAAAAAGCACTGTTCTTTCCAGTGAACATAATTGTAGACTATACATATTTCCAAAGATTTTAAAATTGGGTAGTTAGTAGGATCTTTCATAGGTATTCATGTTATCCAATTTTACTGCCAATATCAGTGAATACTTCTGGATCTTTTATTTCGAATATGGAGGGTATTGATTAGCATTGCAGCCCAAACTGGTAAACGTGGAGGTTAAAGTCTTAAAAACTGGCATGTCAAAGGTCATGTTCATATCACCTAATATACCTGCTAATGTTTTTAGTGAGCCCCTTACACAGAAATGAAAAAATTAGACTACCTTATATGTAGCTTTCACAAAGACCCCTGTCATATTGTCCATCCTTCACATACAAAAAGATCGTTTGATCAATCTGTACAAATCCTGGGGAAACTTCCCTTAACCCGGCAAACGTTATGGTCAGCCTACAACTTTCAAAAACTTAATCATATCCTTATTTGTAATCCCTTATACACAGTTTCTAAGAAACAAGTGTAATTAAAACTATAATGCTGCACGCCATTTTGAGTAAGTTTTGTTTCTAACGTTTTCGTCTACCTTTAAATTTAATGTTACGTTAACAAAGTTGCACATTTTCAGCTTGAATAACCGACCGATGTCATGGATAGCAGTTGCTCCAGACTTGTTACTTTGAGTTAGGTCATAATGTAAACAAGCTTGCGCAGTCTTTAAGGTTGTTTACGTCCGGTTCAAGTCTCTGACGTCACGTACTGTATGTTTGTTTATATATGCCCTTACTCGAAGTAACAAGGCAGACACAATTGCTATCCGTGTAACGACTTTCATCGGTCTACCGTTGAACCTGAAAACATGTGAATTTAGTAAAGTAGTTGCAAAGGTAGATCAAAATTGTCGCGGTAATCTCTCGTGTTATCTTATTTGCTGGGGGCCTGTTATTGTTTTATTATGTTTAAATTTGGGTTCTTTGGCTATTATTACTCAGTCGAGCAAATATCTCTGAGCAGGGCGTGTAAACGGAAAGGAGTTGTTACTAAAAGATAACACTGATGAAAGAATTTGTTTTTACACTTTTATTGCCGTCACACTTAATTAATTTCACATCTTTAATCTTGATACACGCCTGACTGAAACTGTTATATTTCCGAATGTAATTACTGTCGTATTAGTTGCCGCGTACTTCACATTTTGTAACTAACTTTACGACGCGAGAGATTCTTCAAAACTGTATGACGTGCACTCCACGAAAGATTCCTTAGAACTGCGCGACGTGTACCTCGTGAATGATTCTGTAGAACTGCGAAAAACATGCTTATGGTTCGAGAATATATACTCCTTCTCCCCGAAATGCCTAAACATTATAATAGAGCTACTATTGGTTACCAAATCGCGCCAACATTAGCGTCTGGTTTGTCAGCCAATCACAATTACTAACACATATGCTCTAGGGAAGATATTCCCTCCATTTCTAAAGAACGGCACACTACCCTGACGTCATTTGTTTGTCTCTTCTTAGCGATAAACAACTCACCCTCTCGGTTCATTGTTACCCACTTCTATTGTCACTTTCAGTGAGGCCGTGTAAACTTATTTCCTAACAATGCTTATGGCTAACAAACATCTAAAATCATTGTCATACAATAATGTTAATTTACACTACAATCACTCTGGCATTCACAGTGTTGTGATATAAAATACTGCCTCAAAATGCCATTGACAAAACTCACTATGAGTAATGCATAGGCTGAAAGGATGAATCTTGCTTCAGTTACACCTGTACCCATTGCAAATATAAAAATGTAGCGTGTAATGTCGCGTAAGATAATCAGTACCGAATAAAATTCCACAGTGGAAGGTAACAATAAACACACTTTCCGCTGTCTACCTCTTCTTTGGCAATGATCAGCAGCGTAGCGCAGCTAAACATTTTGAGTAGACGTTTCTCTGACGACATGTATACCAAGTTGTCCTACTGCTGACGAATACATATCCCCTACTAAAACATCACAGTTTCATTGTTTCATTGCTTGCCCTTCTGCCCTTTTGATCAATCCAGCCTCTTCCTAACATATAAAGCATTTTAAATACGACCTTCTGTTTCGGCGTGCTTCATAGTTTTAGCTTCAAAGTCTTTTACTGACTCTCCATGACACCAGTAACAGCGAAGCATTTTCTTAAGATTACGACTTCTACAGTCATCTGTATTTTAGGCATTCATTCCTATCGTATCTTCCTGATCGAAGAGGACTCGGCACCAATCCAACGAGGATATTGCACCTACGCCCCACGAGGGGAGGAAGGATGAGGCGAGAGGAGAAACCGGGCGGCTGGATCCAGGAGCAACGTACAGCAATGACAGATCCCTAAGTTTCCAGAAGTAGACATCCCGGAAGACGGACAGCAGACCGCGGACCCCGCCCCAAACAGAGAGGGTCCAACGCCCCTCAAGGAGGTTCAGATTTCCCGGCAGTCAGCCGAAAGAGGAACAGAGAGAGTTCACACAGAACATCCTTTTTCTCACCATCGTTGACACTTCTAACCCTAAAGAGACCAACGGGATGAAGGATGAATTAAATGATGAATAGAAGAAATGGAGGGAAAGGAAATTCGGCGCTCAAAGAAACCACTTCAACATTTGCCTGACGATCCGAAAATACTCATGGGTCAGAGTGGACGGTCGCGGGGATCGAACCCAGGACCTCCCGAATGCAGGTCACAGACATTGCCGCCTGAGCAATCCCGTCGGTTAGGCATCCATCACTTTGGAATTTTCTTGTCACTTTTACGGCTTTCTGAGGAGGATCTAGGACGGGTCGAGATGTTTTAGGCTTTTAACATGCAGTTTCTTGTTCCAAGGTTCATTTTGATAATTAATGTGTTATTAAAACAGAAAGTAGTCAAACGTTCTGCTGTCCGTATTAAACTCACCGACTGTCTATTAAATCTATTAATAGACAGCTTTAAAGAGACACAGACACACTAGCAAATCTACCACAAACACCCACGCTCTCAGAAGAAAGATAACATTGAGTCAGTGGGCGATATACAGCAGTCCATTTAAAGATTGGCACCCAACATGAGGAGTGGAGTAAAGATAGTATGCGCAGTAACTATGTAGTATTCCGATCACTGTTGATGGCAGGTATATGACAAAGTGTACACCCAAGAGGTGCTATACGTTGGGTGCAGAATGAAAGTGAAGGTAGCAGTGCAACCACATATTATTTTATCGTTTTGCTTTATCAGAAGCAGAGTAGACTATAACGAAATATCTATCTGAAAGAGACAGCTTTATGCAGGAGAGCGAAGCATCTCTTTTTCAATATATACACAAGTTACTTATGTGCAATAAAATATACTAATTACATTTAAATATGGGGGAAGTCTAAACGCCAAAATCAGCTCTAGTAATGTTTGTCTTAAAAGTACTAGTAAATCCTGTGTACTCTGGAAAGGTAGAATCAGACGGAACAATTCGATGTCATATCCGAGATTTGAACCAAGGAACTTAGTGCCGTTGCTCTAACCAACTTAGCTAACATGGCAACATGCCAGTACGACATCAAATTCCCCAATTGACTCACATTTTTCAGGTAAACTACAAGGCGTTCTTGAATTCATTTTGAGATAACATACCAACTTTAGCCTACGCACGGGATGTGTGTAACAGCAGTTAATAATTAACAGTTTACCCTGTCTCCCCCAACGACACACCACTGATAATTGTCGTGGAGCAGAATGAGGTTTACTGATGACTTAGGAAACATGAATAAATTAAAACACGCGCGCGCTCCTCGTCCTGCATGGTGTAGTGGTTACCATGCTAGCCTCTAGTTCCCGAGTCGCGGGTTCAAACCCGGCGAAGGACGGTGGATTTTTTTCGGGCGTAAAAATCGCATGTCTTCTTTCGGAAGGGAAGTAAAGCCGGTGGTCCCGTGTCGTAGATTTAAGGCACGTAAAAGAACCTCAAGCCTCTGGGAAAAGTTACCGCTCTTTCACGTCCAGTATAGAATGGGACGCTAAGAACCACAGCAGTTAAAGAGCGTCCACAAATAAATAAAAAACACACACCCCACTAAGAGTAGCATTTAACACGCACATAATGTGCTGAACATTGGATTCTTTTAGCAATGCATGTAACTGTACCCATAGTAGTCATGCACAGCCCAAAGTGAAATTAAAACACAGTCAATTTAAAGAGAATATTATGAATTATCTGCATATTATACGAAATTACGATTAACTCAAGCCTTCGGCGTGATCTGAGCTTTCCATGAGAGACTGCATCAACTAGGTGCAAATATAATTCCAGAAAGTCTGAGTTCTTCTGAGAACTCGCAGATTTCCTGACCAGATTGGTAGGAAAGCATCTTGGAAACTTCTTGAGCTTAAAAAGAGAACCCAATCTCATACTTTTTAAACATAGTCAAACTTAAATTCAACATACTTGATATTTTAAACTGTTCACACCCTCAGAACAATACGATTAATTTTAAACCTTTGCATACAACGGTTTTTCTGAGCAAATGACATTGTGTTTGACACAAATTTTTGTTCTATGAGTTGTTCCTTCAAATGTGTAAGAATGCAGACCTAATCTATTGATCATGGTGCCTGCGGTAGAGGTTCGAAGTGTAACTCGTGCAATTTGCCATCTAGCATCCTAGAAAGTTTGACATTACCTCTTTCGCTAGTGCAACAATGCATTTGGCCTCTACAGAGCACTTTTACGTTCCGCTAACCTTGCTTTATCATTGTTTCGCTGTGTTGTCAAATCTATATTATATTCACAATCTTGCAACGTCGCAGAAACTCTGTTGGGTTCCCGCTAAGCATGTCCAAGTAATTCTGAGAAATGTTTATTCGGCTGGGCTTCTGATCGACGGCGCCGGGAGCTTGTGTATATGCAAATGTTCGTGCAGTATGTGCCAAATGCCTTCTCTGCATATCAGCAAGAACACGCAGCTCCATACATCAGTTCATATTACATTGTCGATGTTTTTCTCAGTCATGGCTTAAGGGTTTATTAAAAAGTTCGACGCACGACCACATTTTACTTTCGCAGCTCTTTTCTTCACTTTATATAGCGACATTGAAGATTTTTTCAAAGCGTACATGCTTTATCATAGAAGGGCTGTTTATTTAATCCACGTTCTATGAAACATTCAACTTGTTTACTATTACAGCAAACAAATAAATAGATGTGCCGAAATGGACTATCGTAGAGAAATATGGATTAGTGGTACCGTGCTGACCTCTAGTTTCCAAGGTCGCGGGTTCAATCCCGGCGGAGGGCGATGGATTTTTTCGGGCGTAAAATCCTTAGCATGGCTTCCTTCGGAAGGGAAGTAAAGCCGGTGGTCCCGTGTCGTAGATTTACGGCACGTAAAAGAATCTCAAGCCTGATAAAGAGGCCTCTGAGCAAAATTACCGGTCTTTTACGCCCAATATAGAATGGGACGCTAAGGACCATAGTAGTTAAAGAGCGTCCATAAATAAAACTCAATTTAATCTGTAGAGAAATATCCTCGCTTTTTCGTATTACCAGCAAATACATGAAACCATTGAACCAAAACTTAAACAGAAACACTAAGATCACAAAAGAAAGGGTTCTGAATGTATTTTGAAAAGTAATTACAAAACTTGACTCAAGGAGTTCAGCAAGCATTTAAATTAAATCGTATTATAGAATGCATAAAGTAGAACTATCTGGTTAACCTCTAAAATTCATCATCCCTTTTAACCATCCAGGATACTTTCGCTTGCTGCCACTGATTTCAACTTCTCTTGTTTTAGCGACAAAGCCGCAGTGTCCAGAAGATGGGCGGGACTAGTTGCGGGTGTCGCCGTGTGGTGGTGCTAGTGCTGGTTGTAGTACTTAGCGGGGGCGGAGCGAAACGGGGGCGGGTGCTACCCCCAGATAGCACAGGACTCGTGGGGGCACCGCCCGTCCCTGCGGATCGTTCCTTACTTTTGCCCTTAAAATTCTGGGCCAATCCCAGGAAGTCACCTCTCAAACCCCGGCGCAAGGATTTGGACGAGTCTACTCTACTACGCCTAATGGGACAAGACTTCGATTCCCGTTGGATGCGACGGACTGCACCCATCCATAAGCACATTCAGGTAAGCGTATATTTAAAAAAAATTACATTTTTCGTATATTTTCAAATTACAAATTTCAGTGTATGATATTAATGTAGAGTGGCCATAAAGTTCCCACTGTACCCAATAAACAAACAATATAGCTTATCTGCAATGCTTACTTTTTTAAAATAAAATAATGGAAGGTTCGAGTGGCCACAGACATTGGAGAACGCATTGCTGCAAGCTATTAAGTTCTTGAGATACAAAGAACGGAGAAAGGGTTAAAAGAGGTGTATATAGATATCCAGAAGCGGTTCATTGCATAGCCTTCACCGAATAGAACATATCTGATTTGAGAACGCTAACTTTACTACTGAGAGCGTACAATTTAATCCAAGAAGCGGTCATCTTCGCACTGTCTTCAGTAACAGAAGAAAGAAAAAAAGTGCCCAAAGTAGACGGTAATAAACTTACTTTTCAAGCTAATAAGTTAAACATCTTTGATTTGATCATAAATCTCCCAAATTAACGTTATACAAGACACATTGACAAGCAGTGGAGTACCTTTTATGAATTTGATTTGACCACCTTAATTTCTGGCGAAACAGTTACATTTGTATGGAAAAAAAACCTAAGAAGAGAGTGTTACATAGATCTGAAAGCAAATGAAACCGCCTGTCGCCAAAGAAAACGCATCAGTGATAGGCCGTCAAGAAGAGAAGAGAGGTTGGCTTTCAGCTAACTTCATGATTTCTTTACGTTATCTCTCCTTTAATAAGTTTAACGTTTCTTTTGACAACTCAGAGTTGCAGGGACGATGCAATGATGCTCAGTTGAACTGAAAGTTAGCCGGCATTTGTCCTGTAGAATAAGAGGAAACCCGGTAAAAACATCCAGGTAACTCACACCAATCGATATTAGAACTCGGGCTCTCCAAATTGCAATACCGACATGCTAACCCCACACCACTCAAATGGACTCTTACTCTCTTGTTGATGGTCTTTCACAAAGATCATCAACCCATAACACTAAGGCGAACATTGAGGGTGCTCACTTACTCAGGCCGTTCTTGAAACGTCGCATGTGCACTAGGGATGGGCAGAAAATGACGTAAGGGTTCCATTGTAACAGTTACCTTGATGTAGCGGTTACAGATATAATGCAGACAGTAACTAGTTACGCAGAGTCGGTTACTAAAGTAATGAAGACAGTAACTATTAGTTTTCTCGTTATCATTACTAAAGTAACGAGGCGGTTACCGAGTCTGGGTGACATTCACTGCATGTGCATTGATACCGCTTATCGGGAACTTGTTACCTCATCTCGTTACGCAATCTTCTCCGCAAGAGATCGTGAGTGGCATTGCCGATCTAATATACCACCTGGAGATAAAATGCCTCCTAATTAATTTTCCGCTGTGCTACATATATTCTACAGATTGTCTGCAATTTTTTTTTTGTGACAGACGATAATATGTGTTTGGGCGTTAATGTTTCTCTTCTCTAGCAACATCGTCCTTGAAAATGGCATTACCCTGTTTTATCTAACGCCCCACGAGAGTGTATACGTATTACATTATTATATGCTTAATTTCAGTTTGTTGATGTTGGCAGTAGTGACGTACTTTTCTTTGCTATAGCTGAATCACGTGAACATTTATATTTAGGATCACATATAGCTCAGTTCACCTGTATAATCCAACTGTTTAATATGATCTAGAATTACAAAACGAGTAAACGCATGAAAAGCAGTTCAATGTGCACACAACTAGAGAAACGTCGTTTTAGATTGCATCAAATAAAAAGTGAGAAGTAAGTTTTTAATGCCTTACTGAAACTGACAATAATAGCGTGCAATAATGCAGCGAGGGGGTGAGCTGTTTATCATTATTGGAAACGAGGAAGTTACGTAATATTGGCGCGTTTTTCCTTGAGAATCTTCTGGAATGTTTCCCTTGAGCATATGTATTCATAATTTTCATTGGATATAAAAATAGACGCTAATGTTGGCGCGTTTTATTAGCCAATTGCAGTTCAGTTATAATCTTTAGGCATATCTGGGTGAAGGAGTATAAAAAGAGTAGGTTAGAGGTAGACCCCGCCAGTTCATCAAAATTCTTTGTATACTACACGTCGCATTCCCGTCAGTTCGTCGAAAATATTTTCTATGATACACGTCGCCTTCAGTCCAGCAGAAATATTACACGTCGGCTATAGATTCACAAGTTACGCATAGCAGAATTATGAAAAATCTAAAGTGTTGTAAAGTTAATTATACAAAAGAAGGTTGAAGTACGTGGATTAAAAGTGATCAGTAAGTAGTTATTATAACAGTTTCAGTTTGGCGAGTGTCAAGATCAATGTGTAAATGTGATAGTTAACGTGTTCGACAATAAAAGTATAAAACAAATTTCTTTCATCAGTGTTATCTTTGGATAAAAGATTCCTTTCCGTTTACACAACCTGTATAAAGAGAAGTACTCGACCCAAGAAAAAGATAATAGCTAGCCGGAGGACAAAGAACCAAAATTAAATAAAATAACTAGCATTTTTTTAAACAAAAAAAACTAATACTGCCGCAAATTGCTAACACCAGATGGAGCTAGCAAACCTAACAAATGAATGACGTCACAAGATGGCTTCACCACGTAAAGTAAACACAAATACAAACATATACAAATAATAATACCGTTACAAATTGGCACCCAGAACGTGGGGGAGAGTGACCAGGAAAGGAACACGATGACCAGGAAAGGAGCAGAATGACCGGGAAAGAGCAGAATGAACCAGGACGTGGAGCGAATGGAGCAGTGAACTGAACTACAAGACGCAGATTCCAGAAACAACTATAGGAACGAAAGACTACGCGGATGATTGGACATCGTAATTCCGAGATTAAAAGGCAACAGGGGAATTCAAATACAGAACATCAAAACGACGTAGATTCATCATGATACGACGCAGAAGCGACATATAATCTAGGAGAGAGGGGCAGGAAGCTGGACATCAAAGTAACAGCAACAGACAGCATCACAAAGGTCAGAGTATAGTAATTTTTTTTAGAAAACAAAATTGTAACATTAAAATGTACTTGAGGAGTGGTAGGATAAAGAAAACTATGTCCACTAATAATACTGAAGAAATAATTATGGAGGGAGATAGTGTAACAGTTAGCTGTAATTCAATACAGGTTACAGAAAATAGCTCAAACAATGTAGAATTTGAGGGAGGAAATGTTAGTGAAGAAAGTCAGAATAGAATAGCAGGAAATGTTCATTATGATGCTAGTATGATGATGGAAATTATGGGAATGCTGAGAAATATTAGTGAGAAAATGCAAAAGAATCATAGGGAATTGAGAGAAGATATGAAAAAGACTAATGATAATATGGAAAAGAATCATAGGGAATTAAGGGAATATATGAAAAGGAGTCATAGGAAATTAATGGAAGATATTGGTAGGACTAATGAGATAATAGAGCAAAAAGTAGATCAAAGCAGGGAAGAAATTGAAAAGAAATCTATGGAGCTAGATAGTAGTATGCCAAAAATGAGTGATGAAAAGGAAATAATAGCAAGTGAGATAGGAGAAGTTTCAAAGAAAATGTTAGACATGAGCAGGGAAATAGGTAACAAAAAAAGTGAGGTTAATACTAAAAGTGAACATGTTGATGTACAATATACAGAGTTAGGTAGTAGAATGAGTAACATTTCAAGTGAGATAAGAGAGATGAAAGAGGTTATGAATGTAGATGTGAATCAGGCGCAAGTTAATTTAAGAGGGGAGATATCAGAAATACAGAAGGAGTCAGTAATGCAGAGAAATAAATTGTACGAAGAAGTTAAAGTTTTGCCTGTAAATAATCAAAAGCTAACTTCTGAAATTAACAAGTACCAAGATGTTCAAATTGAAAACTCCAGTCCAGTACAGTTTAGTACAGATTTGTCAGAGTACTCTCAGATTAAAGAGATAGTAGAAGAATTGAAAATAACAGTTGTTAAAAGATTTGTTGTTCAAGAAACTTTAGATTGTTTTCAAATGGTATCATGGGATGAAATTTCATATGAATACAAGAGGTTATTCATGAACAAAAATTTGAAGGTTAGGATACAGCTACGAGTAATGTTTAGCCACACACAATTTGATCCAGGAGGGTAAATAGCAATGAGATGTAAAGTAAATGCTGGATATTTAAAGATAACTTGCAGAGAAATGTATTGGAATGTAAGAGGGTCAAATAAATATGTATGTCATGAGAAAGGAGAAATAAATTCTGGACATAATTAAATCTTTTTTTAAAAGGAAAATAACATTTCTTTTGTAACTGTAACAGTACTTGAAATTAAGAATGTAAAATTTGAAACTTAATATGATATTAAAAGTAAAAGTACGTAAATAATGTACAAAACAACAAAAACGGGGTAAAAATAATTAAAAAAAATCCAAATACTTATGTAGCAAACAGAAAAATGTGAAACAGTGTCTAGATTTAAGAGATGTAAATATATTTGTGTATAGGGTGAATATTTTAGTAAATATGTATGGTAATTACAAAAATTCTTAAATGCACAAATTGTTGTCAACAATATAAGAAAGTAAATAATTTTGTAACAGTAACTAAATAATTCAGGGTACACTATTTGCCATAAAAATTTTTTTTGTAATGTCAGATTAATGTCTAAACACATTAAACCAGAGCCAGTAAATAGTGGCAAGATAAAGACAAAACATATGTCGTGTGTTAAATACGTGTGAAGTGTTAAGTGAAAGTGATAGCATGTGTTCCAAGATTTAGGAGACTAAAAACCCAATTATAAAATTTCCAAACAAGTTGTAAATATTTATAATTATGTTTCTAGTGGGGCATATGATGCAGTAATTTGTATCACAAATTACTTAAATGTAAATAATGATTGTAATATGAATATGCATTTTTATGTGACAATGATTTGAGATGATTATTGATTGTAATTATTGTTGAGAAGTAAGTTTTTAATGCCTTACTGAAACTGACAATAATAGCGTGCAATAATGCAGCGAGGGGGTGAGCTGTTTATCATTATTGGAAACGAGGAAGTTACGTAATATTGGCGCGTTTTTCCTTGAGAATCTTCTGGAATGTTTCCCTTGAGCATATGTATTCATAATTTTCATTGGATATAAAAATAGACGCTAATGTTGGCGCGTTTTATTAGCCAATTGCAGTTCAGTTATAATCTTTAGGCATATCTGGGTGAAGGAGTATAAAAAGAGTAGGTTAGAGGTAGACCCCGCCAGTTCATCAAAATTCTTTGTATACTACACGTCGCATTCCCGTCAGTTCGTCGAAAATATTTTCTATGGTACACGTCGCCTTCAGTCCAGCAGAAATATTACACGTCGGCTATAGATTCACAAGTTACGCATAGCAGAATTATGAAAAATCTAAAGTGTTGTAAAGTTAATTATACAAAAGAAGGTTGAAGTACGTGGATTAAAAGTGATCAGTAAGAAGTTATTATAACAGTTTCAGTTTGGCGAGTGTCAAGATCAATGTGTAAATGTGATAGTTAACGTGTTCGACAATAAAAGTATAAAACAAATTTCTTTCATCAGTGTTATCTTTGGATAAAAGATTCCTTTCCGTTTACACAACCTGTATAAAGAGAAGTGCTCGACCCAAGAAAAAGATAATAGCTAGCCGGAGGACAAAGAACCAAAATTAAATAAAATAACTAGCATTTTTTTAAACAAAAAAAACTAATACTGCCGCAAATTGCTAACACCAGATGGAGCTAGCAAACCTAACAAATGAATGACGTCACAAGATGGCTTCAACGCGTGAAGTAAAAACAAATACACAAACATTATAAGTAAATACACTCACAAATTGACTCCCAAATGTGGAGCTAACAAATACAAACACAATAAATTAAATATAATTAACATTAATACACCAGCAAATTGGCGCCCAACGTGGGGCTACAATAATGTTAAATAAATAACATTAAACCACTTCAAAAGGTAGCATCGATATCGTTTATATTGAAATGTAGTTGCAGCTAATCGTTACTGGTAAGCATTAATGTAACGTAACTGCGAACATGAAACCATGAAAACAAATAACTTAATCGTTACTGGTAACCATTAATGCACTCTGTCTGTGACAGTTATAAAAAATAACTCACATTTTTAGCGTGCAGAAGGGTTTGAAAGGGAAAGAATCACAGAACAACGGTGTCATTCTCCATTATTATTATTATTATTATTATTATTATTATTATTATTATTGGTGCTTAACGCCCGTTCTTACCGCATTGGGCACCACAGGCGGTGGACACTGAAGATACATGAAATGAAATGATAATTGGGAAAAGAAATTTGTGAAGGAAGCGCCCCTAGTATTTGCCAGTTATTAGGACTGAAGGAAGCCTGGAAAAACCCCGTCAGGGAGGACGGCCCTGGCGGGATTTGAACCACAGACCTCTCATTCACATCCTGCCTTAAGCACCTTCGCTAAATATGTCGGTGTTCTGCTCCTTAGTTTATCTTTTAAAGGAGATGTAAGAAATAATTTTTCAGTATTATATTAGCAATCATAATGAACATAGCATGGTAATTTTATTCTTATTAATATAAGAAATAAACCGCTAGCTTTTTAATGCAGCTGTGAACACAATTCTAAACAAATGGAGGACAAATGTTTGGGTCACATCATTATGTCAGATATGTATAAGAGTAATGTAACATTAACGACATTGTTATACCTGACTCTAAATCATACACCTAAACATTTCGCGTCTTTTTTGTGTATATATTTTTTTTGTACTAAAACAATTTAGAACATATTTAAATATAGAGAATCCATTGCTGTACTAAAACAAAACTAAACATGGGGTATGTGTCACTAATAAACTAATATTTTATTTTTCAAATACATTCATTCATTGTTTAACCTCATCTTATGTAGGACTTGCACCCCACAGGACTTACAGGCGGGTGCCTGGGGTCAGAGGCCCGTCACTCTCATGAGCCAGGATGGGTGATCAGCCCGATGGCTGGTATGGGATGAAGGAAGTAGATGAAACGAAATAACGGCGAAATGGATGATAGAAAAGGTGACGATGGAGCAGTTGGTGGAATGAATGGCGGGGGAAACCGGAAGCGCCGCTTTGTCCACCACAAATCCCACATGCAAGTCCCTGGGATTGAACCCGGGCCGCCTCGGTGAGAGGCGAGCGGTCTAACCACTCGGCCACGGCGCCGCCCCCTTTTCAAATACAGTTGAAATAAATTTTCATAACCTAGTGGCTATTAATAATATTGATTTTAATAATAATAATATGGATTTTTGGCGAGGGCTTCTCGAATCTCAAGAAGGGATAAAACTAGAAATATAAAAATTCTGGAAATATGTATATATAAAAAAAAGTATTGGAAATATTAGGAGAGGGAAGATTAAAATGGTTCGGCCATGTGAAAAGAATGGGAAACGATAGAATATTAAGAATGGTACTAGATTGGGAAACTGAAGGAAACACAGGACGGAGAAGATCAAGAGAACAATGGATGGAGGGACATGGCGTCTAGAGGACTAACAGATGAAGATGCAAAGAATACGGATTGATTAAAATTATGCATGGGTTGTAGGCAAATTACTGTATGGTAGATAATTCCCAGATAACAACAGCAATAATAATAATAATAATAATAACAACAACAACAAAAACAATTAGTGATGGGACGATACCCACTATTTCTCGATACTCGATATTCGATACCGATACTGATTTTTGAACACCGAAACTCGATACTTTATGAAAAAAGCTGTAGAGGCGATAGCTTGCTCACTGAATTATGTTCTTATTAGTAGTTTTGTGTGTATAAACGCATGTAACCAGTTTTGTATTTATATGCTAATTCCGAAATTGTTCCTATTTGACATTCTCTAATTGTCAGCAATGTTTATCTCGATAATGCCACAGGTTATACGTCCCCTATTGTTGGTCAAAGATGATGATAATAATAATAATAATAATAATAATAATAATAATAATAATAATTTCTTTGCTTCCCTTCTTATGTAACTGTATTTTATGATGAAATCTTTCTTTTAAAGGATTTTCTATCCTTCTTATGGTTATTAGTGTACGGTACCTGTATGCTACACTCGTGACCGAGTTTGAGTTGCATAAACACAAACTAACACGTGGAAGGAAAGAACAAATATTTCCATGCGTTGTATTATCTCAGTCAAGTTCTGATCTGTCTCTGCTGAATACACAGATCTTGGTCACCGGAGTAGGTAAATATAATGGCTGAAAGTGAGTTACCCAGCCAGGCTATTGCAGAAACATGATTCGGTGCCTCAGCTAAATCAGCTTTATTCACAACTGAGTTAACGCTGCATATTATATGAGTACCTCTGCGCCTTCCCCATTGTTTTGCATGTTTTCATTTAGACACAAGAGTCTATGGAATGTTACATAGGTTCACCTACAGGAAACGCAATCAAAGTCTATCAAGAACTATAGTCCAGCAACTCTTTGGGGACATGTACCAGGCAGTAACGTGAAGTCTCGACTCCGTTCATTCCTTATCTAGCATAAAGTTTAACGCAACAACTTTCAATATTGCAAAACATAAAAATTTAGAAGTATCGATAAAGTATCCAAGGTTTATCTCAAAGTATGACTTACTTCGATATCACCGAGCATCGAGATATCGAAGTCCCATCCCTAATAATAATAACAATAATAATGTTATTTTAGTAAATCTGTTTTTCCTGCCATAATTTATGTACACAATATATTTTTTTATAAATGCCTTCACAACTACTCAGAATGAAACTACCGGTCAACTGATAATGCCCGATTCACCACTTTATCCTTTTACTGCCAGTAGTGCGGAGTTTTGGTTCCCAAAACAAAAAAAACGTCTCTTTGAAGGAGGCTGCCAGGTGAATCGCTGCTGTTCCAAAGTTTCTCTTCTTTTTGGTCTCTCATGAAGTTTGAAGAAATGCATTCTCCAAAGGTGTAGCCATTTGCATCATAAAAGAGGAAAAGCAATACATTTGGTTATATGAAATGATGCGTGTTCCTGCCCACTTGTAAAACACTGACAAGAAAGGCTTATAACTGGCAAGCATGCTGAGGCAGTTTAACAAGTTCAACTTTTCGTCGTATTGATACTTGAACCAGTTAAACCTTTCACTTAGACAATGCTTACGATAAATCTCGTGTCGAGATTACTTACACGCAGCGATGTAAAACTGAAAATGTAACAGTATAATATTCAGTACTGTCTCTATATTATTGCTATTAAAATGTATAATTTTATGCCATGTTATTTGTATAGCATTTGATATTTGACAATTCAGTGAAAGAACTTTGCATACTTAAATATAGTCTCTTTTTTTGAAGATAAATAATAGCAATATACTGTAGCAACTCACCATGATTCGAACTACGTTTGATTCCGGGATCGGAATTCTCACCCCCCCCCCCGGAGGTAATATAGTGACCAACCGTGGAGTTCGAACCACGGTGGGTCGCTAACACTTATATCTAGTAAGCAAAGAAATTTTAGGGACGAATCTAGATCTAGACGAATCTAGTTATACCTAGGGTTGTCAATTTTAAGAAATGAAAATAAGATATAGGCACGTAAGTGCTCTAACGCATACTATATTTTTTTACCAAATTTATTACATCATAAATTTATAACTAAACTGCATCATATTATGCCATCTTACATAAATACCTCGCTGTTTGTACTCTTAACAACAGAACGTGCCTCCTTTTATATCGCTTTATCTGCTTTTACAAAAGTAAAAGCTCTTTACATAAATAAATAAAATTTGCTGTCACCTGAAACTATGCTTTTATGAGATCTACACTACTTTTGCGTGTCTCAATCCACTTATAGTTCATTAGAGAAACTTTTCTTTCAGTTCCGCATTTGATCTTCACACACTATGTACAAAACCTACTTCCTTAACAATTATTTGCATACATTTCTTTTCTTCAAATCACTAAAAATCTTGACCGAGGTTTCTGCTGCATTCTCTCCCTGAAATATAACATCTGACACTAAATACATTTAAGAAAGTTTTAAGTTGTTTAAACCGAAGCTCTGACCTTAAAGTAAGGGGCATCCGAGACTCAATTGTAAAATTTTCTTTAAATATGAAGTTCTGGTTTGAATATGCAAACAAGCTCAAGTACAATTTCTTAAAATTTTCTTCAATTAGGCTCATGGTCCTGTATCAGGTTAACTTACTTAAAACATACAAGTATGTTCCACTACAAAAAAAAAAGTGAAATCTAAATAATTCAAGTGAGAATGCGGGATAAATGCTACAAAATACGGGGACCGGGATTTGGGTCCAAATATATGTTGAAATACGGGATTTCCCGGGAAATACAGGATACTTGGCAACCTTAGTTATACCTGACATAAACATGGGCACGTGTTACGAAACTAGCTCTTTGTAAAATATTATTATAAATGTTATTTAAGTATTGTCTTACAAAATTTAATTTTCTAGAAAAATTATATTCGTTTTCCTTTGTTACTCTGGTTCCATGTTAGCAAGAATAGCATTCTGGGAATTTGTTTATAAAAATTACAATTACAGTTTCGCAAAATGAATGTAAATGGAAGATATTTCGCAGAGAGCATGGTGTATTAGTCCATTAGTGCTGCGGTGCTGCTATGGTGATGTGAAAGGATACTGACCGCTAAAGCAGCACGTTGGAGACTGTTTTTCGGTCCCTAATGTGATAATTATAGTGTGTGTGTATTAAAAAAAATTCACATGACCTTCTCTACCCTCTATAGTTTATTAGTGGGTATACAAACTACCCTTACTAAAACTTGTTACTTTCTCTATTACATATAGTAATCGCATTCCATTAAAAAACTCGATGCTGAAATTTCACCGGAAATACACGAGGTCCCCTGAATCCAAAAAAAACACTTTTGGAAAAAGGGCATGTGTGTTTTGTGTGCCTGTGAACAGCATAACTCAAAAACGAAAGGTTGGATAAATACCAAACTTGGTATTTATGTTCAGTATCTTTAAAAGATGCGACAAGTGGATTTTGAAAAAAATCCCCCACCCCAGACAACAACTTACATGGAACATTTTTGGATAATTTTCATTTTCTCAAAAATGGCTCTAACGATTATGGTTAAAATATGATATATTTAAATATTTTCATTACAAATAAAATCTATATCTTGAATATTCTGTCCCCAAAAGTCCTCTTCTTTCTGAATGGTTTTTGCACAACTAGTAAACCGTAAAAGATAGACAAAATTTTTGTATACAAAAATGTAGATATCGTTAAAACACGCAATTTATGACATGCACAATTTCTTTTTTGTTGAGTGAACCGTTTCCGAGATATTCCTTGTTATTTGTTTGAATTTTCCAATACTTATACCGTTTCTCATATGCGAATTCGTTATCGGTTTATACTTTCTCTCCTACGTAGGGAAAGTATTGCACTCCAAAAAAAAAATCGATACCGAGATTTCATCGGAAATTAATGTTTTGAGGACCCCCGAATCCAAAAAAAGAATTTTGAGAAAAAGGTCCGTGTGGATGTGTGTCTGTGTCTGTGAACAGTATAACTCAAAAACGAAAAATCGGATAAATACCAAAGTTGGTATTTAGGTTCAATATATTCAAAGGATGTGACACGAATATTTCCAATGCCCTACCCCATACTACCATTTACATGGAACATTTTTCGAAAATGTTGATTTTCTCAAAAAATGGCTCAATTTTTATTAAAATATCTTTAAGATATTTTCATGACAAATGAAGTGCATATCTTGGATTTTCTGGGAATCTCCCCAAAAGTCCTCTTCACTATGAATGGCTTTTGCATAAGAGGTAAACCGTAAGAGATAGACAAATTTTTTCTACACAAAAAATGTAGATCTCAATAAAAGATACAATTTTTGTCATACACAATTTCTTTTTGTGGAGTGAACCATTTCCAAGATATTCTTTGTTATTTGTTTGAATTTTCGTATACTTACACTTTTTCTCAAATGGGAATTTGTTATTCTTTTTTATGTCCTGAACATGCAAAGAGAATGAAATGCGCCACATAGCAACCAGCTCCTAAAAGATTTGACTATCGCTTAAAGCCTACCATATTCCCCTTGCACCTGCAATAAAATTAGCAATAAAGTAGTTTTGCAAACGTTTATCTCGATTAACATGAAGTAGATGGAGAATAAGATAGATTGCAAGAGTAGAAGAAGTCATGTGAGTGTAACACATCAGTTTTTTTTTCTATCTACTACATTTTAACCCAAATAAACCTTTGGAGAAATAGCTATGTTACTTTTTCGTTATAGATGCAAACGAAACAGCGATAGTCAAATATTTAAGAACTGGACGCTATATGCTGGCCTTAAAATTCCTTAATGTTTCCATGTAATCACGAGAAACAATTGAATGTTTATAGACCTTCGAGAATGTCCAAGAAATGAACAATACGAACCTTTATTAACGGATAGCTTATACCATGGAGAGAGAGAGAGAGAGAGAGAGAGAGAGAGGGAAAACTTACTTGAAAAAATAGTGTGTTTTAAGAGATGTACATTTTTTCTGTAGTACGTTTTCGTCTATCCCTTAACATTTACCAGCTGTACAAGCTTATATAAAATTCCGAATGAAGAGAACTTCATAGACTATTCCCAGAAAATTCAAGATCTGCATTTTATTTGTCATGTAAATGTCTTTAACATATGGTGTTTTAATCAAAATCGTTGGAAACACGGTTTTAGAAAATAAAAAATTTCGAAAAATGTTTCATGTAAAGGATAGTTTTTCTTGAAAAACTTCCTGTCGCATCTTTGGAAGGTACTGAACCTAAATACCAAGTTTAGTATTTATCCGACTATTCATTTTTGAGTTATCCTGTTCACAGACACGCATACACACGAATATTTTTCTAAATATGCTTTATTTGAATTCAGGTGGCCTTAAAACATGTATTTCCGGTGAAATATTGTTATCAAATTCTTGGTGGAGTGCAATACATTCTCTACCTACTAGGTACGTGGTAGAGAACGATTATTAAAAAAATGACGTCATATTGCGGAGATAAATTTAAAGGTCTCGAGACAGTTTTGTCTCTATATGGCCAAATTTACCTTAGAAAATATATACAGAATGTAACAAAAATGTACGGCACAAATTTCAGGACACATTCCTCACACGTAGACGAAGAAATTATGTTATATGAACATGGATCTGGAAACGCTTTGTTTCCATGTTACAACTCATTTTCTCCAACTCATTAATCATGGGACGACACACACGAACATAACGTTAGAATCATGGGGAACATGCACTCTTGGTTACGTCTGGTTACGTTGTCATTATCGTATGTGCACCGCCAGTGTTGTGTTTTACATGTCCCTGTTGCCATGCGACTTACGTCATTGCTTGTTTCCAGCTAACATCAACTGTTCCAGTGAGCAGTACGACCTTGGCAAGCACACGGGTTACTACGTACTAGTAGAGTTGATCTCAGACTTGGCTCGTGCAATGGCAGTGTACACAAATGCAAAGATGGCAGATGCCCATTTGATGTATGGGTTAGCAGACGGCAATGACGCTTGCGCTTAACGCTTGTACCGGGAGAGATTTCCAGGACGAAGGTGCCCCGACAGGAAAACGTTTGAAGCCATTGATTGTCGTAGGGCACATGGAGCATTTCAGCCTGATACTCGCGACTGAGGAAGGCCTAGAAGGACGAGAACACCGCAACGGGAGGCGGCAATTCTTCACGCAGATGACGACGACCCTAGTGTCCATACAAGACAAGTAGCTGCAACAATGAATGTTGACCACATGCTTGTCTGGCGAGTGTTACAAGAAGTCCGGCTGTATCCATACCATTTACAGCGTGTGCAGGCACTATCAGCAGTGATTTTCCTGCATGGGTACGCTTCTGCGAAAGGTTTATGCAACAAAGTGTCAACCCTAATTTTAGTGCAACGGTGCTGTTCACAGATGAGGCGTCGCTTCAACGAGATCAGATTGTAAATTATTACAATCGGTATGTATGGGCTGACGTCAATCCTCACGCAGCTGCTGAAGCAAGTCATCAACAAAGATTTTCTGTCAATGTTTGGCCCGGTATTGTTGGTGACTGTTTGGTAGGGCCTTCGTTCTTCCACCCAGGCTCAACGGACAAAGCTACCATAAGTTCGTAGAGAATGTTCTACCTGATCTGTTAGAAGATGTGCCTTTAGCTGTGCGACAAAACATGTACTTCATGGAGCACCTCCTCATTTTAGTGTTAAGTCCGTCGGCTTCTAAGTAACAGATTCGGTGATAGATGGATAGGTAGAGGTGGCCCAATTGCCTGGCCTCCACACTCCCCGGACCTAAACCCACTGGACTTTTATTTGTGGGAGCATTTGAAAGCTCTTGTGTATCGAACCCCAGTACCAGGTGATCAGAATCTGCGTGTCCGTATAATGTAAGGCTGCGAAACCATACGCAATACTCCAGGGATACATCAGTTTATCCGGGATTCACTACGACGGCGGGTTGATGCATGTATCAATGCTCACGGAAGGCATATTGAACATATTCTGTGAGAAAGAGTTGCATGTGGTATGCTGGTACGTTCTATTCTTGTGTGTTTCCCATGATTAATGAGTTGGAGAAAATGAGTTGTAACATGGTAACAATGCGTTTCCAGACCCATGTTCATATAACATAATTTCTTCGTCTACGTGTGAGGAACGTGTCCTACAATTTGTGGCGTACATTTTTGTTACACTCTGTATTACTGCAAATCCGTGCTATAAACTAGAGGCCGAAGAATCATGGGGTGAAGTGTACATAAGAATAAGGCTTAGGACTGATGATGTTGAACACATTTTGGGCTTGCCCAGAACTGAAATTGACGAGGAATGTTTGTGACTATAAACAGGATGGGCTAGCGACAGAGGAACGAGCAGCAGTCCGAGCTCTCCGAGAGGCAGCAGAGGGCGGAAAGTTAGCTCTCCCTGAAGATCTGGTTCCGGCGGAATATCGTGCTGTTATCACGCAGTGGCTAGTGCGGAGGGCAACCTGTCCAATACGATACGTGTGGGATGATTTGGGTCCGTACTTCTGGCCGCGATGGATACGTCGAGGAGAGTGCCTCTCCTATGAAGCTGACACAGGTAAGTACTGCTCCATCCTGTTACTTTTGTATAACAGCCTCAGCTATGAGCTTTCCATTTAGTAATAAAGTGATGGCGATTGTGCCTAGATACTTTGTTGAAGTCATTATATTATAGTTTCCCCATCCTCCAATCACTCTGTGAAGTTCGCTTAGACAGTGTTTATTCTATTTCTGCTTTTCTTATTAAAATAGCAGTCTAACCAGCCCCTGCGGTTACATCAAAGCTGGCCGAGTGGAAAGGCTAACGCTGCTGTAATCTATCATCGATTGGGACAACAATCTCTTTCCATCCTTGTTTTCACACACAAACACACACCATACAGTATAGTTCAAGAATGTGATTTTCGTAGCAGTAAGAGTCAGGAGCATACACTAAGGCGGATGGGGGAAAACCACTGAACAAAGAGAGAGAGAGAGAGAGAGAGAGAGAGAGAGAGAGTACACTGTCTCCTTCTCTCCTTCTCGCTGGCTATGCCTGAAAAGATCATGTGACTCTGAGCAGTACTATTGAGCAACCTGCAATCATACGCCATGGTTTGTGCTCCCGACTGCAGTACAACAGAAGTAAAGAGGGAAAACTGAAGCCATCATTCAGCACTTAGACTGATGTTAGTCTCGCGCAAAAGAGCGGCAATACTAGGTGGCCGTAACAAATGTTCTAGTCGATATCAGAGACCAGAACTGCGCAAAAAGGGCATGCGCCCAGTTGTGGATAGCCTCAATTTTCCGTATTTACTTTTTTTGCTAGTGTGCAGACCTTGGCAGATGACAGGGGATGGACAATAAAGCATTCAATGACGAATGGCAATTTCATATCTTGTGTACTAAACATGGCGACGAAATTATGCGTATTAAGTATTAAAACAAAACAAGTTGTTTATAAATAGAGTAAAGTTACGCATAAATCTGATACGCAACGTGTAAAAGCATGCAGATAGAATTCGGAAGCTATCTGGTTTCAGACTTGAAAATGAAGGTATGTTGATTTAAAACAAATAACACTAATATTATGTACTAAAATGTTTTTGTAGTTGGTATTGCAATTTATATATTTGCTCAAAAAAGTCGCATCGTACAGTGCATTTACTTTGCATATAGTGTCGCTGTAATGTTATTGTTACTTTCGTTTCACATTTATTACTTTCTTACAGCCAAGTCTAAGGGAAATGGGTTGGAATGATATTCTCTTTAGCACTGCAATAATTAGGGTTAAATGCATGTATACACAGGACGTCATATGACGTCCATATCCCCGAAAGGGTTAATAGCTAACGTTTAGATGAATTGGACTTCGGTTTATAGTTATTTAGTGCATGTAAATTAAAGTACAGCTATCAAAATAATTAAGTTGTTAATTAAAACATTTATAGAATGCTGCCATTTGTCTAATAGCCCAATGAACTAATTATGAATATACTACTTAACCATTGATGACGTTTAGTTACAAAAGTAATTGTAAAAACCAGGACCGAGATTTTGATAAACTAAACTTTTATGAAGAATGACTTAATAAAGGAACATAAATTTGTAAGAAGTGACATAACAATTAAAAAAGATGAACTGACTATTTAGATTTATTTCATTTATTAAAATTAGTGTAAAAAGTTTTAAGTTAATTTAGACACGGGTTTAACTGCTATAGAAGTAGAAATAGTAGGTATGAGAATAATGAAGAGGTAATTTAGAAATTAATTAAAAATATTTTTTTTCCATGCTCTTGTTTGAGAAGTCTGTAAAGAAAATTAAGAAAATTGTTTTTGAAGCAGTTCTTACAGAACAGCAGCCTCAACCCTTGTGAGTTCTCAGATTATACAAGTTTCATTGCTAATGAAGATGACTTCACAGTTTATAATACGACATAAGGCAATAGCTACACTGTGCGCACTCATTAACACGAGAAAGGGAAAACTGATCCGTGTGTCTCTACTTTGTCAAATGAATTTATAACTCCTCCCGACAATAACCACCCGCAAGCAATACTTTCCGGACTAACAATTAAGTAGGAATGTGATTTTTTTCTCCAAGTATGAGAGTAAATAATGTACTACAAAGTTACTCTTACTTCTCGGTTGAATGTTAGTGAAATTTCTGATGTTTGAAAAGTCATCCTAATGTAAAATTTCAATAATATAAAACTCATATATTCAAAGTATATGCAAGAAAATAACTAAGGACGCAAAGCGCAAGAAAGTGGCAAAATAATTACGTAAAATCGAGAAAAAAAATGTCCTAGAATAGAAAATGATATAAAGTCAACCAATAATTATGCATTTTCAGAAACTGGTACACATGCTAAGTGCACATGTACCCATTAGCAATGCCTATGGTGAAATAATTAAAAGATGAAATGTAACCGGAATCCGCACTCGTAAAAACCAAGCCTTACTTTAATGCCTTTAAGTCCGTTATGTTTGCGCTTATCCGCTATTTATATGTTTCCCCTGACAAACTTTTGTGAACTCGCATTATTAGCTATGTCCTGGTGTAAAATTAGGAGCTGTCAATAAATTGAAAATGTTACTAATCCATTTTTGCATTTGAAGCAAACCACATTCTTCCAGTTTCGTTAAAAAGAAACAAAAAATAAAAAAAAAACACCTCTCCGCCACACACACACACACACACACACACACACACACACAGACACACACACACACACACACACACAAGCTAGAATTCCATCTCCTCCTGTTGCGTTCCTTGTTCGGGCTCTACTTCTTCCCTTAAAACTGGAAATCCTTTTTCCTCCTCTGATGTTTCTGTTTCATCTCCTATAACCAAGTCGCCTAAGCGATTACCCGACTAGCTGCAACTCTTCTATATATTTCTTCAACCTTTGTAGTATTTCCCCTTCGTCCATTATTTCAGAACTGTTTTCTTCTTCTATGAGCCACAATGAATTCCGATTCTTTGTTGTGAACTCAACATTTTAGTTTACGATACAGTAATCTACCTGCATCCAGGGTATTTTCCACTTTTCTCTAGGTCATATATTTCTTCATATGTCTGCTTCATCTATCATACTGTCTTTTTATATTTTATTATTTAGTCTCTACCCTCTTCTGTATGTATGGTTTTCCATGTTCTTCTTTCTTCCATCTTTTCAACACTGGTCGTTTACCCAGGATTTCTTGTCGGATTGAAGTGACTAAAACGAATGGCGTGTATCATAGTGTAACTATACCACTTCATATGTCTGTATTCTCATTTTCACTGCCAAACCAAATCAGAAGAAATAAAAATAAAAGGTTCTAGATCTTTGCAAGCTCGAAGAATATTAGAATGGTTTCAAGTATGAAGACTCGTATTAGGGGGTAATCAAATTATTCTTACGAAAGTTTATCCAGATAAACCTTTGCAGAAATAGCTACATTAGACATTTCTTTAGGATACAAAGAGAACATTGATAGTCAAATGTTTAAGAACTGGATGTCGTACGCTAGCCTTGAAATTCCATATTGTTTCTGCGCAATGGCCAGAAACAACTGAAAATCGATGGAACTTCAAATGAAAGACAAAGTATTGAACGAGTCGAACCATTAATAACGGATATCTAGGAAACAACTGGTGCCACAAAAAAGTTATTAAAAATTAATTCTGTGTTTTAAAGAGAGCTACATTTTTTGTGTGGTATGTTTTCGACTATCACTTAAGGTTTATCAGTTATACAAGATTATGCAAAATTCCTTCGGAATAAAGAGGACTTCACAGACTATTTGTTCCCTTAAAATTAAAAATATACATTTTATTTCTCATGTAAATATGTTTATATATGTATTTTAATCAAAATCGTTAAAGCCATTTTAGAAGATAAAAGAAATCGAAAAAAACTTCATATAAAAGGTAGTTTGGGGTGTGGGAATTTTCTTGAAAATCTTCGTGTCGCATCTTTGGAAGATACAGAACCTTAATATGAAGTTTGGTATTTATTCGACTTTTAATTTTTAAGTTATGCTGTTCACAGGCACAGGTGCGCGCGCGCGCACACACACACACGGACCTTTTCTACAAATGCTGTTTTTGCTTTCAGAGGGCGTCAAAACATGTATTTCTGATGAAATCTCGGTATTGAATTTTTGGGCGGAATGCAATACATTTTCTAAACACTAAGTATGTGATAGAAAAAGTAATAAATAAAAGCGGATAAAATGCATTGAGTTTCCTATAATGAAACAAGTTAGATATTATTGCCCTATCTGGCTTATTCGACCATACACGAATGGATTTTTAAACCTAACTTCATATACCTATGTTTATGAAATTACTGTGCAGGTTCTAGAAGATCTTTTTATGATGTAAAGATCCTTAAACCTTATAATTTTAGACTCGTACGGCCCCCTAATATCCACGGAAATGGTATGAAATATCGGCGGATGTCGTAACTCTGACTTCCTTAACCGCTCCCGACAGCGTTACGAGTTCTGGAAATGATGTATAGCCTCCCAGCACCTTTGGCGAGGAAACCGTTATCGGAATGGTCGAGTCACATTTTAGCTAATCACATTAGATACAATTTTAAATCTTTATAAACTAATATTTGTTACCGCAGTTATTTAATAACAGAGGCTATACAACATTCACGCGATACAAACAGCCCTTATATCAATAAACAACATGAAATTAGACGAGCTCCGTAGCTACTGCTGTGCGAGGGGTCCCGGGTTCGATTCCCGGCTGGAGGTGGGAATTTTTCTCTACCAAGATTATTCCCTATCCTCCCCAGAGTCTGAAAGTGTGTATGTGTGTGTGTGTGATCTAATGATTAAAACCAAAAAGGCAAGAGACCCAACGACAAGAGATGAGTTAACAGCATTGCCAATGGGCAATAAGTTCCAAAGGAAAGGTCACCGATAAGACCAATGTAGTTAAAGGCGGGGAACTTAAAAACACACAGACAAAATTGTTCAATAGGGAAATTTTGCACTTCAGGGCCACCAAACTGAGCGTTTTGGAAATTATACATAGTCTACTACCATCGAGTAAAATATGGTTGGCTAATTTCTGATACAGTTGTATTTTCTCTGTTAATAAAATCATTATATATTAGTAATGAATTAGATTGCAACACAAAGAGGAAATACGGGAAGAAACTTCCTTACATAAAAGTTAATAAAATATTTTTGTATAAACATTGCATTTATAATGTCTTACCGTTAAAATATTTCTGCATAAACATCGCAATTATATCATATCGCTATTAGCAGATCGACTGTCTTCTGTTTTGCAGTATTCTCTGTTTTCTCAATCGCTAAATCATCACCATCTGTGAATATTACTAGGATGAAATATCCGCGGCTTTTGTCTAATTTTTACGCGCATTTTCTGTAGAGTAACATCAACTATTTTCTGCTCCATAGCATTCTCAACGAGAAGTCAAATCCTTCTTCGCAAGCATGTTCTTTAATGACTCCAACTGCTCGTATTCTAATATACATGCTTTGTAAATCCTCCTTAGTCTTTTGGCAATTTAGAATTGAAATTAGGTGTCTTACAGCTTCGTCGTGAAGAGCAGTGCTTTGCAATGGTGAAAGAATTATTAACAGTAATATCACAAGTGATGGTGGTTTTCGATCACTTAATTGATTCGCAAATGGGTGTTTCTTCTCATAAATAATTATTTTGAATCCGCATAGTCGATAAATACTTATTTCATGATAAGAAATACAAGTTTAAAAGCGAAATTAAATTATCAAAGAAAATTATCCAGGGTGAGTGAAATAACTTAACAAGAATCCGACATTTTTAGACACATTCTTCCTATTTTACTATAAAACCTGAGATTGTAGATGCATAAGCAGCATCCATGAATGGGCAACGGAGACGAACTTGACTTTAGCTTCTTTAGAAAACCAGTAAATCTCGACAAACATATCACGATTAGCTCCGAATAGCAAAGTATACCTACTACTTTTCAGTTTACTTACTCTAGCCGAACAATGAATGTTTATATTCCTTAATTTAATAAATACGCATCTATTCCGTAAACTGATTCCAAACCGTTGCTTTATTCTTCTTGGTGTTTGGGTGTGTCAAATTTTCAATGGCTTCATTTATTTCATTAATGTTGTCGCTTCCGAATCTAGCCACATTTGCTTCAAATCCTGCACTTGTTGTTAGGAGGAGAAACAGCGATGATAGAAGTGGAAAGTTGCATTTATGTAGTAACATTGACGAGTTCAGCAAAATAAGGGAAGAACATGCGAATGAAAAGCGTTTAAAAATAAAACAAATGTACGTAGGAGAAACATGCTAGGTATCGCCTATTAGATTATGAGCGCCACGTTATGTACTCGTACTATCTTCTGTAATGCCACGAGTGCTGATAGTTTTTCGGTACATGGTTTTTGGCGAGCAAATGCTTAACAAATTGACATAATAATTATTTCGGACCGAAGGTCGAGTGACATACCACCTTTTTGTATCATGCAGCGTTAGATCTTGTACCACTTCTTTTATATTTTTAATAAGCAGATCACCTAAATTCGCCATTTTTACAGTTTCTACCAACGCCAATAGTGAACAGGAAAATGCATGATAATAAGCTTCCTAGATCCCTAGTCGAATCGAAGCAGAGGGATAGGAATAAAATAATTATAGCGAGCGGGATGGCTCAGGCGGTAAAGTCTGTGGACCGCATTCGGGAGGTCCCGGGTTCAAATCCCGTGGGCCGACCAATCTGTCTGAGGTTTTTTCGAGGTTTTTTCGTGGTTTTCCTAAGTCGCCAAGGTAAATACCGAATTGGATATTTGATACCACGACCCAAAGTTCCATCTAGTAAAATGAAAAATAAGTGGTAATAACAAATGCTATGTTAGACTGGACGACAACCTAATGCCATCTGTACGGCATGAAGCAGGGGTTACAGGGATGAGTCCTAGAAGGCTAATTGTCCGCCTTTCTGTGTGAGGGCGGCGGTTAGACTGGACGGCACCCTAATGCCATCTGCACGGCATGAAGCAGGGGTTATAGGAATGAGACCTAGAAGGCTAACTGTTCATCACATATCGTTCTAAGAGATACCCACCAACAGATCCGTCACGATATGACCAAGGAGTTAAAGCGACGTAAAATAAAAATAGAATAAAAAAAACAATGAATGAAGAAGAAATAAAACACCAGTTATTAGTTTTTGAGCACCATGACAAAAATCACGAGCGGCGGCAAGTCGCGAGGGATTTAGTCTAAGGAATAACTCAACTTTGCGTTAGATTTAGTTTGACTATTTCAACGAATAATACAAGAGAAGCTAAAAATAAACCTAAAAATAACTACTTACGGAATATATTAAATAACCTTAGTTGTATTTTTAGCCCTCTGAAGTTTACCGGATTGTTATAAATCGCACATCTTTACTGTTTAATGTCTTTGGAACTCTACAAAATGAACTTGTATTTTTAACGGTTGAATGGCAATAAACAACTAAGGGTACGTAATATAATCCGCAAGTAGTTAGTTTTTAGAGTTATTTTTAGTTTCTGTCTTCTATTATTCGCTAAAACAATGAGAATGCAGTTTACTGAACAAAATGTAATGGGTAACTTTAAAACGTACAATTATTAAAAACAATTATTAAAATTAAAAGTTGACGGAATTACTTTCTTGTTGCAAACATAAGATGTACTGTTGTTAGAGATGGAAGTGGAGATGTTAATGCATATTCTCTTGTAGACTCTGGATTTCACAATTTGTTGACTACTCTCGAATGATGCTGTTCGTTAATTTGTTTCTGTATATATAATTTGGTCAAAGAACGTATGTGTGGAGATATTTTTCATTGCGAATTTTAATATTGAAACCGGCAATTGGATTTGTGTTGACAACACTGACCAGAACCTTTAAGGTTTAGATTATCAGCAGGAAGCCGTAAATTATCAGTAAGCCGTTGGTTATCGGGACCATGAGCTAAATACTCGATATAATTCGATCCTATTCGTCAATTTAGAACCAGCAAGCTGGTGCATTGGCTGAGAAACGTTTGAGTTAAATTATCCATAAAATCCCCTCTTTATTTCTTGCAATATCTTCACGTTCCTTGGTATTATTTGTATCGACCTTTGCAATTGAAGCCATTTCAATACAAATATCCATCCACAGGAACACAGGCGTTTTCTTTATTAATCACGAAAACTCTATTAATGCGAATAGCTAGAGAAAATCGTGATTTCAGTCAAACAAGTACTCCATTCCGTTGCGTGTTACAGTCTGAGTTTTTTCTCGTATAGCATTTTTCAGCCGTTCAAGTTATTGGTTCACGTCTTAGCAATCAATCTCCTTCAGGTTTCACGCCGCAAAATGTGCACTGCTGTAAAAAGATCACTTGCTCTACTCACGGAATTCTAGGAAATAATAGGAAAGGACGGAATTGACATTGGAATTAATCGAAGTCTGGCCGTCAAGGTCTTCTTTCCGTTATACATTCACTGCAAAATACTATTTGTCGAGCAACATTTTAAATTAGGAATAAAAGGTAAACAAAATCTATAAAGTTATACTCACATGACCTTCTGCAGCTACTATCATGTATTTTTACATAGCTTATACAAATTATTCTTGATGAAAAACAACTTACTTCTCTATCTCCTTCGTGTTAATCGAGATAAACGTTTGTAGAAATAGTTTCATTTCGCATATATTGTAGGTAAAAGAGGGATACAAGAACCTGAAGCGATAATCAAATGTTTAAAAAGGGGTCTCTGTATATTAGCATTGAAATTTCATACTCTTTCCACGACATCCTGAGAAGTATTGAAGAATTGAAACGAATGCCAATGAATATGTCGGAAGTGGTTGATGTCACAGTAAAATTATACTTTATCAATTATACAAAATTCATTCAGAATAAAGACTGCTTAGGTTTTCGCAGAAAGTGCAAAAGATATATATTCTTGTATTAGTTATGGAAATATCTTAAATGTGTAGTATTTTATTAAGTCATTAAGAGTCGTTTTTGAGAAGATAAAAAATAAGGAGACATTTTCCATGCAAAGGGTATTTTGGGGTGAAAGGATTTTCTTGAAAATCTTCGTGTCACATCCGTGGAGGACGAACTAAGTTTGGTATTTAACGGACTTTTCGATGCTTTACACAGACGACGCCCATGGACCTTTCTGTAAAAATGCTTCTTTTGTTTCAGAGAACCTCGATATGGAAATTTTGAGTGGAAAGTGAAATTGAAATGGAGTTTTATTTATGGAACTGCTATGGTTCTTAGTGTCCCATTCTATATTGGGCGTGAAAGACCGGGAATTTTGCTCAGAGGCCTCTTATCAGGCTTGAGGTTCTTTTACGTGCTGTAAATCTACGACACGGGACCACCGGCTTTACTTCCCTTCCGAAGGAAGGACTTTTACGCCCGAAAAAATCCATCGCCCTCCGCCGGGTTTGAACCCGCGACCTCGGGAGTTTTGAGTGGAATGTAATACTTACTCTACCTGCAATAAGCAGATGCTAGAGGAAGTGAAACTGAGGAGTTAAAATTGTTGGTTTTAGAGAAGAAAAGGGTTTGCCTTATTTTAACTTATGGTGAAATTTCCAAAATCAGCAATTCTTCACCAGTTGTTTTGAAATTTTAACTACATGCTTGGAAGATTATCTTATAGCCGAGTAGAAAGTTTCGTGCAGCTAGTGCTAATATCTCAGCATTTATTCATTATTGTTTATTAAATATTGTTGGTTATTTAAAATGTCCTGCACATCAAATTATTTAAGTTGATACACAAAGTTTTTGCTGACATTAGCTAAAGATATTGCTAAGACACTCGGCCCTTTTTCTCCATATTTGTTTAACTGTAGACAAAAAAAATATTTTCTTCTATTCTACAGAAAAATCCCCCCAAATTTCAATTATGTCACAATGTATACAATATTATGTGATAACGATTGCATATTTTAAAAATGACAATATAAAGTTCTTTGTATATGTTTTGTGTGTGGCTTGAAAACTGATGAAAATTTCATTCTAAGAGAGATTTTATGCACTGAAGAATGTGCAATATTTCGTTTCTTATAAAATCAAGTTCAAAGATTCACATTCCCCTATTTTGAGCTTCTGGCCCTGATGTGGGGTCTCGAGATGCTCTGTTATGGTCGTAAATGGAAAATACTAAGCCATAACATATTGCTATGGACTCTAAATTATTAGAAAATGCAAAAAAGAAAAAAAGTGAGAAAATGTGAATGTTCAACCAAAACCTCACCGCAGGGTTGCCTTAAGAAAACATTATTATGGAAATTGCAAATTTACGTAACTACTTCTAATAGCACTACTCTGCTATAGAGAAGGTAGAGTATTTAAATAGAGCGCATGGTAGTTCATTGTAATTTTAAAAAATCTGATGATTTGCATCCATATGACTTTCTCTATCACTCGTCGACAAACTGTTCTTCTAAAAGCTTGTACTCCTTGTTAATCGAGATAAACTTTCATTACACATTCCTTGGGGATATAAGAAGGATACATTAGGCTAAAGCGATAATAAAACTTTTAAAAGCATGTCACTCTGTGATGACCTTGAGATTCCAGGCTCTTTTTATGACAACGAGAAAAGACGATTAGCGACTTTACACCTTAAAAAAGCAAAGAAAAGCCATTTGAAAATTCAAACCTATAACAAAGATTATCTTGGAAATGCTTAAATGGTTTAAATGGTTTATTTGTCATAAACTTACACTTTAACGAGATCTACATGTTTTGTGTAGTAATGTCGTCTATCTCTTGCGATTTACCAGTTATACAAAAGTCATTCAGAATAAAGAGACTACTCACAGAAAATTCAAAATAAACATTTTATTTTTTCAAGGAAACATCTTTAATATCTAGTATTTTAATCAAAATCGTTTTATTTTGAGAAAATAAAAAATAACCAGCATTTTTCCATGTAAAGGGTAGTTTGGAATGGTGTACTTTCTTGAAAATCATCGTGTCGCATCTTAGGAAGATGCTGAACTTAAATACCAAAGATTGTGTTAAATTGACTTTTCCTTTTTGAGTTATGCTGTTGATAGACACACGCGCGCGCGTGCAGTCCTTTTTCTTAAAATGTTATTTTTGGATTTGGGGAGGCTCAAAATTGTATGAAACATCGATTTGAATATTTGGTGGAAAATATTACTTCCTCTGCTTACTACAGGAACGATGTAGAGAGAGTAAAAAGTTGTGATAATCATAGAATTTCCCCACCAATTAACGGATAGTCATATCGATCAATCATATTTGTATACCTAATGTTAGATGCTTCCCTGGAGCATGATATCCTCCATTCTTCCAATTTGTCTCCACATTTGAAGTATTTATCTTAATACTACCATGTTTCTTTTTTCTCGTTCACTCTCGTTACAGTGCATTTGATAGCAAGCAATTTCTATTAACGCATCTCAGCCAAATTGTTTTTCTCTTATTGATCACTTTCAGCACTGCTCTACCTTCGCTTTTTTTTTCTGGGGGCGGCCCCACACCCGCCGCCCCCGGTGACGATCACCCTCTGAGGCTACATCGTCTCCCCATGCACATGCCGTTAGTAAACTAATCATGCAGGATGCAGCCGGTGCTTTGTTAGTGTAGTTGCAAGGTGTTAGTCGGGTTCCGTGGAAGCACCCCGGTTAGTATCGGTGAATGAAATGCTGGCATGCAAGGATGCGAGCGCGTCAGTGATGTTTCCAGGGGTCCACACATGACCGAAGCCCTGTGTGGATCGCTGGGAGTAAATGAGAGGTGGCGTGAGTATGCGTGGTGAAGAGAAAGTCGGTGTCCGTGGTTAGGTTAATGTTAGTTTGTGGGGATCTAGAGGTTAATAACTATTCATGCTTCAACGTATGTACAGGGTGGGGGCAGGCGTCGTCAAGGCTTACCGTTCGTGATGTGGGTGGTTGGCTCTCTGCTGATTCGTGCTGCCTTGCAGGGTGACTGGAGTTCCTGAAACTAGAGAGTAGTTAGTTCTTAAGTTGTGTAGCCAGTGATGCGCGCCAGATGTACGCGTGCGTCAATGGCGTCAGTGCTGGGTGTGATAGTTCGGTCAAAAAGTGAGAGGGGGCGGTTGTGTTTGTCGTGGGTGTGGTCATATGACCCTAGTTCGTGTATGAGCGGATTGGTATTATACGGTATTTTGGCATACAGGTCGGCTGTTAGTTTCTTGATAAATTCTTCGATGGAATGGATCCTGAGTTCGGTGTGGAGCCTGTCGGCAGGGGCTGTTCGAGGAACATTGGCGATCTTGCGTAGTGTTTTATTTTGTAGTGTCTGGAGGGATGTAATATGACTGGCCGCGGCATACCCCCACACGGGGGCTGCGTAGGTCAGGATTGGGCGGATAAGGGATTTGTATAGTGTAAGGCCGGTGTCCAATTGTAGGGAGTTGCTGTGATTTAGTAGTGGGTACAGTTTCCATAGGATTGCAATTGCCTTGTTGCGCGCTAGGCGAATGTTGTACTTCCATGTAAGTCCTTGGTCGAGGGTAAGTCCCAGGTAGGTAACTGTGGGAGTCCACGGAATGTTCTCGCCAAACATTGTGAGCGGTGCAAGTTGGTGTCCGGGGTAGCGGTGAGTAATGCGGCGAGTGAAAATTATCGCTTGTGTCTTTGAGGGATTGACTTTGATGCGCCAGTTTATGAGCCAGGCTGTGAGTGTATCTAGTGCATGCTGCAGGTAGCGGCGGATGAACTGCGGTTTTGTAGAGTGAGTCAGGAAGGCAGTATCGTCTGCATAGAGGAGTTTCATAGTGAACGGTGAGCTGGGTATGTCGTTCATATAGATGTTAAACAGCGCCGGTCCGAGCAAACTGCCCTGGGGGACCCCTGCTAGGATGGGGCGCGGAGTGGAGTGAGCGTAATTCACTACCGAACAGAAATGGCGGCCTGTGAGATAGTTTGCAATGAGTTTAATAAGCGTATCAGAGAAGTTGAGATCAGCTAGCTTGCGCAGGAGACCTGGGTGCCACACTCGGTCGAATGCGCGTTCGATATCAAGGAACACAGCTCCGGTAGAGCGGTTGGTGTTGAAACCCCGCGTGATGAATTCAGTTGCGCGTAGGAGCTGGAGAGTGGTGGAGTGGTTTTTACGGAAGCCGAACTGCTCGTGTATGAGAATATTATGTCTGAAGATGTGTCGGTTGAGTCGTTTGAGGATGATTTTCTCTAGCAACTTGCTGAGTGAGTTTAATAAGCTGATTGGTCGAAGGCTGTGGGGGTTTGCGTGATTCTTGTTCTTCTTTGGGAAGTGCCGCACTAGGGCAGTCTTCCAGGTGTTGGGAAAGATACCGTGCAGTAGAACGTAATTAAAAATCTGTTCCAAAGCTTTTAGGGCGTCAGGTGGCAAATGTTTAAGCACGATGTTCGGGATTTTGTCGGGGCCCGGTGCCTTGCGGTTGGGCAGATGTTGGATGAGCCAATTGATTTCGTGTGTGCTGGTCTTTCGTATCCGGTCATGAGTTATGCGGTCGCCGAAGTGGCGAGTGAGGTTTTCGGTTTCAAGGGAGAAAGCAATTGAGGAGGGCACTTCGTTGGGCGTAAGCGTGCTGCAAAGCGCATCGGCAAGTGCTTCGGCTTTTTCAGTATCAGTGGAGGCGGTGTGCTGATTATGTTGCAGCGGAGGAATAATATGGGCTTCTTTAGTTAAGCATTTAGCTATTCGCCAGAGGGAGGCATGTTCGGGGTTGAGATTCTGGAGTGTTTGGTTCCATTGTTGGTTGAGTACTGCGGATGTGGCCTGCTGGAGGTGCTGGTGATGCCTGCGGTAACTGTCAAGATCGGCGGGGTGACGGGACCTCTGCCACCGGCGCCGCGCCCGGTTCCGTGATTGGCTGAGAACCTTGATGTCCTTGGGCAAGGGTTGGTGGGTGGAACGTGGTTGCGTTACGGGTACTGAGGCTGCGATAGCTTATTTAATGGTGGTTTCAAGGTGCGTAGTGGCCTCTTCGAGGTCGTTGTGTGTAGCAAGCTGGTTTATGTTGAGGTTAGAGGTGAGAGATTCTTGGAACCGCGTCCAGTCGGCCTTATTATAATTACGGCGGAGAGGGAACTGTGTACTGGCCAAAGAGCCTTCGAGAGTGATTAGAAGGGGCAAATGGTCAGAGCTGAGGTCATTAATGACTGTGAGGCGGGCCCGGTGTGTTAGATTGCGGATCAATGCTATGTCGAGTATGCTGGGACTTGCGTTAGGTCGCGATGGAATGTATGTGGGTTCGTCGGGGGCACAGATGATATAATCGGAGTGGTTCTCGTGGGCAAGTAGCTTGATCCCGGCGGTATTACTAGAATTGCAGTTCCAGATAAGATGTTTAGCGTTGAGGTCGCCGGCTAGGAGCACCTGTTGGTCGAGATGTAGAAGGATTTCTATGTCCGCGGGGTCTAAGTCGTTGGGGCGGTTGTAGGCTGAGATGATCGTAGCGTTAAGCTGGTTGATTGAGACTCGAATGGCGGTGGCTTCAAGGCGGGCAAGAGGCGGAATGGCTACCTGATGGTGGGCGATGCACGGCTTGACGGCAATGGCTGTGCCGCCTCCGCGGCCGTCGCGGTCTGTGCGATAAACGACATACCCAGGAAGCTGGAACCTTATCTGTGGGCGTAGGTGAGTTTCGGTGATCAGTGCAATATCGATTTGGTGGCGTATAAGAAAGTCAAAGAGTTCAGCCTTGCGGCGACGTGCCCCGTTCGCATTCCATGTCATTACCTTAATCATGCGGTTGTCCGTTGTGAGCGGCTGGAGAGGTGTATCCATGTTCGGTGCATTGGTCGTCGTCTTTACTGGTATTGGATCGCCCCAGGCACTGTAAAGAGCGCAAAGAACTGAGCATACTGGCTCAGAATCTGGGGCGCATCCAATGGCTTAAGCAGGAGCCAGTTCAAAACTTCAGTTGCCATGCCTCGAACTACATCCCACGGCATGCTTTTCACCACCATATTGCTGTGCAGTGCCTTCGTATATGGAAGCTGTGGCAAAGGCACTTGCACAACAGTCGGCAGGAGTTTGAATGCCGTCGGCGTCTCTGGTCGGCTCCCAGGGTCTGGTGTACCCTCAGTGTGAGCCCGAGGAGGGGCGAATGTATCACTCTGGGGTACCGTGTTTTGGGTGTTAGCAGATGCTGCCTGCAATCCGGGCGCCTGTGGCCTAGGTTGTGCAGCAGGAGTTGATGCGGAAGGTGGGGCCCGGAATGGCGCTGCCCTCAAGTTTCCGGGAGCCCGTTGCTGTAGTGGAGAGCTGTCTGCTCTGCGATGCCCTTGTGTTTGTGCTCGGTGGTCGGCGTTGACGCGCAAAACATCTAACTGACACCGGTACTCCGGGCACGCTCTCCAGCGGGCGCCATGTCCACGCTGGCGGCACAGCACGCATCGTCTGTCCGGGAGTGGGGTTTGGCAAGGTGCTGAAGCGTGCGGTCCTGCACACTTGGAGCAGGTTTCAGTGCGGTCACGGCACTCGTGAGCCTTGTAACCCAGTCGCTGGCACTTGTTGCACTGCACAGGAAAGCAAGGTGGGCGAAACTCCTCCACCTTGACCCGGCAGTGCAGCAGTTCTTCAGTGGCCAGCAAGCGGGCTCTGTCGTTCTCTGTCTTGACCTCCACTTTGTATATTGGGAGAGGGGTCCGTTGGCGGTCAAAACGTCGAAGCTGCTGGACTACTTCGGCATGGATATCCCTAGCACGGAGTTGGTCCAGCAGCGCCTCTTCGGCTCCATTCATGTATACGTGTTTTATCACCAGTCGGTGAGTCCGGCTGGTGCTAGAGGCCGTGATGCTGAAATTGGCACCTCGCGCCTCTAGGAATCTAACCAGGTGGTTGTAGTCCCTGGGCGTCCTGGTCCTCACTACATAGTCCAGCGACACAGCCGCTCGCGCCACATTGTAACCATTGTTAGGGTGCGCATTGTCGAAATCGACTAAAATGCGATGGAGGTCACCTTCGTGACTCCGCGCAATGTAGACGGGCGGCTGCAGGGTGGAGGTCACCGCATCGGCATAGCTACTGGGCGCTGTCCGGTTTTCTACAACTGGCGCAGGGCCAGCTGACGTGGAAGCGCCAGCATTTGCGGTCGCTAATGCCACTGCATTGTCGGCAGCAGCCGGCAGAGCAGCATTTGCGTTGTTCGGGACAGTTGTGAGGTCAATGACGGGAGGAGGGGCGGGGTTGTGGGAAGAGGTGGATGCAATGGGTTGCGGGATGGGTTCTAGGGTAGTGGACGGGGACGGAGCCAACGACGAGAGTCGACGGGGGTCCGCGGAGCGAGGGATGCGGGTAGGGTTTGAGTGGGGAGTGGGAGGTTGGTTGACGGGAAGACCAGAGTCCGTGGAGGAGAAGGAGCCATTAGGTGTGGAGGTGGGTGAAGAAGGGGGTGGGGTGTCAAGGGAGTCGGAAGGTGTGCGTGAGCGCGGCGGGCCAGGCGCGGCCTTGCTCCGGGTCGCGGGTGCCATCTGCGCAAAGAGAAAGACTAAGAGGAAGAAGTGCTCAAGGATGGCTCTGTGTTCACTGCTCTCAGAGCGGGCCTCCTTGAGCGGAAGCCTGTAATGGGAGAAGGATAGCAAAGATGAAAGAAAGTGGAAGTAAAAGAGGTAGACAGCGGTTGCTAAAAAGCGTGAGGAACAGCGGGCCGGACACCACTGGGGTGCGCCGTTACTCGTCGCTAGTACGAGGGCTGTGGCCTTGTTCCTCGACCGGCAGAGCTACAGCGGTCGCCTGAAGAAGGCTGCGCGTGAGCGGTGGCGGCGCTCGAAGGTCTCGCAGGCTGGTCAGGCAGAGCGGTCGGATACCGGTCTGCCGCTGGGCGCTTCGTCGTTGGTCCGCAGTGAACAGGCTGGCTTCTCTGCAACAGGCCAAAAGAGGCTGGAAGAGATCTTCTCGCCTTTTCACTCTCCAGAGTCCGGAGCGTGAATCCCACCTTCGCTGTATTTTGTCAGTCCATTTATACGTTCCATTCTTCTCCATATCCATATTTCAAATATTTCCATTCGTTCTTCCTCACTTCGCCACACTGTTGTCAAATTTCCGTAGTGTACATAACCGCACTCCACACAAAGCGCCTCGCTAATCTCTTGCTTAGATCTTTCTTCAAGGGTGCAGAGAAGATTCTTCGTTTTTACGAAGCGCTTATTTAGCACCACTATCCCCTTTTCCTTCTTGAGAACAGCGCATGACATTGCTTATGGAATACTCCAGGTGGCCGCTGCCCACTTGCTCCACTACCTCATGTGGAATTCCAAGGCTTTCTTCAAATTGCCACAGTCCTTGTGATTTCTCTGTGATGTGCATCTCATACTCCTCACATTGTTGTTATTTAATTATATTGGCATGTTCCTTAAGATCCCATCCTCAAATCCTAACAGCGTCATGTAAGCAAATTATTTGCATTTTATTCTTCTTCCATCACTGTTACTCCTTTGTTCTGCAAACTATCATTCACCAGTTTCTCCAACTATATGTTGCACTGGTTTGTGGTGGATTACTATTTGCTTCACGTGCAAGTTTCCTAAAAGGAATGTGTAGACTTCCGCAAATAATATACGTGCTGGGCTCACTAATTTTTATTTTTAAAACTGTGAAACATACACACTCTTATCAGGAAGGATAACATAATGGCTGAACCCATTTAAGACAAGGAAAGACAAAAGGTTTAAAACACATATATGAATGGAGCTTAATTTCTTTGCAGCTGAACAAATGAATATATATTTAAGTTCCCTACATCTTAAACTTTACAAACAGGTTAGCATTCCGTATATTCCGTAACGGTTTTTGTTCTTGTTCTTTTTGCACGAATAAATTATTTTACGTACATTTAATTACACGATTTCTTTAAATCAAGCTCGATCTATCGCCCCATATTAAGGGTACGCCACACACATTGGACATCTGAAATCAAAACAAGTACTTAAAGATCGAATAAAAGAATTCAGAATCGAGTCGAAAGGTGTACGGTCGTAGTCACTTCCCAGGCGCACAGTTAACGTTCACTTTTCTGACGATGGTAGATCGTCGTCTAAAATCCACACTTCGTGCTAAGAGCAGCTTGGCGAAGTACCTGCGGAGGAGACCACGTGTCTATACGTCACCAGCTCCAGCTCCAACTAGCGAGCCAATAGCCCGCCATCTCTGGGTTACGGATTAAAACTGCTTCCAACCAGCCTGTAGGCAATCCCAGCAAGTTGCATAGTCTGGTTCACCGGATAAAGACATAAATTGATGTCAGTAGTTGAGGCGATACATAACTTGTCGCCACTAACTTTTCTGAGCCGAATTGATAGAATTGGGAGGGGGAGCCATATATGGCTCAATCTCCCTTCCTCGGGCAAGAACGCTCGCTCCAGGGAGTAATTCCTGTGGACGGTACTCAACAGGTAGCCAAGCAGCTAGCACATGGCACAGAAATCTATAATATATAAGCCCAAGCAATGGGAAACATGCAAAAGTACCCAGAACCTCCAGGAGTAGAACGAGCTAGTCATGAGGGGGGAGAAACATCCGTGGTAAACTAGGCGGATCTAATTGCAAAATAAACGACTCCAATGTAAAAAGCGAAAATGAACTTAAAACAGCAAATATAAAACAGTTACATGAAGTATAAACTTTAGTACCATTTTTTAGAAAATCAAAATTTTCGAAAAATGTTCCACGTAAAGGGTAGTTGCGGGTGGGGTATTTTCTTGAAAATCTTCGTTTCGCATTCTTGGAAGATGAACTCAAGTATGAAGTTTAGTATTTATCCGACTTTTCGTTTTTGAGCTATGCTGTTCACGGGCAGGTAGACACACAGACACACACAAACACGGACATGTTTTAAAAATGGTTTGTTTTGATTCAAGTCGCCTCAAAACACACATTTCTGGCGAAATCTCGGTATCGAATTTTTGGGTGGAATGCAGTACTTCCCTACTTACTATACGTAGCACAGCAATTAAAAAGAATAACAGATTCCCATTTGAGAAAAAGATAAACATTGGAAAATGCAAATAAATAACAAGGAATATCTCGGAAATGGTTCACTCGACGAAAAAACGTATATGACATAAACTGCGTGTTTTAACGAGATCAGCATTTCTTGTGTAGTAAGATTTCGTCTTTCTCTTACGGTTTACAAGGTATGCAAAAGTCATTCAAAATGAAGAGGACTTCTGAGGACATTCTCAGAATATGCAAGATAGACATTTCATTTGTCACGAAAATATCTTAACCATATGACATTTTAATCAAGATCTCTAGAGACATATCTGAGATATTAAGAATGTTCGAAAAATGTTCCATGTAAAGGGTAGTTTGGGTTGGGGGATTTTCTTGAAAATCTTCTTGTTGTATCTGAACATAAATACCAAGTTTGGTGTTTATTCAATTATTCGTTTTCGAGTTATGCTGTTCACAGACACACGGACTTTTTTCTAAAACTTATGTTTTGAATTCAGGGGTCTAAAAATTGTTTTCAGGCGAAATCTCGGCATCGAATGTTTGGGCGAAAAGCAATATCTTATCTACCTAGTACGTACGCGGTAGAGAAAGCATATATATTCACAATCAGAACAATAATAGAATAAAGTTATAATAACGAAAAAGCTTTTTTGGGTGCTCATTTACTATATAAGAATAAGCACACTAATAAAGCCACTACAAAAGTACTCGTATACTCACAAGTACTAACTACGAGAAAAAAATTATGTGTGAGAGAAAGAGGAGATGGCAATAAAAGAAGAGTGTCGACACGAATAGAAACAAAACAAAAACACATGAAAAGGAGGGAGGACACTAAAACTGAAGGAAAACAAAAGGAAATCAGGTTGAAAAAGAAAGAATATTATTTTCGGCATATACATAAGCTGGACTTCAGGCCCCTGGTGAAAAAAAATACCAGATGGAACTGCAAGCACCCAATAAAGACGATTAAAGACATACCAAAAATACGAGATTTCCGAGTCGTGTATGTACTAACATCAAAGAGAATCAAGAGAAGCCAAACACAACTGTGACGCATGAGTTAATTTTTCGGACCCACAGTGGTAAAGGCGAAAGGAAATATTAACAATGCCAATAATGCGAAAAGACCCCACATATGGGGAAGCTAAATTATGCGTAAAATTTGTGCGCCTCGACTGAATGGATGATTCTAAAGGAAGACTAAATCTGCAACCTGAAATGGAGGCGGTTTATGTGATTTACTATAGCGCTTTTCACAGCTCTGACGATCGAGACAAAATTGGCGAAAGGTAGATTGCCAGAGATCAATCTCAGAACTAGAATCCGGGTGGTCAGGTAACAAATTACGGAGCTGCCAAGAATTTATCAATGGACACGCAAGCAAAAAATGAAACATTAGCTGAAACGTTACTTATTGATGCGTTTCATAAATAGCCAAATTGAGTAAATCCTTGATCGAAAAAAAGAAGCCTTCTCAGAAACTGTGGCCTGTGAAAGACCAAAAGACGACAGATAAAACGTTAACGGTGTTATAAGCTGTAGGCGTCCGCATCGGAAATAACTAACCGAACTTACTAAAAGCGTCAATAACAACACAAAAATAAGTGTTACCCTTTACAGAACCAGAAACGGAGCAATGTAATCTAGAAAAAGGAGTCCCATAGGGTATGAAGATAAATGTAAATTGAGTAATCCAAAACGTGTAGAATGCGCAGGTTTGGATTACAGGCATACAGCGCAGTTACGGACGAAATCTAAAATGTCCTTGTACCTATGTTCCCAAACAAACTAACGACGAATCTGTAATTTGGTTTTAAAAAATCCGAGATGCGCACCAAACTGTGAAGAATGAATGAATGTATCTAAGCACAATTTGGGGATCAAACCTCGAGGTAATACAGCACGCAAGGAGTTGGACCGCAAGCAAAAGGTCGTTACGGAATACATAATTTTGCGGACCGTTTCCCAGACAAGATGCTAACTACAATGGACCTTAAACTGGATCAAGACGTTGTTCTGGTAAAAATGTAAATGCCTCTGGAAAATCAAGAGACAAAGTATTGAGCAAGGCGATTCGCGGCAACTCAGTTTTCGAGTTGGCTTCCTGTTGAAACAAGCGGGAAAGAGCGTCTGTTATGAAATTAGTAATAGTTTGGTTGTCGCATTCTAATTCGAAGGAACGATGTTCCAAAAAGGAGTGATACTTTTCGCACGCAGCTAACACTGTGAAAGCTTCCAGCTCGCAAGTTGACAAACGACGCTCGTGGGGGGAAAGAGTACGAGAGAAATACTAAATAGCACGCCGACCTTGAGGCGAAGTCTGTAAAAGTACAGCCGAAAGACCAACTGACGAAGTATCTGTTTGCATAATAAACGGCTGCCTAAAATCCGGGCCTGCTACAGTAGATAAGGGATTGTTGCTTCCGAGGCCGCGAGCAACACCCTCGAGTGGGTTCCTCTAAGAGTGAGAGGGCTTATGCCAAACACCCAATCAACTTCGGTCCAAAGCGTGTTTGACCAACTACAAGTCACCTCCCTGAACAGCGTGGCGGATACCGCTGTGCGGAACGGGAAGGGGAGTCGCAAAGGGCGACTGGGAAACGCGTAATTCCCAGCCCTATGTATCAAACTGTATGTATCATTCCCGTAGGGGGGTTGCGACCTCTTCAGCTGCCGTGGTGCGGGCGCTGCGGACTCTTAGCATTCCTGGTACTTCTGACGTTACTAGAAGTACGTCGGACTGAACGTTCGAGCCCCTCCCATCAGGGAGCCGTTCGGATGGGTTGGTCTCGACGGGGCAGTGGTTCCCGATACCCGTGGGAGATTGGGTACGACTGTATGGTTTTCCATGCAGCTGGGGTTGTGAGACGCCTCAATGTCCTCCGGTACCGCCCCGGAGAGCCGGTAGACAGCATGCTAGATTTCTGTCGGCCCCAGCGAGGTTATCGGTAGTCGGCTTCCGGGGTTGACGCGCGTAAGTGGCGTATCCACCTCCATCTCCTGCATCAGCAGGGGGGCCTTTTTATATTCTAGGTATTGGCTTCATGGGACTCTCCCACGATTGGAGAGCCCCTCGGTTGGCGCTGTCCCTGGGATTATAAGGGCGATTTGGGCTCTAGCTCTTACCCTGGTAGACCTTAGCCGATCAATGTATGTATCATGTGGGATTGTGTTCGTGTTCGTTGATAAAGGTCGGTTCAGAGGGGCCATTGCATGAGCTGTAACACTCCTGAAGGCGATTGGCTCCCTCTGTCTTTAAATTGGAAGGTGAGACCCTAAGGTGAGCAAGGTCCAGGCCAGGACTCTCGCCTAAGACGGGATGGCACCCAGAATGTGAGCACATTTCCAATGGTGGAGAATTTTGTCGCTATGGATATAAAATCAAAGGTAACTGTAAAAGAAGTAGTACAGTCTTCTGGTCCTCGCTACTTACTAATTAACAGAACAGAGGAAGGTAAAACGTTTGCATCGGTGAACCCATTTACAATTCAAAAGGTTGTCGTTAAGATTGCTTGTCCGGTTAAGTCGTGCATAAGTTCTCGCAATGACATGCTCCTGGTTGAAGCATATTCAGCATCCCAGACAGCGAAAATACTCAGAGTAAATATGTTAGCCAACTATCCTGTACGTGTTGAGATGCACAGGACCTTGAGCTCCTCGCGCGGTGTGGTAAACACCCGTGAACTGGACGGCATGTCTAATGAGTAGATACAAGAAAATCTGGAAGATCAAGGTGTGACATATAGAATTAGGCGCTAAGGACCATAGTAGTTAAACAGCGTCCATAAATAAAGCACAATTTAACTTCAATTTAAGTATATCGGGTTCAGATGAAACTAAAAGGTGAATTCGTGCCCCTCATACCCTATTCCTTACCTTTGATCGGGTAGACCTCCCTCAAAGGATTAAAGCAGGATATGAAGCCATTGAAGTTAAGCCCTTTGTTCCGAGGTCCGGTACCTATAGCTCAGTTGCAGCTAAACCGGTACCGAGTCGGGAAATGGCAATTGAGACCAGCGATATAAACGGGGATACCATTTCAGAAAATATTCTCATAGCTAGAACACAGCTAAAGCCTTCAAAATCAACCCAAGGAGAGCATCAACGTCTGCCAAGTCTGGCACTGAAAAGCTCACATCTGTAAAATCACCAGCAAAACCGTCGACCTCAACTAATAAGAGAGGCAAACCAACAACATAATGCATCACCTAAAACGTTCAAGACCAGCTATGAAAGAACCAATTTTCTGAAGCAAAGGGATAAGTCTGCACCCAGAACATCACAGGGTAAAATAACTCTATCAATATCTCCTCGGAGATCCTAATCTGAGGAATTTTATGGGAAGGACTCAGAACGGCGATCTACATCTTCGCTGATCTCTATTTCCAATAACGTTCTCGTTTTCTATTGGTAAAGGGTTTTCCGCCGTGGAGGAGATGGAGCAGGAGGATTCTGCACACACTACCAGAACGACAATGAAAAAGAGGCAGGATAAATAAAGGTGTTAGCCCGACTCCAAAGATAAAGGGTAAATTGATTCGGTCACCGCTGTCCTCATCGTAGTGTAGTCTTACGATTGAGAACTTATCCCAGGATAATTACTTGGTTATCCGACAATAGAACCTTGTGGAATTAGAGCATATCGACCAGAACTTCAACTTTTGCTCGACAATTATGCGCCTTTGGTGGTATGTTTCCAAGAGACTAAACTCTGTCAGCAAGAACAGCTTTCAAATTAGACGATATACACCAGCACGTTGTGATCTTACACCGGAAGAGGGTATTCCTGCGCACGGGGACACTTTGATGTTCATTAGAGATGATATATTCGTGGAATCTGTGTCCATACAGTCTGACATCCAGTTTGACAGCAGTTTGTTCACTACACTCAGCAGTTTCTTACAATGGAATGTCATCTCTGATTTACACTCTAGTAATCACTTTCCATGTCTAATTAGTCCCATAACACAAGATGTATGTTCCACACGGTTGCCAGGATGTCGCTTAGATCAAGCCAACTGGAATCTTTACTAGCAGTTGGCTGTGTTTAATTACAATGGCCACGACTCTGTGACGTTTTATCGGAACATCTCACAGAGACGATTCTTTCTGCTGCTGAGCAATCTATTCCTCGGTGGACTGCCCACTCCCGTCGACCCCCGGTCCCGTGGTGAACGGATGAATGTCGAAAAGTCATTCGTGCTCTCAGGCGTCCTCTTAGAATTTTTCAGCGTTGCCCTACACCTGATAACCTGATCCAGTACAAGAAAAGGTGTGCCAAGTTTAGACAAATTATTAAAGATACTAAAAAGACAATATGGAGCAAGTTTGTAGCTTGGTTTAATCGACATACACCTTCCTCGGTCGTATGGAATAAATTAAGACGCGTGGCCGGAAAATCAACCCATGTGCCAATCGCCGGTCTTAAAACAGCTGCAGGAGCTATTAATACATTTGACGTGGCTAACAATTGAAAGTTTTCGCTGAAGTGTCTAGCTCAAATAACTATTCGCCCGAGTCTCTTTCAGTTAAGACTAGGGTAGAATCTCAAGGTTTCTCGTTTTGTTCCGAGAACTTGAAGAATACAATCGCCTTTTCACCATGGCGGCATTAGAGCATGCTCTGTCATATTCGTGACTATCAGCATCAGGACCAGAATGGTATCCACGTACAAATGTTGCAATAGCTCTCTTCTGAAGGTAAGGCTTTCCTGCTCGAGGTCTATAATCGTTTTTGGGTTGACGCCATTTTCCCAGAAAAGTTGCGAGAGGCCAGGGTCATACCCAGTTTGAATGCTGAAAAGGGCCGTCATCTTCCGTCCAGCTACCGTTCTATTTTCTTCACCAGTTGCGTTTGTAAGGTGATGGAATGCATGATCAATGGACGTTTGGTATGGTGGCTGGAAGATCAGAACCTACTTACCAATGCCCAGTGTGGTTTTCGATGACGCCGTTCAACAATAGACCACCTAGTGTCATATCGACGCAGATCATGAACGGATTCATAAACAATTGTCAAACCGTTGCGATATTTTTGACTTGAGAAGGTTTATGATACGTGTTGGCAATCAGGAATACAACGTTCCTTACACACCTGGAACATACTCGAGTTTACCACTGTTCATTCAGGCGTTTATGAAGGACCACGTTTTCCGAGTAAGGGTCGACTCGGGTTTTTTTCGAAACTTTTTGTTCAGAAGAACGGAGTGCCTCAAGGATCGGTATTAAACGTTACACAATTCGCATTAGCAATTAAAGGATCGGTATTAAGCGTTACACAATTCGCGTTAGCAATTAATTCTATCTCCAAATGTGTTCCTCCAGGGGTATCGTCATGTTTAGTCGGGGACGACTTTGCCATCTATTGTACGTCTAAGTGTACGCCCGTTTTGGAACGCCGTATGTAGTAATGTTTAGAGAACCTTCAAGAATGGAGTTCTGAAAACGGCTTTGGTTTCTCAACTGAGAAGTAAATCTGTGTTAACTTCTGGCGCCGTAGTAGACGACTATAGTATATATACTTTAAATAGTCACTCATTTTGTAGAAACTTGAGATCGCGAGTTCTAACCCGGCGGAGGGCAATGGGTTTTTTCGGGCGTAAAAATCTCTAGCATGGCTTCGTTCGGAAGGGAAGTAAAGCCGGTGGTCCCGTGTCGTAGATTTACGGCACGTAAAAGAACATCAATCCTGATAAAGTGGCTTCTAAGCAAAATTACCGAACTTTGACGCCCAATACGGAATGGGACGCTAAGGATCAGAACAGTTAAAGAGCGTCAATAAATAAAAGTCAATTTAACTTTTTTGTTTTGTAGAAAGAGAATATGAGCCCGCTATATCTGTCTCTGTCATCCTTCATTGCCGGTTGGCTAGTGGGGCAGAACAGAAATTCCTTCAAAAGAACAAGAAGAGCCAGTGGCGGATTCCTGGCCATTTGGTGATTGGTATTCCTCCTCCTGTTCTATACTGGATATTTCCAAATGTTACTCACACTCACTGCCTAATTATTCTAAATTTATTGCAAATCGATCTCTAACCTCAATTGTTAAACTGTCCTTGTCCCAATAAAACTGTTCAAGTTGTTGCACATGTTTGAACGCTTTTTTCGGTTTTCCAGTGACACTTTATGCACTGCACAATCAAACAGTTTCTTTACATTGCTGCTCTTAAAGAATGTTCTGTGCTTTGTAACATCGTTTTTTATCTGGGCTCACATCAGTTCTACCGCAATTAATTCGCAATGATACGGCGGTAATGGCACTACGGTATGACATGCTCTTCAGCTATGTGATCCATTTCATAAAGTTTGGGAGGATATTTTTTCAATTTTGTAAGCTTATATAATACAACTTATGTAGATTAACGATCAAATTCGATGTTATTATTATGGAGTCAGGATTGCATTTCTGATTTAATGGACCCCGAAGTAGAAGCCTTATTTATTTCTATAGAGTATAGGAAACATTATCAAGAACAATGACACTCTTGGAGGGAAAGTTTGGCAATAAGTCGTTATCAAACCAGTTAAAAGTTTCTTCGTGGCAGTCTATGCTAGATTTTACTTAATACTCAGGAAGGCGTTGGGAATGAAACATGCAGAACATCCTGCTTGTAAAATTATAAAGTGTTGACATTTTCCTATGAGAGTTCGAAGAGGAAAATTTAGTCTGCCTCCTTCACAAATCCAAACTTTTAGTGTGGTTACCACTAAACCAAGTTTCATCCAGGTAAGTAATTGGATCTCAATTGTTTCATAAAGTCCGTAAAGATGAAAAAAATGTCCGTTTCGAAAAAATGTCGGGTCTTTACATTATGATTTTTCTTCGTTTGTGTTTCTTACAAACCTGAAATTTATTTTCCTCAAAACTTTTCTTAGAGTACTTATGCTTCGAATGAACAGGTTGTTTTCTACTAATGACTTATTTATATCTTCTAAATGAGGTATAAAATGCGTCCTATGCCACGAATAAATCATTCTTCTAATTGCCGCAGCACAAAACGTGTCAATCACTGTTTTTTTTATATATTATTGGGCCTTTTTTTCCTCGGTGTCACCAAAAGGCTATCGCTTGCTTGCGCTTTATTTTGTTCTTTCGGAACCCTTTTTAACAGTGCTACAAGATAAACCTGTAGCTGCAGCAGTTCTTTGATTATACCCGTTACCGAAATTGTTGGTTTTCCGCATTTCAAGGCTTCACATCCATCGCTAAAGTTATTATGCGCATTAACTATCACTTCTCTGCCATCTGATTTTATACGGTTTCCTTCCATTATAACACCGACAATAAATATTACTAACACAATCAAAACAGCAAACTCAACATTCACAAAATCTAAAACCATTTCGCAAATTTGTTTGATAACACTATTAATTTAACACTTATACTCTCACAAAAATCAGAATTCACTTCTTCTATCACACTCGCAAGCCATACTGTTACTTCCAGAGTCAAGCAGGCAACAGATATTGACAAGAAAAAGAGGGTGTGAGGAGTGGGTCATTTAAACCCGGAAGTTAGTATAATGGTAGACAAGCCTGTTTGGTAGACAAGCACAGAACAGAAAGTGACAACTTAAAACATTTAAAGTATACCATCTTCGATCCGATTCGGTCCAGATTTAATGTCATTTGCGTGTTTGACGAGATTCCTGGGGTTGACCTTTGATAGGAAACTTAGCGATGTGACCTTTCTCTGAACATCTTGCGGGTATTAAATGACAAATCTTGGTGAGCAGATCGGACAGTTTTTTTGCGACTGTATTGCTCACTGATCCGATACAAGTTGGAGTATGGGTGCATTATTCCTCAACGCGACTATCTGTGCTGAGAACATTACACACAGTCCAGAATCGGGGCATTCGAATGCTATTGGTACGTTTACAACTAGTCCAGTGGTAAGTCTTTGCGCCGAATCGGCAGAACCTCCTCTGCGATATCGGGTGATGTCCTGTTATGAAATTATGGCTGTGCGCTTAAATGTATTCCAATACACCCAACGTTCGCTTCTTTTCTCCACACCGCGCTGGACGAACGTTATAGGGACAGCTTCATTAATCCAAGGCCGGCAGGTGTTTGTTTCCGGGAGCTTCATAGAAAGCACGATATTGAAATTCCTAGCGTGTCTCCTAAGGAGGAGAGGGTGTACCCTCCTGGGTTACGTGCGATATTTTACGTAGACCTTGGGATGACCGCATACTGGAAGCCTACGATGCCTTCGTTTAGTATCCGCACTCGTTTTAGAAGCTTTGTTAGGTTACAGTCGCCAAATTTGCATCTGCACCGACGAATCTATGTGTTCCAACGGTGTTGGATGTGCTGATGCTTTCATGAAACTGAACCCCATACATCCGGTTTTCATGATAGCACTTCCATTTATAGTGCAGAGCTGTATGCCATATTCCGAGCCATTTTCTATATGCCCATCGAAAATTGGGTGACTGTCTCATTTTGAGTGATTCTCTTAGTGCACTTCAATCTTTGTGAGCTGTACAACTGCCATCCCATTGTACAGCGCATCCAGGATACGTTTCATGTTTTACACGCCTCTGGTGTTAATATGGAGTGTGCTTGGATCTCTGGCCACGTTTGCTTACCGGGGAATGAACTGGCAGCTAAGGTGGCGACCACAAAACCCAATCGGGTTCTGTAGGATTGTGTGCGCGGTGAGCGATGTGATCTGCTGGCGCGAGGAGTGGTTAGCTCTCCGCGGAAATAAGCTTATAGTAGTAAAAGGCATTCCGATAAGGTGGGTAACTTCCTCTGGTGTATCTCGTCGTGAGGTTATTTTGGCTCGGTTGTGTATTGGCAACTGCAATTTTACGCACGGTTACCTTTTTAAGGTGGACCGTGCTCTTGTTTGTCCGCTTTGTATCCAAAATCTGTTTCCGTTATGTGTTGGTAGTGTGTGTTCCTCTAGTATATCTTCGGGGCTCTCTCCAACTGCCGGCCTGTTTTGCAGAGATCTTATCGGACGATAACCAAGCGGTTGAGCGGTGCTTAGGATTATGTCAGGGGTAAACGATCAAATGTGGATTTAGTCATATTGATGTCAGATGTTTCGTACTTCTCGGTTTATTTTTCTATATTCATTTTTATTTCTGACTTTTGCTATGATTTTTATATTGATCTTTATCTCTGGCTTTTTGTTTTCTATATTAATTTTCTATAATCTCTGGAATTTGTTATGATTTTATACTGATCTTTATCTCTGGCCTTTAGCATGGTCTGCTGTCAAGTACCCCAAAGACTTTGTACTTGAGCGCCCTTAAACAAAAGTCATCAGAGTAAACTTCGGCATAGCGAAAACCGGTGTGTTTGACAAGGCAGATTTGAGTTGGTCAAACGCTTGTTGTTGAGCAGAAGTCCAATGAAAATACTCTTCCGGCGTAATGCATACAGAACTATGCAATTGTAGCCTAATTTGGTATAGACTTTCCGAAAAGGGAAACCAAAGCCAAGGAACGAGGAAGTTTCCGGAGAGATGTAGGAACCGGAAAGTTTCTTGCCGCTAATTTCCGTGACGGATCAATGAATACACCCGATGAAGAAATTAAATGACCCAAAAATTATATTTGAGAACCTGCGAATATTACTTTCGACAAACGAATTCTAAGTCCTGCTTTACGTAGACACTCGAAAACTATCCGTAAATGTTGCAAATGAGACTCGAAGTAGGGAGAATAGATAAGGCGGTCGTTCAAATAATTATAAACTAATTTAAATTTAAACTTGTGCAAAATATAGTCGAACAATCTGGACAATACTTGAGCCCCTCTTGAGATATCATATGGATGGTAAAGGTTCCAAGGTATAAAAGCGGTAATTGGGCGTGACGAAGGTGCTAAAGGAATCCGGCAGTAATCATGATTTAAATAAAACTTTGTGAGAGCTTTCGCATTGTTAAAATAATGCGCAGCATTGTGGACTTGTAGAGGTATCGATTCAAGAGAAATATTCTTATTTAATTTACGGAAATCAACTACTAGACGCGCCTCATCATTAGGTTTAGGTACCAAAAATCACGGGCTAGCATAGAAACTATCCGAAGGTTCTATCACCCCTTCACATAGTAACAGATCAATTTGGTTACGTAAAGTTTGAAGTTTAGGAGGAGATAACCTATAATGTGAAGAACGAACGGATTTCGTATCGACTAACTGAATATGATATTGAAAACCATGAACCAACCCGAATTAATTTGTCAAAATATCTGGAAAATCTCGCACAACGTATAAAAGTTAGTGACGCTGATTTCCCGACACCCAAAGTCTGAGATAAATCCGAGGATGGATGCAAACTAGCCAGATTATGCGATCCAAAGGAAAATTCCATTATATCGGATAAGTTGAATACAAATCTCACCTTGAAATCCGAAAAGTCAAGTCTCAGGTGAGACGAATGCATAAACGGACTTTCCAAAACAAAGGAATAAGGCACGTTTGAAATAATGGCAAAATCAACCGCCTAAGAAAATTTAGGATTTTGATGTGTAAACGGACGGAGCCAAGTATATAAACCGAGGAGGCCGAAACATTTGTAGCTGAAGCCCGATGAAATGTCCTTGTAAGAGATTTCATATGAGGCAAAGTCGAAAGAAAATGTTCATCGACCAAATTTAACATGCTGCCGAAAAATAGTAGAGCAAATGTAAAAACGTTGCCACAAGAAGTCGAGACGACTGGGGAGCTAACAAACGGTAACCCATGAATATACGGAGAATCCGAAAAGACAAACGAAACTGCCATAATTTTATAAGTGATGTTTACTACATTTATATGTTTCCCTCTGGCGTCGAAAACAACGATAATGGCCTGGACGCCGGCAATAAGTACAGTGTTGCGACTGAAGTAAAGTTTTACGTGAACGAGATTTAGTAGAATTAGCAGCAATCCTAGCACCAGTAGAAGTAGTTTGAATAGCCTTGGTTTTTGGAGCATTCAACATCTGTTCTGTAGTAAACCGCGTGCCTCCAAGTTGTTGTAACCACATAATTATGTTACCCAAATCAGCAAAGGTAACGGATTTAAGACGCGTGGCGTCATTCAGTTCGGATATAATGATGTTGCAATTTTGACTTTCAGAATCTGAAATACAAAATAGCCTAGCGTGCTTACGTACCCGTGCAACAAAGTCACTAAATTCTTCTTGGAATGCTCGAGGAGCATAATAATGTTTTACCAAGAAGGAGGTATGCAAACGCGGCGGAAAGAAAAACTGCAGAATACTAATAGGAAAATTCGTAAGAGATCTTTCCAATAAGCTACGATTTTGCCATCGTTAATGGTTAACAAAAACCGATACACAGCACGCGGATTAAGCCTCGTATCAGAAGAGCAGTCATCTTGAAGAAATTGAAGCTGTTCAGAATAATGAAGTAAGCGTGCACGTAAGCGACGCCATACTGCTGTAGAAAACGAGCAAGTCTGTTCAGAAAATATATCACGAAGCTCCTGCAACTGGTCCTTAGCTTCCTGAGCAAGAGCACGTAATTATTCTTCGGAAAATTTGTAATATCTGGTGCTATGTGAAGATTATCTTTTAAATATTTCACTAGTATGGTACGGTATGCAATGTTTCAATCCTTAAGCCCCGTAATCAAAGATGAAACAGCAATTCATCCTTACACGACAAGTTCAAATTTGTAGCTATAATGAATTCAAAGTTATTAACGAAAGTTAACGAATTTGTTGTGCAAGAAGAACGTAGTTTAGAAGGAAAGAAATACAGCTACAAGAAATCGTATAAGAGAAAGCAGAGTCAAAAAGCTATACGCTGAATTGTGGTAGAAAAACCTAGCACAATTAAAGGTTACTAAAAACAAACGCTGAAGAAAATGTATAGTGTATAGTGTAAAATAACTTTCCAAGTCCACTCACTGCTATAATTTACTCTACGTTCTTACTACCATTTGCACTGGTTTGTGGTGGATTAACTATTTGCATCGCGTGCAAGTTTTCTAAAAGGAATGTGTAGACTTCCACAAGTAATATGCGTGCTGGGCCCATTAACCTTTATTTTTAAAACTTTGAAACATACACACTCTTGAATATGAGCTGAAGCTTTCCTGGCATGGTTAATATTCGTACTGTAGAATTTCTCGAGCTTATAGCCAGCTTAGAATTGGATAGAAACGTACATCGTTCCCATCTTCAGGGTAGCTAAATGATGCAAAATTAGTAGTCCTGCGTATTTATATTCATGTCTGTGGTGCTAAATGCGGACCTCTTAGAAACAGGTCTAACCAACTTTACACGTTTACAACTCTACAGTTGTTTCTAACCAAGTCTACACCTGGCTGGAAGACCGAGAAAATCTAGAGTATAGTGAGAAAAGATAACGTAATGGCTGAACAATTTAAGACAAGGAAAGGCAAAAGGTTTAAAACACATATATGAATGGTTTAATTTCTTTGCAGCGGAACAAATGAATATATTTAACGATTCCTACATTTTAAACTTTACAAACAAGGTAACAATTGATATATTCTGTAACAGTTTTTACTATTGCTATTCTTGCACAAATAAATTACTTCACGTTCATTTAATTACACGGTTCCTTTAAATCTAGCTCGCTCTATTTCCCCCATATTAACGGTACGCCACACGCATTGGACACCTGAAATTAAGACAAGCACTTATAAGATCGAATAAAAGAATTTAGAAACGAGCCGAAAGGCGTGGGGTCGTAGCTGCTTCCCAATCGCACGGGCTAGCGTTCCCTTTTCTGACAATGGTAGATCCTCGATAAAATTCCTCTTCGTGCAAAGAGCCGATTGGCTAAGACCCTGCGGAGGAGTCCACGTGGCTACACGTCACCAGCTCTAGCGGCACCTAGCGAGCCAACAGCCCGCCATCTCTGAGTTACAGAAGAAAGCTGCTTCCAACCAGCTCTGCAGGGGCAATCCCAGCAAGTTGGATCGTCCTGTTCACTGATGAAAGACATAACTTGTCGCCGCTAACTTTGCTGAGCCGAACTGATAGAATCGGGGGGGGGGCAATATGGCTCAATGTTACAATCAGGATAAATGGGCATCTGTCAAAGAATTCTTTCTACAAAATAGGTTTTGTTTATATACGGACACAATACATAGCTGTTCATATTATTGGCTAATTAAATAAAATAAAATGGAATCGCTCACTTTCAAATATGTTAATTTAATGGCATATTATAACAAAGGAACTTCTGGAAATTTTCTACGAAAGACGTTGTTTAACATAAGTATATGTTTTAACGAGAGCTACATTTTTTTTCTAAATAATATAGCTATCTCTTATGATTGTCCCATTATATAGCGTTCATCAAAAAGGAAGAGAACTTCACAGGTTAGTTAAAGAAAATTCAAGAGCATTTTATTCGTCATTTGAATATTTTAAGATATTTTAATTAAAATTATTCGAAGAATGTTTTAGAAAATAGCATATATCGCAACATTGATCATGCACAATGTGCTTAGGGTTGGCAAATTTCTTGAAAATCTGCGCCTTATAATGCTTAAAAATGCCTGATGTAAGTATGAAATTTGGTATTTATGTGACATCTCGTTATTGAGTTTTCTTGTTCGTCTTCCCTCCCCCATCTCCCTTTCTCACGCTTTTTTCGTCTCTCTCTCTCTCACTCTCTCTCTGTCTGCCTCACAATTAACTTTTCTAGAGATTTTGTATTTGTTACTTTTTTAATTTAGAGAATCTCACTGTGAAATCTCAATAATAACACTATCCCATAAAGAATTGGCAAGAAAATCCAGCACAAATTGTAGGCTTTTGCTAAAATCCGCGAAGATCCTGGGTAGATCGCGAAAAGACGGCGTGTAGTGCAACTTCATTCTGTACATGATCTGACGGGGCCTCCAAAAGCCGGAAGGTAGCGAAAGATTAGGTTAGTATAGTTTAAGTTTGAGTTAGGTTAGAGTTAACCTAACGTTAACTTTATCTTGCGTCTGCCTAACAAGCTCAGTCATTTCATGAAGAACCGCGGCAGAACGTGTACTTCTCATGCTTTCAGCATACGCCGGCTCTTCACGACATGCCTAGGATCTTCGCGAAATTTTAGGTTTCACCTAAAGCCTGCCACATTTACCTAAATATACTGGTGTGCAAATCCTAAGGACGAAAGTAATCTTCGCATGCTGTGACACTGCCAAGTAACATAGCTCGATGAAGCTTGAATCATACATAGAGGGAACTGCTACGGTATGCTGCAGTAGGCAACTAAACGAAATATGCAATGAGACGAACAGAAATGCCATTTTTATTCATAGACCATAAGTTAGACCAAAGTCAATACGACATATGATGGCTCTCTAGATTTACAGAAACAGATACATGGTGCTTAAAAGGGTGTATGATCACCACGGACATCAATGCATGCTCTGCATCGTGCTCCCATGCTGGCCAAAAGGTTCGTAAGCAGTTCCTGTGGTAGAGCGTTCCATTCTCCACCAGCGCTGTTGACAACTGTTGGATAATCGTTGGTGCATGTGGATGTGCTGTAATGCGTCTCCCCAAAGCATCCCACACCTGTTCGATGGGATTTAAATCGGGGGAACGGGAGGCCAGTCCATTCGCCGAATATCCTTTCGTTCCAAGAGATCCATCACCTGCGCTGTTCAATGGTCGCGCATTGTCATCCATAAAAATGAAATTAGGGCCGACTGCACACCTGAAAAGACCACATGGGGAAGAAGTACAGTATCGCAATAACGTTTACCAGTAGCGTACCGATCCCATTCCTCGTTGATCCAATTTTTATGCTCTTGGGACCATCGCAAACAGTGCTGCTGATATGCGGATGTCAATGGAACACAACGTATTGGCCGTCGGGCAAAGAGACCACCTCTGTGTAGTCGCCGTGCCACTGTGTATCATGAGATTGCGTGCCTAGCTTCCTGTTAAATGTGGTTGTAATTGCACCCGCTGTTTGGCGTGGATCCCTTGTTGCCTGTTGCACAATATAGCGGTCATCTGCTGCTGTAGTTGAGCGTGGTCGACCACTACCTCTCCTTGGGACAGCAGTGCCTGTGGTTTGGAAGGTTCCCCATGCACATGAAATAATGCTGTGAGCAATTCCAAACTCCTGAGCAACACTCGTCACACTTCACCCTTCTTCCAGTTTCCCAATGATTATTCCCCGTGTGAAGTCATCCAAATGGTGTCCACGGGCCCTGTTGCAATGAAGAACACCACTACAGTGCACCGTAACAGCTCGTTAATTGTCACACACCGTCTTGTCCTATTTTGTCAACTGCCCCTGTTGCGGGATCAGACCTATTTGGCACTATAGGCTCGCTACACTCACGCCATGGGACGTGCAGGTTTCTGTGTATGTGTGAAAGACCTCTGACAACATGCTGTCGCACCTTCATCTACTTCCACCAAGTAGTTCATTTGTTATGTTACTTTACCCATCTCGTCCTTAGGTTTTGCACACTAGTGTATTTTAAATTGGATAGGCCACTATAAGTGTAGCGAAAATCAACTTCTTGTGTTATTGACACTTGTGTCATCTGGGATTTTTTCTCTACGACAGAGGATCGTCATCATAAACTAATTGTGTTAGAAGCAACGTATCTTTATTTCCCATGGCCCTTGTACCATTTGATTTTAAAAGGGGACATAATTGGAGTTTTTGTATTTAATTACAATATCATCGTCGTTGTCATCATCATCATCATCATCATTATTATCATGATGTATAGATTAGAGCTGAAAGGTATTAAGCGCCGCTCAAGCAAGCGAAAACAGCTTGTCGACATCATTCGTAGTATGGAAAACATTTAAGATGGTATTTTTCTGAGTACTTCAACCTGTATAATGTCAGGTTTTGTCTCTTTTTTTGGTTCTATATAAAAATAAAGTCACTGAACCTACTTATACTCTAAGTCTTGTCACAAATTCTTTCAGTCCTGCAGCTTTGAGCAGATTGGTATTTAGTTGTGTTAGTTGTGCTAAAACATACTCTTACTAGATTTTTAGATAACTTATCACATACAAACTTCATAATTTCTTCGTTCTTATAACAATAAGAAACAACCCCATTTTTGTTCTTACAGTGATAGAAGCAAAGAACTCAAGTAAACCAACGTGCAGTTGGCCTCCAGGTATGATGTGTGTTCCTGGACTTGCTCGAAATCTCCAGATCCTCAGATGGCACTGCAGGTAACGATGCTAACCTATTATAACACCATTGCAAGCATGTTTTTTCCATGTTTATTACGCGGCAGAAAATTTATAATCCTGTTTAACTTTGTAAGTCTTTGTAATGTTCATAATCAGGTTTTTAAGATAATCACAACACATGTTAATACATAAATGTATGGAAGCCGTAGTGTTAACAACAAAACAAAGGCTGCGGTCCAAGTTTCGAGACACTTGAGCGGATGTTCACTATGTAACAAACAATTTTGGAAACTCTGGCACTGCACACCTCAATTCCCCCTCGCTACTGTATTGATAATGGCAAATGAGTAACTATAGTCAGTGCTAATTTGGGCCATTCATATTCAAATGTTTGTTGGCAGTTCCTGGATATGATCAAATTTATAAAGAAAACTCCAATATTATCGTTTAATACCACAGACTTACAAAACTAAGGATGACGATACACATGCGATATTAAGAAACCTAAGTAGCTTGTGGATTTCAGTAAAATGCAATGTGTTTTGGAAAACATTATGAAACAGCATACGACATTCTTGTGCGAAAGTATAAAAGTATGGATACCAATTATATAAAGCAAGAATTTAATGGAAAAACGCCTGTTCCGAAGAAACATATCACGTTTATAAATTAGTTAATTCATTGTCATGTTAAAGATGTGCTAGACAGTCATTACATCGATTGCTAAGAAAACCCTGGATACAAAAACTAGTCGACCTGCTAGAAATTTGATACCACCTAAAAGCTTGAGCTCGAATGATGAAAAAATAATTTTCTCCCTCATAAAGAATCTTAGAGTATAATCACACAAATTTTTTGTTTGTGTTTGTTACTCCAAAATATTGTAAGACTATCTAAAATCCTTCAGAACCTCAATTTCGCAGTTAAAGCAAGAAGTTTAAACAGATTACCTACACAAAATATTGCAAGAACATAAAACAATCCTGATTGCCATTCCCTTCTGTCGAACAAGAAGAAAATATAGAACCCATAGTTGAATATCTTATTTTAGGATTAAATGGCCGTTAAAACATCCTAATCGTTTTTGAATTTCCAAAAGCTTTGTTTCCACTAAAATAATTACTAGAAACAAGTTTCATTTCAACAAGCACTTTCGTGAGTAGTCACAATCAAACACAAGTTGGACGTAGTTGTATAAGAATGAACGAGCTACCATCTTTACAAACTTTATGAAATGAGGCTCAGTATGTGCAATTAAGTAGAACAACTAAATAATAATTCTGACAGATTACAATACACATCCGGTTACATTTAATGAAAAGCTGATGCAAACTTTGATTCTAACACTTCTCTAACAATAACTGTAGAGTAAAACAGTATTTTTGAGTTGGCTGCAACTTTACAATCAAGAAAAGCAAAGCGATAATATTTGGATCTGGGTCTGTTACAAGCTCCAACAAACTATTAAACCAAATTACATAACGAAAGTAAGATAAAAAAAAAAGAATTCTAATGTACTATATTGACATTACTTTCTCTAACCACTATTCTTTCTTTTTATATGTCCTACAAACTATTCTTACGAAAGCTTATTTTTCTATCTACTTCATTACAATCGAAATAAACCGTTGCAGAAACAGTCTAATATGTTTTATTTGATATAAATTCTGTGCTTTAACGAGGTCTAAATTTTCGTAATATTTTTTTTATATTTCATATGGTTTACTAATTACACAAAATTTTTGCAGAATAAAGAGGATTTCACAGGCCATTCCCCGAAAATTCAACATATACATTCTATTTTTCATGAAAACATTAAGCATATAGCATTTTAATAAAGATTGTTGGAGCCATTTTTGAGAAAATCAAAAACTTCGAAAAAATGTTCCGTGTAAAGGATAGTTTGGGGTGGGGAATTCCTTCAAGATCATCGTGTCGCATCCTTGGAAAGTCCTGAACTTAAATACCAAGTTTGGATGTTTAACCGACTTTTCGTTTTTGAGTCATACTGTTTACATACACGACGCACGCGCGCGCGCACACACACACACACACACACACATGGACCTTCTTATAAAAATCTTTTTCTTTTGGGTTCAGGGGCCTCAAAACATATATTTCCGGTAAAATCTCGACGTCAAATTTGTGGGTGGAATATAGTACTTCCCCTGCTTACTATACATAGTACAGAAAGTAAAAATGACAAAGTATTGAAAACTTCAACCCAACAACAACGAATATCTCGGAAATGGCTAATGCCACAAAAATAAGTTATTTGAAATAAATTGTGCGATTTAAAGATACGTATATATATGTATGTGTGTGTGCAGTACCATTTTGGTATCTTTATGTTTTACCAGTTGCACAGAATTATAGAAAACTTCTTCTGAATAAAGAGGGCTTCACAGGCTATTCCTGGAAAATTCAAAATATGCATTTTATTTCTCATGAAAATATCTTAAACATAAGATATCTTAATAATAATCGTTTGTAGTTTTTGAGAAAATAAAAAATAACGAACATTTTGTCATGCAAAGGGTAGTTTGAGGGGGGATTTTCTTGAAAATCTTCCAGTTGCATCTTTGGAAGATACTGCATTTAAGTAACAAGTTTCGTATTTAACTGGTTTTTCTTTTTGGATTTATGGTGTTCATAGGCGCAGGCGCGCACGCGCGCGCGCGCACACACACACACACACACACACACACACACACACACACACACACAGGTATTTAAAAATACCTTTTCTTTATTCAGGGAGCCTCAAAACGTGTATTTCCGGCGAAATCTGTATATTGAATGTTGGTTGGAATGCAATATTTCCTCTGTTTACTATAGGTAAGTAAAATAGAAGGTAATAACAGCAATAATAATCACGACAATAATAACGTTGGCATGAATAAAACGGGAGAAAACTACAGGATGTTCTTAGTAATGGTTAGCTAGCTGGCGAATTTATAAATATAATAAAAGGCCAAAACTAAAATAAATGGCACATATACCAAGCACATAAACGAAAGAAAGTTTTGTATTCTATCCCTAAATGCCGGAAAATCTAGGAAGTACAAATTTAGAGACGCAATAGATTAGTAAGTCTAATGCCTGAAGAAATAGATATAGAAGAAAGGAGAAGGATTAGTGAACTAAATGTATTGCCAGTTTAGTCTGTCAATAAAATTGTGTTGTGTAGAAGAAGGAGACTGCGCTCAAACGATTTTCTATAGTCCTTGGGAAGGAGTGAATTCTGTCCAAATGTCGATATGGTGAAACGTAAACAGACCGAGTACCCAAGATCCTTGCGGGGCCCTCACTGTTGCACTTTGCCTTTGTCGTCCTCCGTGGTCTAGTGGTACCATGCTAGCCTCTAGTTCCCGAGCTCGCGGGTTCAAACCCGGCGGAGGGCGAAGGGTAGTTTTTCGGGCGTAAAAATCCTTAGCATGGCTGCCTTCGGAAGGGAAGTAAAGCTGATTGTCCCGTGTCGTAGATTTACGGCACGTAAAAGAACCTCTAGCCTAATAGAGGCCTCTGAGCAAAATTTCCGGTCTTTCACGCTCAATATAGAATGGGACGCTAAGAACCATAGTAGTTAAAGAGTGTCCGTAAATGAATAATAATAAAAAAGTTGCCTCTCACTGTTCAATTGGGTAATCGTTTCGTAGAGCTTAATATTTGCTGAATATAATTATCTTTGAAAGTAAAAACAGTTGAGGTTGCTCCAGGTCTCGCCTAGGCTGTTCATTGTCCAGTCGGTCAGAAGATGCTTCTTGCGAAATTATCATCACGATAGTGAATTCCGTGTGTTTATTGCAGCTTTAGTTCAATTTTGAAATCTCCTCAATCAAAACTAACATAGAATGAAATAGCTGTTCGGATAATAATGCACTTGGAACTTTCTCTTTGTGTAACTGCCGCCCTTCATACTTATCCTCTTACGCTGAGACTTACTGCAGTATTGGGTAAAACTATAGTGTACTAATACTATACTAAGAAACGTATAATTAAACTAACTGAATACAAAGAAGCTCATTGTTTGAAGCAGGCGAGGTGCTGACCTCCCTCAATACATAGGCCAAGTGCACCATCATAATTTAGACATTATTAGCGTTTCATTTATGGTTTATATTGCAGGACGTATAACATTAAATTAACGGAAAGACATTGAATTTAAGGTCAGTTATTTGCACATAAGTAGTTCTTAAGGTCTAATTAGATTAATGACGCTATTGTCTATATAATACCGCCGTTGTTCAAAAGGAATTTACCGCTTGCTTTGTTAGGTTCAGTATTATGTTTGGCAGGTGCTACCGCACAATTTCTTCCATGTGCGGTGTGTTAGGCCAGTGGATTAAAATTATACTAAACGTTTCTAAAAACATGCATCAAGAAGTGGTAATGTTTGTGAAAAGCACATTGACACATTTGAAATGTGATGTTGACAGCTCAGTGCTTCATGAACTTGGCATATCTAGGTGACTTTCAACACTCATAAATAAAGAATGAATAACCGAAATTGATGCTTGGCACTGGAAACCAGTCTACTACCTTATTTTGCAAATGCATTTTTGATTACAGTAAAATATCTACTTTCCTGTTCAGAATCATACATAATTATTGGCTACTGAATACTTTTTAGCCATTTAAGCCTGACTTTCAAATGTGGTAGCACATGTCCTTAGATATCACACCCTAATCTTTAAGTGCAATTTCAAGAAATACGTGCACCCGTAAAACAAGCTATTGAAGATATACTGATAAGTTTTGTACTGCACCTTTTTCAATCATATATCTAGGTGATACTACAAATTATGTTAATTTTCATATTTTTATTTTAAAACAATTATTATATGTCATATTTTGTTACATTTTTAACTTATAAAAATTATTTATTTTCCCTTGGTCATTAAATAGTACAAAGAAAAAAATCTAAGTATTTAAATGAAAATTGTTGAGTGTAAGCATACCTTTATCAGATATTGCATTGCACTGTTTGGAAATAATAGCGACATTGAAGTCGCTTTTGCAAAAATTTCAGAAAAGAAACATTCTTTACTTAATTACCTAGTGTAGCATACTTCAAGTTTTAGTTGCAGAGAGTTTGCTTTCAATCTCAGAAGTAATTTTTACTTTCTCTACTACGTATAGTAAGTAGGGGAAGTATTGTATTCCACCCAAAAATTCGATACCGAGATTTCACCGGAAATACATGTTTTGAGACCTGAATCCAAAAAAAAAACATTTTTGGAAACATGTCCGTGTGTCTGTCTGTGTGTCTGTGTCTGTCTGTAAACAGCATAACTCAGAAACGAACAGTCGGATAAACACCAAACTTGGTATTTAGGTTCAGTATCTTCCAGGGATGCGACACGAAGGTTTTCAAGAAAATCCCCCCACCCCAGGATACCCTTTACATGGAAGATTTTTCGAAAATTTTAATTTTCTCAAAAACGGCTCTAACGATTTTGATTAAAATATCATATGTTTAAGATATTTTCATGACAAATAAAACGTATATCTTGAATTTTCTGGGAATGTCTCCAAAAGTGTTCTTCATTGTGAACGACTTTTGCATAACCGGTAAACCATAAGAGATAGAGAAAATTTTACTACACAAAAAATGTACATCGCGTTAAAATACACAATTCATGTCATATACATTTTTTTGTTGAGTGAACCATTTTCGAGATATTGCTTGTTATTCTCTTAAATTTTTCAATACTTATTTTCTTAAATGGGAATTCGTTATTCATTTTTTTGTCTTTGATAAGCAAAGAGTATTAATCTGTGCCAAAGGGAATGGTGCTGCACCTAGCAACCAGCTATTAGATATATATATATATATGCTTAAAGGGTACTGTATTTCCAAATTGCCCTTGTAAATATATATTCCCCTTACATCTACAAGAAAATTAGCAATAAGATAGACTCTGCAAACGTTTCTCTCGATTAACATGAAGTAGATGGAGTATAAGCGTTTGTAAAAATAGTTTGTACAAGAGTAGAGAAAGTCATATGAGTGTAACACATCAGATTTTTAAGAAAGAGTTACACTAAAATTATATATCCTTAGCGTACTGGCAATCACCCAGAAGAACGAGGGAAACTTTAGCAATTCAGCTTAATCCTACTGAGATTCAAACTCAGAAACGCAGTATCTTGTATAAATTCAGCCATAATTATTCAGGGAAGTTCGAGACTTCAAACTTTTGGAATAGTTTAAATTTGTATGATTCTGTTTTGATATTCATTAGGTACCACAAATGAAATCTAAATCTACTACCACTACCGGCAGTCAGTGTACTTCACATATGAACTCTAACATCACAATGTAATATTGGCGTAAAGCTGCACAAATACGAAAGATCCTTAACTACGAACCATCCCTATAGTAGCAGTAGATCTTTTATATTTACTGAAATTAACAAATTCAACTGTTCAAGTAACAGAACAGTGAATTATATTGAATATTCGGGTAGTTCTATGTGTTGGAATAATCCACCGAGTTCGATTATGTGAACTATTCTGATCAATGGATATTTGAGTGCTCGAAAATTTCGAATATTCGGGTACCTTTCACCTAACCTTTGCACGTACCTTACATTTTTCCACGAGTGCTTACTGAGACAATTACTGTATGTTTCAGGCTCAGGAAGAACATGCTAGGAGGTAAGAGCAACAGCAATAATGTATGGATGCTGCGAGGGCAACATCGAGGGAACAGCAGTCAACATGGGAAACGTCGTAACAAGTACCGTTGTCTTTGGCTCAAAGTGCCATACCCGGTTCCTGAGGATTGTATATGTTCCTGTTCGTCGCTTTTGTGAAGCTGTGCATCTCCAATTATTCTATGCAGCACAACAGAACAAGAACTTTACCTTTCCGAGAGATTGACTCAGGACATTTTAAAATAACTTCTGGTTTCTAGTGCAGTGCAACACCAGGTGATTTCCTGAGTGCTGAAGCTTAAGTGATTTTTGCCGTTTTTAACCCATTTAAGTGAACTAGAGTGCGTAGAAATTACTGAGATTCCTCTTTATTCACATCACAGACGTCATAATATTTATTGTATTCAACGTTTAGTGATGCAACATAGCACAGAACCATAAGTGACGAAGTGTAAAGTATGTACATACAACGCGCTGAGCTGCAGTGGCGTCGGTACTGTTGACAAAAACTATCTACTTAATTATTTAATACCTATACATTAGGAGTTAACATTTTATACTAAACATTTTAAATTTCAAACCTGCCAACATGATCTCTTGTATTGTTGTAAATGGACTATACATTTGTACAGGGTGTATTTTTTATGGACTGAAGCTGCCTGCAAACTAAAGAAAGTGTATATTATATCTACAGTTGTGATAATTTACTGCAGTAAATGCTTCCAGATAAATGCAGAATCCTGCAGATAAGCGCATGCTATTCTCTCTTAGGTTCAGCTTTGCCACCAGTGCATATTAAAGCCTTTTTATAGAATGTTTTATTGTTACCATGTTTGTAGTACTAATGCTTGTATGAATGCTATTTCATATTAAACACACTTATTCTTCAATTATTTATTAGTAATAATTTACAGCAAGGGAAGGAACTGAGTGACAATATAAAATAAGTGAGCACGTTAGTGAGGAGCATAAATCTATGGAATGAACCCCAAATAAGGCTACAACTTACTGAAATCCTACCAAGTCAACTCCAGGATTGTGCGGGAATGTTCATGACTTCTAATGATCCTCTCAGCCAGGAATCAGGTCCAACTCCATTGGGTAGGTTATTGTGGCACCATGGGGGCCAATAAACTTGCCAAAATAGGGGCCAAGGCCTGTTTTATTGGACCAGAAGTCTTAACAGCAAGTAAAAATATTGTTAGAATTCTACATACCAATGGACTAAAAAGGAGCAGTTATGTCGATTGTAGAAATTCCCTGGCCAAAAATTGGGTAAAACCATACTCAAATCAGCACATACATGCCTGACCAAAGTCCTAATTTTAAGGGAGCCCAAACAAGTTAGGAAAGTAATTGCTATAATTACTCCACTTAGACCCTTCAAGAAACACCAGACTGTGAAAACCTTTAAATAAAATTGTAGGCTTCCACGGCCGTTGTCCATAATAACATGACTATCTTCCTGTGAAGGCCGCGTCACGTTTCGCCCTTCGTGTTGAGAGCAGTGCCCAGAAGAAACTCTCAACACGAAGGGCCAAACGTCGGCTATTTTATCAAACGTTACGCGGCATTCTCAGGAAGATAGTCAAGTAATGGTGAAAATCTTTGTTGGTAATCCCCATTGCCACCTGCTGAACACCTCCTTCTAGAATGTAATTATCTAGAAAGACATTGATTTAGAATCTTCGGAGGAGCTCGACCCTCAGGAGAAGGCAATAAAAACTGAATAGGAAAGATCTTAAATGTTTTCGAAAAGATAAATCTATAACTATGAAGGTAACAGGGATGCACAAAAAGCCTATGGCTGAGATGCCTTGTGTTCGATAGCTCCTTTAAAAATCAAGTCAAGCATAGTTCAGTTGATTAAACTGCGCGCAAGATTGAATATGACAGAGCACATATGTCATGACCGAATCCTAATATTTAATGCGATGCAGTTTAACTTGTCTGACATCTCATGCGACAACAACCAACATGGACGAGTGGGATGGCTCGGGTGACTAGTCTGTGGCCCACATTCGGGGACCCCGAGTTCGATCCCCGGCGACCGCCCACTCCGGCCCATGAGTTTTTCGTGGTTTCTCCGGGTCGACAGGCTAATGTTGAGATGCTTCATCTTCCACCACGACTATCCTCCCTCTCATTTCCTGTATCCATCGTCTTCCTTGTCATCTGTTCCAGGGCTGTAGGAGCAGGTGACGGTGTTTGGCTGGACGGTGGCTTGCGCACTACAGAGGTTTCTTCCTTGGCATCGCTGCAGGGATTGCTCAGTTAGGTCTCTCCTCTGAGCGGGCTTTCGCCCCGGGGACGCTAGAGGTTGGTTGCTGTGGGCAGGACCGAGCGGCGACGGATGCGTTCAATCTGGAAACATTAGGGACCCCGTCTGTGCTTGCGCCCGTTGTCCTCCGGGTCTCTCCCCTCATCCCTTCCTCCTGGGGTCACTGGTGGAAGAACAAGGGGCCGACTGGCCTGCGTGCGGTGCTCTGCGCCGGTTTCAGGGCCCTCCTTCCATTCGTTCATATCTTTAACTTTATCTTTTATAGCCATCTTTTAATTACAAAATAATAATGATAAACAACAAAACTATATTTCATATTTTGTATAGGTACTGTTAAAATAGTAACTAAAATTCAAGTGATCGTGATTACTTTTGAACTTCAAGAAGAGTGTTTATCTTAAATTAAATTAAACTGAGTTTTATTTATGGACGCTCTTTAACTGCTATGGTCCTTACCGTCCCATTCTATACTGGGCGTGAAATATCTGTAATTTTGCTCAGAGACATCTTTATCAGGCTTGAGGTTCTTTTAGTGCCGTAAACCTACGATACGGGACCACCGGCTTTACTTACCTTCCGAAGGAAGCCGTGCTAAGGATTTTTACGTCCAAAAAAAATCTATCGCCTTCCGTCGGTTTGAACCCGTGGCCTCGAGGCTAGCATGGTCACCACTACACCACGGAAGGTGCTTATCTTTCCTCTTTCTTCTGAAGATAATGTGATTTACTACCGAGAGAATTATAACTATATAAAATTAAATGAGATATGAAAACAATATATTTAGTTAGTATTCTTCCTTTCTGGCTCTATAACCTTTATTAATTTAATTAGTATTAAGCTGTCAAAATATATGAATTGACAGTCTATCGAACTTCCAAATTCCCTTCCCTTTGCTTAATATGGAAGAGTAGACCTTATAGTGAGTGTGTGTGTGTGTGTGTGTGTGAGAGAGAGAGAGAGAGAGAGAGAGAGAGAGAGAGGGGGGGAGGTTTGCACAGTCAGTGTCCGTTGATGACCTTAGCTGTTTAGCGCCCTAACTCCCCCCACACAGTCAGTGTTGCTTAGCCTAAAGCAGGTAAGGCGAAGTGACTCGTGATTACATTTGAACTCTCTGTTGGTGTGACCGGTAGTCGACTCTATCAGCATTTGTATTTAATGCCCGGAGATATCATATAAGAATGGATCGGCGAACGACTGCATTTTCGTCACTCTTGAGTTAATGCATTAATGTAGCCATAAACCAGTGGCTTATATTTATCGACATTATCATGAAATTTGTAATTGTACCGACAAATACGGTACATTCTTTTGCCTGGAGATAGACCTATTTTGTGGTCATTTATTCTTCTGAAGGTACTTTGCAGAATCTGTGAGTGAGAATACCTATGTTTCGCATTCCTTAAATCATTCTGAGCGTCGAATGAAATATGTCTCATACTACCAAATAATTATATCTATAACTTTATTAGCTGTTGCTACTATAATCATTTTTGCTGTTTGCTGTAATCACCCTGACACTCACAGATAATTTTTGTAAGAAAGTGGTCCACAAGCGTCTGCATCTACCTATCTAAAGAGAACATTTCAGTTTCAAAGCAATAAAACCGGTTTTTACGTTCCCTACCACGTACATAGTATGTAGAGAAGGTATTACATTGCACCCAAAAATTTGATACCGATATTTCACCGGAAATGCATGTTTGAGGCTGCTGAATACTCCCCCCCCCAAAGAAAAGCCTTTTAAGAAAAAGGCCCGTGTTGTGTGTGTATGTGTGTGTGTGTGTGTGTGTGTGTGTGTGTGTGTGTGTGTAAAATTTAAAATTAAATTGATTTTATTTATGGACGATATTTAACTGCTGTGGTGCTTAGCGTCCCATTCTATATAATTTTACTCAGAGACTTCTTTATCAGGTTTGAGGTCCTTTTACGTGCCGTAAATCTACGAAACGGGACCACCGGCTTTACTTCCTTTGCGAAGAAAGCCATGCTAAGGATCTTTACGCCCTCCGCCGGTTTGAACCCGCGACCTCCGCAACTAGAGGCTAAGCATGTAACCACTACACCACAGAGGACGACATGTGTTTCTGTGAACAATATAACGGAAACATAACGAAAAGTCGAATAAATGCCAAACTGGTTGTTTAGGTTTCCTATCTTCCAAAAATGCAACCCAAATATTTTCAAGAAAATTCCACCAACCCAAACTACCCTTTATATGGAAGATTGTTCTAAATTTTTTATTTTGTAAAAATGACTAACAATTTTGATTAAAATACCACATATTAAAGATATTTACGTTACAAATAAAATATGTATCTTGAATTTCCTGGGAACAGCTTGTGAAGTCCACTTCATTCGGAAGAAATATTGTATAATCTTGTATAACCGGTAAATATTAAGCAACAGACGAAATCCTACTACATAAGAAATATAGATTTCTTTAAAACACACAATTTATTTCAAATAACTTCTTTTGTGGCTGCAACCATTCCCAAGATATCGTTATTAATGTTCCGAATTGTTCAATATTGACCATTCTGTTGAGGATAAGTCAACATTCAGTTGTTTCTCACGATTGCATGGAAACAGCATCGAATTTTAAGGCCAGCATATAGCGTCCAGTTCTTAAATATTTGACTGTTACTGTTCCCTTTGTATCTATAGCGAAATGTGTAATGTATCTATTTCTACAAAGGTTTATTTGAATTAAAATATAGTAGATAGAAAAATAAGCTTTAGTAGGAAATAGCTTGTATACCTACTAAAAACGATATAGGGTAGAAAAAGTCATGTGAATGTATAACATCAGATTTTTGTTACCCGTGAACTGAGCTCTATAAGGACTTTCTTGGCATTATGATTTTTCAACCTTTAAAATTATGTGATTAGACATTTAGGTGATACTTTCGAACATGTGACGCGAGAAATTTTCCTACGTCCGAAGGTTCTCCAATGCGCATGCAGCAGCAGACAGAAACGACCGATGGCTATTATTTTTATTATTTTTCGCATAGCAGGCAACATGTGCTTCATTTGTAACAACCGTAGCCAACCTTTGAAAAAATTTCCATACATGTGCACAACAATCTGGAAGCGATTAGCAAAGTCCTGACCATGTTCTCGTCATGCAGTGAAGTAGAATTTATTGTTGTTGATGAGCAAGTTTGTATGTTCTTGGAGATATTCTTTCAAATAATATAAGTTTTAGAAATGACTTACCAGATTAATAAGACGGAAAAGTTAAACTGAGTTTTATCTATGGACGCTCTTTAACTGCTGTGGTCTTTAGCGTCCCATTCTAAATTGGGCGTGAAATACGGTAATTTTGCTGAGGCTTCTTTATCAGGCTTGAAGTTGTTTTATATGCCGTAAATATACGACAAGGGACCACCGGCTTTACTTCCCTTCCGAAGGAAGCCATGCTAAGGATTTTTACGCCTGAAAAAAGCCATCGCCCTCCGCCGGGTTTGAACCCGCAACTTCGGGAACTACAGGCTAGTAACCACACCACAGAGGACAACAATAAGATGGATCTGTCGGTTTACCTCACTGATACAGAGAACACCTAGATGCCTACATTGTCAGCATTTGTGGCATCTTGACACCAAGAACCGTTCAGCAGACCCTTTCCAGGAACTAATGGCAGACTTTAGGCAGGTCTAACCTGCGGTGTACTGATAAGGTTAGTTAAAGTTTAGGCTAGGCGTAGTTAAATTAACGAGTTAGTGTTTAGTGTACAATGCATATAGTTAAATAGTCAGTGTAATTTAGTGACTAAAAAGAGTGTTGGCTGTATTACTTTGAGTGATGCAAGATGAAGAAGTTGGCTGCCCTGCATTTTTCTATATGGCTACATACGCAGTAAGTACAGAAATAAATAATTATGTCTTAAATTATGTTAATAAAACGTTTTCCAACAATAAATCATCCAAATAAATAATTTTAAACACACACTACACGAAAAAACTGTGAAGCTGTACTTCGAAAAAATATGCCACAGACGTTGGACTTAGAAAAAATCTCGCGTCACACGTTGTAAAGTTGAGCCGACATTTATTTTCACTTTCTCTATCACTTGCCCTTGGTAGGTATAGGAAGTACGTACATTATATTCCCCTAAAAATCTATATCAATATCGATAGGCATTTTTGAGGTCTGCTGAACCCACGAAAAAAACGCTTATAAAATGAGTCCGTGTATATGTGTACTTGTTTTTATGTGAACAGCATAACTCTAAAATGGAAATTAGGATGAATACCAAACTTGGAGTTTAACTGCATCTTCAAAGGATACGGCACAATAACTTTCACGAAAATTCCCTCACTTAGAATTACCCTTTACATGGAAAAGTTTCGCTGTTTGTTTTTTGTTTGTTCTGTTTGTTTTTTTAAGTGACTAATGCATATTTAAGATATTGCTAAGACTAATAACATTAATATCTTGAAGTTTCTACGAATGACCATGAAGTCCTGTTAGTTTTGGATTAATGTTCTATAATTTTGTGTAACTGTAAACCATAAGGGATATGTAAAATCTTACTAAACATAAAATGTAGAGCTCGTTGAAATATAGAATTTGAGACAATATTTTCTGTAGCATTAGTCGGTTTTCTTAGTATTCGTTGTTATATCTACGTTTGAATAGGTTGAAAGGCCATGCGGCATATATGAAGTATCTTACACGCTTCTCCGGGTGACTGAAAAATGTAACGCGAGTAATGCAATGTGAACAGAATACTTACTTTTTGATGGATGACAAGGGTTAATGCGAAGATGGGCAGAGAAAGTCGAGCCAGTGCGACACAAGATCTTTTTATTACACTAATTAACTAGCTTCCTAACCCTTCGATCCAAAGGTGAATTTTTTAATATGAAAGTGTGTTTGTTTTACTTTCCTGGCCACCCTTTAAGAGAACTTTAGTTACGATTATATTGGCATTACTCCTAATAAGGAGTAGAAGTACACGCCTCCAGAAACTGAACACAGCGCCGCAAGTAGCCCACAGTGGCCCTTTTTGCTTGTAATGTGACCATGGGAGAGAGGTATGAGCGGGAGATCCGAAGGGCGACCAGACTTGGACGACGATGTGCGCTAGTCAGCGCGGGGTCCCTAACGATTCCAAATGGAGTACATCTTGGCGCCAGCTAGCCACGCCGTATCCCCGTGCTCCTGGGGATCCCATTGGCCTGAGACACACGCCCAGGAAGCGTGCAGATCAAAAAAATGCCAGGGAGAAACCTTTCCAAAGCATACAATTCACAGTCCAACCGATACACATCGAACGACATCGCCTGGTCCTTCAACCCTGAAAGAGATGAAAGATAATGATGCGGACAGGAAATAGACAGAAAATTGGTGGCACAAGAGGGACTAACTCAGCATTCGCCTACCGACCGGGAAACCACGAAAAAGCCTATGATCAGAGTGGCCGGCCCGACGGTAATCAATCCCCTGACCTCCCGAATGTGAACCTTACTTGTTACTCGGAGCCATCTCACTCGGTTCTAATAAGCAGTAACAAAACTATTTTTTTAAAATCATAAGTAAACCAATTATGATATTTCCACCAAGTGAACACCCATCCTCAATTTTCAAGATTTATATGGCATCAAGATTAATATGAGAGCCAAATAAGCTTTGCAACCATGAAATAAATTCCCAAACCTGACCACGGTATAACTAGATTATCTGAGAAAATGTTAACGCTCTTGTAGTGCTGCTGACTAGCCAAATTCGTAACAATAATTCGAAAATTTTTATATCGGTTTACGACAAAATAGGAAGAAAATCGTGCCATATTGCTTTCACAACTTCTAAAACTTCTCATTTTTAAAAAAAATCTGATGTGTTACACTCACATGACTTTCTCTACTCTTGTACAATCTAATTTTACAAACGCCTTTTCTCCATATACTTCATGTTAATCCAGATATCGAGATGTCAATCTTATTGGTAATTTTCTTGTAGATCCAAGGGAAATATGGTAGCTATTAAGCGATAGTCAAATATTTTAACGCTGGTTGCTATGTGGCGCATTCCATTCTCTTTGCATGTCCAAGACATAAAAAAAATGAATAACGAATTTGAGAAAAAGTATAAGTATTGGAAAATTTAAGGAAATAACAAGCAATATCTCGAAAACCGTTCACTCAACAAAAGAAATGTATATGACATAAGTTGTGTATTTTAACGCGATCTACATTTTTTGTGTAGTAAAATTTTGTCTATCTCTTATGGTTTACCAGTTATGCAAAAGTCGTTCACAATGAAGAATACTTTTGGAGACATTCCCAGAAAATTCGAGATATACATTTCATTTCTCATGACATTATCCTAAACATATGATATTTTCATCAAAATCGTTAGAGCCATTTTTGAAAAAATTAAAATTTTCGAAAAATGTTCCATGTAAAGGGTAGTCTGGGGTGGGGGGATTTTCTTGAAAACCTTCGTGTCGCATCCCTGGAAGATACTGAACCTAAATACCAAGTTTGGTGCTTATCCGATTGTTCGTTTATGAGTTATGCTGTTCACAGACACACAGACACACAGACACACACACACACACACACACACACGGACATGTTTCCAAAAATGCTTTTTTTAGATTCAGGAGGTCTCAAAACATGTATTTCCGGTGAAATCTCGGTATCGAATTTTTGGGTGGAATGCAATACTTCCCCTACTTACTATACGTAGTAGAGAAAGTAAAAATATCACAAAAGTGACGTACAGTTATAATGAACACGTGAGTTATTCAGCATGAATATATATATATATATATATATATATATATATATATATCAGTTTAACTAAGCCCATAGAACCGATTTGAAGTGAAATATTATCTTCTCACCTATTTCACCCTAATAGCGACTAATATCCGAGTTATAAAATACGCCTCACAAAATGTGCAATTTTGAAGTAGAGTCATGACAATAGTTATTACTTTCTCCACCACGTACATAGTAGGTAGAGAAGGTATTGCATTCCACCCAAAACTTCTATACCGATATTTCACCAGAAATACATGCTTTCAGGTCCATTGAATCCGAAAAAAGCATTTTAGTAAATGGTCTGTGTGTTTGTGTGTGCGTGTCCATGGTATGTCATTCTTTTTAAGTCCCGTCGATTTTCAGTTGTTTCTCCGATCGCATGGAAACAGTATGGAATTTTAAGGTCAGCGTATAGCGTCAAGTTTTTAAACATTTGATTTTCGCTGTTCTCCTGTGCCCTAACAAAATATATAATGTGGCTATTTCTGTAAATGTTTATCTCGATTAAAATGAACTAGAGAGAAAATTAAACTTAATAAGAATAATTTGTATACCCACTAATAAACGATAGAGGGTAGAGAAGGCTATGTGAATGTTACACATCAGACATTTTTTCTGCCCCATTAAGGCGTGGTGTTTGTCTAGGTAAACATTCTACATCGGAGTGACGAAAGGAATGGAGGAGTGTTAAGAAGGAGTTGTTTCTTTTCTTTTCTAAGGATTAGGATTACGCTGCGGAGGGAAACCTAGCACCTCGACCCATACAGGGATCTTTTGTACATGCATGCCCGGGAGGAACGGATGAGGTGAAGAAACCACAGGTGCCGTATGGGCTGCAGGACCAGCCGACGCATGCGACAGATACTCGCAGAGGTCACTAACAGTTACAAGCTCGACCACCCAGCCGGACAGCGCTCAAGGCAGCCCTCCCAAGTCACCGGAGGGTGGCTCACAGGCTACCCTCCAGCGAGGACCGGGTAAGCTCAACCCAGCAGCGGAGACTCGAGAGCCTCCAGCGGTCGGGGCCGAGAAGAGGTTCCAACATCTAAGCCATCTGTCCGCAGTAGTTCGACACACAGCCCCGGAGCCAACCTGTAACGTGAAAGAGGAAGATGAAATGAGAGGGAAAAGAAATTCGTGGGAGTCAGTGAGCCTTCCTAGCATTCGCTTAGTGATCCTGGAAAGCCCCGATAAAAACCATGGGTCACGAAGGTCGGCGCCGGGTATGAACCCACGACCTCCCGAATCCGGGCCACAGACGCAACCCCTGACCCAGCCCGCTCGGTTTAATTTTCTTACTTATGTATATCAATGGATCTTTTACTTTACCTGTTGGTTTTTTACCCTTTTGTGTACTGCACGTCTATCTCCGATAGTAGCTTTGATCTATCTTTCAGAGTAAACGTGACTGATGTGCTTGGCAATGCAAGGTTTTAAGCTCCAGGGTATCGGGTTTAGCGGCGGTCAGCACATAATGTACTATGCTGAGTATAAGCCATTGTTGTAAGAACATGGTGGCACTGCTGTCCAAGTCAAAATATCTGGTCTTTTCTCAAGCGCCATTAGGGCTCGTTAAAGGTTCAAATCTTTGAAGTAGTTGTATTCAGTGCTAAATGGATATGGAATTGATCAAGCGGTTGTGCGATGTTGCAATGTATCCAATATGACGCAGGTATAATATACCTTTCGGCACAACTGTGTCCTTGATTTTGTCCATCCTTGTTTGGTGCATTCATTACTCACACATCCTCGCCACAGGTAGAAATCAAGGGATTTTTCAATCCCTGTGAATATTTCGTAGACAATGACAGTATCGACGCTAGGTATCAGAAACTAGAAAGGACAAAAATATTAATATGCTGGATTTGTTTTGACATAAGTTCAAATTGCACGTTGTGTGCTTCGCAAAGATCATGTCAGTGTTGACAATACATTCCCAATTAGCAGTTACCTTGGCGTCCAGAGTAGACTTGAAAAGTGGATATCCTTAGAATCTTCACTTATGGTTTGACTGTGAATCTAGAGGCACGCGGATCTTTCGGCCAGGAAACTAACGACATCAATGTCGACTTCTGACAATGCACAGTGGCTCCGGTAGAAGCCATAAATCCTGGACCACTTCGAGGACGAATTCTTCCGCACTCCTGCTTTAGAAAATCAAGGTGACGTCGTCTGCTTATGCACGAACGGTGAAATGGTGCCTTTAGGGATAAAATAACATCTGCTGATGTATGGTGAGCAGAAAGGGCTCCAGATAGAGTGCGAACAGTATAATGGACATAGAACATTCTTGGTGGACGCCTGCTCTAACCGCTCTGGTGAGATGTTCATTATTTGAATTTTAAACTGTGCCACGGAGTTCAGATGCATTAAGATATCAATGAAATACTTGGGGAAGTTAATTTCCGTAAAACTACATAGATAAAGACATGGCTAACGTTATCAAATGCCTGTTGAAAATCTAGAGAAAGGATGACAAAGCTTTCGTTTGCATAATCTTGACAATATTCGAGATATTTTACACAGCTGTCAAAAACAAAGAAACAAAAAACGAAAGAAACAAACAAACAAACAAACAACTTTTCTTTCTGATTGCCGTAGTTTTGACCAATTTCTAGTATACTGTGGAATAACTTCTTTCAATCTGTTACAACACCATCATGAAGAATTTGTAATCCGTGTTGAGGAAGGTAATCGGGCGATAATCGTAAAACACACTTGCAGTGTTTTTGGGAATCAGAATAATGACTCCATTCGAGGAGTTTATACCAGGTTGAATGTGGGTTCTTTGAAAAACTATATATAATTTCCGCTTACCCTTCTATTACAGTGCTACAAAACTCTCCCTACAACCGATCACGATTCTTCTGCTAAAGGAAGAACCGGCACAGCGTCCGGTTTCAATTATATTTTTGTCATACACTCGCTATATGCCTGTCTAATGTCTGATGCGGAGAATATGCCTGTCTGATCTCTTGGAAATTGACGACGACGCTCTAGTCCAGTTGTAATGAAAATGCAGTCGTTCACCGAGTCACTTTAATATGCAACAAACATATCATCCAGCAGTAAGGCTGGTCTAACATTTTATGCTCGCTGACTAAGCTGAAAGGATACCATTATTTGTAACGATGGTGCACTTATTCTCATAAAGAAGCAAGAAAAGCCTGTTTTGTGCGTCATTGCCACGCATGATTGCGTAAGAAAATATCTTTAAACGGGAAACAACATTTTGGATAAAATATATTTACTTATACACGCTATAAAACAGTGTTATTAAAAGTAAGCGTACTAGAAAAGAAATAATTGAAGCAAATCTATACCTATCTTTGGTTATGCATAAATGATTTTATAAATCACTTAATCCTGAATTTACTAAAACAGCTACTGACAATGGACGCTAATGACAAAACCGGTTGGAGGATGTTGCTAGAAAATGCTAAGAATATCTCAGGTCATAGAATGAAATATTTAAGATAGTATTCATCAATACTTACCTGTTCATGATTGGTTACTTTTCTCTAAGACACTGGATGTAACTTTTCCTGCATGTAGCACTGTTTAAAACTTTCTGGGCGATGAGACTAATTTCTTGCACTTACTAATATTGTCATGCAATCGTAAGTTGAGACTCCCAAATTTAACCTGTGATTGCTATAAAAATATTCGTAAGAATGAAAGAGAAGTAGAAAAAAAGAAAATTTGCGTAAGTGAAACTGTTACAATCAAACCTTTTAATTCTAAAATATTAATTGGAAAATACAGTTGGTACAACAATTGAATGTTATTTGACTTCCAGTGTCCATTTTGTTCAAATTGAATATTCTCATATTATGTATTTTTCCGCAAAAGTAGACCAAACTATTGCAGAACTATTCCTTTCTCATAGCAATAATTTGTATTAAATATTTAAATTTATTTATTACTACATTTTAATTAACATTCATGCTCATCGACCAAAAATAGTATGCAATACTGACGTATATGTGAAGTGTATAAAACCAGTGAGAGAGAGGGGGGGGAGAAACACACTTCCCATCCTTATATCTCAATATAGTATTATAATTGAGGTGGTGACTAGAAGAAGGGAGCTATAGAACTATGGGCCCGTCTTTTGGGGAATGCAGAAGTGAATTCTTCTTAATTTAACTTTTATACGTGGAAATTTAAATCATTATTTAATTTTGATTCGTTAGGTTGGTAGAGCATTTAAAAGCAACAATGAACTATTCAGATAGCTTCTCGTCAGTTGTACGTGTATTTTGTGTGTTACTGGTCTCGGTCACGAATGAAGCGGTTGCACAGTAGCAAAAACTTTGTGACGTCATGTCATACCATAGTCACGTGCTTCCTAGCCAATCAACGGTAATCTGTTTCAGAGTGTGTTTCTGTTAACTTATTTTCCGTTTAACAGTGAACTTTGATAATTCGAGCTATATATTCATGCGGACACTTTCGAAATTCGGTCTCTGAAGGAGAATCCAGCAACGAAGAAAAAGGGCCACACAGCGACTTGCGACCACTCCCTTCCCCGTCCTTGCAACTGTCTGCGTAGTAAATATTATTTACCGCCTTCGACGGAGACTTTAAATATTACCAAATATTCATTATTTGAAATAGTCTCAGACTATTTTAGGTCAGTAAATAAGTATGGCATCAAAGAAGAAAACCATTAGATAGGATAATTGGAGAGACGTGGTTAATCGAGGAGACAAAGTAGAAACGGATACATTTCCAAAAGTAAATAAACTATATTATTCGAATTAATTCTAAGTTGTAAAATTTAAATATTGGGAATAATGTAAAAGATTATATGTTGCCACTGTGACATTTTTAACCGTTCTGTTATAGAAAAAAGCTTCCCAAGAACATCACGCTTCATCATGTAATTTCAATTCCTCTTAATCCAGGAAAAACTGAAGTTATTCAGGACTTATTTGTGCACTTGAAAGAACAGTGCAAGAACTTTTACTGAAACATCTTACAAGAAGGTATGCAAAACAAGTACTGTCGACTGAAGAAAATGGAAGTGAGGCATCTCAGATTATGAGGGTAAAAATATATTACTTAATAGGATAAAAGCCACATAGTGTTCACATAATGCAGAAATTGCTGACATATACAACGAAATACAGGCGAAACTGGTGAATATGAAGATTTCGCATCCCAGGACACTAAGATAACCTCTCTGGAAAACATAACATAGTCTCCGACCACCGAGAAAAATAATCTTCTCGGTTGTTAATTACACGTAAAATATCGGTTCACTGATTTTTAATGTCAGCAATTTTCTCTCTTTATACAATTATTTAGCATGCCGTGCTAACGAACATGATTACAACATAAATACAAAGCAAAACGTTCCTACTTTAGGTTTATTAGAATCTTCTGTACATACATATATAGAATTAGAGTAAAGGTTATTCAGGGGTTTTGATACTGTTTCATTACACACACACACACACATTTATCGTATTTGATAAATGGCATGAAGAAATAAGTATAACATACATTCGTACCGTTATAAATCCAAAGTATTGCCGTTTATTAAGCTCTGTCTTCTGTTTGCTGAAGTGTTGCATCATGGCTATATATATATATATAACCAGCCAGCAAATAACTGGCTTTTGTTTCTACACACATATTCTGTGCAGTCAGCAACGATTTTCTACTACACTTCTTTCTCAACGAAGGTTTTTTAAAATCATTTGTAGTCTTTTAGTAATAACTTATGAATTGAAATTAGAAAGTATGTTGTAGCCCATGTCCGTCAGAAAGAATAGCTTTTTCAATTGTTAAAGAATGATCAAAGTCGGCTAAATGGTTTTTGAGACCACCCTACACAAACACACATGAACGCACGCATACACGCACATACATATTTTCTATATTTATAATATTAATATAGATTATTATTATTATTATTATTATTATTATTACTATTTTCTTTTCACTTATACATTTTAACTTCTACAGTCATATCGGAGGCTTTATCTGAGAATCATATGACGATGTTAATAACTCGTTGAAATTTAGATTATAATCGGATTTTATGAATTCTGACTGATATTCACACTTCCAGAATCTCTTAGCTCTACTTAGCTCATCAATTATTGTTCTGAACACTGATTTTTATTTGAACTGCAGAAATGCATACGATTTTTCAGCTGCTGTGTTCTGTTTCTATGTAACGATTGCAAATTTAACTTGCAAAGAGCAAAAGTAACCGAGTCATAAAAGTGGTAAATCCTCGGAGGTAATCCAAATAGGTCGCAGTTCTTACATAGCTGAAAACACGGATCATACTGGGAACGAAAAGGGAACCCATATCAGTTTCAATATCTATGTAAGCATAGTAAATGACCGCAGGGGAAAAATATCATATTGTCGTAACCTCATCATGATTTAGCTCAATGGGGGGTAGAGCAATAGGTATCGAGAACGGGATCAAACAATAAACTACACGAGGTCCGACGGGACGAGCTGGACTAAATCATTACATGCCTGAAATGCCTAAAATATATCTACATCTTGGTGTGGAGGGATAGAAGGATCTAATAGCTACTGAAAATCACATGCCAAAACTTTAGATGGTCAAAAGTATATTAAATATAAATGGATACAGCAATATAACAATAAGATTTTATTTATACGGTACACAACGGAGGACACCTCGCGCACTGCTACCTACGTGAAGGATCTATTGCGGCTACCGACCGCCAGGAGGAAGGGATGGAGTGAAGGAACCACAGGAGGCTAAAGGCTGCAAGCAGACAGGCCACAGAGATGCTACGAACTCCCTAAAAGATCCTGGCTAGAAGACCCGTGCCACTACTGGAGCTGCCCAGAGAGAGCGAGCACTCCCGGCTTCTGTCCGCGCCGCCACACACCAGGAAGCCTGGCACATCTGAAAGTTGAGTAGGAAACGAAATGAAAGGGAAACGAGGAAAAGGAACCGGTTTTCACTTACCGACCAGGGAAAACCACGAAAAACCCAAGGCCAGAGTGGCGGTCGACGGGAATCGAACCCGCGACCTCCCGAATGCGAGTCTCACGCGTTACCGCGGAGCCATCTCGCTCATTTAGATTATATTTAATTACGTAGCATTAGTAGATACTTATGCGTTTACCTTGGCATCGTTTCAAACAACCATGATGATATTTTCTGCTTTCTAGTTTTATACATATTCATTGATCAGTATAATTAACTGCTTCCATTATACTTATACTATCTTTGATGTTAATAACACATCTTAGATTTTTTAACTTCCTTACTTTATCGTTAGTTGTTTGAGCAAGAGTTTTATTCGTTGATATTTATGAGCTTATGGGGTTATCCGATATATTAATGTAATCATTTGTGGTGTCTATTTTCATTACCCCATACTTTGAAGTTTGACCTTATTAATTTGTTCCTCAATCTGCTCAGTGACGTTAGATGTAGGCATGAACGGTTTTGTATAAAGTAAATGAATACACCATGACTGTTTCGCTTATTAACGTCGCTCTAACACCTCGATCATATCGTGATGGTATCCTGTGTTCTTTCGATTCAATGTGTGTGAAACAGATGACGTTATTTGTTTAAGTCCTCTTCCTGCACCATCTAGTTGTTTCTTTAATTAAAATGATTTTATTCTTTATTACGTTTCACTTAAAGGGGAACGAGACAAAAAAAAATGACTATTTCATTCACCACATTAGTTTATATGTCGTCAGGAATAAATAACAACGCACACAGTTTCACCATCCCAAGGTGAATGGTTATCGGGTTACGCCTTTGTTGAGTTGACGCGTGACGTAATGAGAGCCACACTGCATCCAGACAAGACGTACGAAGCATATGTCTTTTAAATGACTAACAGGTTTACCTGCTAATTTCACTAGTTCACAACTTCTCCGAATAACAAAGAGTAGAGCTAAAGCTAGCCAATCACTTTTCATAATTCAGTTAATACCTACTAGGCAATAAACAGTAGTCCAACATCTACTTTGAAAACGCGTGAGCGTGGTATCCGGCCTTATCAGTTGAACCAAAAAATAGCGATTTTGAAGAGTTACACCATTTTGACAGCGATTCCGAGACAGTGTGAACACCGAAAACCGTACTGGTTCCATTCATTTGGTAAGTGTAAGAAATGTACACCTAAGAATAATGATGAGGAAAGTGTGTGTTGCTCGGACTATGAAAACCAAAAATTGATTTGATTTTGTTTGCATCACAAACCATTCTAATACATCCTAATTTTCACAAACTAGTTATAGATCGTGATGCTTTGAATGTTGTGAGACATAATTTAGCGTTAAAAACAAAAAGTCGAGCTAAAAAGAAATAACTCACCGCCAACAATCCTGCTAATAAGACCTGGCGATATTCCTGCTATAAACAGTTTACTATATGTAGGCTTCACTAAAAAAACCTCACTAATAAACACACAAATTAAAAATAGTAAGTTTCGAATTCAACATTATTTATTATCATTATTATTTAAAATTTTATAACGTGTCGGTTGTCGCGGTATCGTTCGTGTTATCTTATTTGCTGAGCGCCTGTTATTGTTTTACTATTTTTGAATTTTGGGTTCTTTGTCCTCCGGCTAGCTATTATTACTCAGTCGAGCAAATCTCTTGAACAGGGTGTGTAAACGGAAAGGAGTTGTTACTAAAAGATAACACTGATAAAAGAATTTGTTTTTACACTTTTATTGCCGTCACACGTTATTAATTTCACATATTTACTCTTGATACACGCCTGACTGAAACTGTTATATTTTCGAATGTAACTATAATCACTTATTTGCCGCACATTATTAATTCGCGTATTTCACATTTTTGTAACTAACTTTACGACGCGAGAGATTCTGTAGAATTGCGTAACGTGTACTTCGTGAATGATTCTGTTAAACTGCGCGACGTGTAACCCGTGAATGATTCTGTTGAACTGTGCGTTACTTGTCTCTGGCTTCAGAATTTATACTCCCTCACCCCGATATGCCTAAAGATTATAATCGAGCTGCTATTGGTTGATAAAGCGCGCCAACATTAGCGTCTATTTTTTTATCCAATCAAAATTACGAACACATATGCTCTAGGGAAGATATTCCCTCCATTTCTAAACAAAAGCGCGCTGCTCTGACGTCATTTGTTTGTCTCTTATAATTGATAAACAACTCATCCCCTCGCTCATTGTTACCCGCTCCTATTGTCAGTTTCAGTGAGGCCGTGTAAACTTATTTCCTAACAATGCTTATAATTAACAAACATCTCAAATCATTGTCATACAATAATGCTAATTTACACTACAATCACTCTGGCAGTCACAGTGTTGTGATATAAAATACTGCCTCACGGTGACGAACCTTCTTATGTTGACTGAAAACGTGAGAAGTGCTTCAATAGTAGCAACTCTAATGGAGGTCGAAGCGTGGGAGCTATATTCTTCAGTGGTGACAGATCAATTGCTGCGTCCGGTAATGGATCCATACAGCATGCGTGCAGAGATTTTTTTATTTCACGCACTATCAGTAGTTTACATTCTTCGTTAGATTCCTCTTATTTATTTTTTGTGATTCAAGATCCAGATACTTTTTTTATTTACATTGAAATTGTGATCTAGCCCTGCTATCATGTATCTAAGTTGAAGGCTATGATATGAAAAATGTATTATTTTCGGAGAATATCTGAGACGAAGACTGTGATAACTTTCTAAGCTGCCAGTCTGTGTAAAATGTCGAATATGAGCAAAATCTTTAAGAAGGTGCTATCCAAAATAATTTCTTCAGAGCATGATAGGCGTTTGATTCGCCTTTAATCCATAATTTATTTCTTTAGTTTTTTTCCAACAATTCATCATGTTCACAAGGTTTCCATTCGCCGTTTTGTAGCCACTTATGTTCAATTTTATATGAAGAATTGATGGGAATTTTGCAATTAATATGGTACCATTCTCATCACAGTTTTGCAGTCCACCATGAATGATTATTTACACTGGCTTTCCATTCCATCAGCTCTGGGTATTTTGTTCTACCATTTTAATTTTTAATTAGACTTTTAGACAAATGCTGTACGTCAAATTCATGTTCAACTTCTGGATACTGAGTTTTTAACGGGTGTCTTACACCTTTATGTCTGTCGGAGAGAAAAACTTCAATTCTACACATTTTTTATTTTGCAAGCCTTGTCATTATGTTGTCACAAGCAGTCTTTTCCAAAACGCCTTTCGCCATACTCTTTGAACAATTTCAAAATAAATAATTTTACAGGAATTAAATCCATGACAGAATAGACAAAATATTTGGATGAAACTCCTGGGAAGTAACACTGCCCATCCCCTACCAACCACATAGGTATACCACAACCTTTTAATGGATTCAAGCTCTTTTTTCTTTCTTGAATCCAAAATGCTCGTAACTGGTGCTGCCATGTTTTGAATGGTTTTATCGAATGTACGCTTGGAAACATTGCCAAATCCAGTGATTTGCAGAAGAAGTTAAATTGCTGAAACATGTACTATATAATAATAAAGAACTTGCTATTAAAGCATTTCCTCCTGGTTTCTTTCCTGATAAACTTTGTGAGTTGAATGTATTACCGCAATAACACATTGTTGTAACACATAGCAGTGTCCCTTTAATGTAAAGAGAAATTGTTTTGATTTCATTTCTATATAAAATACATACCTTGAAAAATAAAAGTAGAGATGTCCAAGCAACAATTGAGTATTCCGCTGTAGCTTCGTTTCCATGCATGGTGAAAGTTTCTTCTTCTTCCTCGTTATCACTTCTATCAGGTTCGTAGAAACTTTCATTCAGCTTATCTGGTCTTTCTCATCATTGCTTCTTTCGTAGATTTTTCAGGTTCCAACAATATATATTTTCTTATGATTTCAGAACCTAGCTTCACATTGTACTTTTGAATTCTTGATTTTTTTCATCACCCTCTATCCTGAATTCTGTTTCACTACTTTTATCATCATCGCCTTCTTTGCCAGTCTCATTGCAAGTAACACATCGCATAGCTCAGACACTATTTTTTTACGATTTCTAGCTAATATCGTTCTGTTCTTTGTCGTTTGCTCCTGGATGAAGATGGTGAAGGATCAATTGTCTTACTAGAAATTGATATTTGGAAATTGTCTTAATTTTTCCTTATAGTAGGAATAGTTCCACGTTTTAATAAAAGCCCTCCGAAATTTTCATCCGGCATAAGCTGCTTTTTTATTAACTATGTCTGTTCACAATCCGTATCCTTAAAATGGAAGGAACACAAGTGTGCACCGGGACCACGTAAAACTTCTTTTGCAAAATTCTACCCATATCCTATATCTTTTCTCTGTTTGGAAACTCGTGAAAATGAGTTCCCTTGTCTGTTCCCTTCTCACATTACATTGCACAACATTGAATCATTTGATTTTTCACAATATTACATTGTATAATACTAAACTGACTCAGTAACACCATCACCAAAATATCACTCTTGAACTTAAATACCAACAAGAAAATTTTTTCAAAACGCATTACTGCACATGTAACAATGACTGACTTGTGATCAGCCAACTGCTTCCAGCGCATGGCTAATTCTGATGACGTATAAGGTGGTTATTATTTCACTTGCTCGGCGGTAACGGTGTGGCGGAATAAAAACAATCTTACCACAGCATTTTACAGGTCATATCCTTCATTTAGGAAGAAACATGATTTTTGTGTTTCGTTCTCCTTTAAGGGGAAACTAAATGCCATACCCCGCCAATATTAAATTTACCAACTGCATGACCCATTATCTCAGAAACTATTTAACATACATATCAGACAGGATGTAGACGCATACCTCTTAGTTCACTGATATACTTTTATACAATAATTTGGTTTATTAAGGAAGGTATTATTTTTTCTTAATTAGACAATTTTTTACCTAACTTTATCATCAATTCATTTTTTAAAATATAACCAATCAACTTATAACCCCAAAATGATCAGTAACACCATTGAGGTAACATTTTATCACATAAAAATAGTTCAATAGTTCCTGAGAAAACGAGTCATTCGTCAGAAAAAGTAATTCAGAGAAAACTGTTCAAAGTAAAAATGGAGAAAAATAACGTCAAATATACTTACAAAGCAAAAATTACATTGTTGAATACGAAGAAGCTGCCATATTTAGACGTGTTACCAATTTGTAAAGCAAAGCTTCTATAAGACGAGCTAAAATGTATATCTCTATTTCAAAGAGAATAGGAGTTTTAGTACTTTCTTTACTGCGTATAGTAAGTAGGGGAAGTACTGCATTCCACCCAAGAATTCGATACCGAGATTTCACCGGAAGTGTATGTTTCGAGTTGCCCTGAATCCAAATAAAACGTTTTGGAAACATGTCCGTGTGTGTATCTGTGAACAGCATAACTCAAAAACGAAAAATTGGATAAATACCAAACTTAGTATTTGAGTTTTAGTACCTTACAAGTATACGACACTAAGATATTCAAGAAAATCCTTCCACCCCACCCTTTACATGCAAAAGTTTTGGAAAATTTTTATTTTGTCAAAAAAGTCTCTAACGATTTTGATTAAAATACCATATGTTTAAGATATTTTCATGAACAAATGAAACGTATATCCTGAATTTTCTGGGAATATCCCCAAAAGCCCTCTTCATTCTGTATGACTTTTGCATAACTGGTAAACCGTAAAAGACAGACAAAAGTATACTACACAAAAAATGTAGATCTCGTTAAAACACACACTTATGTCATGTACATTTTTGTCTAATGAACCATTTCCGAGACATTCCTTGTTATTTATTTGAATTTTCCAATACTTATACTTTTTCTGAAATGGGAATTCATTATTCCTTTTTTTTTTAATGTCCTGGCATGCAAAGAGAATGGAATGCTCCAACATAGCAATCAGCCCTTAAAGATTTGACTATCGCTTAAAGCCTACCATATTCCGCCTTGCACCTACAAGAAAATTAGCAATAAGATAATTTCTGCAATGTTTATGTCGATTAACATGAAGTAGATGGAGAATAAGCGTTTGTACAGTAGTAGAGAAAGTCATGCGAGTGCAATACATCGGTCTTTTTATATGGAAATGGTGTAGAAATCAGAGTAAAAATTGGCAAATAAGGTACTATTTTTAAAAATATGTTTAAAACATACATAACTATTCTGCCAACAATAATAGTGTATACATAAAAGTAAAATGGAAATTCTAATGTATAAGAATTCGCAACAAAAAAAATAATTAGAAATGCTATTCTTTGGCAACTTTCATGATTTAGTCTGCCCTTAAGCATTATAGATAAGGACCATCATCATAATAATCTCTCTTTTAATTGTAGCATTTCTAGCATCCACATTATTGTTATTTTGTAGTATTTATTTATTTATTTTCGCACTGCATATATATTGTTAAGCCACAGCAAAGGCGTAGAAGTATTACCTCCCATTCTGGTTGTGCCATACTGTCTGGTTAAGAGTTCTTTGGATTTATCCTTAATCCTTGGAATGTGCGGTTTAGAGTCCAGAACTTATTTGCATATTCATTTCATACATTCATCTATCATCTCATTAACTACCTACTTATAATATTAGAAAGTAAGGTTTCCGTAAAACAACTAACAGTGTGTTGCACAACTTTTCTGGTCTTATAACTTAAAATATTAACTATTTAACTACTAAACTGACTTAATAAGAACAGATGAATAAAGAAAAGAGTACCCGCTAATGTAAATTGATATAGTGATGGATTCAAGTAAGCAAAGTCATTTTTAAAGCCGTAACAATTAGCACATATCTCATTAACCAAAGGACCCGAGTTCAAAACTCGAGTAATGAATTACCTATATAAGTGGGGATCTCCCTTATTCTAAGAAAACAGAAGTCGGGAAACCCTAAGCTTCAAGGATCCTGGGGTGATTTGAACAATCAATTCATATATTCATTCACCTCTGGCATGGTCTCCACATTAAAGGGCGTTAACACTTACAAAGAAATGTGTGTTTAATTCTCCCTCTCTCTCTCACAGACACACATAAACACCACTTGAAGGGTTTCTGTATGGGTTTTTTAGTTTTTTGACTTTTCGATTTTATATTTTATACATTGTAAGGGCGCTAATAACCCTAGCAGTTGAGCGTCCTTAAGCCCTATCACATCATCATCACACCACTTGAAAATCCCGGTTTTTCTATACAATTTGTAACGTTTTCTTCAAGTCCGTACTCTACAAGGCCAAGGGAGCGCAATAAAAAACATTAAACTTACAAGAAAGAACACAAAGGAAAATACCGTTTTGTTTAATCCTAGACTAGGGTACTGAATCAAATTAGAATACTAACTGATACATCAGCTACTTGCCGACAAATTTCCAGTTCTCTCAACTAATTAAAACCAACAAAAGTAATTAAAACTAAGCCTGGAAGACATGCAGTTCCCTTAGCTATAGGCTCCACCTCGGAATAACAGTGCCGAATTGGTTGCATATTAAAGCAGGCGCTTGCTGACCGCTTTGCTATGCTGCGCGGAATCTTCACAATTTCTAAAATATTCTACTATATTTGCAGTACACAGATTCTGTGGTTTTCTAACCAAGAACATAACGAGCCAGAAGGGCCCGAATTTCTGCAAAATATAGCAGATTATATTTTGTCCTTAATATAGTCTAGCAAATTCATATTTAGTGTAAAAGAACTACAGTTCTTGCACAGGAGGCTTGAAAATTAGTTTTCGTGATATTTCTATGGAATATATATTTTTGTTTTATTTTTGTGATACTTACGAACCATAAAGTTTAGAAAATATGTAATAACTTGCTGGACAACTGACCATTGCTTTGGAGAACATTATTAAAGACCAAAATTCGGTTTTCTAGCGTTTGTGACATAGCAGATACATTATACATTAATTGATATTAAACAAATCTACGTTACAGTCCTCCAGTGTAAATAGCGCTTGTAACATAGCAGAAACGTTAATAATTAATTAGTACTAAATAGGTCATTACCACATTTTTTTAATTTTATGTTTCATATTTTGTAACAAAAATGGATAAAATATCTTATATCACAATTCATAAAATGTTGTGGTCTGTAATTGGAAAACCCCAAAAACACTCATCATCAGAAATATTTTATCAACACTACACGAGCATGCACAAATATGAACAAATTTGAACTTCGTTCTTAACTATTGCATTGTACCTGCGAGAGCGCCAACTCCTCCACAAATACTGTTAACATTCTTCACAAATGTAACAATACGTTCTCTCTTATTAAAGTTTGGAAGGTTTTGGATTTGAACCAATTGACTCTCTATGGACCATGCTGCAATCGTAATCTAAGGCGAGTTCCTTAAGCATAGTTACCCATATCATCCAATATAATGGGCCTTTCCACACTCTTATTGTTTCTTAAATATCGAGTGATACGACCGCAAACAAGATCTACTGTAAACCGTCACTTTTTCTGAAACACATGCCAACATAATTACCTTAAATCTTCTTATGCCGTTTATTTTTCCTCCGAACAAAAACAAGTAGGAAAATTATTGCTATCTCTACCACTTACCTGTAGTAGATAGACGAAGTACTGTATTCCATCCAAAAAAAACTTGACATCAAGGTTTCAGTGGAAATATATGTTTTGAGGTCCAATGAATAAAAAGGCATTTTTAAAAAAACGTTCAGCGTGTATGTGTGTACAAACAGACTAATTTAGAAACGAAATAGCGCGGAAATGCAAAATTTGGTATTTAAGGTCAGCATCTTCCAAAAATGTGACCCGAACGTTTTCAAGCAACCCTTTGCATGGAAAATTGTTTTGTTATTTTTAATTTTCTCAAAAATACTATTACTATTAAAATAGCACATGTTTAGTTATTTGTATGATGAATGAAACGTATACCTTGAATTTTCTGTAAAAAGCTTGAGAAGTCCTCTTCATTGTAAATTAAGTTTATATAATTTTGTGTAACTGTTGTAAAACTTGTATAACAGATAACCAAGGACTTACTACACGACAAATGTGTATCTTGTTAAAATCTCAATTTATACAAATAACTTTATTTGCTATTGGTTTGAATTTTGTAGCACTTCATTCATTTTTTGAAGTGATTGATCTTCATCTTCATTCTCTTGCTACTCGTTATGTCATGCGATGGGAGGAATTTCAAAACCACTATATAGCGATTAGCGACCCACGTTTTAATGATTTGACAGTCCTCCATCCCTCTGTAACTATTACAAAATATGTAATGAAAACATTTCACAAACATTTATCTCGATTAACATGAGATAGAAGAATAAACTTTTGTAACAATGACTTGTAGAAGACAGAACACTTTAAAGGGAAGTGGCAAGGGAAGGCATGTGAGTGTAACACGTCAGATTTTCTTTACCATAAATTAAGCAGCCTTGTGTGGAAAAAACATCCGATAAAGTATCTTCAAACACACTTTCTTTGGCTGACAGATGCAATTTTTAAAACGTACATATTTATTTGTTGCTAGTAGAATCATTAGGACTAGGACTAGGAGGGAGGCGGACTTAGCAACTCGACCTATGAATATCTTTTGTGCCTAAGCTCCTGACGGGGCGTCCTCGAGAGGGAGGGAGGGGTGAGATGAAAGGAGACAGAGGGTGGCCGGACCAGGAAGCACGGCAACGCAGAGGGCAGGTTCCCTACCTTTTTCCAGATTGAAACTCTCCGGATGGCAGCTGGTACAACCGCCTCCCCTTCCCTCTGCAGGCTTGCACAGCCCACTGAGGAGCCCGGAACTCGGAGACCGCCCCCATTCCGAGGAATAAAATGTTACATAGAGGATCCTTTTCCCCTGCCATGCAAAGCCGAGACTCCCGTAAAAACTAGTAGAATCCTATTATGCCTGCATTAGCTCTTTTCCTACTGAGGTCACTTTTGCTTCTTTATTTCTGTTGATCACTATTTCTTTCGTGTTTCAAAAATAATAACGGTCTTTTATAAAGACCAGACACATAAAAGTTAAAATTCAATAATTACTTATATACTTTAATGTTTGGTGATTTAAGGCATAAAGAATAAATTTAGACAAACTAGTTAAGAAGGTGAGATTTAGTAACTAAAGGGACGTTTAGAACACGATCGGAGGGAGTTATCGTCCTGAATGTATGAAATAATGAGCTACACTAAAAAATGAAATCCTTTCTAGAGGTTCTGAAAAACAAAAGAATCTAAGTATTACAGGTTATATAGACTACTTCATTCATGGCCCCAAATGGGAGATAATGACAATCATGTTTGAAAGAATGTGTTTTCACGATTCGGATTCATTCAAACTTTATCGAAATCTCTGCACTACCTCCTCCTTAAGTAATAATCATAGCTTCTCCTTTTTTTAATATTCTGAACAGGTGAGAGTATTATCTTTCACTGCAACTAAAAGAAGAAAACCATTCCGACCCTGAACTTAAATTAAGAAATAAATATGTGAACTACTTCCTCTTCTACATTAAATATAAACAATGATCAGATACCTTCCAATTTATACAGATTTACCAACACTGCAGGTAAACATAAATATTTTGACTATATTTTAATAATCATGATCTGTGGGTAAATCACTTTATTTAATTCGTAAAATAGTCCTAGCAAATGTTACTCTTGATTTCCAAATCCTCCAAATAAATTTCCGAGTCACAAAGTGATACAGCAATTTATGGATGATTTGGAAATCACTCGAGGTATTGCCTACGATAATCTGCTTCAAATAATTTCCATTTCGACATTTGTGAGACAAAAGACTACTGACTTTTCTGGAAATGTCACGTTTCATGATTATAGCGTATTACTTGTTTTACCACTTACCTATGACTGGTAGAGGAAGTATTGCATTTCACCCGAAGTTCATATTAAGATTTTACCAGAAATACTTGCTTTGAGAACCCTGAAACAAAAAGTAATACTTTTAGAGAAGTGTGTTTGTATGAACAATATAAATTAAAAACGAAAAATTGGAAAAACGCCAAATTTCATACTTGAGCAAGACATCTTTTAAAAATATCAGCAAAGTTGTTCAAGAGAATTCCAATCCCAAACTACCCTTTATATGCAAAAATGCTGCTATCTTTTGTCTTATCAAAATAACGATTTTGATAACAATGTTATATATTTGGGAAACTGACATGAAGAATACAATACATATGTTGAATTTTCTGCGAATAGTCTCCAAAATCCTCTTTATTCGATTTGAATTTTGTATAACTTGCAAAGTATAAGAGATAGGCAAATATTTACTGCAGAAAAATCGCAGAATTCATTAAAATAGTAAAATCTGGGTTAAGTAACATATCACAGAATCAGCAGTTTTCCATGCATTCCATGTATATCTTACATTACCCCATGTTGAAGTGCGTCATCAGGTGGAACGTTTCGAAGTTTTGGTTATTTCTGTTTTTGCTTGCCTTCATCCGCACTGCCCTAGAATCCGTTTCACACATCAATAAAATAAATAAATAAATAAAAAAGGTCGCTTCTGTACATTGCTTACTTTGAAATCAATTCTAAGAAAGCATTTATCGAGAATAACGCAACGTATATGAAATATTAACTTTTCACTTACATTTTATCATATATAAGGGATATATTTGAATTTGTTCTGCGTTTGTAACATATCACATTGTTTCCATTACTTCGCAAGAGTTCGTTACTACGACTACTAAATTTATTCCTCCATGCTTTTGTTACAGACATTTGAATGATGTTTCTGCGTGTTGTATGTAACTAAGCACTTATTGCTTGATTTGAAATAATTGCAAGGTGGACGTGTTTTGTGAATAAGTAACGTGGATAAAAGAATAACCTTTTATATGAATACTATAACCCATAATGGGTAGAGAAAATTCTACGAGTATGGTACGTTAGGAATTTTACTTTTTCTACTAGTTACTTATAAAAAATATAGAAAGTATTGCATTTCACCTAAAAATTTGATACCGAGATTTCACCGGAAATATCTACACTTTTTAGGCTCCCTGAAAAAAACAAACATTTTTAAAAAGAGGTCCCTCTCTCTCTCCCCATCTGTGTGGGTGTGTTCTGAATAGCATAACTCAAAAATGAAAAATCGGATTTAAGTTCGTCTTCCAAAGATGTGAATTTTCAAGAAAATTCCCCAAATTATTGTTACCTGTAAAAATGTTCGTTATTTTTTCTTTTCTCAAAAGTTGCTAACGATTTTATTTAAAATACCATAGCGATTAGGATATACTCATGACAAATAAAATGTACCTCTATCTTGAATATTCTGGGATTAGCCTGTGAAGTCGTCTTCATTCTGAGTTTTGTATAATTGGTGAACGTAAGAGATGGACAAAATCTTATTGTACAAAAAATGTAGATATTGTTAAGGCACACAGTTTGTATATTAAATGCCTACAATTTTTTGTGACGTTAACCATTGCCAAGATATTCTTTGTTATTGGTTTGAATTTTCAAACACTTACACTTTCTTTCCGTGGTCTTGCAAAGCGTGTGTGGAATTTTAAAGCAATCACATAGGGATCCACTTTTTAAAAATCTGACTGTCGCATAATTATGTAATGAAAGTTTATTTCGATTAACCCGAAATAGACAGAAGAAGATTTTGAAAGAAAAAACTGTACAAGAGAGCAGAAAAATCATGTGAATGCAACATATTAGTTTTTTTGTATATCTTGCTGATTTGAGGTTATAATTCGTAAACGCTCAATTAAGAGAAAAAACGTTAGCGTTTTCACTAGCTGTTATCTCATAAAATGTGGGCATTTCAAAGAATATTAGCTATGTTAAAGAACTTGCTGATGTTTTCACTTTCTTAAACACGATTGATTTGTAAGTAGTAGTAATGCGATGACACAATATTTTATAACCTGTTGCTCTAAGTCCGCCATTTAAAGTGCCTAATGGTGTGGCGGGAAGACGAAAGTGCGGCACACTAAAGAGAGGGCAACACCGTTCTGTGAGAACGCCTATCACTACAAAGGTTTGAGGAATGTGGGGGAACGCTGCATTCCGGAGTAATCCCTTTTGTGGCGCATAATCCCGGGTGATGTATGCTACAATAGGGTAGCAACATTCCTCATATATTTCTCAATTGTCCTGTCACGTACTGGTGGCTTAGGGCCGGAATTCTGACTTGGCCGAACGGTAATAAACAACTTACATTACTCGCTTCGGCTATTTGGTCTTTACTGGAACTTCTACATTCCTTACTTTCACACCCTTCATTTCTTGCTATTGTCCGAATTTGCCACCATGCTCCTGTTTAAATGTTTTTCTATTGTCATCCTCCTGTTGACTATAATGTTTTTCTTTCCCTTCTTCTTTTGGGTTTAACAGAAGTTACTTTAGTTCTACTACTTCTCTTTGATTAAAATCACTACCACCGACGAAGATGCTTTCTCTGAGGAGGGGCATAAAACTTCCCGCCAAGTAAGTAAAACGAATGAAAGGATGCCACCTGAGGTACCAAACCAGGCAGGGGAGTATTTCCACAATCATTTATTCTAAAAAAAATTTAAAAGTATGTGGTGTTACACTCTCACCCACTATTGTTTATTTGTATATCTGTTCTACCAACTATTCTTACAAAAGCTTCTTTTTTCTCCTAATTCATGTTAAGCACACCGATCAGTGAGGTGACCAAAACCCAAAGTATTCTACGGACTGTCTTGAATTTTTTACATCTCGTGTCTGAATAAAGAAGTGTTTACAAAGTTTGGTGCATATATGTTAAGTCGTTCCTGGATTATGCGTTTTAAAATGCAAAGTTTGGCTATTCCACAAAAATGCTCCTTATGATGCAATTTTCATAATTTTAAACAGCGTTTCAGATATGTATTCGTGATTAAGTTAGGCTTTGCTATGAATTATACGTTTAATTAATCGCCTTTAAACATAATTTTTGTTCAATTGTAACTTTCGGCTTTCGCGAAAAACATAAACATATGTATCAAACGTGAAATGAGCTTGGTGACATTTGCCTTATACTAATAACTGCATAGCAAGTTTTAGTTACTATAGCTATACAGAGAAAGCTATTTCCGATGTTGCACTCTGATAACTTAAAAATTGCATATTAAGGAGCATTTAAAATACTGAAAAATCTGATATTTTGCACTTACGTGACTTTCTCTACTCTTTTAAAACTATGTTTACTTCTCCATCTACTTCTTACCATACTAGCCTCTAGTTCTCGAGGTCACGGGTTCAAACCCGGCGGAGGATGATGAATTTTTTCGCGCGTAATTCCCAGTCCCAGAAAATTCAAGATACACATTTCATTTGCCATAAAATATCTTAAACATATGATATTTTAATCAAAATCCTTAGAGCCATTTCTGAGAAGATAAACATTTCGCAAAATGTTCCATGTAAAGGTTAGTCTGGGGTGGCGGGATTTCCTTGAATATCTTCGTGTCGCGTCCTCAAGTCCACGTTTGGAATTTATCCGACTTTTCGTTTTTAAGTTATGCTGTTCACGGACTGACAGACAGACACATGGACATGTTTCCAAAAATGCTTTATTTGGATTCAGGGCACCTCAAAACATGTATTTCCGTGAAATCTCGATATAGAACCTTTGGGTGGAATACAATACTTCCCCCGCTTACTATACGTAGTAGAGAAAGTAAAAATAAAATATTACAATGGAGAAAAACAGGCCGGAAAATGTACTCAAAAACTGGCCTGAAAATCTGCTTATTTTTTTTATTGAATAGTGTATAGGTATTCTTACTTAAAACACATAATTTAGAAACTAATACACATATGTTCAGGTAATTTTCCAAAAACACTTCTAGAAGTCTTTTAAAATGTGAGAAATATTATAAAAACCCTTAAATGTGCATCCAGTCCACCGTTCAGAGTTATTTAAATTCTCACGTAATCTCTCATTTTCATTCCGATAAACAAAAATATGTGCACCAAAACGTTCCTATAAGATAGAATCGGACATAACAATGAATTAAAACGCCTAAATTGTAATCCTTTATCACTTTAAACCAATTTTCACCGATCGGTCGCCTCGAAAAATCGTTTGCAGAAATGATTTCATTATACGTTTCGAGTACACTAGGGTTACAGGAGGCTGAAGCGACAGTCAACTCTTTAAAAATACTTTAGCTTATGCTATTTTAAAATTCTGTAATTTTAAATCACATTACAAGAAAACTAAGAATGGCGACTTAGCACTTCAAAAGCATGTATGATTGAGTATTGAAAAATTCAAACACATAGCAGCGTGTAACTCGGTTAATATGAAAAAACTATTTGACAGATTTTGTGTTTTTGAATTATATCTGCGTTTCTCGTGTGGTATTTCTACCTCTTATGGTTTACCACTAATACAAAATGTTATAAAATACATTTGAGATGAAAAGAAACTCAGAGAAAATACATTTAGGCTTTATTAGTCATGCAAATATCCTAAAAATGTGATACTTAAATCAAAATCGTTAGGGCATATTTGACATAATCAAAGATAACGAAAAAATGACCCATAAAAGGGATAACTTGGGGTCAAAAGGGTTTTCTTCAAAATGTTTGTGTCGCATTCTTGGCATTTACCTCACTTATATTCTTGACTTATGCTTCCCCCCTTCCCCTCTCTCTCAATTCTCTCTCTCTCTCTCTCACACACACAAGCAAGCACCGAATTTTTATAATAATGATTTTTGGAGTCAGGACCTCAAAACATCTATTTGTAATGAAATCTGAATTTTTGTGTGAAATAATCAAATTCCTCTACCTACTAGTGTGTTAGAGAAAGTAAAACTTCTTCATTTGAACATCATTTATTTGTATTATCTCTGCCGCTTAAGTAGAGTAAATGTATTTCAGCCAAAGAGGAAATGTATTTTAGCAAAAAGTTCATATAGAGATTTTACCGAAAGCACCCATTGACGTTCCCTGAAACGAAAAGAAATACTTTTAGCAAATTGCCCACGAGAGTCTGTGAAAAGTCAAACATCCAGGTCAAGAGATTGTCACAAAATTCTCCGCATCCAAAACAACCGTTTAAACGATCGTTAGTTTTAATTTTCTCAAAAATGGCTCTAAGGATGTCAAAATCTCTAATGTGAGAGGTATTGACACTGCAAATATAATGTAGGGAAAATTGACCTTTCTTTCAATGGGCTATAAAATCCTCTTTATTGTCACTCATAAGAGAGAGAGAGAGAGAGAGAGAGAGAGAGAGAATTTATAGCATTGGACGTTTCCAAAATACCTATTCTTTATTGTGTGTTTAAATTTCGCCAGGTTGAAGCTTGGTACATTAAGAGAGGTCTGCAAATATGGCATTCTTCTTTGGTTATTTCTTTTCTAGTATCGAAATTGAAGAAAGAAAGACACAAACAAAGAAACAAAAAGGAATACACAATAATATTTAAAACATTAAAGCTTTATTGTGCTACACGCTATATTCTTTCATTTTATGTTCACGGTTTAGAAACACTTATTTTCAACTATTCAGTGGACTAGTTTCAGCAATAAGCTGACAAGCGGAGAAAAATTAAGAGGTTCCGTCAAGGTTTAATTTATAAGAAAAGGGCTGAAATTATCTTTTATTGGTATACGAACAATGTAGACAACGCTTATGCACAACGAAATAGTTCCTGGTATATATTTAAGTAATTTACTTCAGACATATTGAATCTGCTGCTGATAAAAGAAGAAAGGAACCTTGAAAACTAGATGAAATCTTGGGTTATTTGGTATTCAACAAGCACCATTATAAAAACGCCATCTGCCATAGCAATTTCCATCACTTTTTCTTTATTTTCTCATATTTATGTTTTGGAGTGGGGAGGAGTAAAAACAGAATTTGATAAAATAAATGTGATTACTTATTGAAAAAAAAGTTGACCTAAATTAAAAATAACGAGCACCGTTTCTTCTCCTTCCTGAAAGGAAAAAAATTATCCAAAATTTTCTTCTTGCAAACGCAGTGTTTCAAGATAAGTAGCTATAAAGCAAAAAAAAAAAGGATCCTTTAAGCGTGTTAAGTAAATAGTTGTAGGACTAAGTCTGTAGTCGATGTTTTTGCAGGCAGTACAACATGGTATAAACCTATACCAAATGTATTGCAGCAACCAAAGGTCGTAATTGCACACTGATATTCCAGTTCGGATAATAATTTTATAAGCATCTAGCAGTCAGTCAGTCACTAAATCAAATCAACCAATTTTCTGTTCAATGCAGGTCCTTCACATAAACCGAAACTCCTCCATTCTTCCCAATTTTCAAATTTCCTTTTGTCTCCGGATATGAATAGTTTATTTGAATATTGTGGGTATATCTTTGGTATCTTTTCTGCCTTTTTGCAATTCACATTCTGTCCAGCTCATTTCTTAGCAAGCACTTTTCTCCTCCAACATCCCAGTCAATATTTTCCCCTCTTTTTGATTTCAGAATTATTTTTCCTTCGCGCACTCTTCTACTTAATTACTGTGAATTCCTTCGTTCCACATTCCAAATGTTTTCAGTCGCTTTCCTCACTTCGTCGCAACATAGCCGTTTCCACAATATACAGCGTCGCTATCCATATAAAGAACTTCACTAATCTTTTCCTTGGTTATTTCCCCAAGGATCCATACAAAATTCTTCTTTTTATGTTAAAGACTTCCATTGCCATTGCTATCCGACTTTTAAAACTCTCGTTTTACCTCAGTGCCATATCATCAGCTGGAAACCATAACTGACCTCTGTAGTGTTCTGATAAACATACTAAGGGAATGCTGAGTAAACAATGAATACACCGACAGGTATATGCCGGGGATTTTTGTAAGTGCATGTGTAGCCTCTTGTGATCTGATTTTATTATCTGTGATGTACTTATTTGCATGTTTAGTGAGATATGTAAAGTGTTCCACAACCTTTGGGTCACTCTCATAACTAGATGTTAATGCATATATAAAAATAGTTTTGGATTTACAGTTTCGACCAAATCCTACGATTTTAAGCAGTTGGCAATTATATAAGTGTTCCAGATACTTTAGTAACACAAAGTTGTGTATTTTAAGCGCATCTCCCTATATTTCATTCCATACATAATTTGATTACACTCGTCATCTGATTAAAACAATGTAAGCAGAATGTTATGATTATGTGCGACGTATTAGGAAGAAATGTTTCATAACCCTGGAGTAACGGCTAAGCATGAACACATGACTCAATTGTTTTTACTGTATAAATAACCTGAATAAAACACATTTTTTGGTTCAATAAAATATGAGAACTATCCCAAAAGTTATGAAATAATATTCGTTGCTTGCGCTGTGATTGGGATAAAAATGAGATAATCAAGTGTTCCAGATTTCAAGCTCTTTTCTTCAGAGGATCCAGTGAAGGTTATAATCTCTTGAGAGGATACATTTAGGTGTAAACATTGTTTTCACATTTTAAAAATGCTCCAGGGACCATAAAACCAAAAGAGTTGTTACAATCAAACCAACCTGCGCAGTCTCGTTTAAGTGAGTCATGAAAAATCTGATTTACATACCCGTTTACTTAAAGTGGTATATAACAGCTGCATAAAAAGAAAGAAAAATCAGTGGCGGTAAAATGAAAAGGGATGTTTATGAAGTATTGTGTTAAGCATTCCAGTTTGTTCTAAGAAATTTGTGTTAGAAGCAGAGCAGATTTATACTAATATACATTAGCGTAAGCGTTTAACAAAGAAGTGTCAAGCCTGCATGGAAGTTTCACAAATATAAACAACCTACTTTTTCTTAATCCAGTTTGTCCTTCCGAACGCCTCAACTGTTCAAGGTCTTTAAGACGAGTTGCTGGATGGGCAGTGCAGCGCCATTGCATAATCATTTCACGAATACCACTAGAGCATGCAGGCGTTTAATGCTTTATTTCTACAGAATGAATGTTAGTGAAGGCTCATATTTTACATGGAATACATTTTTCTACAATCATCTTTTCGTCGATACAATAGCGATATCGCAAATATAACAATCTTCTCTGTTTGTCTTCACATTGGAGATATCTTTCCGGTGTAAACATGTTTATTGGTTACAGAGCCTCCGTTGAGCATTTCTGAAACTCAGCAATACTTGCACCTAGTATTGCATGAAAATTTGTTTCTACACTGAATTAAAATCGACCATTTGTACGATAATGATCGTTCGATCCGCAGTTGCAATATTATTTTTGAAGTAAAGATGATAGCTGGGATGAATGAAAGGTGTTAGACGTGCTACTTCCATTGAACAGGTTATACAATAAATTCAAGGGCGATACCAGAACCCATGCACACAATGTATTTCCTCCATCTTCTTGGGATACGTAGTTGTCACCTATGGCATCATTACGGCAAGTAATTTGAACAAGACAGCGCAGATTTAAATCAATTGTGTAACTTTTGCTTTTTTGTCCAGAAGATGTTGAAATGTATGACGGAAATCAGCAAGGTCATATTAGTTTCTTAGATTAATAGACAACTATCTTTCATCAAAATTGAACCTTTAGGTGGAATTACGCCTACAGAATGTTATGAATTATTTCCAGAAATGTATGATGGGTCTACAGTAGATCATAACACCATTTTTCGATGATGTAAAGGTTTTCGTGAAGGAAAAAACTTACATGAAAGAAAACCGCCCTGGTAAGCGGAGTTAACTATGGACTGCACTGCAGGGACAGTACTTGCCATTACTTTAGAAAGACAATTGATATGTGAAGAGATCGCTCAGCATATGGCAATGTTACATCAAAATGTAGCAGAGTATCTTCAAAAGCTCTTATGTGATACATTCACACGACTTTCTCTATCCCCTATTGTTTATTACTGGGATACAAACTATTCTTACTAAAGTTTATTTTTCTATCTACATTTTAGTCCAAGTAAGCCTTACTTGGCTTACATTACTCATTTCGTTAAAGATACAAAGAGAACAGGAATAGTCAAGTGTTTAAGAACTGGACGATATATGTTGGCCTAATAGCGAAATATTTGAAACTCGTCAAAATAGTATATAACGCCTCAAATAAAACAGGAATATAAAATTCCATACTGTTTCCATGCAATCGGGAGAAACAACTGAATGTTGACAGGGTCTTTAAGAGAATGATCAAGAAATTAACAATTCGAACCTTTAATAACGGATATCCCGGAAATGGCCTATGCCACAAAAAAATCTTATTTGAAATAAACTGTATGTTTTGAAGAGATCTACATTTTTTGTAGTATGTTTTTGTCTATCGCTTAACGTTTACCAGTTAAACAAGATTAGACAAAATTCCTTCCGAATGAAAAGGACTACATAAGCTATTCCCAGAAAATTCAAGATTTTATTTGTCGTGTAAATATCTTTCAGATACGGTGTTTTAATCAAAATCGTCAAAGTCAATTTTTAGAAAATAAAAAACTTCGAAAAATGTTCTATGTAAAGAGTAGTTTGGGGTGGGGTTTTTTCTTGAAAATCTTCGTGTCGCATCTTTGGAGGATACTGAACCCAAATACCAAGTATGGTGTTTACCCGACTTTTCGTTTTTGAGTTGTGCTGTTCGCACACGCACACACGGACATTTTTCTAAAAATGCTTTACTTTGATTTAGAGGGCCTCAAAAACAAATATTTCGTGTGAAATCCTGATATCAAATTTTTGACTGGAATACAATAACCTTCTTTACCTACTAGATATGTGGTAGAGAAAGTAATAAGCAAGTCACTGCTCGACGACTTCCCAAGTAAGTTGTCTGATGAACTACACTGCCGTTTGTGAAAATTGCAACACCAAGAAAGAATTTCCTGATAACTCCAAACTTGGTGGAAGTGTAGAAGAGTGTGCAGGCAATAAGTGATTAGGTTTGCAGAGATATAGGGTACACGTAGGCCGAGCAGAACCCTCTCATGTCGATCCGACAAGGTCAGTGATGCGCGTAGTGTAGTCAGTGCAGAGCTATCAAACAAGGTGAAATAATAAAGTGAGTGCCAGTATGCCTCACCGACATCAAAGGGAACCGTATAGGCATGTGAACGAGTTCGAACGGGGCAGAATGATCGGTCTCCGGGAAGCGGGTTTGTCATACCGTGACATTTCGGCTCGTACGGAGCATGCTGCTACGACAGTGATGCGTGTGTGGAAGCAGTGGATAGATGAAGGTCGTACGCAGCGAAGAGCGGGTACTGGACCACGGAGCATAACCACAGCACGGGATGACCGCCATCTTGTCCGCATGACCATAACGGACCGTACAGCTTCATCCACACTGTTGGCTCGACGCTGGAGCACTTCAACAGGTATGAACTTGTCTGCATCAACGGTTCGTCGCCGTCTACTGCAAGTTGGACTGGTTGCATACATGCCATTACTCGGCTTCCATTGTCCAGAAACCACAAGCTCCTCCTACTGAAATGGGCGCGTGAACACCATCACCGGGGTGCTGAGTGGCAAAATGTAGTCTTTTCGGACGAGTCCCGTTTCAACTTGTCCTACAGTGACGGCCGCATACGTGTCCGGCGGTACCGTGGTGAGCGTAACCTGGAGAGCTGCATTGTTGAGCGACATAGCAGACAAACACCAGGTGTGATCGTTTGGGGCGCCATTGCTTACAATAACCGATCTCACCTCCTGAGGGAACTTTGAACAGCAGCCGGTACCTAACGGTGGTTGTAGAGCCTGAGGTACTCCTCCTGCTGCTTCAAGTATCTCCACAGGCCACATTTCAACAGGACAATGTCCGGCCACATATTGCGAGGAATGTACAACCTTCTTCGAAGAGTGACGGGTACGATTGCTTCCCTGGCCTGCACGTTCCCCTGACATGTCGCCCATCGAACGTGTCTGGGATATGGTTGGTTGGCACCTGGTGCGTCACGGTCCTTCAGTAACCAGTGTCACGGATTTGTGGACTCGAATACAAACTGCGTGGAGGGAAATCCCTCAGGAACTTATTCATAACCTTTTTGATTCAATGTCATGGCGTATAGCAGCTCTAATTGCAGGGCATTGAGGCCACACCAAATACTGAATATTAGGGCTCAAAGGTCATGTATAGATTTGAAAAGATTAGCATTTGTCATTTGTCATGTATCTAACCTGTGGTATTAAATTCATTGAATTCATAGGTTTCCTTCTAGGTGTTGCAATTTTCACAAACGGCAGTGTATAAGCAGGAAGAAAAAAACAGAAGTACTTTCGTACTTACTTTCGTGTTACTTTTTTAAGATGCACTGAATCAGATTCTTAAAATTTCGTCGTATGGCATATGCTAACAGGATGTTAGCACCAATGATCTTTTTTCAGTTGGCACATCACTGTACTTCACTACTAAGAATGTATGCGGAGGTGCTTAAAAATCCACAAGTTTTGGAAGCAGTCGATATCATTTTTATGAACGAGTTTAACAATTTGGTAAGGATTGTAATCAAAGAGAAGATGCCATGGCCGAAGGGAGCTGCATGGAGCATTACGCATCTGCGCTTCCTTTCTACAGATTCACATTGAGTAAACATATACAATTTCCTCTAATGTATGTGATATCTGTAAAATAATTTTTTTCGGAATGCGTAATATAAGATATTTGTAACATTTCAAAAACAATTTTTGCGATCATCAAAATATCACCTGTATAGCGCTACCTAGAGACGGGAAGATGTGTTTACGTCAGAGAACCCTGCAGCACACAAAAAATCAATTAAATTGTTTTAATTCCTTCATCTCTGTTTAGCAGTTATGTACATTATTATGTACAATGCACATCATTTCTGGGATTACACTCATAAAGGTATTCTCAGTGCATGAATATAAATTATTTAGATTTAAACGCTTTTAAAAAATATTGATGCGTTACATTCATTCGACTTTCTCTACCTACTTGACCAAAGCGCTAGGGCTCTTAACCTTTGCCAAGTTATAACATATTTCAAAGGACTCGAAACAATGTTATCCTTAATAACAGAACACACAAGTGGGGATTATACAATAGCGTGTCTTCTTACAACGTATGTATATGCATAATATAACTGTAACCAATTTTTTACTTTCTCTACTACGTATAGTAAGTAGGGGAAGTATTGTATTCCACCCAAAAATTCGATACCGAGATTTCACCGGAAATACATGTTTTGAGGCTCCCTTAATCCAAAAGATCCGCGTGTGTGTGCCTGTGAACAACATAGCTCTAAAACGAAAAGTTCGATAAACACCAAACTTGGTTTTTAAGTTCAGTACCTTCCAAAGATGCAAAACAAAGATTTTCAACAAAATCCCCCACGCCAAAATACTCTTTACATAGAGCATTTTTCGAAATGTTTTCATTTACTAAAAAAGCTGATGACTTTATCTACTCTTGTACAAACTATTTTTACAAACGCTTATTCTCCATATGCTTCATGTTAATCGAGATATCGAGATGTTAATCTTATTGCTAATTTTTTGTAGATGCAAGGGGAATTGGTAGGCTTTAAGCGATAGTTAAATATTTTAAGAGCTGGTTGCTATGTGGAGTATTCCATTCTCTTTGTATTACCAGGATAAAAAAAATGAATAACGAATTTCCATTTGAGAAAAAGTATAAGTACTGGAAAATTTAAGGGAATAACAAGCAATATCTCGAAAATGATTCACTCAACAAAAAAGAATGTATATGACATAAATTGTGTATTTTAACGCGATCTACATTTTTTATGTAGTAAAATTTTGTCTATCTCTTATGGTTTACCAGTTATGCAAAAGTCGTTCACAATGAAGAATACTTTTGGAGACATTCCCAGAAAATTCGAGATATACATTTCATTTGTCATGAAAATATCTTAAACATATGATATTTTAATCAAAATCGTTAGAGCCATTTTTGAGAAAATTAAAATTTTCGAAAAATGTTCCATGTAAAGGGTAATCTGGGGTGGGAACTTTTTTTGAAAACCTTCGTGTCGCATCTCTGGAAGATACTGAACCTAAATACCAAGTTTGGTCTTTATCCGACTGTTCGTTTCTGAGTTATGCAGTTCACAGACACACACACACCCACACACACACCCACACACACACACACAGACAGACACACGGACATGTTTCCAAAAATACTTTTTTTGGATTCAGGAGGCCTCAAAACCATATATTTCCGGTGAAATCTCGGTATCGAATTTTTGGGTGGAATGCAATACTTCCCCTACTTTCTCTACGTAGTAAAAAGGGCTCTAACGATTTTGATTAAAATATAAATATTAAAGATATTTACATAATCAATACAATTTAAATTTTGAATTTTTTGGAAATAGTTCATGAAGTCCTCTTCATTCAGAAGGAGTTTTGTATAATCTTGTATAACTAGTAAACGTTAAGCAATAGGCGAAAACGGACCACACAAAAATGGTAGATCTCTTTAAAACATATAATTTATTTCAAATAAATTTTTGTGGCATAAGGCATTTCTGTGATACTCATTATTAATGGTTCGAATAGTTCATTACTTGGTCATTCATTTGAAGTCCTGTCAACATTCAGTTGTTTCTCGCGATTCCATTGAAACAGCATGGAATTTTAAGGCCAGCGTATAGCGTCCAGTTGTTAAACATTTGACCATCGCTGTTCTCTTTGTTTTTATAACGAAATGTGTAATGTAGTTATTTCTGCAAAGGTTTATTTGAATTAAAATGTAGTAGATAGTAAAATAAGCTTTAGTAAGAACAGTTTGTATATCTAATAACAAACGATAGAGGGTACAGAAAGTCATGTGAATGTATCTCATCAGATATTTTTATTGATTTATTACGTCACTTTAACGTTATTGGCGTTACAAAGTTACAGTACATTAACGTGCAATCTGTAAGTAAGGGATAACACATACAAGATATTCGGAAGAACAAGTAACATGCAGGTAAACAAAGATACAGTTATTTAACATTAATAAGGCAACAGTGGTATGTATTAATAATATTAACACAGGATAATAATTAGTAATTAGTTTAACATTTGCATTATGTGTACAGTGTGTTCGGAAAGTCACTATGCAATAGACTACTACGGATGTAAATTACATTGGTAACCAAGTTAGGTTTTTTTTAACTGAATATCGACACAAGCTGGCAGAATTGATATTAACAGATATGCGATTTTTTTTAATTCGTTCTATTGTTGCATAACATTCAACTGTTGTTTGATTCAATTATTATTGGCTGATGAAAGCTATTGAATGCGATATGTGTAGTGTTTAGATGTTCAATTTGGTTTTACATTATGGTGCTTTCAACTGAGGAACGTATTTTACTTGTTGGACATGTCTTTCGACAAAGCGATAAATATACAAATGTAGTGCAGAAGGAGTTTGATGAGAAATTTCCTGAAACAGCTGTACCTCATCGTAATGCAGTTCGTCGACTAATTGAGAAATTTAGAGAGACAGACTCAGTATTAGATGCCGTACGAATTGGAAGACCACCTAAACTAAACAAAAAAGTTGTTGGATATTTCTGACTGTATGCAACAGAGCCCATCAAAATCATAGCGCAAGTTGGCACAAGAAGAAGATATCGGGCTTGCAACTGCCCATAAAGCGGTTAGGAAAATATTGCATTTTTTCCCGTATAAAGTGACAGCAGTGCAAGAATTGAAAGATGTGGATCATAAAAAGCGAATCCGTTACTGCGAATGCTTTACGTCGTTTATTGGAAGGAATACCATTGTTATTCTTGATGTCACAGACGAGGCCTCGTTTCACCTCTCTGGTTATGTTAACACAAAACACACGATTATGGTCAACAGAAAATCCTCGTGCTATGCATGAAACGTCATTGACAACCAGAAAATTGTAGTGTGGGTAGAAATATCCACACGGCGCATTATTGGCCCTACGTTTTTTTAAGAAACCGTGAACATTGACCGTTATTGTTTAATTATCCAAGATTTCATTGCTCAGCTAGAGGAAGCCGAAATAAACTACTCATGATTTCAACAAGATGGCACTGGTGTGAACACAGCTGACAACACTATACGACTTCTGGAAGAGTTCTTTGGGGAACGCGTCATCTCTAAACACTTATGGCCCCTCGCTCACCGGACCTTACTCCACCAGACTTTTTTCTTTGGGGAGCAGCAAAATCTGTAGTGTATCGCAATCGCCCGCGCACGGTTCATGATTTAAAAACTGAAATAACTGTGTATGTAAGCAGCATATCACAATCAGATCTACAGAATGTGTTTTCCAATAAAATTAAGCGTGTTCAGACTTGTATATCTGCCCGTGGACAACATTTACAACATATTGTGTTGTAATTGCACAGTGACCTTCCGAACACCCTGTACATCAAAGCAAGAACTGATTAAATTTTATTATACAGTTGGATTGCTTGTAAGAAGTTTAGAGTATTTTTGTTCACGCATCAATTATTATTGAGCTTCATGCAAATTCTATGAGATATTTTTCTTGGTTTTTCTGTGGAACACTTAAGTTGACTGCTACTCTTAAATTCAGACGCTGACGCTTTAGAACTCTCTTCCAAGCTCATCTTAAGCATTTAAAATAGCATCTGGTAAAAATATTAGTTAATTCATTGTTGGTTAGTATGATTTCTATGTACACAGTCTTATTTCACCTGATGAACGATGCATATTCTCTTTTAAAATGACTATATTTAGTTAAGGGAAATAAAACACAACATTTTGTTAGGAAAGCAAACGATTGGATGAATAACACAAAATCACTTCAAATAATTACCTACTGCTCATACATTTCGCTAAATAGACGAAAAGTGGATAAAATAATTTAGGCAACACGTTACAAAATGCATTAGAACACTTCCTCTGGTAGATGATCTATCTTGACCCTCTCGTTATTAAATCTTTACTTTGTTACAGGCTCTTCAGTAACGGCCGTCGTGCTTATATGTGCTAACGTATGGTGCTTACGAAATAACCAGACCTTTTATTTTTACTTGCGTGTTTCAATATACAAAAAATCATTAGTTCATTAAAAACGAACAGTAGATCTTGATCAGTAATTTTCGGAAGATATAGTTTCCGCATGACCGCTAAAGCTGTTGGAATCTCCTCGCTTTTCTCCTTTGGTTCTCTCCTCTGCTCTCCCTAGTTAATATCCGATCATAGAGGAAATTGACGAAAACGGGCCGACCAGTAACACGAACGGAGGTAAAAGTCATTTTTTAATTGCCGGTAGCAGCCGATTATCGTGCAACGCACAGAGTATGGTGAATACTGTTAGAATGTGCTCGCCAAATGTTCGACACCTTACTTTGTCATCCCGAGCCCAACATTCGCAGAGAGAAGGGGGAAACAACATCGCCTGTTTAATCCTTCAAGCACAGTGCGCCTAACAGATCGGACTGAATTGGTTAAATTATTGTTCTCGTTTATCGTTCTCGATTCAGGATTCCGATTCGTTCAATCTCTCACATATCTGCGCTGGAGTGTTCACTCAGACGGCTGCAATTCTTTGTCCGTCGACGACTCAGTGCTTTTCGTCAGCTAAACTTAAGCTGACGTTCCATAGTTACAAATCGTCAGTAGCTGGAAAAAAGAACAAAGTTAATTGCTTAAATGTATATTTGTTGCTGTAAAGATAATACCATTCACTTGGGTTTCTGATGAGAGGCAGGGCAATACACACAGCAAAAAGGAGTAGGTTTAGCTGTAAAACTTAACACAAGGTCTTTTTTTTCTAATAATACTTGGACTTAATTTAAAATTTTAGCTTTCCCATCTGTAAAATAGCAAGAAGATAATCTGCATTTAATATCTGTAAATAATAACTAATTATAATCGAGGTTTTTACAAACAATTTTACAACACATTTGTGATGATACCTTTTCTTGTAATGTCTTTGATAGTGAAAATATAAAACGTCAGTTTTGACTCAATGAAGTGATTTGTATCCAGAATAATACTTCCTACTTACAATAATGTTTAATAGACAAAAGAAGTAATTTTTAATATAGTTTATATGTTTATACAGAGTATTAAAATAGCCTTGCACTTTAATGAAAAGAACACCACTTTGTGAAAAACAACACCGCTTTTTCAGAAAAGATAATCTCACCTACAAAACAACGATCCTCCCAATCATTCTGATTTTCGAGTTCGAATCCTGGTTGAGTAAAGCGGTCTAGCCAAGATTTAAATTCTGTTTTTTTTTCTGAGTACTTAGGAATAAATATTAGGTAGTTTTAGCAATTTACCTAGATCCCCAAGCTCATTTATGCATTTGTTTCACATTTTCATTCGTCGCTTGACATTTTCATTTTGAAAAATTACACTTTACACTCTTTCACTCTGAATGAGCTTTTCTATGTAATCCATAATATTTTTCTTTTTGTGTTAACTTTACTCAGCATTAAAATACATGTAATCAATTATTTTAAAGTGTCTAGGTGCCAGACAAAGGAGCAGTCAACAATTTTCGAAACATTTTAATTTTAACCAAGAAAATTCAAAAGAGGGAAATGTTTGGAAAAGGGAGAGAGAGATAGAGGGGGAGAGAGAGGGAGAGACAGAAAGCAGGCAAGAGGTCAATGAAGGTATCACTATAGGTTCTCCTAATATTAAAATAAAATGTCTCAACATATACCATGTGCAGTAACCCCTTATATCTGTGTATTGCAGCATGTGATCATAATTTTGAACATGCAGGACAATTTTCTTTAATGGCTAGATGTGTGTTTGTTATGTTAAAGAAACTGGTTTCGTTTCACAACTTCTAATGTCATAATTATATCAGCAGGTTCAGATGACTTTGAAAACACAGTAATTTAAAAGTAAAACTACTAAAAATGCTAATTTATTCTTCTTGCGGCTAAAGCATAAGAGAACCTTATATTTTACAACTACCTTCAGTGCTCTTTTGCAGCTAGTGAATATTAGCCAGATAAGGAATCATTCGCTATAATGATTTAACTTGAACGATTAATGCCAATGTCATTAATTATTTGCATTAGAGAAGAGAAGAAAATACCATTCATTAGCTTAGTAGGATAGGCGAGGTTTGTCTTAAAGCGATGTCTCCGAGTCTGCACAGACGAAACGAGCGGTTGAGCCTGGCTCACTTACTGATCTGAGAGGCTAACAAGGGAGGGGCCTCGGTTCGAATAGGAATGATTTATTCACAGTTTATACACAGACTGAAGAACACAGAGCCATACCACTGTGTAACAAATGTTTCGTAGATACGGGCCATTGTTTTATCTTCACAAATGAAGATTGGGGGTCTTCCACAAAGTCAGGAAAACAGAAGGGTGTGTCGCAGCGGGTACACAGAGCAAAATAAACGTCACAATAATTTTAAAAAGGGCATTGTGCAATATATGAACTACCATTTCAAGTATATTCCTAAGGTGGAAACATGTATGGGAACCGTATACACAGACGACTGCCAAGAATACTGCAGCATTGGGCGATAGACAGCAGACAACTGATTATAGGGTTTGATAATAAAAACGTGATTTCAAAGTATAGATTCGGGATTTCTGACCAGAGTTCTAACATCGCCAGCCCTCGTAGCCGTGGTCGCTGGAATGTATAGCTTCGGCGCTCCGCCAAACTGAGGGTCGCGGGTTCGAGTCCCGCCATGGGCATGGATGTTTGTGTGTGCTGTGTAATTGCGGTTATAAGCGGTAACGAAAACAGTAAAATCACAGTATCATAAACTGGCTAACAAAAGGGAACTTAAAATAAAAAAATAAATAAAAAATACATAATACACCACGCTCCTTGCTTATATCTTATACAGTCAAAAGAAATAAACCTCCAAGGAATGGACGTAATTAGTTGTTTTTGGTAGTACTCTGTATTTAATATTCTTGCCATTAACTGATTCATCTATCAGTTTAGTAACCTTGAGAGCACTGCATGAATCGCAGAGAAATATATTCTTTTTGTTGCGAGATTTTCAGCAAGAAGAAGGAAATATTTTTAAATGGCTTATAATAATATACGTCTTGGACATATACCATGTTAGCCTCTAGTTCCCTAGGTCGCGGGTTCAAACCCGGCGGAGGATGATGAATTTTTTTCGGGCGTAAATATCCTTAGCATGGCTTCCTTCGGAAGGGAAGTAAAGCAGGTGGTCGCGTGTCGTAGATTTACGGCACGTAAAAGAACCTCAAGCCTGATAAAGATGCCTCTGAGCAAAATTGCCGATCTTTCACGCCCAATATAGAATGGGATGCTAAGGGCCATAGTAGTTAAAGAGCGTCCATAAATAAAACTCAATTTAATTTAATTTCGTCTTCGACATATGACAGCCTCTACATATACGAGTATAGTTGAAGGACAGTTTTCTTCAGTGTTCTAAGGCAATTCCGTGTACAAATTTTGAATAAAACATTTCTGTTCGAACGGAGGCCCTTCCATTAAGTCTTGTCGTAACAAGTCTTTTCCCTGTTGCATCATCCACATAGTCTGCAGCGCTATCCAATTGCAAACATTCAGTGAGTGATTTAACAAGAGTTGCAACATAATGTTGCAATTGTGCACAGGTGCAGCGATAACACAGAAATTCGTTATAACTCACAATCGTGATGTTTCTCGCAAGCACGCATTTTCAAACATCATTTAAATGCCGGTAAATGCTCACCATATATTGAGGATAGATTCACAAACATCATTTAATTTGAAAACAAATACGTGTGTTGTATCACATCCAGAAAGTGTCCTACCGACCTATACTTTTCATCACGAAACCGAAACATAACCTTACTTTAAGAGCATTGCAAATATTGAACAGAGATCGCCACTTGCTACAAGCCCGCACAGTGTGGTACAAAACTTCTACACTCGGTACCCACAAGTGGGACAAAGCTCGCTTCATAAAATGCCGCCCAGCATGAGGCTGAAGTAAGCTCAGATTTGAAACTGAGAACATGTTAGCGCATTAGTAGTTATATTCGACTTTAAATGAGTGCTTTATCCATAAGTACAAAGTTTATTTCATTAGATTAGTAAGACTTTGTGATACTCCGATTCTGATAAAAGTTACATTTTAAAGTTTATTGCGCTATATTCATTTAATACTATGAAACTTAAAATATGCCACAGCTTCCATTTGAACAACAAGTAATATGTTATCTCAACTATTTACTCCAAAGAGTATTATAATGATTTATGAAGTAGAAAAAATAACTATTTCGCTCTATTGCTGAGTTATGAGAAAAATATCACAAAATGCGTTTATAAATATAATTTCCTGGCAAGTACTGATAGTTGCAACATTTTGATACGAGTATTTAAGCAACAATAGCAGCTGGACTTGCTGGCTTACCTGACCTTGAACGAGTAACTTTTTAAATTCAAATGACGACTTAATTAATTTAATTTACCTGCCACGTTCTTTATGAAATGAAAATGATCTAGAAGTTTTTATAGTGAATCCTCCCCTTTACTCCTTATAATTCCAATTTCGTACAACCCTGCTTTCCTAATATGACAAAAAATTCCCTGATATTCACACAAAAGGATGTGCAACATGACGGAACGTCTGACTTCATTAACTTCTCCGCGACAGTTTTACAAGTTCTGGAAATGTTCGAATTACCCATAAATACCTATTGGTGGTGGGACAATCATCGGTAGGAATGATCGAAAGAGCTTTTAAATAATCACAGTATAAACTTCTGTACCTTCTCTTTGACCCATAGTTGCTTTATAACATAGAAGCTACATAGCTTTCACATAATACATAGACTCTTAACATATATAACGAAATAGAGCTGAAGTTAGTAAATATGCAGATTTTCCACTCCCAGGCTACCAAGTTAACCGCTTTGGAAAAGATACATAGTCTGCGATCATCGAGAAAAGTGATATTCTGAATTGTTAACTATAAAATATTGGTTGATTGATTTTTAATGTTACCTGGACACAATTTTCTCTCTTTTTGCAATTACTTAACAGCCTTACTAACGTTCTTTATTACAAAATACAAAAACAATAAAGCAAAACTATCTTACATGAAAGTTATGAAATATTTTGGCATTGGTATCGCATGCATATCGTAGCGTTATAAGCGCATTCGATTTTGTTTTGCCGTGCCATGGTTGCTAAATATGACCATCTACATCTCTGGAATTAAATATCCGCTGTATTTTTCATATGCAGTCATATTCTGTGAAGTAGCAATAACCATTTTCTACTCCATGACATTCTCAACTAAAAATCAAAGCCTTCTTTGCAAATATTTCTTTTATAACTCCAAAGCTTGTAAAACCGTTTTAATATTTTATCAATTTATAACATGAAATTAGGTGTTTTATACACCAAGTCCGTCAGAAAGAATTGTGCTTTTCAATTATGGAAGAATTATCAAAATCGGTTGTGCTTTTTAGATTACCCCACATACACATTTTCTCTCAATATAATATTAATATAGATAATATAGATTATAAAAACCAGCTATTTTGACAATTGGCCTAGTAAATCCATTTACCTCTTTGCGAGTCACCAGAGCTTGTGAATGCAGTTCCAGGCTCGCTGAAGCATGTCTCAAGGGCCTTGTGTCTGATAATAATTGGGAAGAAAACTGTAGTGTTTGTGTTCTTAATGCATTCTTCCAGCCCCCATGAGATTGGCACTATCGTCGAGAAATCAGAAGTTTTTGTAGAGTTGCGGGACAATGTGTGTCAGACAGGCTTTTGTACAAACGTACAGCTCTGATGCCTACTCAGACCGTAATTATAGTTCCTCCACTTAATGGTGCAACCACCTGTAGAGCCGTTCAGGGGATTTCCCGCCGAGTTTATTTCGTTATTGACAACCAGCACTCCAAAGCCACGGTTTACCTGTAACTAAACCATTCATACTCGCATTATTAACGTAAGCTGCCCCATGCTGTTCTCGTTTTCGGATGTTTCATAATTATTTGAGGAGCAATAGCTTTGAGGACATCTGGGATTTCTAGCTTAAGGAATCTCCACCTGGCTTATGGCAGCGGATAGTAATGTTGAAGGCTTGGGAATTCCTTCTGATGTGAAAAGATCAAACATCTGCCAACTGTGAATCTATTTTTTTTCTTTCACGAATTTTACTGTGCACTTTTCTTTTCTTTGACTCTAGAGAGTATTTAAATTACCCTATGAGAAGTACCAAGAAAATCGAATGGTCTTGGTTTGTATTTCAACATAACAATATCCTGATCTGCTTAAGTATTAGCAGATTGATTTTATCTAAAGCTAATAAATGCAAAAGCTTGTATTTTTGCTTAAAGTTCCCAACTTTCTTCTTTAAAAATAATATAAACTCATTTTATTGCTAATACAGTGTTACTACATATTTTTATATTGTATCAGCGTTAAAGCGTATAAATTTAACATTTATCACAGATTATTCGCATACTTTAACTTAAGTAATTACATTTTAAATAATGTTTCAGTTCATTTGAAAGAGCTCTTGTAAAGCTTTTTTTTATGCGAAAATAAGGAAACAAAAACACGCACACTATGATAAAAATAGGGGTGCATTATTTCAGCACAGCGCTTCCTCTCTTGAAAAAATATTTCTGCTTTAAATTTCACAATTAGTAAGAAATTAAAATTACAAAACTATGAATTTTATGCCAAATTGGTGAAGGAATTTTTATATTGCAACATTATTTATTTCAATCATACTTATATTTGAAATGTGCCAATTAAAATAAACTTTTGTAAGCACATGATGTTTGATTATTTTCTACAGACGAAAAAGGTTGTAATGGAGTAAAAATACAAAAATTCTTAATGCTTAGTTTTTGGTTTCGACATACTTTTTCTGGAAACTTTGTTATTGCGTATTCTAGCGATAAGATGACTATTTCACTGGCTACTGTTAATTTTTCCGTTTATATTGTCGGGTTGCTTTTTGTGAAATTTATTACACTATCGGAACTTTATAGTCATTTCATTTCTACAAGATAATAAGCAAAACATTTTTTTATCTGTATGTCTTTCGCGCATATTTTTAACATCTGTAAACGAAACCTGGCGTTGCGAGTGCTAATAATCAAGATGCCCCCTAAGAAAAAGGGAAAAAATGCAGTTGTTAATAAACAAAGCAAAGTTATACATAAGCATTGGAGAATCATACGTAGCAATAAAAAATAACAGTATGTTTTCAGAAAAAATCTGATGTGTTACACTCACATGACTTTCTCTACTCTTGTACTAACTATTTATACAAACGCTTATTCTCCATCTACTTCATGTTAATCGAGATAAATATTTGCAGAGACTATCTTATTGCTAATTTTCTTGTAGATATAAGGGGAATATATATTTACAAGGGCAACTTGGAAATACAGTAGCCTTTAAGCACATACATATCTCTTAATAGCTGGTTGCTAGGTGCAGCACCATTCCCTTTCCCACAAATTAATACTCTTTGCATTCCAAGACAAAAAAAATGAATAACGAATTCCCATTTGAGAAAATAAGTATTGAAAAATTTAAGGGAATAACAAGTAATATCTCGAAAATGGTTCACTTAACAAAACAAATGTATATGACATAAATTGTGTATTTTAACGCGATCTACATTCTTTGTGTAGTAAAATTTTGTCTATCTCTTATGGTTTACCAGTTATGCAAAAGTCGTTCACAATGAAGAATACTTTTGGAGACATTCCCAGGAAATTCAAGATATACATTTTATTTGTCATAAAAATATTTTAAACGTATGATATTTTAATCAAAAATCGTTAGAGCCATTTTTGAGAAAATAAAATTTTCGAAAAATCTTCCATGTAAAGGGTAATCTGTGGTGGGGGATTTTCTTGAAAACCTTCGTGTCACATCGTTGGAAGATACTGAACCTAAATACCAAGTTTGGTGTTTATCCGACTGTTCGTTTCTGAGTTATGCTGTTCACAGACAGACACACACACACAGACAGACACACACACACAGACACACACACGGACATGTTTCCAAAAATGCTTTTTTTGGATTTAGGGGGTCTCAAAACATGTATTTCCGGTGAAATCTCGGTATCGAATTTTTGGGTGGAATACAATACTTCTCCTACTTACTATATGTAGTAGAGAAAGTAAAATAGTAAACTTGCATTCTTCAATCAGATTTTGGTTTTAAAATTTATTTGGCACGGGAGAGTTACTAAGGACAGAGGTTCGAGAGCGGCAGGTAAGCTTAAGATACCATATTTAACAATTCCTACAGAAATTGCCAGGACTTTTTTCTGTAACCGTTGGTGCAGTAGATCATATGCGATGTAATAATTCACTCTTGTCAAATCTCCATCACAAATACTATGTTTCTTATAAGATGATCTGGGATTTTAACCTTAAAATCACTAATACCATAGTGGTGACTGGACCATTAAAGATCTATATGTTTAATAAATCACGCTGAAGGCATTGATGAAAATCTCAGGAATTTGCTTTCGTAAGAATGGTTTGTAGAAGCTATATTAAAATATCACATCAGATTTTTTAATTAACAACCAAAAAAGTTGTTTTTCTTTATGATCGCAATCTTATTCAAACAGATTAACTGGTGGCCTGGGAGTGACGAATCTTCATATTCACCAGCTTCACCTTTATTGTACATGTCTTAGCATGGGAAGTAAAGTTGGTGATCCCGTGTGGTAGATTTACGGCACTTAAAACAACCTCAAGCTTGATAAAGAGGCCTATGAGCAAAATTTCCGGTCTTTCACGCCCAATATAGAACCGGTCTCTAAGAACCATAGCAGTTAAAGAACGTCCATAAATAAAAAATTATATATTTTACATGTTGAGGTTTTCCGTATTATGTGAATATTGTGTACGTCTTATGTCATTAGATAACTTACTTTTTAGTCGGCTTACCCTCCTTGTATGTAGGGTTTACACCCCTAGGGCTTACAACCGCATCTAGGGTCAGAGGCCTGTCGAGGATCAGATGGACATTGTATCAGAACGAAGAACCCGGAACGGGGAATCTGCCCGTAGCCAGGAATGACAATGAGGAAGAAGATATGAAATGAAGGCGAAACTAATGAAAGATAAAATGATAGGACAATTGGGGGAATGAATGGCAGGGGAAACCGGAGAACCTGCAGAAAACATCCCCCAGACGCCGATTCGTCCACCACAAATCCCACATGTGGGCCCCTAGGATTGAAACCGAGCCGCCTAGGTGGGAGGCGAGCGGTCTATCCACTCGGTCCGGCGCCGCCTCCATTAGATAACTACGGGGCCAAAGCGAAGGTACAAAGATTTAAAATTTCACCTACTATTGTAATTAACTAACAAGTTACTCGTCCATTCCAAGTGATGATTGATCCACAGTCAAAAGGTCTTATAGGTTATGTAGAATTTCCACAGCTTGGAAGACTGTCTGGGGAGGTTAAAGAAGTACCTAAAAGACGTTCCGCCAATGTTTCATATCCTTTTGCGTGAATATCAGGGAATTTTTCATCCTTATTAGAAATAAGCGGGTCTGTACAGGGAGGGACATACTAGGTACGCAGTAATGATACATTATGTATGCGGTACATTATGTATGCAAAGAAAAATCTACTTACCGAGCGGGATGGCTCAGGCGGTAAAGTCTGTGACCCGCATTCGGGAGGTCCCGGGTTCAAATCCCGTGGGCCGACCAATCTCCTCAGTCGTAAGGTAAATACCGGATTAGATATTTAATACCACGACCCAAAGTTCCATCTTAAGTCTAAAACAATAGTAAAATGAAAAATAAGTGGTAATAGCGAATGCTATGCCATCTATCTACAGACAATGTAAGCAGTTAGACTGGACGGCATCCTAATGCCATCTGCACGACATGAAGCAGAGGTTACAGGGATGAGACCTTGAAGCTAACTGTCCGCCTTTCTGTGCGAGGGCGGCGGTTAGACTGGACGACACCCTAATGCCATCTGCATAGCATGAAGCGGGGGTTACAGGAATGAGACCTAGTAGGTTAACTGTCCATCACATTATGTTCTAACGGATATCCACCAACAGACCCGTCGCGATATGTCCAGGAGTTAAAGCGACATAAAATAAAATTGAATAAAAAAAATCTACTTTAATTTTCATCAACATTACGGGGTCTTCTTGCAAATACCTTATCTTTAACAACACCCTCCCCCCAAAAAAGAAGTCCATATGTTCCAAAATTCGGATTCATTGATATTTAGTTAAATTCCCAGCCATCGTGACACAAAAGACTGTAAACAACGAATAAACAAAAGACAAACTGAGTAAGGCTGGGAAACTTAATAATGAAATAAGTAGCCATAAAAGTAAAAATTACTCATCTCAATCCATTAAATGCACTGATTATACAACTGTATACCTACTTATACCCCTCTCTATATAAAATTACAATTATAAGGGATAAGGGGAGGATTCGCCATAAAAAAATCATAGATCATTGTACAGTACTTTCCCACAGAATGGGGTAGGTAATCGAAATAATTAAATCGGCATTAAAAGATAACGATTAGACAACTTGAAGGGGCCGCAATTTGAGTTTAGGTCCAGCTGTGACAATACTGATACACATTACTTTAATAATAATAATAATAATAATATCATCTTTATTGTACTAAGTCATGTACAAATAAAATACAAATAATATGACCGGCATTCAGTCCTGGCTCTTTACCAGTCATATTCATGTTACAATAGTTCCTTGTATCTACTTACTTTACTTCATATTTCCTTAATCCTATTTAACCATATTTTCTGATCTGCTCACTGACCAAATCCATTTATTTTTAACTTTACTCAAGTATTGCCCTATACTCTTACTATTTTTTTTTAATCATTTCAATTATAGCAATATTTCTTTTTAATAAACTCTTTTCTCCAAATTTCTGTACCTTTGCACTTAAATATTATATGTTCGACATCTTCATTTCCACCACATATGGGACATTGGTTTCCTTAAACCTCTAAGCCTCCATATTCCTGACACATTACTTCTCTTAGGTATAGGTGGTTGAACTGAGGGGGACACCTCGTGTACCGCAACCTGCATATGTCTGTTGTGCCCACCACCTAGGAGGGAGGGATAAAGTGAAGGAACCACACAGAAGGCTACAGGCCGTATGCAGACAGGCCATAGAGACGCGTTGAAGTCCCTAACGTTTCCAAACTCGCAAATCCACCCCATTGCTTGAGCCGCCGAGAGAGGGCGATGAACGACCCACCAGTCGAGCAGCCTCTTGGTGTCCACGGAGTATATTCTTTCCAGTGAGCATGCATCTGTGCCATCTGACATACACAAGACCTAGAAGCATACCTGAAAGACGAGAAGGAATGGAATGAAAGGGAAATGTCGGAAAGGAAATCGTGGCAGAGAAGAAACCACCCCAGCATTCGCCTGTCGACCTGAGGAAACCACGAAAAACCCAAGGGTCAGAGCGGGCGATTGCCGGGGATTGAACCCGGGATGCAGGCCACGACATTGCCGCCAGAGTCATCCCGCTCGGTTATTACCTATGTTCCTTTGCATTTTCGTCTTGGTAAAAGTAATAGAAAAAGCAGAGTTTGATGCCATAGAATCTGGAATTACTGAGCGGTTAAAATTAGTAACCGTGATTTTTATGCCATATTTTCAAACGGTTGCAACTCTAAGATTAGCTAGCAATAATTGCAAGTATTATTAGGTGTTTCTCTGTTAGGCGCATGTATTAGGCATCTCACTGGCGTTCGAAAGAGATTTCTAGAAAGTGGGCCGAATGTTCAGGTAAATATCCTTTATGTTTGACTGAACAGCTGTCACTTAAGCAATCTTTGGTGGTTAATTAATTCAGTACACGTTGGCCAACCTCTCTTTGAATAGAGACAATATCGTTATGTTAAATTTAATTACATAATAATAGAAAACTGTTAACTAGCTGTTAATTCAGAAGTAGCGTAACTTAAGTTTCCCTCACGGGACACCATCGTGTACCGATAGGTTTCTTTTGATAGTTTGTTATAGTTTAATTATTTTTTCAGTATATTTCAATATAATCATATGCTTTAAAACATCTACATTAAACTGTCTAAACATACCAGTTAATATTTAATTAAGTTACACAAAACTCATTTACTTACTATTTTTCTATCGCTTTTTTGTGATAAGTAGAGGAAGTACTGTATTCCACATCAGGATTCATATAGAGAGTTCACTGGAAGCACACGGTTTTACGTTGTATGCAGTAGCGTAGGTTATGTATAGAGGTCCATTTTTTAAACAACTTGTATGAATTCAAAACATAAATATGAATTAATTCCGAGTTGAAATATTTAAATAAATCGATTTTATACTCACAGATTAAGGTGCAGTAATTGGAATTAAAATTAGGATAGGATGTTTTGTGTATTCTAAGCGGTAAAACCGTTGCGACTTGACAATTAATGACCACTGTGAAGTATTTTATATTCCTGCTGCAGGCCATTTTACTTCACTACAAAATAGGGTTTCTGTTATATTCTAAACTCGGAGATTTTGTACTAATTTGGAAACCACTCAAATTTAGCACCGGAACGAAAACATGCCCTTGATATCTTAACATGGTTGTACCAGCGCCATCTGAAGTACAATTTCTGTTGCTGTCACCTTTGGTCATATTGTGCAAGACATGCGACTAAATATAGCGCTATTAGGATACGATTAGAAATTATCTCGTTCCCGCTAACCTAGAAAGGTACTATTATTATTTTAACGGAGCCATTTTTGCTATTAATTTAATTTCTAAATTTTTAGCAAGGGGGTTCCAACCCCCAAAACACCCCTGGCTACAACTCTGGTTGTATGTGCGTGTGTGTGTGTGTGAGTGTGTGTATGCGCGTATGTACAGTATAACTCAAAAAAGAAAAGTCATATGAATGCCACATTTCATACTCGATTCGGAGATAATCTAAGCATGCCAAGCGGAGTTAAAAAAAAAAAGCCTCCGTTGCAAAATCTCTTTACTGGAAAAAATTTCCTTATTTCCCATTTTTCCAAAAGTTGTTCCAGGCGGTTTGATTAAAACAGCATATATATGAGATATTGACATGGCAAATGAAATCTGTATCTTGAATTATTTGTTAATGCCTTCTTCAGTTCTCTTCCCTCTTACTGTATTTTTGTCCCTGGGAAACCAGTAGAGATAGAAAGAATTTAGTGCTCAGTAAAATATAGAGTTTGTGCCAATTGTTTCGTAACATTAACGGCTTCCGAAATTTTAATTATTTTATTTAATTCTTCAGTGTTTAAACGCTATCTTTAGTATTACTTGACCGTTCTTTTGTTTCACCTTAAATCGTACAAACAATATGTAATTTCAAGGCAGGCATATATAAAACAGTTGACTGTCGTATCAACATCCCGTATGCCCCTGCTTGCCTATTATAAAACTGTAATCAACAACTTCGCCAAAATGTGTTCCATTAACAAATAGTAAATAACCACTATATATTTGTTTGCATGAACACAGTAGAAAAGTTGTGTGAACTCAGCGATAGTAACATATCTTGTTCATTAATTTTTCAGGTAAAATGCGCTTTAATGAAAGTCGAAAAACAGTCAGAAATGTAAATGTCACACCATTTTCCTCAGTTGTTATAACGGCAACGTTGCATAGAGATTCTGCACTTATTTGAAGAACAAGTCACCGTATTTACTGCCCATTAATTATGAATGACGAATACATACAAGAAATAGCTTTGTTTAGGTGATACAAAAATAACTAGAAAGGAAGTAACGCAATCTTAAGACATGTTCTGTAATGTTCAGGCGGACGAGGCAGCTGTCAATGAAACAAATGGCTATTTGCTAAACAGTCACTCATAATATAAGAAACAATGCTTAACATTTCAAAATACACTAGATTTAAAATTTAAATGTAATATTTTCATGGCTAGTACATATTACGGAAATTCTATTTCAAATAACGAAAGCATACTTATTACAGGAAAAATGTAGCTCTACATTAAATTCTGTAGTAAATTTTTGTCTGTATTTTATGGCTTCTCTGCTACTAAAATTCGATAAGAATGAAGAAAAACGAATGTTTTTAATAAAATTTGTTTAGTGTATTGAGAGATGCCAGCATATCAATTTTTGTATCGTGGTTCCATTTACAATTATGAAGTTGCATCCCCGAAGTTCCACGAGGGGGCCGGGGTAATATTGCCCACAACACAGTTTGAAATCCACCTTCCACGAAAAAGATTTGGAAGTGAAAGCTTTGGTTTTGTCTATTATTGCCATAAATATTGGCTTGTAATATTTTATCGGGCCCATTACAACTATGCACGGGACAAGAGCCAGGTGAAATGGCAATACTCAGTAACGTCATTATATTATAACAAATCTTTAGTGTGAGAGTTGCATCACTGTTTCGTGACGATTCTATAGACTATTCGATAGCTTATTCTTCTATACATTGTTACATGTTAACAAATGGTTTTAATTACGTATATAATAGTACTAGTATTTAATCGTTAAAGACTAATTGTTGAAAGCAGAAATGTATTAATCAAGAATGTTCGTATACTTAATTGCACATTGCTTAAAACACAATATTGCGAGTACATTTCCACTGTGCGATAGTGTTTTCATTTTGAATAGTGTTGCGGTCTAAGCGACTTGTATCTCTTTCACAAATATTTTGTACCATCGTTCATATTCTGGATCTTGCTATTGAAGAATACCTTTGCAGTATATCAAGCCGACGAAGACGTTCTCTTAAATGATGACTCATTATTAAAAACACAAAATATACAGACAACAAACGCGCAATCCAGTATAACACATTGAACAGAACAAAATAGGTAATATCGTATACTTACGCGAATCTAATGCACACGCCAAATTTGAAACTCGAAATAATAAAAAAGAGTTGGATGGCGAATGTAATGTGCATCAATGGTAGGATAAGTTCATTTAAATTTATTTTGTGTAACAGTGGATTTTGCATAAGTTTCAGAACATACACTAGTATTTATAAGTAACCCACAGTCAGTGTTAAAGAAATTACCACTACTTATTAAAGTGAACATGAAATATCTATGCTACATAAACGTTGTTAAGAATATTGGACAGAACGTGAACTGTTTGTGGATTTAGAGAATAATTTATTTCATGTTCACATCTAATCTGTTGGCAAACTGGAATCTATTATAAATAATTGACCATAAGACGGTAGGTAATTTATGGGGGGTATTAAATCTGATATATATCTATGAGTCTGTCCCTGAATCTTGAAACAGTAAGGACCTACTCCAGGAATATGACTACGGTTAGCAGAAAATATTTAGCGAGTTAGCTGAAGAGCCATCTCTGGTGTTTTATATACCGATGAGAAACATGCGGGGAAGGGATAATATATAGCCATAGTAAATAAAGAGGAGCGAGAGAGCATTGCATGGTAAGAACTGGGGTGTGGAGGTTAAAAGGTTTGTGGAAAGGTATCCCACAAAATCGGTGGCCCATAAGTGGAGGAGAAGATGTTGAACATATAATATTTAAGTGCAAAGGAACAAAAATTTGGAGAAAAGAGTGTATAACAAAGAAATGGTTTAAGATAGAAATTTTGCTATAACTGAAATGTTTTATAAGACAGTAGGAGACTAGGGAGATTTTTAAGTAAAGTTAAAAATAAATGGTTTTGGACAGTGGATAGAGATAAAGTAAGAAATTAAGAATTAAAAGCAGTTGACTAAGAAAATATTGTAATTTATGAAAATTACTGGCAAAGAGCCAGGACTGAATGCCCGTCTTATTTTCTTTTTATGTTTTGCATATGGCTTATACAATAAATCAAATTAAATTATATTAAATTAAATAGCAGAAAAAGGAAGGGACTTTTTGCATTACTTTGGTCTTCATTGAAAGCGTCGGTAATTTGCATTACGTTGGTCTTCATACCAACATTTGAAATCCCAACATAGCTGAAAACACGATTAAGAGTCCTCAGCCTCAAGGCGTAGCCGAGGGATTTGAGGGCCCTCACCCTCAAAGGGTAGCCGAGGGATGTTTTTAGAAGGAGAGGAGTGTAGCGCGAAGCGACGACAGGGCGTAGCCGAGGGATCTGCGCGTCTAAAACTCGAATGATTCACGTTTGCAGCAATTCCTTCCAAAAGTCGTCAAAAACGACTATATAAGAAGGGCCGCTTAACCGTTGCTTTTATTAACGTTTTCAGTGAAGACCAAAGTAATGCAAAAAAGCCAAAGGAAGTAAATTTCCACTGCACTATTTATACTACCCTCTTGTATGTTTCATGAAGTTAGCATCACTTAACATTAACTCCTTAAGATTGTTGTTTATCTGCGGCTGCGGAAAATGAAGCAAGCGATTATGGCAACATGAATTGAAATGCCAATTCACAATTTCATTTTTAAATGCCTTGCTTCACAATGGTTACATATTTCATGTAGTTGATCTACAGTGCACTCTACGCAAGAGTTTTCCTTTTCAATACTGTTACGGCCTAATGGACTTACATCTCTTTAACGAATATCTTGTATCCTCATTCGATTTCTGGCTGTTGCTGCTGAAGAATCCCTTAGCACTCACTGTACCACGCTGCCTTGGAGGTCCTAAACGATGACTCATTATTAAACAACCCAATATAACACAATGAATAAAACAAAATAATATAACAGCACTATTATGCTTGTGGCACCATCTTGCTTTTAGCGGATAAACGTTCGGTGACATGGTAGCCAACGCTGTGCTCAACATATCAGTTAGAATTTAATATTTTTACGAAACTATAGAAACTGAGCGCTTCGATTGGTATACTAATATCAGCCCGGAATTTTCAAGATCATAAAATAAAGCATATTTACCAATATAACAAAACGATGAGAAGAAATTAATTTAGTTTCAAGCCATATTTAGTTTTAAGCTTGTGGCACTGTCTTCTTTTTAGCGGATAAACATGGCATGGTTACCAACGCGGTGATCAGTGGCAAATACACGTTTTCTTCTGTTTGATTACAATAAATGTAGGTGGCTATGAGCTTAAAACAGAGCCAACTGTTGTAAAATCGACGCGTGTTTTGTAATAACACAACGAACAGAACAAAATAATTTAGTTTTAGGCGCATATTTAGTTTTAAGGTTGTGGTACCGTCTTCTTTGCGAAAATCTAAAATTACAAAACATAAAATATAGCTACGGACATTTCTTTATATTCAAGATGTGAATAAACCCTGCTATATAGTAACATGATAACACAAATGAGACACTAAAGATACGAACATAATTAAATCGTAGGAGAGGTGTAAATACTGTCTCACATTAAAATATTTAAAACGAATTATTAGGAAACCAAAATATGTATAAGACAATCAACTGGTCCTAGAATAAAATATTAGACAAGAGGTGGAATATTCCCACTACTATTTATATACAGAGGATATATAAATAGTAGTGGGAATATTTGTAATACCTAATCCTTGAACTGAAGAAGAAGAAGAAGAAGAAGAAGAAGACTATTTATATATTATCCAACAGTGGAAACAGCAGTCACAAACTTCAATAATACTAAGGACAATTGATAAAAAAAGGAACTTTATCATGATTCTCCTATACGTAGATGACCTAGTGATTATTTCTGATAATGAAGATACACTACAAAAAAGGATGTATGTATTAAACGAATTAGAAAAAATGACAATCACCCCGAATGAAACCAAAGTGGCCTTTCATAGGCAATGCTCCATAAGATTAAAAAAATCTGATGTGTTACACTCACATGACTTTCTCTACTATTGTACAAACTATTTTTACAAACGCTTATTCTCCATATTCTTCATGATAATCGAAGTGTTAATGTTATTGCTAACTTTCTTGTAGGTGCAAGGGGAATATGGTAGGCTTTAAGCGATAGTCAAATCTTTTAAGAGCTGGTTGCTATGTGACGCATTCCATTCTCTCTGTATATCCAGGACATAAAAAAATGAATAACGAATTCCCATTTGAGAAAAAGTATTAGAAAATTTAAGGGAATAACAAGCAATGTCTTGAAAATGGTTCACTCAACAACAAAAAATGTATATGACATAAATTGTGTATTTTAACGCGATCTACATTTTTTGTATAGTAAAATTGTGTCTATCTCTTATGGTTTACGCAAAAGTCGTTCACAATGAAGAATACTTTTGGAGACATTCCCAGAAAATTCGAGATATACATTTCATTTGTCATGAAAATATCTTAAACATATGGTATTTTAATCAAAATCGTTAGACCATGTTGGAGGAAATTAAAATTTTCGAAAAATGTTCCATGAAAAGGGTAATCTGGGGTGGGGGATTTTCTTCAAAACCTGCGTGTCGCATCTCTGGAAGATACTGAACCTAAATACCAAGTTTGTGTTTATCACGACTGTTCGTTTCTGAGTTATGCTGTTCACAGAACCACACACAAACGGACATGTTTCCAAAAATGCTTTTTTGGATTCAAGGGGTCTCAAAACATATATTTCCGGTGAAATTTCGGTATCGAATTTTTGGGTGGAATACAATACTTCCCCTACTTACTATACGTAGTAGAGAAAGTAAAAATCTGATGTGTTACATTCACAAGACTTTCTCTACCCTCTATCGTTGATTAGTGGGTATACAGGCTAGTCTTACTCAAGCTTATTTTTATATCTGCTGTATTTTAACCCAAATAAACTTTTGCATAAATAGCAACAATATACATTTTGTTATAGATACAAAGAGAACAGCGATAGCCAAATGTTTAAGAACTGGACGCTATACGCTGGCTTTAAAATTCCACATTGTTTCAATGGAATCCCGAGAAACAACTGAATGTCGACAGGACCTTAAAGGAATGGCTAAGTACTCAACAATTCGAGCCATTAATAACGAATATTTCGGAAATGGCTTACACCGCAAAAAGTTATGTAAAATAAATTGTGTTTTAAAGAGATCTACATTTCTTGTGCAGTACATTTTGGTCTGTCACTTAACGTTTACCAGTTATGCAAGAATATATAAAATTCCTTCCGAATGAAGAGGACTTCAAAGACAATTCCCAAAAAATTCAAGATATACATTTTATTTGTCATGTAAACATCTTTAATACATGGTATTTGAATCAAAATTATTAGAACCATTTTTAAAAAATAAAAAATTTCGAAATATGTTCTATGTAAAGGGTAGTTTGGGGTAAGGAGATTTTCTTGAAAATATTCGTGCTGCATCTTTGGAAGGTAGGGAGCTAAATACCAAGTTTGGTATTATTCCGAATTTTCGTTTTTGAGTTATGCTGTTCATAGTCGCACACTAAGCAGGCGGGGTGGGTCGTCCTCCGTGGTGTAGTGGTTACCATGCTAGCCTCTAGTTTCCGAGGTCACGGGTTCAAACCCGGCGGAGGGCGCTGGATTTTTTCGGGCGTAAAAATCCTTAGCATGGCTTCCTTTGGAAGGGAAGTAAAGCCGGTGGTCCCGTGTCGTAGATTTACGGCACGTAAAAGAATCTCAAGCCTGATAAAGAGGCCTCTGAGCAAAATTATCGGTATTTCACACCCAATAAAGAATGGGATGCTAAGGACCACAACAGTTAAAGAGCGTCCATAAATAAAACTCAGTTTTTCTAGACAGGCTTTTTCTAATTTTTTTTTTAATTTAGGGAAACCATAAAACATGTATTTCCGTGGAAATTTCGGTGCCGAATTTTTGGGTAGAATGCAATACGTACTCTACCTACTAGATACTTATAACAAATTATAGAACAGTTAAACTGTTTTAATTATCTCGGTTGTAAAATATCAAATGAAGGAGAATTAAATGTCCAACATAAAATAGAACGATTTAATAGGATATGCGGCATAATAAACAAATACTTAAAACAAAACAAGGCAGGATTATTACATTTTAGAAAACAATGGTTATACCCATAATATGATTATTTGCCAGCGATAACTGGACTTTAAAGAAAAGAGACACAAGCAGAATACAAGCAACCGAAATGAGATTTTTGAGGTCAGTAATGGGAGTGACATAGGAAGATAGAATAAAAAATGTAACAATAAGATAGGAATTACACATATGCTTTGCGTTGCTTATGTTGCCGGGCCGCGGATCGCGCGTATGCGTGCTCTGCGCACTGTCTATTACACTGGGGGGTTTTCCATTCTAAAACTCCCGCGTTAGTTACTCACGAGTGATAGTAACTTGCACTATAATGAGTACTTACGTTGTTATAAATTGTGCTGAAAGCAGTTTCCATTTGCATTAAGACATTCCTGGCATTTTCGGATAATATTTTCATTCACACGCATAAGTTCTTCTTGCTTAATTTTTAGTATTGTGCGGTTCATATGTTGTCCTTAAGTTTATGTATGGTGTGGGGGTTGTTTCTATAAACTTCTTTTTACATTATTCGGTGTTTGCATATAGGTATATATCGCAATTTAAAACTTTCTTTTCAAGCCCCCCCCCAGGGTCCTAATACAGTAGGTACGGGATTGGCGATCTTGGGGTCCTCTAAGAGGTGAGAGGGATTATGCTAAATGCCCAGCCACCTTTGGTCCACAAGCATGTTTGACCGACTGCAAGTTACCTTCATGAACACAGTCTGACGCATACCACTGCGCGGGATGGAAGAGGGGGTCCCAAAATGTGACTGGATAACGCGTAATTCCCTGAGTATCATATAGGGCTGTGTTGGTATCCACTGATAAAAGTCAGTCCCGGGGAGGGGCCATTGCACGAGCTATTACACTCCTGAAAGCGATTGGGTTCCTCTGTCTTTAAATTGGGAGGTGAGACCCTAAGGTGAACAAGGTGCATGCCAGGACTCTCACCTAAGCCGGGGTGGCACCCAGGATGTGAGCATGCCATCGGAGACATTTGCATTGATGAAGGATTTTGTCGCTATGGATAAAAAAATATATGAAAGGTAAATTGTAAAAGAAGTAGTCGAATCTTGTGGTTCTCGCTACTTAGTTATAAACAGAACAGAGGAAGGAAATAATTTTTCATCGGTGAACTCATTTGTAATACAAAAGGGTCTTGACAGCATTGCTGGTCTTATTAAGTCATGCATTAGATCTCGCAACGGCACACTCCTGGTTGAAGCACATTCAGCATCCCAGGCAGCGAAAACACTCAGAGCAAATATGTTAGCCAACTATCCTGTGAATGTTGAGATGCACAGTATCTTGAACTCCTTGGTAAATACCCGTACATTGGACGGTATGTCTAATGAGAAGATTCAAGAGAATCTGGAAGAATAACGTGTTACATCCGTAAATCGAGTTCAGCGGAAAGAGGTGAATTAGTATCTGCTCGTACCTGTTTCTTACCTTTAATCGGGTAGATCTCCCTCAAAGGATTATGGTGGAGTATGAAGCCATTCAGGTTAGGCCATATATCCCGAACCCGTTGAGATGTTATAGGTGTCAGCGCTTTATCACACCAGTGACTTCTGTAACGGTGGATCAATCTGCGTTAAATTTGGAGACGTCTCCCACAACGCAGCATGCACATCAGCTCCAACGTGTGTTGCTGCAGCGTGAACATCCATCAAGATCCCGAGAATCCTTCGTTTTACAGAGGAAAGAGTGATCCAGGAGATCCGGGTTAGGAAGAGTTTCCTTCTCGGAAGCTCGAAAACTCTACGATCCGCCAACCCTCTGCTCCGAAATCCGGTACTTATAGCTCAGTTGCAGCTAAACCGATACTGAGTCGGGAAAACACAACTCAGACCAGCGATATTAACCGGGCCACCATTTCAAAAAGGATTACCGTAGCTAGAACACAGCTAAAGCCTTTAAAATCAACACCGACAAAAGCATCAACATTTGCCAAATCTGTTACTGAAAAGATTACATCAGTAAAATCACCACCAAAAACCATCAACCTGAACCCATAAGGCTGGCAGGTCGTTAAAATATAATGCATCACCTATAAAGTTCAGCACCAACTGTGACAGAACAGACTTCCTTAAAGTAAGTGAAGCATATCCTCTTCTGAGGAATCTTCCGGGAAGGACTCAGAACGGCGATCTATGTCTACGCTAATCTCAACCTCCAATCGGTTTGAGGTTCTCGAACCGAAGTTTTCTATTGGAAATGGATCCTCCCTCGTGGAGGAGATGGAGCAGCAGGATTCTGGCCACACTGCCAGAACGACATTGAAAAAGAGGCAGGGTAAATCCTCGGTTGAGGATATTAGAAAAAAAACAAAAGAAAAAGGTAAATTGATTCGACCATCGCTGTCCTCAACGTAGAGGACTGTGACGATTCGGAACTTATCCCATTATAATTACTATGTCCATCCTACAATGGAACATACGTGCAATTTGAGCACATTGACCAGAGCTTGAACTTTTGCTCAACAAAAATGAAGTGTAACCAGTACGGTGTGATCTTACACCTGAAAAGGGTATTCCTGTGCACGGGGGTACTATGATGCTCATCAGAAATGATACATTCATGGAGTCTATATCCATATAGTCTGACATCCAGTAAGTCGCTGTAAGGATTAAACTGCCATACATCCAATTTACCATTTATAATATCTGCCTCTCTCTGACGAACTATCGCTCACTGATTTAGAAGATCTAGTTTCTCAGTTACCAACACCTTTTCTGTTGGTGGGAGACGCCAATGCGAATCACCCTCTTTGGGGATCACCTCGGGCTTGTGCGAGAGGCAAATTAATCACCAATTTCTCAGACAACTATAACCTAGCTCTTCTGAATACCGGAGAGCCTACATTTCTGTCTCCTTCAATTGTTTTTCACATCTTGATTGGCCGTTTGTTCACTACAGTTGGCAGTTTCCTTACAATGGAATGTCATCTCTGATTTACACATGGAGACCACTCCCATGTCTTATTAGTCTATTAACACAAGATGTATGTTCCACAAGTTCGACTAGATGACGCTTAGATCAAGCCAATTGGAACCTTTACACACAAGTGGCTCGTTTAATTACAATGAACTGAATCTTTTAGTCGAACATTTTACAGAGACGATTCTTTCTGCTGCTGAGCAATTTATTCCTCGGTCGACTGACCACTCCCTCGATTTCCCGTCCCTTGGTGACGGAGAGTGCCGAAATGCAATTCGTGTTCTTAGAGTTTTCCAGCGTCGTCCTACACTGGTCTAATACAAAAATGCGTTCCAAGTCTAGATAAGTTATTAAGAATAGCAAAAAAAAAAAAAAAAAAAAAAAAAATCAAGGAGTAAGCTTTTAGCTTCATTTATGGACATTTCATATGGGATAAGTTAAGGATGTGGCCGGAAAATCGATCTACATGCCAATCACCGGTCTTAAAACATCTGAAGGAGCTGATGTTGATACATTTGAAGTGACTAACACATTTGGCAGTGCTTTCGCTCAAGTTTCTGGCTCCGATAACTATTAGCCCGTGTTCCCTCCAGTGAAGACAATGGGGTAATCTCTAGCTTTCTCGTTTCGTTCTGGAAACCTTGAAGATTACAATCGCCTGTGGAGTTAGAACATGCCCTTTCATCTTCGCGACTGTCAGCAATAGGGCCAGATGATGTACATATACAAATGTTACAACAGTTCTCTCCTGAAGGTACGGCTTTCCTGCTCGAGGTCCATCATCGTGTTTGGGATGACGTCACTTTCCCAGAAAAGTGACGAGAGGCCATGTCATACCCATTTTGAAACCTGGAAAGGGCGTCATCTTCCTTCCAGGTAACGTCCAATTTCCCTCAACAGTTTCTTTCGTTTGCAAGGTGATGGAACGCATGATCGATGGACAGTTGGTATGATGGCTGGAAACTTGCATGTACTGATCAACACTCAGTGCGGTTTTCAATGACGCCGTTCAACTTTGAACCACCTTATATCATGAATGGATTTAAGACGAATTGTGAAACCGTTGCGATATTTTTTGACCTAGAAAAGCTAATGATACGTGTTGGCGAGCAGGGATACTAGGTTCCCTACACACCTGGAACATACGTGGACGCTTACCACTTTTCATTCAGAAGTTTAGGAAGGACCGCGTTTTCTGAGTAAACGTCGACTCGGTTTTTTTTCGAAACTTTTTGTTCAGGAGAACGGAGTGCCCCAGGGATCGGTACTAAGCATTACACTGTTTACTACAGCAATTAATTCTATCTCAAAATGTGTTCCTTCAGGAGTATCGTCATATTTATTTGTAGATGACTTTGCCATCTATTGTACTTCTCGCCAAATGCAGTTTTTGGAACACCGTATGCAGCAATGTTTGGATAATGGAGTTATAAAAATGACTTTCGTTTCTCAAGTGAGAAGTCAATCTGCATTAACTTCTGGCGCCGTAGGAGACGATTATCAGCTTCACTCCGATTCGCTCCAGAGTTACCGTAATTCGCAGATTCGATGAGATTCCTGGAGTTGACGTTTGATAGAAAACTTAACTAGTTATCGCATATACAACAGTTGTAGGCACGATGTGACCGTCCTCTGAATATCTTGCGGGTATTAAATGACATATCTTGGGGAGCAGATCGGACAGGTTTGCTGCGACTGTATCGCGCACTGATCCGATCCAAGATAAGACTATGAGTGTATGGTTTATTCCTCAGCACGACCATCTTTGCTGAGAAGATTAGACATAGTCCATAATGGGGCATTCGAGTGGCTATCGCTGTTTTTCCAACTAGCCCAGTTATGAGTCTTTTTGTCGAATCCGCAGAACCTCCTCTGCGATATCGGAGTGATATCCTATTAGGAACTTCCAATGTTCGCTTCTTTCTTCAACACCGCGTTGGATGAATGTTATAAGAACAGCTCCATTAGTCTAAACCTTCAGGTGTTCGTTTCCGGGAGCTTCTCAGAAAACATGATATTGAAATGCCAGGCATGTTTCCCAAGGGAGAGGATATACCTCTCTTGGTTACGTGTGACATCTCAGGTAGATACTGGTATGTCGGCATACCAGAAATATACGATGCCTGCGTTTAGTATCCTGACGGATCTCAGTGCTCCAACGGTGTTGGATATTCTTATGTTCATGGAACAGAATCCCATACATTCGGTTTTCATGATAGCACTTCCATTTATAATGCAGAGCTATATGGCATATACCCAGCCATTTTGTATGTGCGCCGTCGAAAATTGGGTGATTGTCTCATTTTGAGTAATTCCCTTAGTGCATGCCAGGGACTTCGTGAGCTATACAACTACCACCCCTTTGTGCAGTGCATCCAGGATGCCCTCTATGTTTTACACTTTTCTGGCGTTAATGTGGAGTGTGCTTTATACCTGATCACGTTGAGTTGCTGGGGAACGAACTTGCGGATTTGGCAGGAAAGGCGGCAACCACAGAACCCAGTGTTGTAATATCTCGCGTAACGTCGGAAGACTTTAGGCTTGTGCGAAGAACGATATTATCATGCTGGCGCGAGGAGTGATTAGCTCTGCGCGAAAACAAGCTTAGACTAGTGAAGCACATTCCGATAAACTGGGTAACTTCCTCTCGTGTATCTAGTATCTATGATTTTGGTTCGGTTTCCTTTTCAAGGGACCCTACTCTGTTTGTCCGCGTGTGGCGAAAATCTGTCGGTCCGTCACGTGTTGCTAGAGCGTATTCCTCTAGCACATGTTCGCGACACTCTGCAACTGCCGACCAGTTTTACGGAGGTCTTAGCGAATGATAACCAAACGGTTCAAAGGGTTTTTAAGTTTGTGTCAAAGGTAAATTTTAAATGCGGATTTGGTCATATTGGTTTCGTACTTCTCGGTTTAGTTTTATGTATTCATACTTATTTCCGACTTTTGCTATGATTTTTATATTGATATTTATCTCTGATTTTTGCTATGATTTTTGTACTGATATTTATCTCTGGATTTTGGCATGATTTTTGTACTGATTTTTATCTCTAGCCTTTCTGTCATGATCTGTTTTACAGGGGCGCTAATGACCTAGTAGTTGAGCGCCCTAAAAACATACATCATCATCATCACCATCATCATCTCTGTTCAAGCGCGAATTTTTTGGTAGGCATTTCAGTGAACTACTAAGAACAATCTTACGTAATTCAGACAACACTTATGTCTTGAATAAACTTGCACTCTTGAGATTTACAATGAACAAACTCTAGTCTTAACAGCACGAAAAGATGCTCAATGAACAACACGAGACTTTACATACAAAAAGAAGGAAGCAACTGACAGTTAACATTCGCAGACGACAATCCCAGCCGTGTTGAGTGAATTGTTCGCGGTAGGAGTAATCTAAGACATACAGAGGTCACTGCAGTGCAATGGAATTACACATATACGCGATCTATAGTTCGGCTCTAAATGAAAATCGTGGTATAATATAAATGAAAGCATTGCCAGTTTTAGAAATAAATGGCTGGAATATGTACAACGCATGCCAGAAGGAAGATACCCAAGTAGAGTTCTATAGGAGGTATATACTAAGAGAATGGAGAAACGTAGGAAGACATAACAAGAGTTGGGCGGACCATTTTTTAGACGCAACAGGCTAAAAAAACATGCAGTGGAAGAAGAAGAAGAAGAAGAAGAAGAAGAAGAAGAAGAAGAAGAAGACGAAGAAGCAATATCAGATGCAATACTTCCTCTACTTACTATAGGTAAGTAGTAGAGAAAGTAATAATCACGTTAGCATGTTTAGAAAAAAATTCTCTCTCATAATCCTTCGCTCTCTTTTTCTCTCCTCTTGTGCATGTAGATGTGAGAGTAACTCAGTGATGAAAATGCGACGTGTGAATCAATCAAGATAGTCCGAAGTTAATAGCAGTAACCCACCGCGACACGGAAGTTAATGGAAGATGTTTCTTGTGAACATTTAAAGGAATTAACAGAAATTACATCCAAACATAGCCTTGTATCAGTAATTTGTAAATAGCTATGAAATTACAGTAGGAAAAGGAAACTTGTAACTACCACATATCATATTTCTCTAATTGTACTTATTCTTATTGTCCTGGTCTCGAAGGATTATGGAATTTTTACGGACCAACGTAATGTTTCCTCTGGATTAGGTGAGGAAGGGCAGATAAGGTCTAACAAAAGGAAAAGGAATGATCGATTCATTGACCTCAGACATCTAACAAACAAACTGTGTTATCTTTATGACAGTTGTGTCTCCCGTTGCAGGAAGCAGCTTGGTCAATTAAAGGCGTGCGAGATGTGCCGAAGTGGGCGCCATCATGTATAAATACGGAGAGATTGACGCCGAGCACCAAGCTTCAGATAAAACATTCAACCAAGAGCAGGTCGCCTCCTCTAATGGGACTGCGCATTTGCATAACTAATTTGAGTGGAGAGCTTACGCGCGTGGGAGACCACTCAGTAAGGACAAATAAAAATCCTGGTAAAGGTGCTTTTGTTTTCAGCCAACCTCGACATGAGCCTCATTCACAACACACAACTTTATTACACCATGCCAGAATCTGCTTTATTATTACTATAAGCATTACATTATTATTATTATTATTATTATTATTATTATTATTATTATTATTATTATTTAAGGTTTTGTAGTAACTTTCGCCAGATTAAGTAGTCATTTATTATATGGTATCTCTGTACAAATTGAGGAGCACAGAGAATAGATAAGAAGAACGCTACTCAGGGGTGAGCGGCTAGGGGAGATAATCTGCTTGCGTTGACTGTTTACTACTGTACACCTGTTACCAGCCTTAGCGGAATTACACTGTGCCAAACGGAAGTGAGACGAAATTATATGCTCGCGTCGATAGTTTAAGTACCAATACTACTTTGAAATAATTTGTAGTCCTCTCGCGAAGCTCTCACTTACTTGGTTGGCAACCCTGACTGTGTGTGTTTGCGTGAAAAGAGTAGAAAATGTTTATATAGCGCATTCCTGTTGATGGCTTGCTTGCGGACTCTAATAAATTATGGAATACCCAGACTAGCATCAGAAAAGGAATGTAATTTATGCACGGTTACATTACTATTTGCCGAAAATAAATAAATAAATAAATAAAGAAAGAAAGAAAGAAAGAAAGAAAGAAAGGGAAAAAAAGCAAAGAATGCTCTTGAGTCGAGTTCAGAGCAATATATCTATGACATTTGCCAAACAATTTGATTTTTATTATTATTATTATTATTATTATTATTATTATTATTTTCATATATTACCTATAAGCTATACTTTAATGTTATACAATTACTGTTTTTAATATCAGCAATTTTAAAGACAGAAATGATTAGTTCATTGGTCCTGTGCCCTTTAGGTAAACCAACACGTTGAACTTTAAACTCCATTTTTTCAATTCCTTGTTCTTTCAGCATTTTTCACTGTTCAAAACGCTGCTTGTACCACAGTTTACAACTTATTAGCTTGAAATTTTCAGAGAGCTTCACGAATTACGAATATAAAAGTTGTTTTGCACTAATTTAAAAATATTAAATAGTTCAGCTGAAATTAATTATATTGCATGCCTCACATTTAAAAGTTTGAAAAATTCAATAACATGTGTGCATTTTTTCTCTCAATTAACCAAAATTAAGAAATGCCAGAGTTTTCTTTATACTTGTATCCTACTGGGAGCAATACGATAACCGTAGGGTCCAAAGAGCATTTCACATTACCATATCAAAAGCTGATTAATTATGAATAAGAGATTTATATTTTAACAACGGTATGAAACAGCTTTCTGATTTAGTCAGCTGAAACTGTCATAGCCCGGATTTGAACACGGTTTTCCCACTTTCCGCGGTTGCTCTAAAGCTACTATGACAACAAGCCGGTAGGATATTGAATTCCCCAACCGACTCGGAAGGTTGAGAAGACTCAACATGACATAGCTCGTTAAAATGTGTGTGCATTATATTTTCATGCTTTGAGTATATGGTAAAAAAGTCAAAGTAATCAGAAGAAAACTGTGGATTTTTGCATTTTCACGGATACATTGCCTTAACGGTGTTCGGCAATGCGAGCCTCTCACTTCGAAAACTTTATGGTGTTACATCATTCCTTGTGTGAACTCGTATGTCCAATATCGGCTGCTGATGGTCAACATGCGGTGGCTGCTGGCGCCAAGTCGCAAGGGGATAGGCAAGACCAAGAGACTCTTGGGCAAGACGGTAGACTGAAGAGACATTCAAGGTTGTTTGATATGGTAGCGGTGTTGGGGCGGAGTTTTTAAGTTGTTAGAACACACAGAAACCTTTAAAAAGCTAAATAATAATCATGAATTATAGACTATAGTCAGTATTGGTATTAATTGCTCGTTAATCTTCAGTATGCAACTTCAGCGTTACCAACGTGCATTAATTTGATCCTTTCTTATACGGCAAGATGCAATTGGTAACTCTTAATTGATTAAATAATAATTAAATATTATTTCTACAAACCAGAAAAGACATTTGATCCTCTTGATTGGTTTGCAGCCTCAAAGCACTTTGATTTTGTGTTGTTTACTTCTGTAATATTTGTAAACAGCCATTTTTCACTCGATGCCCATGGTGTAAAAATTACTCTCCTTTTAAACGTTTTATACGTTCTCCAGATGAAGATTTCACTAATGTAATTACATTCCATAAGGTTGGCGTACCGCCAGATAATCCAGGACAGAGGTGACCATCCCTAGGCCCTTGATCCAATTAATGGACCTTCAAGGCATTTTGAATAGCCCGCCAATACCTCAAGATCCGATGTGAACCTAATTATCATTACAAACTCTTCCTCTTTCGAATCTGAAAAAAGTAACATAGATTTATTCATAAATCCATGTTTCATTTCACAGTCTGAGGTTCATAAATACTCCCCATCCTCGCAGATGAAAATAATAATGGAGGTTTAAAACCACCCAGGACTTTGTGCTGAAGTTGAAGAGCATTGCGGACCACCCACTTCTCCTAGTTTGAATTTTGAAAATATGTCCCTTCAGACCGGTTTCCTAAAATTCACGATCTTGCTCCAAGGCTCGTGTGTAAATTTGACTCCGCAAACATTTGTCAGTAAACTTCCATCGATGTTATTAAGAAAGAATATGTTCAACTATTATGTATGCAAATCTTACTAATATACTTCTTCTGTGCACATAAAAAAATTACACTTAATATTGAAAAATTGGTGAATGAAAAGCAAGTTCAAAACCACATAAACATTACAGTCTTCAAAATTCATTGACATGTTCTTATTAAATAAAATATTAAATATTTTATTTATAAAATTTTTAAATAGCCTTGTTCTATTAAATAGTTTGCGAGTTTATCGATAGATTCGCGGTTGGAAGCACAAACAAATTTATCTGATGAAACTCTTAACTTCGATTGGGATTTTATGGCTATTCGACGAAGAAAATGTAACAGCATGTATAAATAACAATCACTTACTTATTTGCGTAGCTTAAAATAAAAGCATCATTGTGCCAGCTATCAGATTACGGCATACTAAATGAATAAACAATAAAATGTTTTACAAAATACTCGTATGTACTAACCAATGCTGCCAACATTGGAAATGAGAAAATTTGTTAACCTCAAAATAACTTAAATCACAATAAAGACATATTCTTCAAGAATATTATTTACTAGCAAATTGACGCTGTTTGAATGTAAATTACTTAAAAGCACAACAGGATGACTTAGCATGGTAGTATTACTTTAGTTGTGCATGGTATTACGATTCTATAATGAGCTGACATTTTAACAAATAAAACACCATCCTTACAAGCATAGGGATGCTTACACGTATAAATATATTATAAGATAAACGACCGTGATTGGTCGATATTGGAGGCGTTGCTAAACGCTATTGTTTAATATCATATACGCGGCTTATGAATGGAATAGTCTTTGTAATTAAATCAGTCAGTAAACCATTTAACTGCCCGACTTAAGTATGAAGTTTGATATTTGCCTGACTGTTTGTTCCTTGACCGGTAGGAATGAAATGGTTGGAAATGAACCTGGAGCGCAGAGAACTAATACTTAGACGACCCGTGTCGTGTTAGGGTAGGGGAAAAATCATGTAAACTACCTTCTTCAGTAACTCACCCCAACCGAGATCCGAAATCGGGGTTTCCGGTATATAATACATTACTCGGGAGATTTAGCAATAGCGCTGGTTTGGTGCCGCTGTTATCGCGTTTACATTCAAGTAGCCTGTACTCGCTACATACAACAGGGATAGTTGTTGCGTTGACCGCAAGTCAACAACGCTGGGGTTTATGTCCCGAGTAGTAGTTACGTTACCGCCTCAGCATGGAAGTGGACTCCCTTCGTTTTTATTTTCTATAACACCTACATACATATTAGGTAAATAAGGTCTTGCATTCTACCCAAAAATTCGATACTTTGATCTCACCAATTCATTTTTTGAGACTCCCTGAATGAATGAATAAATAAATAAATAAGATTTCTAGAGAAAGATTCGCGTGCGCGTGTGCGTAGGTATCACTGAACAGCATTAACTCAAGAACAAAAAGTCGATAAATAGCAAATTTAAGTTTACTGTCTTCCAAAGATCCGGCACGAAGGTTTTCAAGAAAATCCCTCAACCCCAAACTAACCTTTACTCAAAAATGACTCGAACGATTTTGAAGTCCTCTGTGAAGTCCTCTTTATTTAGAAGGAATTTTGTGTAATCTTACATAATATGTAAACGTTAAAAATAGACGAAAACATACTACTCAAAAAATTTTATGTATTATATTACATAAATTTTCTACCCTCTAACGCTTATTAGTGCGTATACGAAATATTCTTAAAAAAATTATTTTCCTATCTACTTCATTTTAATCGAGATAAACCTTTCCGGAAATAACTGCATTACAACTTCGTTATAGTTACAACTACGATAGTCAAATGTTTTAGAATATGACGCTCTATTACGTTAAAATTCCATATTCTTTCCGTGAAATCGCGAGAAACATCTGAAAATCGACAAAAATTAAAAAGAATGCTAAGGATTGAACAATTCGAGCCATTAATAACGGATATCTCGGAAATGGCTGATGTCGCAAAATACGTTATTTGAAATAAACTGTATGTTTTAAAGAGATCTTATTTTTTGTTTTGTTTTATGTGTAGTACACTTTTCTCTATCACTTAGCGTTTATCAGTTATACAGATTATACAAAATTCCTTCCGAATGAAATGGACTTTACAGGCTATTCCCAAAGAATTCAGGATATGTACTTTAGAGCCATTTTTTTGAAAATAAAAAAATTCGAAAAATGTTCCATGTAGAGGGTAGTTTGGGTGGGGGATTTTCTTGAAAATATTCATGTCGCATGTTTGCAAGATGTTTAACCTAAACATCAAATTTTGTATTCATCCAACTTTTATTTTTTGAGTAATGCTCTCTTTCAGACACACGACGGGAACCTTTTCCTAATTTTGGGGGTTTAAAGGGACCTCAAAACATGTATTTTCGGTGAAATCTCTACATAGAATTTTTAGGTGGTATGCAGTACCTTCTCTACCTACTATGTACGTGGTAGAGAAAGCAAACATGTGCATCTCTTTAAAACACAAGTTATTTCAAATAAGTTTTTTGTGACATAAGCCATTACCGAAACATTATTTAATACTTGGTTATCCCTTTTTAAAGTCGGATCGACTTTCAATTGTTTCTCGCAATTCCCCGTAGCGGAGGGGTTCCGACCCCTTTAGCTGCCGTGGTGCGGGCGCTGCGGACCCTTAGCAGTCGTGGTACTTCTGACGTTACTAGAAGTACGTCGGGCCGAACGTTCGAGCCCCTCCCGTTGGGGAGCCTTTCGGATTGGGTTGGTCTCGACGTGGCGGTAGTTCCCGATACCCGTGGGAGATTGGGTACGATAGTATGGTTTTCCATGCAGCTGGGGTTATGAGAAGCCTTAATGTCCTCCGGTACCGCCCCGGAGAGCCGGTAGACGGCATGCTAGATTGCTGTTGGCCCCACCGAGGTTATCGGTAGTCGCCCTTCGGGGATAACTCGTGCGTAAGTGTTGTATTCACTTCCATCTCCGCGAAAGCGGGGGAGGGCTTTTTAGACTCCAGATATTGGCCTCATGGGAAACTCCCACGGATAGAGAGCCACTCGGCTGGCGCTATCCCTGAGCTTAGAAGGGGGTTTGGGCTTTGGCTCTTACCCTGGTAGATCTTTGCTCAACATTGTTTCTCGCAATTTCATGGAAAGAGTATGGAATTTTAAGGCCAGCATATAACGTCCAGTTCTTAAAATATTTGATTAACGCTGTTCCATTTGTATCCATAATGAAATGTTTAATGTAGCTATTTCTCCAAAGGTGTATCTCGATTAAAATGAAGTAGATAGGAAAAAAATCCGTGATAAATTCACATGACTTTCATTGTTTATTCGTGGGTATTCATACTATTCTTACTAAAGCTTATTTTTCTGTCTGCTGCATTTTAATCCAAATAAACCTTTGCAGAAATAGCTGCATTACACATTTGGTTATAGATACAAACAGAACAGCGATAGTCATATGTTTAAGAACTGGATGTTATTAACTGCCCTTAAAATTCCATACTGTTTCCAAGGAATCGTGAGAAACAACTGAATGTTGACAGGGCTTAAGGGAATGACCAAGAAATGAACAATTCGAACTATTAATAAAGAATATCTCAGAAATGGCTTATTCCACAAAAAATTATTTGAAATAAATTGTGTATTTTACAGATCTACATTTTTGTGTAACAAGTTTTCGTCTATCGCTTAGCGTTTACCAGTTATACAATATTATACAAAATGTCTTCCAATTGAATTGGACTTCCCAGGTTATTCCCAGAAAATTCAAGATATACATTTTATTTGTCGTGTAAATAAATATCTTAAATATATGGTATTTTAATAAAAATCGTTATTATATAGAAAACAAAAAAGAAATCGGAAAATCTTCCATGTAAAGCGTAGCCTGGGGTGGGGGATTTTTTGAAAATGTACGTATCGCATATTTGTAATCCAAATACAGATTTGGTATTTATCCGACTTTTCGTTTTTGAGTTATACTGTTCACACACACGAACTTTTTTTAAAAAATGTTTTTTTATTCAGGGGGCTTCAAAACACGTATTTAAGGTAAAATTTTGATATCGACTTTTTGGGTGGAATACAATACTTTCCCTACTTACTATACAAAGTAGAGAAAGTAATAGGCTTCCGTAAGAATAGTTTTTATAGCCACTAATAAAAGATAGAAGGCAGAGAAAGTCGTGTGAAGGTAACACATCAGACTTATTCGCTTATGTTGCTGTTATAACAGACGGATCTGTGGGTAGCTTTGTATATTTTTGTTTGGAAGCCTCAAAATGGGCATTTCCGGCGAAAACACGATATGAATGAAACATTTTCTCTGCTTGATGTGGGTCTCAGAGAAAATAGAAATGGGCTTTCCAATGTCTCATTGACAGCTTACATTTAGAAAGAAACCGAAAACAGACCGGAAGCACTTAAGTAAACCTTGCTAAGCCTTTCGGGAAAAAGGCAGGTTGAAACGTTCAGGACAATACTCACACACTGGAAATCAAGTATTTCTGCAAGAGCCTCTAAAGTTACAGGTGGCTAGGCTAATGAACTCATGCGCTGTTGAGAGTTATTGTTGAAAGGTTTCAAATAGAGATGGTAGACGTAAATGGGACGGGATAATGTTCGCAGTACGCAGTGTGTGTGTGTGTGTGTGTGTGTGTGTGTGTGTGTGTGTGTGTGTGTGTGTGTGTGTGTGTGTGGCTGAAAACCTGGAATTTTCCATAAAACATTCTGTTTTCTTACCTGAAACATTCATCATCATTTTAAACAGTGCTCAGCCGAAGTTAACCTACGAGGCTGTCCCAGAGTACCGACCTAACAAAGAAAACACAAAAAATTTGGGAAACAACTTTATTTCTCTACATAATCTCCTTTCAGTTCGATACACTTTTTCCAAGGATGTTCAATAGCTTCGATACCCTGTTTATAGTGAGAATGTCGAGTTCTGCAAAATAGCCATCAACTGCAAACTCCACCTCTTCATTGTTGGCAAGTCTTTTACCACCAAGCCATTTTCTCAACTTTGGAAACAGAAAATAATCAGAAGGGGCTAGATCTGGCGAATAGGGTGCATGAGGAAGCAATTCGAACTTTAACTCATTGATTTTGGCAATGGCGATAATGGATGTGTGAACTGGTGCACTGTCTTGATGAAACAGAACTTTCTTTTCTGCTTGATTTCATCATTCAAACGCTGCAATAAGTTTGCATAATAATCGCCATTGATTACTTCTCCTTTTTGAAGATAATCGATGAAAATTATCCCACGCGCATCCCAAAAAAACTGACCCCATGACCTTGCCTGCAGATGAAACTGTCTTTTCCTTCTTTGGAGCCGATTCTCCCCTTTCAATCCACTGTTTTGACTGTTCCTTCGTCCCAGGTGTGAATTGTTGGATCCATGTATCACCCATGGGTATGGATCGACGCAAAAACTCGGCTTTATTGCAGCGAAACATCGCCAAACACTCTACTGAAACATCCTCACGACGCTGTTTTTGTTCCGTTGTAGTAAACGCGTCACACATCTTGCGCACAGCTTTCTCATGTCTAAATTTTCAATTAGTATGCAATGTACAGCACTTTTTGAAATGCCTACAGTGTCTGCTAGCTCGCGCACATTCAGTCGACGGTCATCCAATACCATTTTGTGCATTTTCTTCACAATTTCTGGCGTGGTCACCTCATTTGGTTGACCACTGCGATGTTCGTCTTAGCAGCTCGTAAGGCCTTGCTTAAACTCTGCCACCCAATATTTTACTGTTGTAAATGAAGGAGCAGACTTCCCCAGAGTAGAATCTAGCTCAGCGTTAATATTAGTTGGACTAGACCTTTCAAATGAAAGTATTGTATCACATAACGATGACCAGTTTTATCCATGTTTACAAATTCGCTGAGAGAGTTCACTATTAACGGCTGCCAAACAATTACTAAACAACGTAGCATGGTCAAACTTCAAACTTAAGCTTTATAAGGGTGGTCTTTCTACCATAGTCATTTGTTTGAAACAAAACCGCTGTATATACATCAGGTCGGGTACATCTGGGACTGTCCTCGTACTCTTCCGAAAACTGACAATGATGCCTACCGGGTTAAAAAAAGGTAATGCATCAGCGAAAAATACGGAAAATCCACACTATACATGCTACCTGGTTCAAATTTCTAGAGATTAAACACTTAAAAATATTAATTACTAAATAAATAATATATACCTCTAACAGTAAGGAATAAGTTTGAAGCTGTTAACTGCGAAAAAAGTAAAAACTATAAAATTAGTCTTCAAAAAAATTATTTTTTTCCTATTATATTCAGATGATGATAATGCTCACCTTACTTTCTCTAATACCTACTTATAGTAGGTAGAGGAAGTAGGTATTCGATTCCACAGAAAAACTCGATATCGAGATTTCACCGAAAATACAGATTTTCAGGTACCTTTTATAAATGCATTTTAAGAAAAGGTCCAATGTGTGTGTGAACAAAATAACTTAAGAAAAATCGAACAAACACCAAACTTTCTCTTTAAGTTAAGCATTTTCGAAAGATGCAAACAAAGATTTTCAAGAAACACCCGTACCCCAAACTCTCAAACTACCCTTTACATGCAACATTTTTTTGTGGTACTTATCATTTTTTCGAGATATTCGTTGCTATTGGTTTGAATTTTCTATTATTACATTATCCTGCGTTTTTAAGTAATAAATCACCATTCTTCTGTTTCCTGTAATGTCATGCAAATAATGCAAATACCCACAACGAAATGTGTAATTAAAACTTTTTTGTAAACGTTTATTTCGATTAACATGAAGTTGATAGAAAATAAGTTTTTGTAATATTAAATAATTTAATAGATATAAAAAATAAACGAATATGAGAATGCAACACTTTCTGTAACAATCTGAAGATAACTTTAAACCGAATTTCATAGTGTTATGGCATTGCGTGATTGAAATTAGTTAAAAATATCAAAAGAAAAACCAATGCTACATCCTTACTTTTCTTTAATAAGTATTTTCAGTATTTCGTTGTACTGAAAACGCAATTTGTATGCAATGTTTCTGAAAATTTCACCAGTAGCATATTAATGGTGAACAACAATACTAATTTGGGATGTTTTGTATGCATTAAATATTTCCTGAGCCTATAAATGTTTTCTATGCCTATTAATTCAAATGGCGAAAAAATGTTATGCTGATGCTTGATATTTTTGCGGAAGAACTAATGAGCAGTTCTTCAAATTAGATTGTTTATATTGCTCTTACAACCTAAAATTAAATTTTGGTTAGAAATTTAATTTTAGCAGCATACAGCAAGAGGAATTTTGATAAAATCCAAAATTTACTTCTGTAAATATAATACAAATTAATTTATCTACAACGGTTCATAAAACTACCAAACTCTGCACATAGCATTTATAGTACATTCTAATGTTCATCCGTTGAACATTTAAGATTGGTGTTGAAAATTGCAGTTTTTGGTATTTTCATAGATACATTATCTTAAAATGGAGACATTTATTCCAAAGAAATATGTTACTGCATTTATCAATTTTTAAATTTGAGGTGGCCGTGTTTTAATATAGGATGCTATTTTTCAGTAAAATAATGTTCTGGCACATTTAAATATGATTAAAAATGACAGAAAATTACAAATGCTTAAGGACAACTTCGTTATATCTGTTTGAGAGAAATATCCATGTATTTTTTGAAAGGCAAGATGAATACCATACAAAAGAGTTGTTCATTTCGTAACAAGATTCACATGAATTTACACTTTGAGATGATGTTTAGAAATGACTCGGATAAAAGTGAATTATTTCATTATTAAGTTCAGGCAATCAAGCTAATTGTAAAGCCTTGTATACGTTGAAAACGTGCAGATTATATTAACAATACACATACCTAAGTGCACTGCATCCATTAATTTGCCATCCTCCGTGGTGTAGTGGTTACCATGCTAGCCTCCAGTTCCCGAAGTCGCGGGTTCAACCCGGTGGAGGGCGATGGATTTTTTCGGGCGTAAAAATCCTTAGCACGGCTTCCTTCGGAAGGGAAGTACAACCGATGGTCCCATGTCATAGATTTGCGGCACGTAAAAGAATTTCAAGACTGATAAAGAGACCTCTGAGCAAAATTACCGGTCTTTCAAGCCGAATATAGAATGGGACGCTAAGGTCCACAGCAGTTAAGGAGCGTCCATGAATTAAAATAAATGTCCATTAATTTCCTCCATAATGATGGATAGCAAGTTTTTCATGAAACGTATTATTGAATAATATTTAAGGGAAAAAATCGGGGAAAAGAAAGATGACGTCTGGAGGCAGTCTACAGTTTTTAACATTCCATAAGCGTGTTTATTGTTCTCGTTTATTCAAATTCATTGACCTAGGTTTGATTAACCAGCATGACTAAAAGCATGACAGCCATATCCGAATAGCTGTGAAATCTTAAATTTAACACTTGAGACAGAGCAGGACGTGACTAGATTTCCAATCAGGCTTTTCTAAAGCATGCTGCCCTGACACCGCATAACAAGTAGGATTTAGTTCACCCCCTCACTGTGAGGGTGAACATTCCTGCCCTGTCATCACGCCCTTTTGTATGACTATGCGCCACCGTCACTTATCCTATTGTCTTTTTTTTTTTTGCACTCGATAAAAGTACTGCCATGGGTTGCAATGCGCACGGGGGCGACATCCTTACTTTTTAAAAGCTGTAATTTAAAAAAATTAATTAATCATTTACAATAATGATACAGTAGCAAATTTCAAGCCAAATATGCTTGTTGCTCATATCGTAAAGTAAAAACCATCTAATGTGTTGTATTCACGTGGCTTTCTCTACCCACTGTTTTACAAACTATTCTTAGAAAACCTTATTCTTATATCCACTTTTTGCTAAAAGAGATAAACTTTCATTTCAGGTATAAGAAGAATACAGCACGCTAAAGCGATAGGGTTTTAAAAATCCAATCGTTATGAAAGTCCGTTCTCCTTGCGTGACCACGAGAAAATACGAATAGCGGCTTACTACTTGAAATGAGTGTAAGTACCTATTTGAAAATTCAAACCAATAACAAAGAATAACTCGAAAATGGTTAATACACAACAATTTTTATTTGACGCAAATTGTGTGTTTTAGCGAGATCTACATGTTTTGTGCGGTAAGGTTTTGACTGTCTTTTACGGTTTACCAGTTATACAAAGGTCGTTCAGGATGAACAGGTCTTCACAGGCTATTTACGAAAATTCAAGATATACATTTTATTTGTCATGCAAATACCTTAAACATGTAATATTTTAATCAAAGGCCTAACGCCTATTTTTGAGAAAATAAAATAACGAGTTTGTTTAAAAAAAAGGGTAGTTTGGGGAAAGGAGATTTTCTTGAAAATCTTAGCGTCGCATCCTTGGAAAATGCTGAACTTAAATATAAAGTTTGGTATTTAATTTACTTTTCGTCTTATGCTGTTCACAGACACACAAATACACAATGGCCCTCTTCTTCCCATTCAGGGATCCTACAAACGTGCATTTCTGGCGAAGTCTCAGAATGAAACTTTGGAATACAATACTTCATCTGCTTACTGTAGGTAAGGAGTAGAGAAAATAAAAAGTGAATTTAAAATTCAAACCAATAAAATGATTAACCCCACAAAAAGGTTATTTGACAAACTGTGTGCTTTAACTAAATCTTTATTTTTATGTAGTAAGACTGTTCATTTCTTACAGTTTACCAATTATTATACAATTCATTGAAAATGAAGAGGACTTCACCGGCTATTCCTAGCAAATTGAAGACAAACTTTATTTGTAATGCAAATATATTAAACATACTGTATTTTAATGAAAATCTTTAGAGAAATCTTTTGTAAAATCAAAAATAAAAGTTTTTCCACGCGAAGGTTAGTTTAGGGAGTGATTTTCACGCAAATTTTAGTGCCGCATCCTTGGGAGACGCTGAATATATATACCTAGTTTGTTATTTAACCGACGTGTCATTTTTGAGTCATGTTGTTCACACACATACACACACTCAGGCCATTTTCTAAAATTGTTTTTGTTTTGTTCAGGGAACCTCATAGCGTGTATTTCCGGTGAAATCCCGGTATGGAAATTTTTGGATGGAATGCAATACTTCCTCTGCTTACTATAGTTAAGTAGTAGAGAAAGTAAAAGTATATAAGGCATCAATAAAAATTACCGAAAATGTTTAATACTTCATATACACCAATCTTAGAAACATGGCAATAAATGGTAACTGGAAGGCTTTTGAAACTCACCTTAGGAAAATTCAACTTAATGTCCAATACGTACGCTTAAATGGTCTTGTTGATAACGTTAAAATAAATAATGTTCAAATATCTGACCGTTCTTCTCCCTGAATGTATACGTACATATTGGCTGGTTAGCGGTATTTATTTAAAGATATCTTAGAAGCAAAATATCATTTAGCGTCTGATTACTGCACATCTGAGCTAGATATTTAAACTAAAAACAAAGAAGGAGAGGAATAATATCACATTTAAATTTTTATTTTACATTTTCTTTCATGCCGTAATATAATTTTGAATACCTAAGCTAATTCATAGTAAATCATAGTGAATATCATTAGTAACTTTGACGGGACCAGGAAGGTCTATTTTGTACAGTGATTCTAATAACTGTAGATTTTCAGTATTATGGTTGACGCATTCAGAGAGATAATGAACGAAACTACAGTAGCTGCCACAATCATACACTGAAGTCTCTTTTAGATGTTATGCAAAAATAGCGGTTGTATGAGCGAGTCCAGTCTCATTCTTGAAAACTAGCATAAGTTTTGTCTTTAGTCGATGTATTTAGATAAACCATTGCATAATTGTGTTGTTAACGATTTGATTGGTGCATGTAGCTTTCCAGTCAAAATAAACTCCGTTATTAACTCACAGGTTAACTTAGTATTGAAATGGTTCAAGAATTTCTTGCATTTTTATTAACATTCAACTCTGTTATTTCCTTGGAATACTTGAATGACCAGGGAAACAAACAATGTTTATAGAAATGCTTTCAGTATGTGCTTTGTAAATAAGCACATTTTTTAGATTTCAAAGTGCCACATTTCATGAACTTGCAAAGTACACTTTTGGCATCTGTGAATATAATATTGTTCTTTAGTTTTTCCTTTCTGATTTTAAAAATGGCAACTCTGATAGCAGTTTCAGCAGAATAAATCGAACAAGCGCTTTAACTATATTAATCTATGCAAATTAAGATTTTGATGCCAAAACGCAGCTCTATAACCATCTGACTTGTCTTTAGATCCATCAGTGAAAAACCACTTCCAATTTTGGATGAGATACTTTTCAGTAAATTCAGTTTCGGAACGAGGCAATCAGAAGATTTTTCAAATCTATTAGTATATATGTATGTCGAAGCTATGGAAAGGAATAATCCAATCCATGCAAAGCTGAATATGGTGAGAACTAGTTTTAATATTCCGAATATGATCCAGTTTGTACCAGGAGAAGATTAGAAGTAAATATATTATATAATGTATCTTGATTGCAGCTTACCATTTCGGAGTGACGACGATTTTTAGGGTGATATACAATCTCTCTTGAAAGTTTAACATTAGTTTGCTGAAAACTTTAATGTAAATTTTTTTGACGAACAGATAATGGAATAAATTCAATTTTATTTAAACTTGCTTGTGTGTCTGAATTTCCTGATATTCCCTAGATAAATTTTGCAGTTTTGTATAAGGACGAGCTCCTTTTTTCATTGGAACAACAGGTAATTTGTGAAATATAATACAGCCGTACTCGATAATAGGACGAATAATGTTATTAAAAAGACCCATCAAGGCTAGCGGAAGAGCACCCCAATCTCTTCCAGGAAGATATCTGAAGATATTGAACCTGCTATTTAACCAGTAATAATGTTTTCAAGATAGCTTATAGTTATATAAAATTCCCATGACTTGGATAGCAGTTTTGGGAACAATAAGATTCTTTGAGAAAGGTAATCTTAAACCAGAAACAGGATTCGTTTTTAAAATAAATCCTTTCAGATTTGGAGAAATTTATTTCCAAGCCCAGTAACGTACACATTCGTTCAGATAGAGTTCAAAATCAGATTTATCTTCTAAAGAGCCTTTTGTGTGCTGTAGATAGTAAACTAAAAGGTAATCCGCATAAGAAAAACCTTTAATGGTCTTATTAAGGCAAATATGAAGGCGAGAAATATACATAGCATATAAAATGGGACTGAGTGCAAATCACTGGGGAAATCCTACAAAAGATTGTTTGTTTACAGAAGTATTGAATCAGGGAAGAAGAAAGGAGATGAATATCTGACGAAATATTATATATTATATGGATGATATCTAGAAGGAGTTCTGAATTAATTAGGTTTTTATGGAGAGAGTTAGCTGAGCAGAATCATAAGGCTGAGATATATAAATGCTAAAATGTCCTTTCTTCTGAAAGGAGGAGAGTATATGCATGCAGATGTTGGCTAAGTTGTTCATTGTTCCAAATCGTGGTCTAAAATCGCGTCTTTCAAAAAAGAAATATACGTACTATCTATGTATTTATGTATTAAATTAATGTACAACCAAATGCTCTTTAGCTTTTAAAAGGATTACCATAATATTAATAAAACACTGACCCGATTAAATATATAAATGAAGGTCATTACGCGCTTTTGTATATATGAGAAGCGTAACTGAAAATCGGTGTTGTGTTACATTCACATTACTTTCTCTACCCATTCTACCGCAAACTATGCTTGCAAAGTCATGTTTTTGCATCCACTTCATGTTAATCATATAAACGTTCACAGAAATGGTTTCATTTGACATTTCGTTGTACGCACAAGGGGGGGTTGAAGTAATAGTCAAAAACTTACTGACTTTAAAATTCCACGCTCGTTCCACGACATCGTAAGAAACAACTAATGCTGACAGTACTTCATAAAATAACAACGGTACTGAAAAACTCAAAACCATAATAAGGCATCTCTCACGAATGGTTAATCCCACAAAAATTTTCTATAGCACAAATTGTTTGTTTGAAGAGATCTACATTTTTAGGTTTACCAGTTATACAAAATCCATTCAGGATGAAGAGAACTACAATCTGTTCGCAGAAAATTCAAGATATACATTTTATTTGTCATGCACATATCTTAAACATGTCATCGTTTATGTGAACGAAGCGATCGTTAGGGCCATTTATAAGAAGAGAAGGAAAAAAACAATTATCCATGTAAAAGATAGTTTGGAGTGAGAGGATTTTCCTGAAAATCTTCACGGCGCATGCTTATAAGATGCTGAACTTAAATAAAAATTCGTTATTTATTCGACACACATACACACACAAACACACACACGTTCACTCACTCTCTTTCCTTCATGTTTCAAACAATGCTTTTTATGGGTTCAAGTGACCTCAAAACATTTTCGGTGAAATCTTGATATCGAATTCTTTTTATGGAATGCAATACTTCCTGTACTTACTATAAGTAGCATAAAAGTAAAAATAAATGTAAAATAACCGAGCGGGATAGCTCAGGCGGTAACGTCTGCAGCCGGCATTTGGGACGTCCCGGGTTCAAATCCCATGGACCGATGAATCTAGCTGGGTTTTTTTTCGTGGTTTCCCTCAGACGCCAAGGTAAATACCGGTTTGGATATTTAATACCAAGACCCAAGTTTCATCTTAAGTCTTAAACAATAGTAAAAATGAAAATAGATGGTAATGGCGAATGCCCTGCCATTATCCATAGATAATGAAAGCAGGTAGACGATGGCCATCTACTGCCATCTTCCTGGCACGTGTAGGGGCAGCGCAGTTGCCTGGCACCAGGCTTCTGTGAACACGTGACGAAACAAGATGGTATGGTACAGGGATGAGACCTAGAAGGCTAACTGTGCGGCACACACCAATCCACGAGGTATCTCTTAATAGATCCGTAAGGATATGACCACACAGTTAAAGCGACGTAAAACAAATAAAGAGAAAAAAGTAAAATAACTACCAAATAAAATTAATATCTAGATCAAGCAATGTTTAAGGATGCAAGGCGAAAATGTTTATGAAGTTCCCCCGACGCAAACATTGCTGTAGATAAAGATTTTCAGGTTTTATTCTTTTTCTCAAAATTCGCTATATCTTCCTTTCAGGCAAGGTACACGCGACCACTGTGTTGTGTCATGCACAACTCGTAGCGGTCACACCACTGCAGGAAGCACCTGTCCGAGCTTACAAGTTGGTGTTTAGTACCGCCTGCTTAACATTTTAATTTAAATGGGGAATGTGATTGTTCGTATACCTCCCAATGTATGTATCCCCCCCCAACAACCAAGGGATTCAAGATGCAGAGGATGTGGAAGCTAAACACCTACCAATCCAGCTAATGGAAATCGTAGCCAGGTACAAATTATCCGTGCGAAATGGAGGGATCTCCAATCTTTCAGAAAACCAGCACTTCCTATCGGAGGAATATCGTCTAAACGTCAAGATAGGAAGTGCCTGGTTACTGTGGGCTCTGCAAAGAAGATCGACTCCATTGTCCACCTAAAGAAAAAATATCCGGCATGTGGTACTTAACATAATAAGGGCAAGACCATTATTTTGGTCATTGTGAACTTTTACGAAAGTGGCTGAAAGACTGCTCTAACGGATATATGTATGTATTATTGTGTATTTAAGATTTTATTCAGAATGTCAGTTAGAATCTAAAATCTGTTTTTCTCAAAACTCTACTCTAAGTTTATGCACAACCTGTAAGACCGACCAACTGATCCTATCACTCCAGCTATGAAGCATAGGGACCTCTAGTGAGGTTTTATGTAATTAGTTGTGTTTGGTATCTGCTGTTTGTCAATAGAGGATTCACCCTGCAGTGATGCAGGGTTAGTTCAGTGTCTACTATTGGTTGTAGGGTAGTGGCAGAAAGTGTTGGGTGTGAAACAGCCGACAAATTTAACTTCTCAGAGTATGAGGTTATTTTACGAGCAAGTATCACACGCGACCACTCCGTTCCAAAGGAAGCCATGCTAAGGATGGTTACGCCCGAAGATTTCTATCGCCATGTATTGATTTGGAAAAGCTCATGTACAATTTTTATTTTTCTGTGTATAGCCAGTGGTTGACTTCGGCTGTGCATAGCTAATGGTTCAATCATCTTTTTCACGTGACTGTAGTTTAGCCTCCTTCTAACAGCGAAATATGTACTGTTGCAATATTACGAACTGAAGATTTTTACGAATATAGGCGTGATTGATAGCAAGAATGCTGAAAAGCTATTTTTATATTGTAATTTATGGAATTGTTATGAAAATAAGTAATAAACGGAAGGGGAAATGTCTGACCGTCACAGTTCGCAACCACGCTGTGCACATCCTGTTTGCATTCACAGTAAGCTAATAGGAACCAAATCAATATTCAGCAGAGGTAACAAATTTATTGGCAAAATGTAAACTAGATAAGTAACTAAGTAAGTAAGCATGCGATGAAATTGTGTGCTCGCTCATAAAGCATTTAGCATATGACCAACAATGCAAAGCGATGGAATCAGCACCATGTGTCGCTGGTTACACGAAAAGGTTAAAACAAACTCTTATGTGTGGATGTTTTCCTCCATTAATTCTCTATAGCATCGGAAACAGAGGCATACTTTCAGTTAATCTACTTAAAGGCATCACTAATGCAAGTAACGTCTTTCATCTATGAACGCTTCTACTCAGCAGTTGAGCTATAAAGCTTCATATTTTATACTGGCTGGCTTACTGGACGCTCCAGGTTAGCTTTTTAAACTCGAATAACCAATGTATTCATTTCATTTAAGTGCCTACGTTCTTTATGAAATTATTGTGTTAATCTAGAAGACTTTATGATTAATTCTCCCCTTTAACCCTTATAATTATAATTTCGTACAGCCTCAGCTATTCCTAATAATGGATGAACAATCCTTTTACGTGAACACGTGGTGTGAAATATCACGAAACGCCTGACTTCCTTAACTTCCCCCCCCCCCGACAGTCTTCCAAGTTCTGAAAAATGCTGCATAGTTTATACGCACCCCTTGGTTGTGGAACAATCATCGGTAGGAATGGTCGATTAATTTTTTAGATAATTGCAGTAGGTGAGATTTTAAACCTTTGTACCTTCTCTTTGCTCCCGTAGTTATTTAATAACGTAAAAGCTGCAGTTTTCACACAATGCACAAACACAACATATATAACGAAATAGAGCTGAAACTGATGAATATAAAGATTCCTCACTCCCAGGCCATCAAGTTAACCTCTATGGAAAAGACAGTCTCCGACCATCGAGAAAAATAATCTCCTCAGTTGTTAATGTAAAATACCGGTTCACTGGTTTGTAATGTTAGCAATTTTCTATGTTTATACAACTATTTAGCATGTCCTGCTAACGAACTTGATTACAATATAAATACAAAGGAAATAAAGCAAAACTTTCTTATTTGAGGGCTATTAAAAGATAAACCTATGGTGTATGGCCAGAACATATATCCGAAAATACTGTTTTAAGATGAAAACATTTTTTAAAAATCAAATAACTATTACACATACGAATGCAAATGAAAATAATATACATTAGCAAGTTGATTAGTTACATTAAAATGTTCAAACTTGTATATAGCCTCTAAATATTGTGATTAGTCATTGTGTTTTCTAAAATAGCCGTTTTTGAAAATACACTCTAACCAAACACCACAGAAATATTCGATAGGAGTGGTTTGAACATACCAAGGAAATGCCCATGCGTTAGATCGAGACAAGCACAATATAAAGACCTACACTTTGACTATAAGTTTAGATCATCTATTATGGCTTTTAAAATATATAAGCTCACTTAAAATAGAGAGGACTTCACAGCCTATTTACAGATACTCAAACTATACCAGTTGGTAGATGTCACCCTCTTTTATATAAAACCTCAGCAGTTTTATATATATAACTGCTGAGGTTAAGATTTTTTTAGTGCCCTTGTTTACCCAGTTTACGATTACTGTGTTTTACTGTTTTCTTTACCGTTTATTACCGCAATTACACTCACGACACACAAACACCCATGCCCATGGCGGGACTCGAACACGCGATCCTCAGCTTGGCGGAGCGCCGAAACTATGCAATCCAGCGACCACGGCTACGAGGGACGGCCTCTTAGGAGGTGATTCTACATGCAGAGGGAATGAAAAAGTATAATACCATTTTAGTACATGAGCTCTTATTTCAGCAGAAAAAAAAGTTCTCTGTATTTTTGTGGTACCCTGATTCAAATACGGAGCTATTAGGATGTTTTATTGAAGTATACTGTATCTAATCCACTTTTTTGTTATACTAACTTTCTTCCCGATGTCTAGTTATACATTTTTATTTTGAAAAAATATGTTTCATTAATGCTTTACAACCACGCGCTGAATTCTTGCATGATCTAGTACTCGATCCAGACACTTAATGCTACCTATGGAATACATGACATACTTTACATTGCGCCATCGCTTTTATTGTAGGCTCAAATAAATATAAGATGGGTTTTAGTCTCCTGTATTAAACGTTTAAATGAAATAATCTTGATTCATTATAACCCTATAACTTGCGAAATAAAGCACCCATTTTGCTTTTGTTTTTGCTGATTGCTTGGGTAAGCAGGTGGATTTTTTGGGGGGGAGGTTAAAAACGGTACCATTTATTTCCCAATTTAATCGAATGTAAGTTAATGTTTGAGTTATAGCATTTACTTATATTAGTTCCTGATTTAAACTAAAGGAGCTGATTTAGAGTTCCTTTAACAAAGGCAATACACAAATAAAGGAAGAAAGAAAGAAAACAAAGAAAGCCTTGAAAACTCAATACCACTAAAAAAAAGTTAATATCATTCGGTTCTGGGACAAACGTGACCTACCCCTTCAACGCGAATCCTCACTTGCCTGCATGTTGAAGTGCGTCGTTGCCCAACTTCTCTTTTCTAAGAGTTTTTCTAAAAACCTATGAAAGATAGAAGTAATATGTTTCAGGTTTTACCAACGCACTCTCTTGTGTTTCAAAAATGATATCCACATCCTTTCCACACAGTATATTTTATTCATCATATCAGTACTCATAAATCATATATATTCAAATCTTTAAGTCGTTTTCCGAAAAACAAATATAACAGTCTTTATGTAAAGGTTGCTTGATAAGGCTGGGGATTTAATTAAAATCTTCGCCTTGTATCCTTAAAAGATGTTTAACTTAACTACACAATTGTGTTCATCTATCCCAATTTTCGTTTTTAGGATATGCTTTTCACAGACGAGCTGGCGGACGGACGGGCGTACTCTTGACTCCCTCTACCTCCCTCGCTCTCTCTCTCTCTCTCTCTCTCTCTCTCTCTCTCTCTCTCTCTCTCTCTCTCTCCGTACACACACACACATTTTGTTCAACGGGCCTCAATTGTTAAGTATATGTCTTGTACACGTGAGCACAGAATGGCTTCCCGACGTAAACAAAACTTTGTGCACCCGCATCTCCCAGATTGTCTCTTGATAGCGACCGCAGTATTGTTATAATACCTATGTATTTTAGTAAGTTCTGTTTCATTCTCTATAGGTGAAATTCGCGAAATTATTTCCTCGATTACACCACTAATTCGCAAATGTGTATGCTCGTCCGTTTTATGAAAGACTATACAAAGTGCTCTATCAAAAATTAAAACGTACCCGCCTCTGTAATGTGGGGGTACCGTGTCGGCCTCACATTCAAGAGGTCACGTGTTCGAATCTCCGTTGGGATGAGTTACGCGGGTTTTTCCTTTATCCTGAGAAGATGAATATCGGTTAACTTTACCCTCCATGGACCCCGGGCTAATTTGAGTATTATTTTACCCATTTCATTTATCATCCGATATGACCTAACTGGTTAAAATGGTTAAGTTAAACAAAACAAAAGCTAAAAAATGCGACAATGTTCACTTTATTGTAAAATTGTGCTTCTTTGCAAGGTTTGTTAAACCGGTACAGTTACCTATAGACTAGTAAAGCTGTTTTTTCTCGGCTTAAACCTATTTCTTACGTAATCTTTCGAGCTTTGCTTTGAAAGAAAGAAAACTAGGGAACTGAGTAAATTCCTTACCAGGACAAAATATTGCGCCTAAAAAGCATATAAGACTTGCAGTTCACGTTTTAAGAAGGAAGATGCCCTAGATAGATATGATATAAAGATAGCGCGGTTATATAATTATTTTTTCTACGCTAGTGTTTTTGGCCCACTTCCCGTACATGCTGGTGGTGGAAAGTTGAGTTTTCTGCATTCAGTCAACTACCTGCATGTTTTGCCTATTTTACTGCACCTATGTGCATTAACTATATTAAACCCCCAACTTTTGACATATTTACTATCACAAACATGGAGCATGAGGCAGTGTTTTTAACACTTAAATGATTTCAGTCAAATTATATAATATATAAATTCAATAACAGCCCGCCTTGAAGCAATATGTGTATGTAATAATTTGTAAAATGTATGTAACAGTCATTGCATATGCTTATCTTATTGTATACATGTTCAATAATGTTATGTGAATGTATTACGTAATTTAATAATGTAGGAGCTGTGAGAATAATAAGTTAAAAGTTGCTAACAATGAGGTAACCTTGAGGCAATAATGAATTTGAAAGCTTAAATGCTACTAGTCATTATTGAAGCAATAATAATGTAAATTTAGTGACAGTTTATAAACATAGCCAATCAACAACCAGAAAAAGCTTTAGTTAAATGAAGGTATTCTATTGGATTAGGAATAGCCAATCAGAGACTTGAAATGCAGAAATTTACAAGTTTAGGCGGTTGAAATCAATTCAGTTGCCTGCAGACAGTGTTTGTAACCGGGTGCGAGATGCGTCCTCGAGAGATTTAATACGTATTCGTGTGAGACGAAAAATAGCTTTACGTGTTAAAAAGTGCAAGTAATTAATTAAAGAATCACACAGCTCTGTATATCAGTGAAGTGTTATTTAAATCGTGTCAAGCATTAATAAAAGAAGTGAAGTAAAATTATAATCTCTGTAAGCCTACATTCTTAGTCACACCACAACCCTGCCAAGACATCCATGTCTCTAACAATAATACAGATGCAGCCGAGGCAAACATAAATGTATAATATTTAAAGAAACAGTCAAATTACAAAGTTAATATTTCTTTTAAACTTGGGGCAAAGGCCACCTGAAAGTACATTTGGGGCGAAGGCTACCGAAAACTGTTTACTATACGTGCGGTTGCAACTACTACAAGTTCGGCTGCCCAACAGTTGAAATATAATTCAACTCCTTCAAAACAAACTACTTAAAATTGACGCCCAAAGCGTGGTGCAAATGACGTAACAAACCACCTACTCTCAAATATAAACATATTTTATTATTGAATTTTATCATTTAAATTTTGCTGGATCTTTACTTCATTTTTATTTGTTAGCATTTACTTACGATTCAATTCATGCAGTAGCTAAGCTAAGTATGAGCTGCAAGTTACTGATTCTTTCAAGCTCAACAACCAGGCGTGGCTAATCAATATCCACTTGCCACCAAGGTTAATGTTGATGATCTTGCTACTGGAACCACCATATGCAACATATGTTAATAAATTATTCGTTTTGTTTTCGCGTAAGTACCATTTCTATTATTTATAATTGATGAAAGAATAGTATACAATACACGTGCGTTAAGTATATTAGAGAACTTCGGAAGTAGAAAATACAAGACTGCGTTAAGTATATTAGAGAACCTCGGAAGTAGAAAATACAAGACTACGTTTTCAAAACGTTTACAAAACAATGCACGTTATACCAAAAGTAGACTTTGCAACACGCTCGCATCATAAAGTGTGTTTTCCATCCGGGAAAAGGGAAACATTGGGAATGTTATAGCGATGAAAATAAAATAAAGACTTTACAGCAGAAAATGCATTCGAATGAAAAATAAATCTGATGTGGTGCAGTCACTTATCTTTTTCTTCCCATTACTAATTCTCAGGCATACCTGATATATTAAAGCATTCATTAAAACGTTATTCTGTGGAAGTTTGTTATTCACAATATTTCTTTTTCTAGAAAGGATTGAAATTAAGCAACTAGGACTTAAGTATATACGTACGCGGAAACAACGTTCGAATGTTTATCGGAAGCACAGAGGAGTACATTCAGAAGTTGTAACAATCTCTCACGAAGGAAAAGAAAACGGAAGAAGGGCAGCTTTAAAACATATTGCCTCAGATTATTACACCTTTGCATTTCAAATATATAGCATGAACTATTTCGAAAAGGCTAACGCTACGAAAGAAGTTATTTGAATAAAATGATGTATATTAATGAGTTTTACATCTTTTCTGAAGAAACTTTTTGTCTCTCATATGATTTCCTTCTTATACAAAATATATAAAATTCATACAAATGAAGAGTGCTTCACAGAAAATTCAAGATATGCATTTTATTATACATACAAATATCTTAAACGTATGACACTATAATAAAATGACAGTTTAATCAGAGTAATTTTTGGGAAAATTATAAATAACGAAATATGTTCCATATAAACGACAATTTCGGGAAGAAGTTTCTTTAGAAAATCTTCGCCTAGCATGCTTAAACAGTGTACGACTGAAATATGGAATTTACTATTTTTTTATTTTTAGTTTTAGTTATGATGTTCACACACACACACACATACATACACACACCACCACCACCATCATTGTAGCAGCTGATAGTACCCTGTATACTAATATTCTGTGGTCACTTCTCCTGCATGCTTGTCTTATATGGATTTGCGCTTTCTCGCCGAAAATTTAGCTCATATAGGTATTACAAAAAAGAAAAAACGTTAGTAAGAATGTCTATGAAGGTGGTACGATTTATCAGAGATTCCCAACTGCATAGCTAACTGTGAATAACCAGCGTTAGCTCGTGTATCTCGACAACCAGTGGAAAATTATTTGCTTACTTTCTTAGTGTGTCTGGCGCTACCTACCTCCTATCTGGACGCCGTCTGAAAGCCACGCCTAGGATCAAGCTGTGTTTGCTACAGGACATATCACTAGTATCACACACGTTGTCACTGATGAACAGTGGCGGCAGCTGTGTAAGAGCTAAGAGCACGTGAACACTCTTATTTTTTGAAACCTTGCGAATTTATTGGTTATTTTTTCTTTAAATGCTATCGCAGTAACATAGACGCGGTAATTTAAAATCTACGGCGTTTAAATTTACCGCGCTTCTCCGCTAAACTCGATGAGACATGGCAGTGGTCACGAGCATGGTGGAACCATAGTAAAGATGTGAGACAAGCGCTGCTTGTTTTCATTCGGTGTGCACAGTGACGTCACCTTGACTGCAACGAGTAAGAAGGTTACGAGTAAGCTGATGACTGCGGCGAGGACAAAAATAACACAGTTTAATGTGAAATCCGAAATGCTTTATTTATCTAATTTCTAATTCAAAAGAAAAATGGAAACATTGTTATCTATGCTTATATGTACAAAGAAATTACTTTGTATTGTAACCTGGAGTAGGACTACTCTCTTACTCTAAGACGCTTGTACACATTTATTCATACTAAACATCTTTATAGATAACAGCTATATAATTGTAATAATGAATTTATGAATAATGAATTTATGAATTAAAATAACACTATAAATAATCGGAACACAGTACAATTAATTGCATTTTGGTTATAACAGTAACAATACTTTCCCCTATAGAACACATGATAAATAGTTACGTATGAGGTAACTACCAGTCTACCATGTGCTTCTTCCTTTCAAATTGCCCTTAAGGACGATGAAAATAAGGCCAAAAAATGCTAAAAGTAATAAACATGGATTTTGTGTTATTAAACACAACACAGCTGTTACTTTACTACTTATATAGCCGTGTGGTCGTTTAAACCATGGTAGATGTACCTGAGCGTCATAATCTTAAATATCGGGTATTTTAAAATTATTCCATATAAATCAGTTTTTGGTATACATATGTGAAATTGTTATTGTTCCTCATTAATAGAGCATTAAAATTGTGAGATTTTTTGTTATCATGCTTAGTTGTGGAGTAATTAAACAATAATATCAATGTTGTGTAAATTTTTAAGGTAAAAATTGAAGTCTATATTTAATATTTTCTCCCAAACTAGTAGGATACTTAAACATTCTTCTCTCTCTCTCTCTCTCCCCAAATCTATACATGACCTTTGAGCCCTAATATTCAATATTTGGTGTGGTCTCCATGCGCTGCAATTAGAGCTACTATACGCCGTGGCATTGAATAAAAAAAGGTTCTGAATAAGTTCCTGAGGGATTTCCCTCCACGCAGTTTGTTTTCGAGCCCACAAATTGACACTGGTTACTGGAGGACCGTGACGCACCAGGTGCCGACCAACCACATCCCAGACATGTTCGATGGGCGACATGTCAGGCGAACGTGCAGGCCAGGGAAGCAATGGCGTTCGTCGCTCTTCGAAAAAGGCTTGTACATTCCTCGCAATATGTGGCCGGGCATTGTACTGTTCAAATGTGGCCTGTGGAGATGCTTGAAGCAGGAGTACATCAGGCTCTACAACCACCGTTAGGTACCGGCTGCTGTTCAAAGTGCCCTCGATTCGTAGGAGGTGAGATCGGTTGTTGTAACCAATGGCGCCCCAAACCATCACACCTGGTGTTTGTCTGCTATGCCGCTCAACAATGCAGCCCTCCAGGTGTGCTCACCACGGTACCGCCGGACACGTATGCGGCCATCACTGTAGGACACGTTGAAGCGGACTCGTCCGAAAAGACTACATTTTGCCACTCAGCATCCCAGTGACGGTGTTCACGTGTCCATTGCAATCGGAGGAGCCTGGTTTCTGGGCAATGGAAGCCGACTGCATGCAACCAGTCCAACCTGCAGCAGACGGCGACGAACCGTTGATGCAGACAAGTTTACACCTGTTGCAGTGCTCCAGCGCGAGCCAACACTGTGGAAGAAGCTGTACGATCCGTTATGGCCATGCGGACAAGGTGACGGTCATTCCGTACTGTGGTCATGTTCCGTGGCCCAGTACCCGCTCTTCGCTGCGTACGACCTTCATCTATCCACTGCTTCCACACACGCATCACTGTCGTAGCAGCATGCCCTGTACGAGCCGAAATGTCACGGTATGACAAACCCACTTCCCGGAGACCCATAATTCTGCCCCGTACTCACTCACATGCCTTTGACGTCGACGAGGCAAACTGGCACTCACTTTATTGTTTCCACCTTGTTTGACAGCTTTGCACTGACTACACTGGGCGCAGCACTGACCTTGTCGGACCGACACCAGAAGGTTCTGCTCGGCCTACGTGTACCCCATCTCTCTGCAAACCTAATCACTTATTGCTTGCACACTCTTCTATACTTCCGCCAAGTTTGGAGTTATTCGGGAAATTCTTTCTTAGTGTTGCAATTTTCACAAACGTCAGTGTATGTATATGTGTGTATATATATATATACACACAATATATATATATATAGTTTTAAAAAGTCAAATTATAAAACATTATTTAAAAAGTATAATTGCATTGTATGGAGCATGTTTTTTTCAAAACAGTAACTAAAAAATAAAAAGTAACAAAAAATGCGACTATCCCGGGAATCTATTTGAATACATGGCATTTGATATGCATTAAAACCCTAAATGCTATATTAAATTTTGAAATGAATGTAACCAAAATTTATTATACGCATCGCAGATAGGTATCCTTAAGTAATCTCTTTCATTTTCTTTGTGATTTTTCCTTTTGATGTATCGGATATTTTTATTGTTTAATTAAATTCTCTTATTTCTGGCAAAAGGTTTCGTCCTAAACAATATTCATAATACTTCCTATGGAATGGTAGATGTCATTTCCTATTGCTGTTGTTGTCTTTTTTTTTTTTTTTTTTTGCTCTTTATTGAGTAATTCCACGGTTGTTTTGCTTACATGTTTATCATGGGTACCAAAGTTTCCATGTAGTTTAAAAATATGCTTTCCATTACGCTAACAACCAGCTAGTGTGCAAGGCAAAACTAAATTTCCTCTTGAACAGTGCTAATCCAGTCTTTGTTGTCAGCTGACATCAATTTTGTGTACACTCCTAAGCCAGGTTACTGTATTTAAATGCTGTGTAACCCACAATATATTTAAGCCCCTCCTGAGTTATTCGCTTTTGTGCCGATATTTCACAGTTTCTGGTACATTTTATTCATGTTCTTGGGCTTCTACACCATCTGGTTTCAGGATTCCTTTAAATAATTGCTACCATTGCACGAAGCTCCATACTGTAATGCACATGTGCTTTCTTTGCTGGTTTATATCACAAGTAAAAAACATTTTCCCCCTTTCCAGAAAGATCAGAAGTATTACAACTTTCACAAAACTCAAAAAGAAAACTATTCCTGAAATGTAACCGAGTGATACGGAAAAGCAATATATCTAAAGATTAGGGATACTATAACGTTATTATAATGTTGTAAAGTAATTACGCAATTGTTGCTAATTATAGAGCGTCAAGTTACTTAATTTAGAAAGGGGTCCTGCCTTAGGCAACAATGTACCCATTTTTCACGTATCTTTCGGAAGTGAGAAGTATAAGATATGCCATTTTGGTTTTATTTTCCTGTAGTATTTATTACACCCATATACTGCACAATGACTCATTTTAAAACTAGAGCTTAACAGCAAAAGAAAAGGTATCATTCCACTCTCAGTGACATCGTAAATGTCCCATTAACGGGCATAATCCACTAATAATGAATTGTCACCAAGAATGTTTGCAAGCAAGCTGACGTCACCTTCTCTCATGTAACTCTGCCCTACACCTTCACTAGATTCCACGATGGTCACGAGCACATCTTGACTTTGCACGTCTTTAGGGGTTTTTGCGCATGCGCGACTGGTGTGACGTACTGTGAGTGAAATACATAAGGGTCGTGCACACTTGAAGATGCGCACTGGCCCTTACCATCCATCTCTGAACAACAAGTTTACGTCAATCCACTTGGTGGTAGCGCACTACTGCAGAAGTTTCTTTCATGAGATTGTGCAAGAGCCAACGTTAGTTTTTCAGTTTGGCATAAATCCCGCTAGATGGTAGCATACAGAACAGTTTTGCCAATTCATTCAATGTACAACGAAATTTAGATCTGATGTGAGTGGGGATATGTTATAGTTATACGGATAGAAAAGCATATATATATATATATATATATATATATATATATATATATATATATATAATGGGTTTTCGGGGTGAGTTCTGGTAAATTACGTTGTGATACTACAGACTTCAGTCATAGAGTGATAGAGACGAAAAACAGACGCAAGGATTTTCTTTATAAATAATTACTGTCAGCCATGATGCAGTTTAGTTTTTCCTATTTAACATGTACGTACAGTGCAGTGTAATGTGTCTAATGGAGAGACAGGACTTTTTATAAGAAGAAATTATGCCGTTTTTCCTGCTTCAGGAAATGAGACTTGGTGAGTGCTAATAAATTAGTAATATTAATATTTTGCTGGCAAATGGAGAGTAATGAAAGTTTACCCATTACATCGTTGTTGTCCTAAACTGTGCTTCATTATATGCAAAACAATAATAATCCACAAAACAACCCTTTCTTTCGTCAAACGAGTTATGCTTTATTATTATTATTAGTAGTAGTAGTAGTGGTAGTAGTAGTAGTAGTAGTAGTAGTAGTAGTAGTAGTAGTAGTAGTAGTAGTAGTAGTAGTAGTAGTAGTAGTAGTAGTAGTAGTATTGGAAGCTACTGCAGTTGTATCAATTTTTTCATAATCATAACCATTATACGGTATTCACATGCGGTTTCATATTTTCAGGGCTATCTGAATATAACATTTTGTGAACACCCAAAATGTATACTCACGGGCCGCCACTGTTGATGAAACATTCACTTATTTCATGCTTCAAGTTTTGTGTTCATGAGGAGTCATATTTGATTGTCATGTTTCAATGTGTATTAGTTTTACGTTTTTATAATTTGTAAATACCGAACGAGATGGCTCCGCGGTAATGTGTGAGCATGGCATTCAGGAGGTTCCGGGATTGATTCTCGATGGGTTTTTCGTGGTTTTCCCTAGTCGGTAGATGAATTCTGGTGTGGTTTCTCGTCTACCACGATTTCCTTTCCATCATTTCCCTTTCATTCCGTTTCCTTCTCAAGTTTCAGGTGTGCTTCTGGGTTTCGTGTATATGGCGGTGCCGGACAAATGGCGCGACTCTGTGATCTGTCTTCCTGCGGCCCGTAGCCTCCTGTGTGGTTCCTTCGCTTCATCCCTTCCTCCTGGGGGCGAGGTAGCGCAATAGATCTCGTGTAGGTAGCAGTGCGCAAAGTGTCTCCCTTCGTTGTATACCTTACACCCTATAATGTGTAAATCAACGTATAAACCACCTATGCCGAAATACACTTCAAAATACAAAATCGAAAAATCTGAGGAAGTACGTTCACATGACTTTCCTACCCTGTCATAGGTATCACGTGTATATTTTACAATTCATATAAAAAGTGTTTTTCTATCACTTTGCGTTGCAAGATGCAAACAATACGCATTTATGTTTTCCTTTGATGAGCTAGCACTTTCTTTCTATTTCTCTCGCTCTCTGTCCTTCTTTCTTTCTCCCTCTTTCTTTCTCTTTTTCTCTCTCTTCTTTCTTCTATATATATCCAATTTTGGGTTTATAGCTTATATTGTCTTCTTTGTCCCTCTCCCTTCACCCCTCTGTTTCTCACACACACTCGTACACACATGCGCAGGCGTTTTTCTGGTATCAGGTACCTCGACATCGAGTGTTTTAATAGAATGCAGTACTTCTCCTACCCACCTAACTACCTACCAAAGGTAGAGGTAGAGAAAGTGAAAGAAGTTTCCATTCCCATGAGTTTGATGCTGTTCGCCTGTCTCAAGCCTAAACTTAGCCTTTTTCCGCTTACATATTTAGACTTTTGTAACATCTCTGGGAACCTGTTGTCTAAGACAACGATTTTCTCTCGCTCTGCACCTTCCAGACTTCCTGTTTGCATGCGTACTGCACCGAAGACGAAGGTTAGCTGCTCCACTCCTCCTGGGTGTGTTAACTGAATGAAAATGTCTGTGATTCCAAGGTTTGTGTTTATTATCTCGTTAGTTGTCTGTCCTTTTGAATTGTATATGCATCTCTGAATTAATGTTAAACACCGTAGAATGTAAAACACCTTTAAACACCTTCCTGGAAGCATTAGTGCACTTACAATCAGAACATTGATGTTTTCCTTTTATTTTCTTTACTTACCTATAGTACGTAGGGAAGTACGTACTACATTTCACCCAAAAATTTGATACCAAGATTTTACCATAAAAGCATTTTTAGAAATATGTTTGCATATGCGTGTCTTTGAACGGCATAACTCAAAAACGAAAATTCGGTTAAATACCAAATTTGGTATTTAAGTTCAGAAAATTCCAGGGATGCATATGAAGATTTTTAAGTAAAATTTCTCCATCCCAAACTGCCATTTACATGGAACAATTTTTGTTATTTTTGATTTTGCTAAAAATGGCCTTAAAGATTTTTATTAAAATGCCACACGTGAAAGATATTTGTATACAAATGAAATGTATATCTTGAATTTTCTGGGAATAGCTTGTGAACTCCTCTTCATTCTGAATGGTTTTTCAGTAACAGGTAAACCATAAGAGAAAAGTCAAATCTTACTCCACAAAAATTGTAGATTTCGTTAAAATACTCAATTTCTATCAAATACATCTTTTGTGGAGATATTCTTTGTTATTGGTTTGAATCTTCAAATATTTATACTTTTCTCAGTGTTCTTTTTTTTTCTCTTGGTAATGCAAAGAACGTGCAATTTCTAAGCCATCAGCTAACGAAACCTGTTTTTAAAAAATATGACTATGAGTTTACCTTCTGTATCCTACAACGAAATAAGCGAATGTGAATCGAAAGTTTTTCTGGATTAACAAGAGGTGCGTAAGCTTTTGTAGGAATAGTTTGTAGAAGAGTAGAGAAAATTATGTGAATACAAAGCATCAGATTTTTACTTCTAGCTCCCCTACTAAGATGATTTTCTGCCCAAGAATTTCGATAACGTGTTCCTTTTTATTTTTTTAGGGGCAGCCCCACACACGCCGCCCGAGAAATTTGAATATTTTTATGTATATTTTATTTTTTTTTCTACTGGCTTGACAGTATGTTATTCTTTTCGTTTATCTTATTATGTTTTGTGGGGGGATTTTAATTTAATATCTATATTTAAATTAAGTGAAGAAAATTCGATAATAGTTTATGGAATATTCTTAGTGTTTTCGGTCCCCTCTAACGCCAAAAAGGCAATTTCAACAAACCATTAGTATGCAGTGAATCGTGTGTGTACGTGTGCGCTCACCAAAATTGAAGTGAGGGAATCTTGAAAAAGTCGTTTAAGCGCCAGATTTAGTATTTAAGACACGCGTCTTTCGAAAATGCAAGGTGAAAGTTTTTGCTGAAGTTTCCCTACCCTTGTCCTCTTTCTTTGCTTAGAAAGGTTTTTGTAATTTTTATAGTTTCCCAAAGCTACCTATCTGAAACTCTTTTGATTAAACTATCATAGGTTTGAGCTAACAGGCGTGAAAAACTGTATATCCAAAATTTTCTGTAGAATATCTGTTAAGTCGTTCTTATAACTGCAAATTCATACAATAACTTAAAACTTTTATGTTAACTTTTTCAAAACGTTCACTATTGCCTCTTTAAATCCTTATGGGATTTAAGCGATATAGCCTAAAATGTTCAGCATTCTGAAGCTCATAAACAGTGTTTATAAACAAATTTAATAAACAATACTTATATGCGATGATAAACAATTTTTGTTAAGCATCCTCGCCACACCAGAATTGTGCATTAAAAGTAAAATATTGTGACGCAGCGTTGGCCCAAGTTTGTCGGTAAGTCGGCGCCGGGCAGTTGGAGATAAACAAAGATAAGTAGCGCTCCCGCCAGCGTAAACATCGGAAGCGCTATCGTCAGATAACCAAAATCTTCTGGAAGTTTCTTTCCCTGCTCCTCCAGAACGTGTGTCCAGCAAGTTCTGTGGAAGATTACGATTCCATTGGCTATATAAGTGAGCGTTCTCGCAAGTGAGAATGACTCAGTCAGTAAGTGGGTTCGCGAATGCGTTTCTAGTGCGACAAAAAGTGATATTCTCCGAGCGAGTTTGTGACGACTGCCATGGGTGCTGCTTCCGCAAGATATTGCGGAAGTCTCGTGTTCGATTCCCCAGTGGGTGAACCTTCTGGAAGAAGAGGCTACGTCTTGTGTATTTCGTTATGCCGCCTTGTCACGAAGAAACTGAAGTGATAGTGAGAACTTAGAGAAGTGACAGTGGAAAGTTAAACTAGATTGCATTAGTGAAGAGACAGTGAAAACTCGGTAAAGTAACAATTAAAAACTGGACAGTCACAATATTGATCTGAGGAAGAAAATGATATTCCAGCCTTTCTGTTAAATAAGTACATAAATAATAATAACTCTAATGACAATAATAATGACACAGTTAAAACTGGACAAAGTCACAATATTGATCTGAGGAAGAAAATGATATTGTTGTCTTTCTATTAAATAAATACATTTATAATAATAATAATAATAATAATAATAAATCCCTTTAGAACTACGAGACATGTTTTTAAAGTAAGAACCGTTTTAATGTTTTGCCGCTACAGTGCTGCAGTCGCGATTTTGAGCATGCGCGATCACTTCCTCCATTCGTTGGGGAGCCAGACGCAGCTGAGAGCGATCGTCACTTTGTGTTTTCGTATTGTTAGAACGTTTCGAAATGTTCAAAACAATTGAATGACCCGCCGACTGTGAAGTCAAATAAATAACTCGTTTTTTGAATGCGAGAAATGTTACGCCAGCAAACATAATCGCCAATTGTGTGAGGTTTATGGGGAAACAATACTGAGTGACAATGCCCATCCACTCAAGCCAAACAAACTCAAGATCTAATCGCATCATTTGGTTGGGAACAGTTCGACCACCTTTCCTACAGTCCGGGTTTTGCACCAAGCGATTTTCATTTGTTTCTTCATCTGAAGAAATTCCTTGGTGGAAAACATTTTAACGACGATTATGTGAAACAAGAAGTGCAGACTTGGCTGTCATCACAGGCAGCCTCATTTTAACGAAGGCATACAAAAACTGATTTACCGTTACGATAAGTACCTGAAAATGGTGGCGACTATGTGCAGAAGCAGTGTAAGGTATAAGGTAATGAATGATGACAAAGTATTTGGAACATAATATTCTATTATTTTTTAAAAATTATCGGTACTTACTTTAAAACACGCCTCGACCTTTGAGTTTATCTTTCTTTCCATGAACCCTGAACCAGTAGCGTAGCCACAAAAATATGTATTATGTATAGAGATCCATTTTTAAACGATTAATATCAATTCGAATGATTAATATGAATTAATTCTCAGTTGGAATATTTAAATAAATCGATTATATATTCATAGATTAAGGTGCCGCAATTGCAATTAAAATTAAGATAGGATGTTTTCCAATTATAAGAGGCAAATGTGTTATAACATGAGAAATGATGACCACTGTGAAGTATTTTATGTTACCGCTGCAGTTCATTTTGTTTCACTACAAAATAGCGTTTTTAGTTATATTCTAAACTGCGAGATGTTGCACTCATTTGGAAATCACACAAATTTAGATCGGAACGAAAACATGCTCCCGATATCTTAACAGTGATGCTTTTATACACACCATTTAAAGCACATTTTCTTTCGCTGTAACCTTTGGCGATATTGTCTAATCCGGCATAAATATACCGTGATACGTTTAGGAACTATCTGGTTTCCACCAAACTAGAAAGGTGCTATTATTTTAACGAAGCTATTTTTGCAATAAATGTTTACATTTTTTGGCAAAGGGGGTTCCAACTCCCAAAACCCCTCCCTAGCTGCGCCTCTGCTCTAAACTGTCGCAAACTTCATGGCGAGTTCAGAGCTAGAACCCTTTGTTTAACCCTTATTTTAATATTTTGCGCATGTATTATTTCAGCAAATGGACTGATTCAATTAAGGTTAAAGATTTCCTTACCGGTCACTCCATGTTTAGCTTCAAAATAGATTTGACTTACAATTGCAGCGCATCGTAGGTCATTTCAATAAATAATTGAAATAAGGTGAATTTATGACTTCTGTACATACGCACTGATAAATTTTAATAAACATATAAAATATGAAGTAAAGTTTCGTTCACGAAAGTTAATGAAAGTACGTTAATTTACACCGCCAAAATGCTGTTCCGCATGAAGTTTTATTGATAAATATTAAAATGTTGACACTGTTCATGAACATGGTTGGTTAACAAGGTTAGCGAAAACATGCAACACCATTTTAGTTTCATAGTTAAAATCACAGGTTAAAGTTTGTCTGATTTTATGCAGATATGTATTAAAATTAACCTGGACGGGAAAAAAAAAGCTTTGTAACTCAAACAGTTTATGCAGTCGCTGTGAAATGGTAATATGCAGAGAAAGACATGAACTCAAGGTGATGTGCAAACGAATTCGAGGATCTTAAACGCTACACCTACTTGACTTTCAGCTTAACACGGACGGAAATCCCGGAATAAAATCTGCCAGGAAACTTGACGCAACGGGAATCGAACCCCGGGACAGCAGGACGAGAGACAAGATTATCGCGATGATATTGGCATGCCTTAAAAGACTCTTGAGCCAATGTGACAACGATATCCAGAAAGTTTTCTTGATCAACTATATGGTGAGGGAGATCCATATGAGAGCTTTGAACTGTCCGGTTCTGCCTCTGTATTTTGGCTGTGATATAACCAAAGGTTTTAAGCAGCAAATAGCGGTCATGGTCAGGGATCCATTGTCAAGGATACGCATGACTGAGATGAAACCTAACTGGCAGTCACGTTGGAAAAAGTGCTACCTTAAATGAAGCGGAAGGTTAATTCACTTTGGAGGAATTCCCGGTAAGGTCCAGTTCTGCAACCACAGTTGGACGAGGTGATGTACTATGCAGCGTGTGCTTATGGACAGTCAAGAAATAGTGAAGGGAATATTGATATAACAAGTTTATGATTCTTTAGATTAAGCAAACTGGAGCACAAAGATTACACGCGAGTTCATGTAATTCTGACTTTATACCAATAAGAAATTTGTATGTAACAGTTTTCGAATGGATATTGCGGTTTTGCGTATTAACGAAACGTGACGTCACTGTTTCGAAGGCAGTTGTTTAATGGTTAACATTAATATTAAGGGTGAAAGTTATATCTATATTAATATTATAAAGAGAGAAAATGTGTCTGTGTGATGTGTGTGTGTGTGTGTGTGTGTGTGTGTGTGTGTGTACGTAGTATAATCTCAAAGACCATTCAACCGCTTTTGATAATTCTTTCACCATTGAAAAGTTCGCATCGTTCTGACGGACATAGGGCTGTAAAACGCCTTCTGATTTCATATTATAAATTACTAAAATATTAAAAAGGATTCACAAAGCCCTTGTTCTTGAATACGAACACATTGGAGTTAGAAAAGAACATACTTGCGAAGAAGGCCTTGACGTCGAGTTGAGAATGCCATTGAGTAGAAAATATTTGTTGTTACTCCACAGAATACGCATGTAAAATAAGTCAAATGCCCCGGATATTTCATACCAAGCAATATATATGTAGATGGTCACAGTTTACCAAATAAGACACAACAAAACAAAAAGAGAATCGAACCTGTTTATAATGCACGTGGTACCAATGCCAAAATACTTTAATAACCCTCATGTAAGAAAGTTTTGTTTTATTTCCTTTGTACTTATGGTGTAACCAACTTCGTTAGGAGATCTAAATGATTGTATAGCCGAGCGGGATGGCGGTAACGTCTGTGACCCGCGTTCGGGTGGTCGTGGGTTCCATTTCCATGGCCGACCTTCCTGACCCATGGGTTTTTCGGGGGTTTCCCCGGGTGGCCAGGCGAATGCAGGGAAGGGTCTATACATTCCCCGAATTTCTGTCCCTCCATTTCATCTCCATTCTCATTCCACATCACCTTTCATCTGCTCGGTCTCTTTCAGGGTTGCAAGTGTCGGTGGGAGGTCTCGGCGTGTGCTTGGCAGGGGAAAAGGATGCTCTGAGTAAACTTTCGTCCCCTGCACTGCAGCGGTCTCCAAGTCCCGGGTCCCCCAGTGGATGTGTAAGCCCACAGGGGAGGAGAGAAGGGGAGCCGGCTACACCAGTCACCACCTGGGGAGTTTAAATCTGTAAATGGTAGGGACCCTGCCCTCTCCTGTGTACCTTCTAGTCCAGCCGCCCCCTGTCTCCTCTCACCTCATCTCTACCTCCCGGGAGCGGCCTAGGCACAAAAGATCTGCGTAGGTCGAGGTGCTAAGTCCCTCTCCGCTTCTAATCCCATCCTATCCTATCTTAAATTATTGTACAAGGAGAAAAAATTACTAACATTAGACATCAGTCAACCCATATGTTTTAATTAACAACTGAGAAGACTATTTTTCTCGATGGTCATAGACTATGTTTCTTTTCCAAAGAGGTTAACTTGGTGGCCTGGGAGTGCGGAATCCATATATTTAGCAGCTTCATCTCTGTTTCTTGTATATGTTAAGGGTTTAAGGGTGTATTATGTGAAAGCTGTGCACGTTTTATGTTATTTAATAACCACAGAACCAAAGAGATGGTACAAAGATTTAAAATTTCTGTAATTATCTAACAGGTTACTCGGTCATTCCGATCGATGATAGTTCCACAGCCAAAGGGTACTTATAGGCTATGCAGCATTTCGAAAACTTGGATGACAGTCGGGGAGGGAGGTTAGGAAGTCAAACGTTCACATTCTTTTGCGAGAATATCAGCGGATTGTTCATTCCTTATTAAGAATAGCCGGATCTGTACGAAGTTGGATATTATTATAAGGGGTAAAGAGAAGGATTCACTTTAAAAATATTATTGATAGTTGTGCAATAATTTAAAAAACGGGAGACGTAAATGAAATTAATTAAATCCTTCTTCCTGTATATAAAGCTAACCGCGGAAAGTCGTGCAGCCAGCTAGTTTTGAAATAAATCTAAAAACTGTTTTTATGGTTCTAGTTTGCATCATTTTCCATTGTTTTTCAGGGATTCAACAAACATTTTTTTAAGAATAAGTAACTACTTTATTAATTCAAAATATAAGACCAAAAGTATACAAGCGTTACTTTTAATACCCTAAAATTTAATTTAGATATCTTCAATAGTCTCTGAGGAAAACCTTATTTATATAAGACACTGCGTTTCACAGAAAAACCCGTTGGAAATAAAAATGGAGAAAAAGATTCGCATATATGAGTATTTAAGAAAAGAAATGGTTTGAACACAAGACAGCTGTAATATTTAGCAGTTGTACCAGTTTTTTGAGTGAAACTTACCCTTAAAGACGAGCTAAATTGCACCTCTCTATTTCAAGAGTATAGGAGTTTTATTTTTATCTGTACAGCGGTTCAGAATTCAGAATACATGTCAAATGCTAAACCATTTAATATCTACTTATTTTGTGACTAAAACTATACAAGCGTACACCAAATTGGGGGGGAGAGAGTTCATATTAATAGAAAACACAAAATAACTAAATATTTATTTTTAGCAATTTTCTCCACTTAATTGTATGTACAAACATATAACAATCAAGAACAAGGAATTTATTTAACTATTTGATCTACTCTTCTACTGCAAGGTTAGTTTCAAACTCGTCCTTTCGAAGGGAGAACACATTGTTAATAACTCAATTTATTTGAAGTGCTTCAAATGTATTGTTTTATGCATTTTGGAAAACTGGCTTGTAAATGCAAACTTCAGGGTTTAGGCAGTTATACCTAATACAAAACTGTAAGGAGCATTTTCTCTTCTTTTCCAAACACGGATGGATATTGCACTTATAACGCAGGCGTTGACCATGGTATTTTGTAGCCGCGTTTCCAAAATTCATAAAAAGTTATACAATTTTGCATATAAGATGCTTGAACCCTTCACTGCTAACAACGGATCTATCTGGATGATGTCTTCTCGGGATTCCAGCCGAGTGACTTCCAGATCGTCCATTAAACTTTCGGCCATCATTACTCCTTGGCCTTCTTCAGGTTAAACACGGCCGAAAGCTTGATGGACAAGCTGGAATTGGCTTGGCTGTAATCTCGAGAAATCATCATCAGGATATTACCATGAAGAAGGCCACGGAGTAAGGACGACCGAAAGCTTAATGGACAAGCTAGAAGTGACTCGCTGCAATCTCGAGAAATCCTCATCAGAACATACCTTGAAGAAGGCCACGGAGTAAGGACGGCCGCTTGATGGACAAATTGGAAGTGGCTCAGCTGCAACCTCGAGAAATCATCAGGGCATTATCATGAAGAAGGTACAGAGTAAAGATTGCCGAAAGCTTGATAGACAAGCCGGTAGTTGCACAACTGCAATCCAAGAAGTCGTCATGAACCAGCGCTGAGAAAGCTTTATATCTCAAAACGATATATTATCTAAGGAACCTCTGTCTTCTTGCATGGTCATCATCTGAGCACTCTGGGTTAGCCTTAAATGTTCATGATAACCCACTCCCTGATCTCATTTTACTTCCGAGCACGTATTAGTGTCACTTGTCCGTCTGTGCATGCGAATGCACTCAGGAACAACTCGCCAACCGCTGCAAGTATGCAGTTATGATTTTAAGTTGAGACTGTTCAATATTTCCAAAATTAAGCGTTGTAAAAAGAAATGTGTTGTTAAAGTTGCTTGATATTTTTGGGAGAAAGTAAATGCCATTAGTTGTGTTTTATTTGGGGGACGTTGTGCTGGACATTTTAGGGTCAATTTAATCTGACCTTAATTGTAGCTTCCAATTTTAAAAAATTAAATTTTACAACTTAAATGGTCCATCCTATATATAGACACTATGTGATCAAAAGTATCCTGACACCCCACAAACATACGTTTTTATCTTAGGTGCATTGTGCTGCCACCTACTACCTGGTACTCATTATCCGCGACTTCAGTAGTCATTAGACATCGTGAAACAGCAGAATGGGACACTCCGTGGAACTCACGGACTTCGAACATGGTCAGGTAATTGGATGTTACTTGTGCCAGAAGTCTGTACGTGAGATTTCCACACGCCTAAACATCCCTAGGTCCACTGTTTCTGGTGTGATAATGAAGTGGACACGTGAAGGGACATGTACAGCACAAAAGCGTACAGGTCGACCTCGTCTGCTGACTGACAGAGACCGCTGACATTTGAAGAGGGTCGTAAAGAGTAATAAACAGACATCTATCCAGACCATCACACAGGAATTCCAAACTGCATCAGGATCCACTCCAAGTACTATGACAGTTAGGCGTGAGGTGAGAAACCTTGGATTCCATGATCGAGCGGCTGCTCATAAGCCACACGCAGGAAAATGCCAAACGACGTCTCGCTTGGTGTAAGGAGCGTCAACATTACATGATTGAACAGTGGCAAAACGTTGTGTGGAGTGACGAATCACAAAGTGGCGATCCGATGGCAGGATGTGGGTATGGCGAATGCCCGGTGAATGTCATCTGCCAGCGTGTGTAGTGCCAACAGTGAAATTTGGAGGTGGTGGTGTTATGGTGTAGTCGTGTTTTTCCTGGAGGGGGCTTGCACCCCTTGTTGTTTTGCATGGCACGATCACAGCGCAGACCTACATTGATATTTTAAGCACCTTCTTGCTTTCCACTGTTGAAGAGCAATTCGGGGATGACGATTGCATCTTTCAACACGATCGAGCACCTGTTCATACTGCACGGGCTGTGGCGGAGTGGTTACACGACAATAATATCCCTGTAATGGACTGGCTTGCACAGAGTCCTGACTTGAATCCTATAGAACACCTTTGGGATGTTTTGAAACGCCGACTTCGTGCCAGGCCTCACCGACCTACATCGATACGTCTTCTCAGTTCCGCACTCCGTGAAGAATGGGCTGCCATTCCCCAAGAAACCTTCCAGCACCTGATTGAAAGTATGCCTGCGAGAGTGAACGCTGTCATCAAGGCTAAGGGTGGGCCAACACCCTATTGACTTCCAGCATTACCGATGGAGGGCGCCACGAACTTGTACGTCATCTTCAGCCAGGTGTCCGGATACTTTTTATCACGTAGTGTATACTGCGTGATCCTTCTCATCCCTCGGATTGGTAACTAGGCAACACTGCATTTTACAGACGATGCGAAATGCAGGTGCTGTCACTGCATTCACCAGCCCGCTGATTAGGGTTACGGTGGTGCTCGTTGTTAATGTGCTCTACAAACGCAATGGTTAACATGATGGAAAAAAAATGATGAAGGTCGGAAGTTCAAATCACGCCTGCAAATAAATGAGTTTTTTATTTCATTTCTGTTCATGTTTCGAGAAAGTTCTAGCAAATCGTAATTTCTTTCCGAGTGCACTAGAAAGTGGATTTGCCTATAAATGCGAAGTTCCAGCTGTTCGTGCTCACTGTGGAACTATGTTTTCGAATAGAGCGTATCTGGACATGCTGTTAGTATACGGGGAAGTGCAGCAGAATGCAACGGAGGCACGTCGTCTATACCAACCGAGGTTTCCGCAGAGAACACTTCCTACAGATCACATGTTTTTACGAGTTGCGAACCGCCTTCTGGAATCAGGAACAGTGCACAAGACAAAACATCCACGAAGAGATCACTCTGTGACCAAGCAACGACGGATCGTATGACTGACTATCATTCAGCATCCGCATTGTAGTACGAGGGACATTTACAGGCATTTCAATATTAATCAATCTTCCACGTGGAGAATACTACATCATGCAAATTTTCACCCTTATCATCTTCAACTACACCAGGAGCTACTGCAGCCGGACAATGGACGGAGAGTGGCGTTCACTAGGTGGATCATACGACAAACTGAACAAGATCCACATTGTTTGACAACTGTGTTATTTAGAAACGAAGCAGGGTTCCACAAATAGGCCATGTAAATCGCCACTACATTCATTACTGAAGCACTGTAAACCCACAATGGATGCGAGAGGCGGCCTTACAAGTCCGAAGGGGTTTCAACGTTTGGTCTAGTATATTCAGTGATCATCTAATAGGCCCGTATTTTTATGATGGCCAACTCACTTGGAATCGCTATATCTACTTCCTAAAACATCAGCTGCCTACTCTACTGGATGAAATGCCGCTGCAGAACCGACTACTATGTGGTACCAATATGATGGGGCGCCAGCTCATTCGGCCCATCGTGCAACAGCTTATCTCGATGCCACATACCGTCAGCGATGGATCGGAAGGCATGCACCAATAGAGTGGCCAGCACGCTCACCACATCTAACCCCATTAGATTTCTACTTATGGGGTTATCTTAAAGATAAATGTACCAGGAGTGGCCAATGATACCTTAACAGCTCAGGAAACGCATCATCTTAGCTTGCCGTAACATCACACCGGCCATGTTGCGCCGGGTTAGACTGGCAATGATGGTTAGACTGAGATCTTGCATCCGTCGGCATAGTGGACAGTTCGAACACCTATTATAACCACATGGATGAAACGGATAAATTGTAAAGGTTTAGCTGTGTGATGGTCCGTCATGATGTTATAGTCACTGTTAAATGCATTACTGCGGGAACCAGAGAGGTTCACAATGATCATAATATGGGCTTGCAACGTTATCTAGTTTGTATGTTCGTGCTGTATCTTGTAAACTCTCAGAACAATTTATTGGCTTTCTTTTGTATGAAAGAATAGCTTTAAATAGTAAAATATTATTTAATTATGTCTTATGTTTGTAAGTTATAATTACAATGTTATATACATTTATTTATGATGTTCATTAAAGCATATTTTAATAAGTAACAATTTGTGTTTTAATAGAATTCACATAATTAAACTAATTAAGTGAAGCGACACTTCCATGCCAAACCATCAGTTCTCATTACATTTACTAAACATAAAAAAGTACCTTCAAATGACAGTACTGAAGACCAACGCGCACACTGTTGCACTACGAGTGCAAGTCACTACACGCACAGCGGTGCAAAGCAGTCATTTCGACCGAAATTGATACGACGCAATGCAGTGGACAGTGTTTACAGCATAGTCTGTACAACGCCGGGACTGTATAACTTCTCAATCCGCAGGCTCAGAAGACTCACCCGGTATAATGAGTTTGAAGAAAGTTTGTCGACACATTTCAAATTTGGTTGAAATTGGTACAAAAATCAACTTAGTTATGACTAGGTGCTTTCAAATTAAGTTGCAACTGAATGTTTCCTACCGAGACTAAAGGCTTTGAAACCTTTGTAGCTAACATAAATAGTGCAATGAAATTATATATATATATATATATGTGTGTGTGTGTGTGTGTGTAATTAACTGCACAACGGTGGAAGAAAATAAATAGGCGGGTTTTTATTTTTGTTTAATTTTCACGGTCACAAGAAGCAGAATACGTCACAATGGAATACAGGTCAGTGACCGAAACTTTGTTAGGCTTGGTTATGTCATGCGAGAGACAAAGTTTCAATTCCCCGCTGGATATTACATTTTAATCTACCTTATAGGCTCAACCTTATTAGGAGTTTTAGCTTTCTGTAACTTGAATGATATAACTACACTTTTTATTTAAATTTGTCATGAATTGACTTCTTAACCACTCTCAGGCCATCGGTATATACCCGAAGTCCAGATTTGCCTGATAAATCCAAAGGTTGGTTTAAAAATTAAAACAATACAAAATTTACCATTACATTAAATAATATCTTAGGGAATAGTATCGATTTATAAAATATTCTATTACACAACGAAATGATAACATCCGAAAGCTTATAGGTAGGCTTGTAGCACGCAAACTGCACCTGTATGTATATAATGAAACGATATTAATGTCCCATTTATATGCTATCTTTAACATCTAAAGTTATATCGAGGACTTTTTACCTTTGGAACAATCGCTCATCAGCAATGATGTTTATTCGCTTACAGTGGTGTGAATCTTTGGGTTGGTGTTACTTTTGTTTATTACATTCAATTCACACACACACACACACACACACACACACATTCACACTTCTAGTCTCTAGGGAGGATGGGAATAATCCTGGCTAAAGAAAAATTCCCACTCTCCAGCCGGAAATCGAACCCAGGACCTCCGGATTTGGAGGTTAGCATTTAATTTTGTAAACGCAACGGAAGTGTAACGCCATTCACGACGTTGACTTCTACTTAGCTATTTACACAATGAATGCCTTGTCTATATGCATTAATACATGTATTTGTCTCGTTGCACGGTCCATTACTTTGCTCCTACCTGCTTTCGCAGAAAGCTGATGGGAGCCTTGTAAACATTCAGCATAGCCAGCCAGTGTATCAGCAAAAGTAAGCGAGAAAAATAATACAGTGTAAGATCTAAAAAGTAATCGGCAAGGGCCGAACAAGGGCTGCTATTTCGGATATGGGTTGTACCTATCCATCGTTCAGTAACAGACGCAGTAAAAGATTACGTTCTTAACAAAGACGATACCATTTGTTAACTGCTTTCCTTCAAGGGCAACAACAAATAACCACACAAAAGTGTACATTCCGTTATAATTACCTCAAGCAACAGCCCGCTCTTTTCAGTTTTATACAAGTTTTAAAAGAAGCACAAACTAAAACTACTTTAATACTTGTTTTCCGGTTCAACGAGGATTTATTCTGCAAATATTATCATACTTTTGAACTGGTAAACATTGCCAAATACCAACATTCTTAAAATTGTCTATTTTTCCTTTGATTTTCTTTTGGTTTGCTTAGCTTTATAGTATACATTTGAAATGTTGATATCACACAAGTTCTGAGAGAAAATAAATCACTTTAATTTTCTTATGCGATATTTTTAGTGGCGTTTTCTCGAGCTATTAACTTTTTAGATGGATGTAGCACCTGTAAAAAATCATTTACTTCATTTCTATGAGCAGGATTTTAGTAAAATGCATTCATATTTAATTCAGGTAATGAATACATCACAAATATGAACGCGAATATACCTACAATACGAGGATTTTTAAATGACTCATAAATCTGCACTTATGGACTATCACTGCTTCGAGTTACTAATTTCATGCAATGAAGCAGTTTTGCACCAAGAAGGTATTCACAAACACGGAAAATTAAGTAACTTTTTATTTCTTCAAGAGTCATATAATCTATGAGAAATACTGCTTTGATCCAATCTAGATAACCAGATTTTATTGGTTATCGAATCCAAGATAAAAAAAATTTACGATGTGTTACATTCACATGACTTTCTCTACCATCTATTATTTATTAATGGGTACACAAGCTATTCTTACGAAAGCTTATTTTCCTATTTACTTCATTTAATCCAGAGAAACTTGCAGAAGTAGCTATATTATACGTTTCATTATAGATTCGAAGGGAACAGCGATACTCAAATGTGTAAGAACTGAACACTATAAGCTGCCTTAAAATTCCATACTGTTTCCATGCAATCGCGAGAAACAACTGAATGTCGACAGGACTTGAAAAAATCACTAAGCATTGAACAATTCGATCCATTAATAACGAATATCTCGGAAATGATTTATGCCACAAAAAGTTATTTGAAATAAACTCTGCGCTTTAAAGAGAACTACATTGTTTGTGTAGTACATTTTCCTCTATCCTTTAGGTTAACCGGTTATACACGATTACACAAAATTCCTTCCGAATGAAGAGGACTACACGGGCTGTTCCCAGAAAATTCAAGATATAACTTTCATTTGTTATGTAAATACCATGAATATGTGGTATTTTAATCAAAATCGTTAGAGCCATTTTTCAGAAAATAAAAGATTTCGAAAAATCTTCCACATAAAGGGTTGTTGAGGTGGGGAGATTTTCTCGAAAATATTCGTGCCGCATCTTTCAAAGATACTGAACTCAAATACCAAAGTTGCTATTTACCCAAATTTTCGTTTATGAGTTACACTGTTCACAGACATACACACGGACATTTTCCTGAAAATCCTTTATTTGGATTCAGGAGGCATCAAAACCTGTTTTTGAATGGATGCAATACTTTTTGTAATTACAGTGTACTTACTTGGTAAAGAAAGTAATAAGGATGGAAAGAGGTCTCGCACGTACGTGCCTCTCCGTCCAAATATCTGTCTGAACAATACAACTTTGAAACGGAAAAGTCACACGGCGTCTTTTAGGAATGCAAGCCGAAGATTTTCAGGAACTTTCCCCTAACCCAATTAACTGCTTATGGTAGGATTCCTTCAAAACTGGCTGTAATGATATTTGTTAAAAATACTAATTTTTGTATAAAATAATAAGTATTCCTTGTTTCGAAATTGAGAGCCCTAAAAGATAAACCATAAATTACCTCAGGGAAAACACAGGCCTCCTCCTGTCGAAAAAATTTAGAATTTCAAATTTTTATTTATGTATTTTTATTGTTTAATTTGTATAACTCCCTTGAACTTCTATGGTCATATCACGGGCTTTGATTTATGAAACAAGTCGTTGACTGTAGGTGCTTTAACGTTGGCTTTTAATCATTTCCATTTTAAAAAACACGCACTTTCACTCCCACATACATACTTCCAGACTCTGTGTGGGATAGGGAAGATTCTGGTTAAAGAAAAATTCCCCGCCCTAGCCGGGAATCCAATCCGGTACTTCTGGATTGGGAAGCCAGGGTGCTGACCACTCGATCGCAGAGGCGGTCTCGGAAATATTGCCTGATCTGTATTTTACTAATTTTTAGCTAGTTCTGAAAATCGATACCTTTCCTTTCGTTCTCTCTCTCTCTCTCTCTCTCTGTTTATCTTTTCTTCTTGCTTTCTAGTTCATAGATAACATTAACTTTTTTATGAACACTTGATCGTTGTCTTATTTTCTTGCGTAAAAATAAGAAATTATTACTGTGATAATGTTAAGTAGTTGAAACAGTTTCTGATGTAAATAAAATAACAGATTTTTATATCAGGAAATTCCCAGAAGAATTATTTATGAAACAACATAATATTTCACTGTTTAGCTCTTAAAAGTTCATACATTTTAACGAGCATTTAAATTGATTTAAAACGGCGTTACAATGCTAGTACAATTTGAATTTAACAGTTATTCTGTATACCCATGAACATCAGTTACAGTGTTCTTAGCCTTTTTTCTTATCTTAACCTTTCTTTTTGTTTTGGGAGCGACGGCGAGTTTAACTTCCTTTAATTCGATAGGTAAAACCTGAAGGTAAATGGATGAAATGATGCTCAAATGAGCCTGGAGTTACCTACCGTTTCTTCTTTGGAGGATTAGGGAAAACCACGGAAAACCCCACTCCGACCAAGATTTGAACAAAGGAGCTTTTGCATGCGAAGCATGCTACCCTCCCGTCACGGAGGTAGCCGATTAGCGTATTTGTTTCTACAGATAGTATCTAAATACTGACTTTAGTTTGTTCAATACGAGTACATGATTGATTTCTGCAAAGAAAAACGAACGCCCCTCCCGCCCCGCCTGTCCCATCCCATCCCTAACAATACAGAGTGAACAATTTACTCGGCACTTAACTCATACCGACATGTTCCTATAATGACAGCACTTAATGACGATTTTGAGTATAGTCCTAAAGTTTTATACGTATAGAGTCAGTAGCACATTATTTGACTGTGGTATGGATTTAATTAACATTTTAGGTGAATTCGTCTGTGCATAGCACCTATAATTTTGTTTTGTCTGGTCGTTGACAGAAGAGAGAGAACTCATCGATTACTGAATATATGGAGTCAAAGTTTTATGCATATGAATTTGAATAAATTTGTCGAAACCTTTTAAATTTGGTTAAAAGCTGTACAAAATTAGGCGCAATTGATGTGGGGAAACTCCTAAAAGGTTATGATTTTTAGGCCAACTGCTGTACAAATATAGATTCGAGATATTATATCTATAATCTTGAAAAAGCATGTGTCGATACATTTCGGGTTTGCTTAAATGGGGAGAGGATTAAAAGTAACTCAAGGAGAACCTCCTGGAAATTTACCACTTTTAGGCGGGCCATTGCAGGTACGGAGTTGAATTTTTACATATAAGAACTTGAACATTTCTACAGTTTTGGTTTAAAACTAGTACAAAATAATGTGTAGTGAATATTATAGCGCTGCCGCATTATTTCCGCTACAAAATAAACGCAGCTGGAATTTAACGACGTGATTTACAATCTGGTTTAAAGCTTACTATTTTTTTACAGTTCATTCTCACTTATTTTGTTAATGGGCGCAAGACAAGGCATTTTCTTGTATCAATAACTCGCAATATTGTCGCAATTGCCAAAGTCCCTGATGCTGGCAGCTCTGGTTATAGCAGTCGAAAGCCTGAACAGCCTCCATTGCTGTTGGTGTGATACCCACGCCGAAAGCTTCCTCCACGCCTTCGCTGCATCATTGATAGAGGTATCCAAGACATTTGATACATCATGACTTAAGCTTTCCTGGCGGCGGTGTGAATAAAAGTCATCCTGGGCTATAAGTCAGTTGAACTTTGGAGAAAGGTTCAATGTTTCGAGTGCTAATGTCGCTCTCATCTATAAAGTTTTCGAATGCTTGAATCTTTTTCAAAGGGCTGATAGCCCGAGAAGATTTCTATACATTGATAGTAATATCTGAATAAATTCCCCAAGACTCAGTTTATTTTAGCCTAACAGGCAGAGTGGTGTTTTCCAAGCCTACTTGCAACACCCCTCAGACACTCGCACAAGTTTAAATTCTGCCTTTTGTTATATTAATTTCTACATTCAAATCTCACATTTCTAACAAATGCTATACGTATCCCCCATCGATCCCTACAACTGTAACAAGTATTCCATCGTTTAACTATATAGTAGGCCTTTCGAATTTTATGTAGCTATATTAGTTAAGACGTAGGTGCCATACACAGTGTGATAACGTGTGGGTTGAATTCCCTTCATGAATGTTAAAGTTTAATTGAACTGATCGAAACTCATCTCCACCCTCATGGACCCGGATGCTGATGAATGGTGGGCATCATTTAGCAAGATAAAACTGCGTATGATTGCCGCTCCCCTGGCGGTTGTCACGGAAATACCCGATTATGTCCGAAAGCTCTAGCCTTGTCGCATTGTAGTATAAGTGGTCACCTTGTGGCACCGCGCTGCTATATACCGACGTGACGTGAACGCAAGCACAACTGTTAGTATCGGTAACAGTGGCGCCAGTGAAACACGTGCTGTTGGTGACAGCGTAGCGCGGTGCTGTACTACCAGCTTTACTTCTCCTGAAAACATTTGTGAATCAAACATAACTTTTGTTAATGCCATTCTTTAGAAATAATATTCTGTAAACAGTTTAACTTTCGTGTAAGTTCTATAGCGAAAATTGTGAATTAACAATGTGTTGTCTTGCGATTAAACCTATAAGAATGTGGACACAAGTTTTGTGATGTGTAGTGTCGCTTATGAGCGGAAACATTATATTTTTCCATGATTGTAAAAACATTTACTTTAAAATAAACAACTGATATAGTTTCTCAAGTATTGTGACTTAGCTGTCGCCGCCAGGGTGAGGCACAGCGGATAAGTGCAGTAGGGTAGGACTTTTGTGTACTTGTGCTGTGTTAGTGTGACGTCGAGTTCAGGAAGACAAACGGATCACCAAGTTTTTACCAGCAACCTGGCCAGGGCCCCCAGAATGACTGGCTGGCATACGCCCCCTTCGTTCGCGCGACAGACATGCCGCCGGCATCATCATCTGGAGACGGTGTAACATTACCTTTACGCAGCTAGAAGGTAAGTTGCTGACACGAGTCGATCGTGTTCAATAAGTACGCTGTTTTTCTGACTGCGTAGACTATGAGACTGCATGAAGGCGCCATGTAATGTGACTCCAGCATACGTTGCGTCACTCTCTCTAATCGTCTTTCCAATACATGGCTCGATAACTATAGTGTTTGTTAAAAACCAGCTTATGAAGCTAACGGCGCGAGTCCGAACTTTCCTCTAGTGTAGATTTCCTTGGGTCATGCTATCCCTACTCATTTTTACGTTTCCTAGCAACTACTTATAATAGGTAAAGGAAGTGTTGTATTCCAACCGAAAGTTGGATATACCGGAAATACTGGTTTTGAGGTTCAGTGAATAAAAATAGAAATGCAATTTTAGAAAAAAGACAAACGTGTTTATGTGTGTGTAAGTAAGAATGAGGGAGACGGAGATAAAGGGGTAGAGGAGGGAACAAAATAACTCCAGAACGAAATATTCAGTATCTCAAGAGTGCGGCACGAAGAAAGTCCCCCCACACGAAGTTAAATGTTCATCCGACTTTTCGTTTTTGAGTTAAGCTGTTCGACGTTATACTAAAAATGTTCCTCTTGAGTTCAAGAAACTTCAAAATACCTCAAAATTTCTGGTGAAAACAGATGGTTTTGAGCGGGCTACAGAACTTCCTCTACCTGCCATAGGCAAGCTGTAGAGAAAGTAAAGATTAAAATATGCAAGACGACTAAATGCGCCAAAGTTATCGCTATATAAACGTTAAACATACCAGAATAGTCACTCTTCGCTTCTCAGAAGATTTTATCGTCAAGAGACAAAAATAAAAGTCTAGCTAAAACTCCGTTGATCATATCCTCATTATATACGGTAGGGCACTGTATCACAGGCTGAATTAAGGTTTTGAGGTACATTGCACAAATACATTTCAGGAACGATAAAGAGAGTAAATATTAGAGAAGAAACCTACTAAGAAACCACATATAATAAAACATATTAAAGCGAAATGTGACTCCCCAGCGAAACACTGCTTGCAAACAAAGAAAATAAATAAACAATAATAATATAATTCAATATGATAGTACAGTTTTCCTTCACTTAGGACTCAGAAGTTTAAGTTAAACACCCGCCTTGTATTTACTTGTATGTACGTCCGAAAAGACCTGTAAATGTTGGTATGCTCGTTCCGTAGGTGTTCCATATTTTAGAAGTTACACTGTGTCAACTAATTGAAACTTATACTATAATATACTAAACTATACTTCTTAGTCTGAGTTTATTAAAAACTAAGTTATACAACATTTTCATTCTTCGATAACTTATTACTTTCTCTATAAGTTATCTATCGTAAGCAGATAAAGTAGTGTATTCCAAAAAAAAAAAAAAAAAAAAAAACATGTTATCGCGATTTCACCGGTAATACATATTTTCAAGTCCTCTAAAACCAAAATGCATCTATAGAGTAGCATAGCTCGAAAACGAAAAGTTGGATAATACCAAACTTGGTATTTAAGTTTAGTATCTTGCAAAGAAGATAGGATAGAAAAATTTGCAGGCCGAAGAAAAGATGGTCACAGCAAAAATTCAATTCATGAGACCGGAATAAGCCCTTCGAGGCTTAATCTCTGAAGATGGATGATGTGATGATGATGATGATGATGATGATGATGACAAGAGAATCTCTTAATACCAGCTATCCTTTATGTGGAAAATGTTTCGTTAGGTTTTATTTTCTCAAAAGGGTTCCAACAATTTTTTATTAAAATGCCCTAATGTTTAAGATATTTGCATGACTAATACAATGCGTCTGGAACTTTATTTGAACAGTTTGTGAAGTCCTATTCATTCTGAATGGATTGTTGTATAATTGTGTATAACTAGTAAACCATAAGAGATAAACAATAACTTAGTACACGAAAAATGTGTATCTCGTTAAAACATACCGCTTATACCAAATAATTTTTTTCTAACATTAACCATTTACGAGATATTCTTGATAGTTTGAATTTTTCATCACTACATGTTTTAAAGTGCTAGGTTACCATTCTTCCTAACACTTTCTCGCGTGGTTATGCAAAGAGTATGGCCAACATAAGCGATCCACGTTTCAAAAATTTGACTATTGTTTCAGCCTCCTTTGTAGCTTGCATTAAAATATGCAGTGAAACTATTTTGCTTATTACTATATTAACGTGCAAATAGAAAAATAAGCTTTTATAAGAATAGTTGTAGAAGAGAGTTAAAAATAAACGATAGTGGTTAGAGGAAGTCTGTGCAGTTCAGTGGGATTCAGTGAACGTCTATTGGTAACGTCGTACATTTCCATTATATCTCTGCGCAGCATATTTCTTAATTGTTCCTCTCTGCGATCACCGAAAGTTCGTAACAGTCATGTCAATATTCAATTGAGCTAGTATACCTATCGGAAAAACTTAAAGGAGACAAGTAATGTACGCTTGCGGTTTGATTTAGTAAATCATTCAAGAAACAGCGACCAACTTCGGCTGAGTCTACACTTTTAGGCGAGCGAGTGTGCGAGGAATCACTGAAATACTGAAAATCGAGGCTTTACTTTTAAAAATAATTTTAGATTTTACCTTCAAATAACTGTGGCCTGCTAGTGTTTAAAGGTACAAATACTGCGTGTGGAAGTTTTAATATATATGTATTTACAGCCTAGTAGCCGGCGGGAGTTTTGCGCTACATGTTTTCTTGCATTCAGCAATTTTCATTCTTTGAAATTCTATTATGAGAAAGACTTTAAAATCATTAACTTAGAATTTGTTTCAGATCTATTTTGAAAGTTAAATAAAATATAGACATATGCCTTTTACCTACTCCTTGAATGTCTTTCAAAATCTATCAAACATTTAATATTGCAAATTTCGAAAAAGCTTTAAAATAATAATTCTCTAATTTCTTTTCTAGAATTGATAAATCTGAATAAAACCAATATATGTGTATTTTAAAATGTCATAATCAGCAAATTATTTCACATTTGTTTACCTAAATTTTTTCATAATATTTTGTGAAAATTAAGTTTTTATAAACATTAAATTAATGTAATGTTTTAATTAATCGAACAATGTTGAAGATAGAAGGTTCAAAATTAGTACTTAGTTAATTCTATAGCTTACAACAAGTGTCCAACGTTTCTAAAATTTTTGTTGAGATTTAGAAGACAGAACTTTCAGAGATCTTTCGCCATAAAAACAGGCTATTTAAACGAAAATACCAATGTTACGTTATTACAATTTAATTTTGCTCAAATTATATCGTACGATTCGATAATTTTCAGAAATCGTTGATTCATACATCAAAAGAAATAAAAAAAACAAATAAAAAATATAAGGGCCACTTACAGGAAACAGAGAAATGCGGAAACGAATATTTTTTCGGACCTTAAGAAAAAGGGGAGGATAGACTGGAATATGGTTCTGTCCTGTAATATTGAATGGATCAACTTAGTAATTAGCCTAACGTAAGCAGTAAGGTTGGGACGATACCACTATTTCTCAACGCTCAATACTGCATTTTAAGCACGATATTCACGTTATAAAAAAGGTACTGGCCCAGACGGAGAAGAAGGCAGATTTCTAAACATCACTGACATGTAAGTTGCACAGAAAGCAGAGAGGTGATAGTGATGGTGGGATAGAGAATGGAAATGAGGAGAGAGTGGAAGAATAGGGGTAGTAGGTAAGTTGCGGAGGGTGAGGGAGAGGGAAAAGTACTAAAATATATACACGTATATGCATCTATGCAACAAAGACAGATCGCTATAAATAAATAACCAACATACAAGATAAAAACGCAGACAACGCAAACACTGCATTTTGAGTTATAAAGCTATAAACATACCATTATGATGTATGTTGACTATTTATGGTGATCGTTCTGGATCTGTATTTGTTGTTTCCCAGCCTTGGGTTTGGGTCGGGATTTGGGTTGTTATGGCTGTACATATATATTATGTATTAATATTTCGTTATGATGAATATTTAAGTAATAATGTCAAGTTTTCGAAGACTTGGGCGGTTAACGTAATAACGCGAGCGCAGATGCGGATTTTGCTAATCGATAGCAATCATATGACCTGTTCTTTGCAAAAACCTTGTTAGCAAAGTAGGAACCTGTGATCGAACTATTATGCCATTTATCAATTTGCACATTGTGATTCACAGGAATGCATGCGGAACTCATGCTTATCGCATACGTTTACAACCTGCATATGAAATGAGATAATGTTGAAGTCAGGTGTAGAAAGAGTGCGTAAGAAAGTGTGTATATAACGGAATGATAAGCGGAGTTTTCATTCGTTCTTTCTAAGTTGTTAAAAGGAAAGCGTGCTAGTAGTAATTTATATTTTCATTATTAAGCGGAGATGATGATAGTAGTAGTAGTAATAATAATAATAATAATAATAATAATAATAATAATAATAATAATAATAAATAATAATTTCATTTGCAATTACAGTGTTTTATTTTATGTAAGTAAAAGAAAAGGAATCTAATACCAAATTATTTTCTTTTGTGAAACAATTATTTCATAAAATAAAAGTGTTGTACTTTTATTAAAACAAAGCTCTTTTATCTTAAATATTTTTGTTATTTTATGTACATGTGCATTTAATGTTTATATTAGGGCACAGTGTACTTGAGTTACAAAACTAAATCATATATTTTTACTGTTTTAGTTTGTTTACCAGCCCATTACCTAATTTACTATTTTTTCTTTAAGTTAGCTGCTAAAAACAGATGTACAGACATTAAAAAACCTAATATTGTAGAAACAGCGGTTACGTTACAGAACTCGATAGGTAAACGTGGGAAATTGCTTGAAAACACGATATTATTTAATGTCGCATAAACGGGACCTAATTATGTGTACTGTAGCTTCACCACGTTTACAGGTATGGACTTAGGTTATGTTGCACTTGAGGAGACGCTAACTTCCATATTCCTAAACTTAAAACCTTTAGCGCTCTTAGCATATTCTAACTCAAATTTGTAAAACAGCTAAAACCTGGGATTATGCCGCCTTTCCATTCTTATCCGTTTAGCCTAATAAACACCAACAGAAACACAGAGATAATGGAAGTACCTAGTTTTTAAGCACATTATAGCGTTCTCTGAAAACGCAATAGGTCAGTATGTCTGCCAAAAACCGAGCGAATTGGGGCCGCGGTAACATGTGCGACTCGCATTCGGGAGGTTCCGAGTTCAATCCCCGCGGCCGCCCACTCTGAATCATAGATTTTTCGTGATTTCCCTGGGCCGGCAGGCGAATGCTGGGTGGTTCATCTTCTATACGACTTTCCTGTACCCATTATCTTTCTTGTCATCTGTTTCCGGGTTGTAGGACCAGGCGGTGGATGTGCGCTCTTTAGAGGTTTCTTCCTGCCGTCGTTCCAGGGACAGCTCAGTAGGACCCGCCTCCGGGTGCTTTCGTGCAGGCGCTCCTTCGGGGGACCCCCGGAGGTTAGGAGCTTGTGGGTGGTCCCGGGCGGCGTCGGATACCTTCATTCTGGAAACATTAGGCATCCCGGTCATGCTTGCGCCCGTCGTCATCCAGATCTGGTCACCCTTCGGGTCTCTCCCCTCAACCCTCCCTCCCAGCGGTCACAGTAGAAGTACAAGGGGCGGACTGGCCTGCGTGCGGTGCTCTGCCCCGGTTACGCGGGCCCTTCCGTTCGTCAGTACCTTTACCTTTATATCTGCCAAAAGGAATGCACCCTAACAGTAGGTTATACACTGAAAGCTTCCACAACCAGTAGCTAAGGGCCTATTTTACGACCCAGGTAAACTAATAGATACGTATACTGCAGTTTACTTAATTGAAAGATAGAAGCTCTTTACTAACAAGGGATTTTAGCTAACGCATTACTATCCGCTAGAACAGTTTATCCTCCTCTTGGTTATTAATACAATTTTATTTGAATAAAAAATATTTCATTTGAGGCTTATTACGTCAGTGATAATTCACATCAAATATTGTAATTGTGGACACGTAACGCAGGTGACACCACTCGATTGTTTCCCTTCATTTTGCCGTGTTAAATAAACATTTCAGCAACGCTCTTATGAGTAGGTTATTATGGACATTACCTAACCATTCCAATTATTTCTATGAAAATAGTCATGTAATATTCATCAAAACATGTTTGTTAATTTATTAAGAGCTTAGATTCAGAATTCCAGTCACAACAACCAAGTAACAAAATTAGTGTTCTCTTCAATCTACAAGCCAGTCACTGAAATAATACTCTCATTTCACGAGTAAAAATATTAAAATTAATTTTATCGTAAAATGTACTTATTGAAGCGTAAGAAAAGGAAATTAAAAAAATTCTGATTTGGTAATGAATAGTTTCGATAAATGTCACCTACTGTTTTATTAGTTTCCATAAAATTGCGAGAAAATGATATTTTTGAACGACATTCAAGAGTCAAAATAAAAGGAAGAATGACATTTTATGCACATGCTTGAAATGTAAGAGAATAAAAAGTATATATATATATATATATGTACTTTATTGTTAAAGGAACTCCAAACATCCAGTTTCTTGAAGCACGAGAGCACTGACGTTAGTAACTAATCAGTAACTTACCGGTTCAAGGCTAGGTTCTTATACAGGACAACTTCTTTCACTGAACTTAAAGCAACACCTTATACGCCCTGCTCTTTGTTCAGTATATTTCCCTAAATTAAGTATTCTGTAATTCAGCTACAGATCGACTGTAACTAGTTTTGAGATATTTCATGCAGACCTGGAATATAAATGGAACCTGCTTCATTGGCTTCCAATGCAATTGATTTAAATTGCATACCCTCCTCAGAAACACGTCTGATTGACAATAATACACAAATGGTGTGCATTTACTTTCTTGATATACAGTACATACAGTCATAAAATATGTGCCTGTTTGCTAGAGCTTGTAAAAATTAAATTGAATTTTATTTATGGACGCTCTTTAACTGCTATGGTCCTTTGCGTCCCATTCTATATTGGTCGTGAAAGATCGGTAATTTTGCTCAGAGGCCTCTTTATTAGGCTTGAAGTTCTTTTACGTGCCGTAAACCTACGATACCGGACCGATGGCTTTACTTCCCTTCCAAGGAAATCATGCTAAGGATTTTTACGCCCGAAAAAATCCATCGCTCTCCGCTGGGTTTATACCCGCGACATCGGGAACTAGAAACTAGCATGGTAACCACTACACCACGGAGGACGACGCTAGAGCTTGTGGATTACATATCCAGAATAACATACGTCATCTTTGTTTTTCTTTGATCCCTATCTACCAGATTGCGAGTTAAGCGCTCGATTGAACTAATCTGAAGAATATTTTTCCAGATTCTGAGTATGCGAAAATCGTAGTACGCGTTTTCAGTCTTACTTTCAGATAAATGTGTAAAATGTTGGATAATTTTAAACGTTTCGTTTATCCCCCGACCGTAGTACAGACTTAAGTTGCCTTTCTTTTTTACCCTGGAATTAAACGAAATTACTCAGTGTAATAGTTCATAACATCTGCTTCCAATGTTCCACAGTCTGAAAAAACTTCAAATAGCAACTTTTCAGGATAATCCTGAATCCTCAGGTACCTTGAAGAATTCGAAATGTTTTCAGGAAGCAGGCACATGTGCTATAAATTATTCTCCTGAAGTAACCAAATATTACTTTCTCTCTTCTGCATTGTCAGTATGCATTGTTACTTTCTATACTAATTATCTATTGCAGAAGAGTTACTGACCTATTGTACTGAACCAAAAATTCAGTATCCAAATTTCGACCAAAGGGGATTTGCATCTGCTTATGAACAATGGAGCTAAAAAACGAAAAGTGGTGTAACTATCGAATTTAATAATCAATTCGGGTATCTTCCTTAAGTTGCAGATGTAGACTTTCAGAACATTTCTTCTCACCTATGTGTGTTTTGTTTTAGTTTTTTCGAATATAGTCTTAATTTTTTAGAATATAATTTTGAGATGATATGGTAAATAAATTGTAGGTAGTTATAGCTTTAATTTGCCGTGCTATTGCTCGTTTTGACTTTTACATTAATGTTAAATTTCATGCAACGAAGAAAACTTAAGAGACAGATGAAAATTTACTGCTAGAAAAATGCAGTTCTCACTAAAATACGTATATAATGTTTGTCTGTATTGTAGCATCAAAACATTCGCCGTTACACATTTTCCAAGGTGTTATACACCACTTTTGAAACAAGATGCCTATGGTTCGTTTCTTTTGAACTTATTGCTATATGTATCCAATAGTTTTCCAACAATTTCCCTTTGCCTCATCCCTCTGTGCGTATAACAATGCTTTACCGCTGAAGCCATTTCCGTGCAGAAGTGTAATCGGGTTAGTGACAAAAGTAAAAACTTTTGATGTGTTACATTCGCATGTCTTTCTCTACCCAATATCGCATATTATTATACCTCTTCTACAAACTAACCATGCAAGAAGCTTATTACCTTCTCTGCTACGTATAGTAGGTAGGGAAGTATTGCATTCCACCTAAACATTCGATGCCGAAATTTCACCGGAAATACATGTTTTGAGGCACCTTGAATCCAAGCAAAGCATTTATGGAAACCTGTTCATGTGTGTGTGTGTGCGTGTTTGCGAGTCTTTCTGAACAGTATAACTCAAACGAAAAGTCGGACCAAAGTCAGTATTTGAGTTTAGTATCTTCCAAGGATACGACACGAAGATTTGCAAGAAAATCCCCAGCCCCAACTACGCTTTACATGGAACATTTTTCAAAATGTTCATTTTCTAAAAAATTGTTCTAACGATTTTGATTAAAACATCACATATTAAAGATATTTACATGACAAATAAAATGTATATCTTGAATTTTCTGGGAATAGTCTAGGAAGTCTTCATTCGGAAGGAATTTTGTATAATCTTGCACAACTTGTAATAGAGGAAAAAGTGTCACACAAAAACCGCAGATCTCTTTAAAACACACAATTTAGTTAAATAAGATTTTTTGTGGCATAAGCCGTTTCTGGGATATCCGTTATTAAAGGTTCAAATTGTTCAATACTTGTCATTCTTTTAAAGTCCCATCGATTTTCAGTTGTTTCTCGTAATTACATGGAAACAATATGGAATTTTAGGCCGGCATATAGCGTCGAGTTTTCTTAAACGTTTGACTATCGCTGTTCTCTTTGTATTTATAATGAAATGTGTAATGTAGCTAATTTTGCAAAAGTTTATTTGGATTAAATGTAGTAGATAGAAAAACAGGCTTTAGTAAGAATAGTTTGTATATCCACTAATGAAGATAGAGGATAGAGAAAGTGATGTGAAGGTATCACTTTACTTCATGTTAATCGAGATAGACGTTTGCAGAAATTAGGTAATTACACATTTCATTGCAGGTACAAGAGGAATATAGGAATAAGAAGTCATAGTCAAGTCTTTAAAAATAAGTAGATGGCTATATTGCTGGCTTTGAAAGTTCATGCCTTTTGCAGAACATCACGGGAAACAAATAAATGCTACCTTAGCACTTAAATGCAAACGAATAGTGAGGAATATCTGCGAAATGGTGAATGACACGAAAAAATTTGACGTGAATTGCAGGGTTTAATAATATCTACATTTTTATAGTAAACTTTGGTCAGAGTCTTTAGACACAGTAGAAGGGGGAGATAAGGCCGTCATGTGGCAGCACCGCTAGCTGCGCAAAGTGCCGCCACACGTAATAGACCTGAGCAAACCTATTTTCTACCTTCCCCTTTTTACTATCTCAAAAGAGTGACCAAAGTATACCTAGGTTTCTATCTATATCTTATGATTTACAACTTATACAGAACGATACAAAATTCATTCAGAATAAAGAGGAGTTCACAGGCTATTGTCAGAAAATTCAAGATATCTATTTTATTAGCCATGAAATGTCTATAAGATGCGGTATTTTAATCAAATTCATTAGGGCCACTTTTGAAGAAGTCAAAAAGAATTAAATATGTTCCATGTAAAAGATAGTTGGGGTGGCAGCATTTTCTAGAACACCTTCGTGTCGCATTTTTGGAATATGGGACCAAATTTTGTATTTATCCAACTTTTCGTTTGGGAGTTAACATATTTATTTATTCATTCAGGGGACCTCAAAACATATTTTCACTGAAATTTCTATATGGAATTTTTGGGCTGTGTACCACACTTTCTCTACTCACTATCGTTTATTTTTATCTCTTCTACAAACTAAGTTTATTTCTCTATCTACTTTACGTTGAATGAGATAAGCTTTTGCAGAAAGGATTTTTCATTACACATTTCAAGGCAGGTACAAGAGGGACACAGGAGGTTGAAGGGATAGTCAAATGTTTAAAAGGTAGATTGCTATATGCTGGCTTTGAAATTTCTTACTCTTTCCACGACATCGCCAAAGCACTTTTATAAAAGTATTGGTAATCCAATAAAAAGCAAGGAATATCTCGGAAATGGTTTATGTCACTAAATTGTAGATTTTAACAATATCCACATTTTTTGTGCAGTACGTTTTTATATATTCTTATGGTATACAAGTTTCACAAAATTATGCAGCATTCATTCTGAACGAAGAGGACTTCACAGACTGTTCACACAAAATTAAGATATACGAGTAGGTACATTTTATCAGCTATTTTAATATTTTAAACATATGGTACTTGAATAAAAATCGTTCAAGCCATTTTGTAGGAAATGTAAAATAAAGAAACATTTTCTGTTTAAAGGGTAGATTGTGGTGGGAGGATTTTCTAGTAAATCTTTGAACTTAAATATCAAATTTGCTATTTATACAACTTTTCGTGTGTGTTTTTTTGGGGGGTGGAGTTTTGCGGTTCACAGACAAACGGGCGCATAGACATACAGACAGACCTTTTTCTAAAAATGCACATTTAAGAGCTTTAAAACATTTGTCTCTGTTGAAATTTCGATATGGAATTTTTAGGTGGAGTCCACTTACTTTTTACTTTCTCTACTACGTATAGTAAGTAGGGGAAGTATTGTATTCCACCCAAAAATTCCATACCGAGATTTCACCGAAAATATAAGTTTTGAGACCCCCTGAATCCAAAAAAAGCATTTTTGGAAACATGTCGGTGTGTGTGTCTGTGTGTCTGAACAGCATAACTCAGAAACAGTGGGATAAACACCAAACTTGGTATTTAGGTTCAGTATCTTTCAGAGATGCGACACAAAGGTTTTCAAGAAAATCCGCCCATCCCAGATTACCCTTTATATGGAACATACTTTTTCTCAAATGGGAATTCGTTATTCATTTTTTTTTGTCCTGGTGACGCAAAGAGAACGGAATACTCCACATAGCAACCAGCTCTTAAAATATTTGACTATCGCTTAAAGCCTACAAATTCCCCTTGCATCTACAAGAAAATTAGCAATAAGTTTAACATCTCGATTAACATGAAGCATATGGAGAATAAGCGTTTGTAAAAATAGTTTGTACAAGAGTAGAGAAAGTCATATGAGTGTAACACATCAGATTTTTCTACCTAAAATAGGAAGGTGGCTGAGAAAGTAATAACGTTTTAATCGCTAGAGGATTTTAATGCACATAGAAAGCCGTGTGACTCTACACAAAAGATTTTTATGACAGCGTATTTTATAATCACGGTTACAGTAAAGCTGCACAAAGAGCAAATACGCCAGTCTTGACCTGGATGAATGGAGCGGTGATCTTTTGCAGGATATGGATGTGCTCCCCAGGAAATTTCTCGGAATTTCCATGCAATTTTCCTGGGGTCACAGTGTTGTTTTGCTTCAGGTTGTGATTAAAGCCACTTCCTGTGGCGGCTAGTTGATTTTATGTTGTCCATTCATTCAAATTTTAGTTAGTGTTCTGTTTCTTTTAGGGTTGCCAGATGCACGTTATTTACTTTCTCCACTACTTACTTATAGTGCGATGCGTGTTTGTAAAGTGCGATTGAACATGCGCGATCACTTTCTCCATTCATTAGGAAAACAGAGGCAGCTGTGAGCGATCGTCACTTTGTGTTTTCCTGTTAGAACGTTTCGAAATGTTCAAAACAATCGAAGGACCCGCCGACTGTGAAGTCAGATCGTGATTCGTTTTTACTTTCTCTACTACGTGTGGTAAGTAGGGGAAGTATTGTATTCCACCTAAAAATTCGATACTTAGATTTCACAGGAAATACATGTTTTGGGATGCACTGAATGCATATAAAGCATTTTTGGAAACATGTCCGTCTGTGTGTAAACACCAAACTTGGTATTTAGGTTCAGTATCTTCCAGAGATGCGACACGAAGGTTTTCAAGAAAATTCCCCACCCCAGATTACCCTTTGCATGGAACATTTTTGAGAATTTTGATTTTCTCAAAAATGGCTCTAACGATTTTTATTAAAATATCATATATTTAAGATACTTTCATGACAAATAAAATGTGAATCTTGAATTTTCTGGGAATGTCTCCAAAAGTATTCTTCATTGTGTACGACTTTTGCATAACTGGTAAACCATAAGAGATAGACAACATTTTACTACACAAAAAATGTAGCTCGCGTTAAACTACACAATTTATGTCATATACATTTTGTTTTTTTGTTTAGTGAACCATTTTCGAGATATTGCTTGTTATTCCCTTAAATTTTCCAATACTTATACTTTTTCTCAAATGGGAATTCCTTATTAATTTTTTTGTCCTGGTAATGCAAAGAGAATGGAATGCACCACATAGCAACCAGCTCTTAAAATATTTGACTATCGCTTAAAGCCTACCAATTCCCCTTGCATCTGCAAGAAAATTAGCAATAAGATTAACATCTGGATATCTCGATTAGCATGAAACATATGGAGAATAAGCGTTTGTAAAAATAGTTTGTACAAGAGTAGAGAAAGTCATGTGAGTATAACACATCAGATTTTTTGTATAAGAGAAATGTTACGCTAGCAAACATTCATCACCAATTCTGTAAGATTATGGGGAAACAATAATGAGTGATGGAATGGTTAGGAAGTGGGTTAGACAGTTTAACGAAGGTCGTGAAATGTGCCTGATGAGCTGCGGAGTGGTCGACCGTCTGTGAATACGGATGATACGGTAAAAATTAATTGAGTTTTATTTATGGACGCTCTTTAACTGCTGTGGTCCTTAGCGTCCCATTCTATATTGGTCGTGAAAGACCGGTAATTTTGCTCAGAGGCCTCTTTATCAGACTTGAGGTTCTTTTACGTGCCGTAAATCTACAACACGGGACCACCGGCTTTACTTCCCTTCCGAAGGAAGTCATGCTAAGGATTTTTACGTCCAAAAAAATCCATCGCCCTCCGCCGGGTTTGAACCCACGACCTTGGGAGCTATAGGATGATGCGGTGCAAGCTGTGAATGAAAACATTCGCGAGGAAAGACGTTTCACCATATCGGTGTTGTCTTCGCATTTTCCACAAATTTCAAGGTTAGTCTTCTACAACATTGTGATGGAACGCTTAGGATTTCGGAAATTGTGCTCAAGATTGGTGCCCAAAAATCTTACTGGTGAGCACAAGAACAAGCGATCTGCCACTGCTCTGGCTTTTCTCACACGATGTGCAGAAGAAGGTGGTAATTTGCTACCGCACAGGTGATGAGATATGGGTGTCTCACATCACTCCTGAACAGAGCAACAATCCATGGAGTGGAAGTACACAACATCCCCCGTGAAGAGGAAATTCAAACAGAGTTATCCACTCACAAGATAATGTGCACGGTTTTCTGGGATAAACAAGGCATTTTACTGGTTGAATTCTTGCCCAAGAATGCCACAATCAACAAAGACATTTATTGCGAGACACTACGAAGCTCCGTCGTGCAATACAGAACAAAAGGCATGGAATAATTTTGGTTCATGACAATGCCCGGCCACACAGCCAAACAAATTCAAGATCTGATCGCATCATTTGGTTGGGAACAACTCGATGATCCCTTACAATCCAGATTTGGCACCAAGCGACTTTTATCTGTTTCTTTATCTGAAGAAATTACTTGCTGGAAAACATTTCAACGACGATGATGTGAAACAAGAAGTGCAAACTTCGCTTTCATCACGGGCGGCATCATTATTTGACGAAGGTACACGAATAGTGGTTTCCCGTTACGACAAGTGCCCGAATAATGGCGGTGACTATGTGGGAAAGTACTCTAAGGTGTAAGGTAATGAATGATAGTAAAGTATTTGGAAAATAATGTTCTGTTATTGTTTAAAAACTTATCGGAACTTGCTTTAAACACACAGCTCGTAAGTAGAGGAAGTAATGTATTCCTTCCAAAAACTCTATACTGAGGTTTCACCGGAAATACACGTTCTGAGACTCGCTGAATACCACCACCACCACCACCAGCACCACCACCACCACCACCACCACCACCACCAATAATAATAATAATAATAATAATAATAATAATAATAATAATGCAGTTTTAGAAAATGTGTGCATGTAAACAGCATAACTCAAAAACGAGAAATCAGTTAAACACAAAACTTGGTATTTAAGTTCAGTGTCTTCCAAGGATGCGACACGAATATTTTAAAGAAAATTCCCCATCCCAAACTACCCTTTGCATGGAACACTTTTCAAAAGTTCTGATTTTCTCAAAAACGGCTCTAACAATTTTGACAAAAATACCTTATATTTAAGATATTTTCATGAAAAATGAAATGAGTATCTTGAATTATCTGGGAATAGACTGTGAAGTTCTTATTTTGAATGACTCGTATAACTGGTAAACCGTAAGAGATAGACAAAATCTTACTACATAAAAAATGTAAATTCCGTTAAAGCACATAATTTATGCCAAATAAAAATTGTCATTGCTTTAACTATTTCCAGTATATATTTTTTATTGGTTTGAATTTTCAAATACATATACTTCTTTCAAGAGGAAAATCACTCTTATATCTTTCTCATGGTCATGCAAACAGCATGGAATTTCAAAGTCATCACTAGGGCCCGGATTTTTAGGTGGAATAAATCTTTATTTTAGGTTTCTTATATGCTTAAAATAGTTTTTTTAATGCTTTGCTTCGTGGATTAATACAGGCATCAATAATTTTGCTTTTCTGGTACTTATTTGTGAGAATTTGAACACAGTACTTCATTTTGGTTTCAATTAAAAAAAGTATAATGTCACGTAGGAGTTCATTATCTGTAATCACCTAATTAGTCCCTAAAGTACTGTGTAACGATAAGTGTGGTTCTTATTTTCAATTTGAGAGTCTGGCAACTCTAAGTTTTTTTCCTTTCGTTACAGTTAAATACACCGCTGTCGCCACTGTCAGCGTAAGTATTTCAATAACTACATTTTTATATTTTCTCTATCACTTACCTATACTAACCAGAGGAAGTATTGTATTCCACACCAAAATTAGATTTTAAGATTTCACTGAAAATTCATGTTTTGAGGTCCCAAGAATGCAATGAAAGCATTTTTATAAAAGCGTCTGCGCAACCCCTACCCTTTAATAGTATTTTTTATTATTTTTATTCTCTCAAAAAATAGATCTAATGATTTTTATTAACATACTATACAGGGTGATTCACCTAAAACTTGCACCGCATATTTCGCAAATGGAAAGTGCTATTAATGTGCAGTTTTCACAGCATTGATTGGTAGCCTATAAACAGATATTAATAATACTGAGAAAGTGTATTTTTTGAGCAAACATACATTTTTTAAATGGAATAATGCCTAGTTACATCAACAGAATAAAGGTAGGGCAAATTAGAATGTCAATGGTCTTTCTTGCAGGATTCTAGTGCAAGTGGTTTACGAGAAATCGTATTTTGAAAAGTTTCCACCCCGACAATTGTTTGTTCCATTCAACGTGCTTAGTTGCTAGGTACGATGTTGTGTTTGCATTGTGTTTTCTGTTCATTGATTGCATTGCGACTTTCTGGTCAGATGGTTTGTGACAGTTCAAGCAGTAATTCGTGAGTGGAAGATGGGGTTTACTAATACAGAAAAAGCCGACATGCTCATGGTGTATGGAGAGTGTAGGAAGAATGCAGTTCGTTCCTGTAGGGTGTATGCGGAAACGTATCCCAATAGACGACAACCATCTCGGCAATTATGTATCAACCTCTTCAACCAATTACATGAAAGTGGTACTGTAAAACCTAGAAACCGTAACAGAAACAAACAAGTGACTGGAGAAGAGGCAGAAATTAATGTTTTGGCTGCCGTTGCAGTAGATCCGCAAATTAGTTCCCGCACAATCGCATGTGGAAGTGGCATAAGTCAGACAAGTGTACTGCGCATTCTCCATCGACGTAGGTTCCATCCCTATCACATCTCTTTCCATCAAGAGCTGCATGGAAACGATTTTGAGAATCGTGTTAACTTTTGTACATGGGCATTAAGACATGATACTCCAGATTCATCATGTATCTTGTTTAGTGATAAGGCAACATTTACTAATCATGGCCAGGTAAACCGCAGAAACTTGCACTATTGGTCTGTTGACAATCCCCTTTGGCTTCGTTAGGTGGAACGTCAGCGTCCATGGAGTTTAAACGTGTGGTGTGGGATAGTGAACCATCAGCTAATACGCACTTTGTTCATAGAAGGAACAATGAACTCGCACAATATCGCAGCCTCCTGGCAGGCCATCTGCCACAGATGCTCGAAGACGTTCCTTTGCAGACTAGGAGGAACCTCCCTTTTGTTTTTCTTTAGTTTGTGCTACCACAGGTTGTACAAGTGTCGGTGCGTAAAAGTTTCAAAATAAGATCTCGTAAACCACTTGCACTAGAATCTTGCAACAAACGCCACTGACATTCTAATTTACCCTACCTTTATTCTGTTGATGTAACTAGGCATTGTTCCATTTAAAACATTGTATGTTTGCTCAAAGAATTTACTTTCTCGGTATTATTAAAATCTGTTTATAGGTTAAATGTACGAGCCCCTGACTACCAATCAATGCTGTGAAAATGACATCAATAGCACTTTCCATTTCCGAAATATTTACGGTGCAAGTTTTAGGTGATTCACCCTGTATGTTTAAGGTATTTACACGACCAATAAAATGTATACCTTGAATTTTCTGCGAATAGCCTGAGAAGTCCTCTTAAATCTGAATTAATTTGTCTACTTTTATATAGTAAATCATAAGGTATAGACAAAGGCTAGCTACTTTAAAATGTAGATGCCATTAAAACATAATTTATGTGAAATAATTTATTGTGGCTTTAATCATTTCCAAGATATTCATTGTTCTTTGTTTGAATTCTACAATAATTTAAATTTTTTGAAGTACTTACTCAATATTCTTTTGTTTCTCGGGATTTCATTGAAGAGAATGGCATTTCAAAGCCTGCATATAGAGACTCGCTTTATAAAGATATGACTCTCGCTTCAGTCTTCTCTAACCCTCTTGTACATACAAGAAATATGTCATGAAAGTATTTGTGCAAGCGTTTATCTCAATTAACATGAAATAGATACTAAAATAAACTTTTGTAAAGGTAGTTTGTAGAAGAACAGATAGAGAAAGTTACTCGAATGTACACATAAGATTTTTTTTCTTCTGAGAAACAAAAGTAGTTATCTAGGTATTACTACACTGCAAGTTTATGTTGTCATTGCTGTCAAAATTCTTTGTTTGTGAATCACGTTTGTTTTCCAGAATGTATTAAGATGCCACAGATCCAAATTTCTCATATAACACGGAAACGAATCCAGAAAAAAATGCCGACAATAGGGATTAATAAGAATAGGAATAAAGATAGAATCAGACTCAAAAATTCAATGCCACAGCTGTGATTTGAACACGGATCTCTTGCTTTCCGTGCGGAATCTTTTTTTTTTTTCTTTCTTTCTTTCTTTTTTTTGAACTTTTTACCATAGAAGACTTGCACCTCATTCTATTTTTTTTAAGGAAGTTTAATTCCAACTGTGGCGGCGCCGTGGCCGAGTGGTTAGACCGCTCGCCTCCCACCGAGGCGACCCGGGTTCAATCCCAGGGACCTGCATGTGGGATTTGTGGTGGACGAAGCGGCGTCTGGGCGGGTTTTCTCCGGGTTCCCCCGCCATTCTTTCCACCAACTACTCCATCATCACCTTTCCTTTCATCCATTTCACCAACATTTCGTTTCATCTACTTCCCTCATCCCATACCAGGCATCGGGCTGATCACCCATCCTGGATGCTCTGTCGGATCCATGAGTGTCTGCTCCTCGACGGGCCTCTGACTCCAGGCACCCGCTTGTAAGTCCTGGGGGGTGTAAGTCCTACATAAGAGGAGGGTAAACAGATAATGAATGAATGAAAATTAATTCCAACTGTATTTTTAATCTTTGCTCTAACCATGCATGCTACCATAGCAACATGCCGGTACAATATTAAATTCCCCAACTGACTCGAATTTTTCCCGATAGACCAAATGACGTTATAATTGACCTTAACTTTGTATGCCCTGGAGTCAAAGTAATTACTAATTTATAAGTCGCCATTGAGGTATGTTATCTTTAAATTGAAGCGCTTGGTGGTCTAGAATGCAGGATGTTCGAAATTGTTCAATACGTAACCTTTGAACTTATAGGGAGGATAGAATACATAACATTCTGAATAGGAATGTCTTCTCTCTCGCTCTATTATTTTACATCCTGTTCCAATGGTAAGTCTTATCCTTTCTTTCCCGGAACAATAAATATTACGCGAAGTAGCATCAGTAATACATTGTATTACAGCATCAAACAAAGCAATTATGATTATACTTTCAATAAGTAGACCTGTAAAACCTGCATACATGTACAACAATGCGATTATGGCCATACACATGCGAAACTGTTCTTGTTGACAATACTTTTGAAATGCTGGTGTGACGCTATTTGCATCGTAGGCAAGAAGCTCCCTAGTCCACTGCTCGCTTGCAGTTCAAGAACAAAGCCATTCTCCTGAGTCAATCACAGTAGAGTGTATTCACCAGAACAGATTCATATGTTCAGTGCGTTAAATAACTGTATTAACCGCTACATGGAATAGTGGAAACCGACATGTATACAGGAAAAAAGAAATGGCAATTTTACGTAGAAAAAAATTGTTATTACGATAAAGCTCCTTTATTTCTTCCTTTGAAATTAGACATTGTTACCAAATTAGAGAATGCCATTTTGGAATGTTATTAACTGAGCCAAGGCCAGTAATTTACTGTCGCTGTTTCACCCAACAGAAGCGGTAGATTTGAATGTTTCGTTTGAAGTTCTAAATGTAGCTTGGTAGAGTTGTTTCTGGATACGGCTCTCTACTTAAAATAATAACTTCTTAGTAACTTCTACAAGGCTTGGAGTTTCTTAATATTGCTTATATAGCAGGTTTGTAGGATACCTATTGGCTGAATTAAGATCGGGAAAGAGGCGCTACGTTCCAATTTTCTACATAGGGTTATGATTACAATCAAACACATGATGCCAAAGACCTCTTCTATTTATGGAAAAAATACAAAGAAAGTATTTATATTCATTCTGTGTTCTATCCATTAGTACGATTAGAATGTATGAATTACGGTATATCCGTTATAACGCACAAAAATAAGCTAGAAATTGCACTTTTAGTTAACTGGCTGATTGCTAGGCTCAGTAATTTGTCGAAGACTTCAGTGATGGTGTCTTAGGACCTTCTCCCATTGTGTCTTCTTCCTGTGTACTAAAGTAGAAGTGAGGGATGCAGAGTTCAATGCTCGTATCAGTGTTATTAAATGCACTTTTCTTTCTGCTGTCTAACGGTATCAGGTAGCATCTAGCTAGTTTAAATCCAAACAGTATTGACTTACACGCCATTGGGAGCCATAACAGGAATGTACTAAGCAAGCTCTCATAATACATGTATTGATAGTAGTGAGGTGCGCCTCTCCTTCTCTCTCTGTTATGTGATCACTTAACGTTTCCAAAAATAGAAATGCGTACTCAGTACGAAAGTCTTGAGCAACCATTTTTTTATAAATCATAGGTATCCTTTTACACCACCTTATTTTTTAGACTTTTATTTATTTTTCCACATAGTCTCCATTTTAAATATACTTTACCCACAGTTGTGGAAGCTTGAAAATTTCTTTACGAAACATCGTTCCAGCACGCGAAAATAATGGTGCACAGATTTTTGATCTACCATGGTTTCATAGCATCCACATCGCATGCCCTCCTTCAGCACCAAAAAGATGACAATTCGGAGGGTGCTAAGTAGGGTTATAAGCGGGGTGCAAAATAACTTCCCATCACATTTTCCGAATTATCCCAATGGTGTGAAGAGTAATGTGGGGTGTAAGAGATTGATGTTCCTAAGACGTTCATCCCAGAATGCATGGCGGAGCAAACGAAGTGTCGTGAGGTACTGAGTAGCCTTAATGGTTGTCCCAGGTTCAATAAACTCCACCAGTTGAGGGGAACTATGGGGATGCCATTCCATCGCAGTTTTCTTTCTGGCGTAGAATAATGGAACCGGCTTTTATCACCCATTATAATAGATACTCAGCAAAGCATTATATCCCTCATATCCATATTTCTGAAGAAGTTCTTTGGGAATGACTTTTCTCGGAATTTTGTTGCCGTTGTTCATGGTTTCGTGAACTCTTGATCATGTCCTGGACTGTCCCAGTTTTGCCGGTATCCCGTCCAGTTACCTGTCGATCTTCCTTCATTCTTTCCTTGCTGCGTTCAGAGGCATCCGCGGACGACTGCTACGAGGTTTATTTTCGGTGAATATCTCTCAAAACACACATCTCCATGTCTGCAACAAGAAGTTCAGTTGCAGCACCCTGATGAAACGAAACATCAGTTGTAGCCATGTTGTATTAGTTAATGATATCGGGAATTGCTCTATAGTCAATAAATTATGACAATGTGATTGGATTATGGTATTTCAAAAGTAGTGAGTCATACAAAATAATCGTTGCTCATGGCCTTCAGTAAGACTCTCTTAGAAATGCTTTTACCTGCGGTACCGGTGGAAATCAAACTATACGCAACTAATTGAAAATTGTAGAGCAATCTAAGGGAAAAAAGTTAACTTTATAAATTACAGTAGGTAGCTTGAAGTTTACTGTACAGTATGTTGTATGAAACATTATGTACCAGTACACATATCTTGAAACTGAAGAAGTACAATGTTTAACATTTTGTTAGGTGGTATAAAGTTTTCACTGAAAATTACGAGTAAAACACGAAACCACAAAATTTGCGTCTATTTTGCATTCAGAGAAACTCTCTTCTGTGACCGGAAATGACAACGCTATACATTGTAACTCTTATAGACGCAAACAAACAACAAATAAGAAAGAAAAAACGCATCTGATGTGCTACATTCACATGGAATTCTGCACAAGCTATCACTTATTTTTCTCTCTCGTACGAACCATTCTTTCAAGTTTCCTTTTCGATACATGTATACAGAAATGTTTTCATAACACATTTTACAAGAGGAATAGGAGAGGCTGAAGCGATAGTCAACTCTTTAAAATTCGGGTCGCTATTTGGTGGTTTTGAAATTCTTAGCATGTCATTATTAGAAACAAAACAATGCCGCTTCAAAAAGTATATAATAAAGTACTGAAAAATTTAAATAAATAGAAACGTAAATCTCGAAAGTGGTTAAACAAATAATTGTCACAATGTCACAAACAATAACTTGACAATTGCGTGTGTGTGTTTAACGATATGCACAAATTTCGTGTAGGTAGTAAGTTTTGTCTAACTTTCACAAAATTACCTACACAAAATTCATTCAGAATGAAGAGAACTTCGCAAACTATTCGCAGAAAATTCAAAGTATACATTTTATTAGTCTTGTAAATATCTTAAACTATATTTTAATCCAAATCGTTAGTGATTTTTGTGAAAATCAAAAATGGGTTGTGGGTGTTTTCTTCAAAACTATCGTGTTGCATCCATGAAAGATGCTGAACTCAAATACATACAAGATTTGGTATTTATCCGGCTTTTTTGTTTTTGAGTTATGTGTTCGCACACATGCAAACACACATACACGCGCACTTACATACACACACACACACACACACACAAATATTTGTCTAAAACAACTCGGCTGCTTATAACTTCTTGTCCTGGCTGGTAGCCCAAGAAAACATATGCGCACTACGGCGCCAGAAAACTTCAGATCTCATCTAACTTATATTGTATTCCCATTTTCATAGGAATGTCTAAGCCATTCTCGAGCGAAAAGCACACACGCACATCTACACTAGACGTGTGCAACCGCCTATATATTTAGTTCCGCTCTGGGCTAACGCGAGCTGAACCGAGCGCAGCATTAAAACACAACTTATAAGTTGTTGTTTGTCATCCAGGCGGGATCTGTTTCATAAAACGCATGAAATTTGATACACAACACACCTTAAGCCCATTTAAGAACAGGGCATATGGTATCTTAATTGTTCCGCGGCAAAATAAAAAAATCTGATTATTTCATTCACAAAGCTTTCTGTTTACTATTCTATAAAATATTTTTACAAAAGCTTATTTTCCTTTTTGGATGTTAATCGAGATAAAAGTTTGCAAAAATGGTTTTGTCACACATTTTGTTGTAGGTACAAGGGAGATACAAGAGGATGAAGCCAAAGTCAAATCCCAATCTTTGCACAACCATAGAAAAACAAAACGAATTGTGACTTGGAATTTCAAAATAGTATGAAGTATTCGGAAACTCAAACCAGTAACAACGAATATCTCGAAAGTGGTTAATGCTACAAACAATTTATTTTGCATAAATTGTGTGTTTTAAGGAGATCTAAATGTTGTAAGTTTTTGTCTATATCTTAGGTTTTACAGTGGTATAAAAATATACAAAATGCATTCCGAATAAGGAGGACTTCACAGGCTATGCGAAGAAATTCAAGATATACATTTCATTTGCCATTAAAATATCTAAATGTATGCCATTTCGATCAAAATCATTAGTTATTTTTTAACAATAAGAGTAATGAAACACTTTCAATGTATATATATAATATATAGTAGGGTAGCGGGGTTTTCTTGAAAATATTCGTATCACAACCTTGTAAGTTGCTAAATGTAAATACCAAGTTTGGTATTTATCCGAAATTTCTACTGTCCTTTATATCCCTCCACACAGCTACGTGTGGGGAGATAGAAAGAGCGCGTAGGGAGAGAAAGCTAAAGAGTGGAAACTCCGTTTTTAACTCAAATACATGAATAAAACAAAATAAAATTGAGTTTTATTTATGGACGCTCTTTACCTACCATAGTCCTTATCGTCCCATTCTATATTGGGTGTGAAAGACCGGAAATTTTTCTCAGAGGTCTCTCTTATCAGACTTGATGTTCTTTTACGTGCCATAAACCTACGACACGGGACCACCGGCTTTACGTCCCTTCCGAAGGAAGCAATGCTAAGGATTTTTACGCCCTACAAACTCCATCGCCCTCCGCCGGGTTTGAATCCGCGACACTGCCCACCTCCATGGTGTAGGGGATATAGGTCTACATAACATTCAAGAGGTCCCTAATACGAATCTCGGTGGAGGAAGTTACCTGGATAACTTAGTTTCTTCCGGGATTTTCCCTTATCCTCAGAAGACGAATGTTATGTAACCAAGTTCTATGAACCCCATTTACATTTCAGTATTATTTCACACATTTTATTATTCAGCGTTCAAAGTATGTAAAATTAAAACACCCCCTCCCCCCCAAAAAAGAAAAAATAATGCAATCAAAACTGCAGGCACTGCTAGTTAAAAAACTATTTAATTATTTCTGAAAATAAATTATTTAAAGTATGTTTTAAAAATAATATGCCTATGTGTTTATTTAATTCTTTTATTTTGTGACAAGTTAAACCTCCCTTTAATCAAACATTCATATTATTCAATAAATGTGTGAAATATAGTACGCAGATAAACCCGAGAACCAATAGCTATGAAGCTATTTGATATTCATCCCAAAGAAAAACTCAAAAAATTGTTCTTGCTCGAAATAAGGCACCGATATGACTTCAGTTTTCATTGACAAAATGTTGAGGAATACGCAGATGCGTTGTATTCGCACTGTTTTAAATAGCATGCCAGAAAAAGTGAATGATGAAAACAGTTGACTGACGCCAGTGAGCATCGCAAAACACCGGAAATACACACGGTGTTCGTTCTGCTGCTCCGCTGGAAGCATAACCTGTAAGGCGCTCTAGTTTGTGTTGACGGATACAAGCTGTGAACATCGGTGTATGCAGACCATATTCGATATTGCTGCTCCAATACAAACTGCTGTCAGATACTGCTATTAAAAAGGCCTTGGTTTTTTAAAAGATACGTGTTATAATGTAGTATTGGCAGTGGCGTAGGGTGGTGTTCTACCTGAGGGAAGCTATCGCATGCCACTTTTATTTAACACATTACGTAGTAAGGTGTAATAAATAGTCTATTATTATTATTATTATTATTATTATTATTATTCACTAAGAGATTACAGTATTTTTCTTTACTTTCGTTTGGGAGTCTAGATCAATCCTTCGGTTTTTTGTAGCAAAAATACCAATGACATGATTTTCAAATTTTATTTATTTTGGGTTACATTTTAAGGCAAGACGAGTTTTTTCAGCAATCAGTACAAGAGATAAGAGCCCAGCTGGTTCTTGAAATTCCGCAGATAGTGTTTTTTATTCGATTGAAAGCTGCGCATGAGGTATCAAATGTTCCAGCATATTAAGGATGCATTATAATTTCCCTATTCGAAGATTGAACAATTTCATCGTGGTCTCATAGTTGCCTTAGGAATTTAAAAGGAAGGCTGCTGATTTCAAATGACACGTGGGATACCTATTCTGCTTAATATTGTGCTCTTGCATCTCAATTTTATATTGCTCCTTAAGGAAAATTCAATTAAACTTTTATTTTTTAAAAGAAAGGTGTTTAAATTTTTCTGGCGATTTTCCACTTTATAAGTATTAGCTAAATCGTCATAGCCATCAGTAACTAATTTTAAAAGATTAGCGGCCACAGAACCAGAGAACTAAATTATAAACCTGTCCATTGAAATGCTGAGTAACTTCTCTAATTTTATTTTAGAATAAACAGTCGGCTGTGGTGGACGTTTGTAATCACCTTTTATTTCTCTTCAAGCGATATACGAATCAAAAGATTCATTAACGCGAGTATAAATGCCCTATGTTAAATCTCCTAATTTCATGACCCATTGTCTCAGAAACTATCTAATGTATCAGCCTGAAATTTTTCTTGGCTATAGATGCACGCCTTCTGGGTTCACTGATTTACTTTAACATAATAATATGATTAAGGAACTTAAGTTTTCTAAATTATACAATGTATATCAAAATTTAGCAGCAATTTATGTTTTAGAAACTTTCCAACAATCATATTAACACAAACTAGATAAACAATATGATTAATTTCGCTTTTATGATTCCAAAATTTCACTTAGCAATCATCCATAGTTTTTGATAAAACGCGTCATTTATGTAATAAAATGTCATTTACAGACAAATATGCTTGATGTAAAACTCGACCGAAAAAACTTGCATATATATGCAAAGAAAGAAATCCTATGGTTTGGATACACAAAACGCTGCCAAGCTTAGCAGAGGTACTAATCTGTAGAGAAAAACTTCCCTTAAAAGATGAGCTGAACTTCACCTCTCTGTTCCAAATAGTAAAGGACCTTTTGTGAAGTGTGCAGAATTCAGAGTACAAAATGACAAATGCAGTACCATCTTTAAATATATATTTAAAGTACAAGTATTCTGACTGAAACGCTTAAATACGTATCAAATTAAACAGGAACTTCCAATTTATAATATTGCGCAAAAATAAAAGTGTCACTTTTTTGGCAATTTTCGTTATTTCACTTCCCCTTAAGTAACTTTTCTACTGAATATTTGCATTCACTTCCTCTAAACAGTATATCAAGTGTAGTTGTGACCTTTTGCCCGTATTCGCCAAGTGAACCAAACCGTTGGGATGCGAGTTGCAGTCACTTCTGCGCTGCAGGTTCAGTACTAAACATCTACATGTAAACACTCGCAAAACACTATTTGTACTACAGATACGGTGGATTTAAATTAACGTAGACACAGTGACCTAAAATTACACATATTAGGCATATGAATAACTTTGTTTTGTGCCTTTTTCGGCACAAACCCCGTTCACGAAGTTACGAGAACCAGCGAGAAGTGGTGCCTGGTCAAGATACGTCATCATCTGGCAAGGAAGAATGATCCAGAATTACTCGGTGGCTAGACTAGCTGCCAGTGCGGTGGCCACGTCGCCAGTAGGGGAAATGGTTCGCAGATCGCCACCGACATTCGGCAGTGCTGTCGTTGGTTACCTCCCTCTCCTCGGCACCGAAAGACCAGCTAGGACGACGGAAGAAACACAAATTCACTGTCAGGATTTAGTCGAGTGACTAGTACAACGTCATTGTAAGCAGCGGATACATCGCGTACGCCCGAAATTTCGGCTTTGATAAATTTTTCTTAAACCTGTTTTGTAAGTAACATTTCTAAATTTCAATTATAGGGCGTACGCACGTATATTTCGCAAATCGGATAAATTCTTTTGGAAAGCGCTATGAAAAACAATTATATTCTGGTTTACTTGCTATTTGATATTTTCGTGTACACTAAATTTGAAGGGGAACGAGCAAAAGTCTTTGTGTACAAATGTAGAGACATGTAGGGGAAAAAGTAATTTTCACATCTAATGTGGAAAATTGTTAACAAAGAGAACAGAGATATATACGTGGATTTTAGGAATGAATTTTGTGATTAGAGATTTGTTAATATTTGGGAATTATGGCACTGATAGTTGCACAGTAAATTTCAGTCTAGGAGCATAATGTACAGCCTCTTTTGAATCCATGCAATTCTTTTATACTGCCTTAAGTCACTTTCCTTTGTGTTAGGCCTTTAAGCTTTTTCCTGATTGGTGAACGCGATCCATGCTTAGTATGCAGTGTTGTGATTTCATGGCGAAAGTATGCAGTGTTGTGATTTCATGGCGAAGTCAAACAGGTCACACCACTGCATGTACCAGGTAGAAAATTGTGTTAACTACAAGAACCACGCTAATCTGACAACAAAGAAATAAAGTTAACAAAAATTGTAGCTTGAGCATGAAGAAAGGCGGGGGTAACGTAACAATTTATGGCCAAGGTTTGCGAAAGAGCAAGCGAAGAAAAATCCCACATGTGATTATGGGAGATGTACTGTCTTGTAGCGGGGACAGGGAATGGAAAAATAAAGGTTTGTAATGGTGCGGTTCTTGGTGGTTGGATTGTTGCTGCCGGCTACTCGTGTAGAGGAATTTAGGTTCAGGAGTCTCTTACCTCAGGGAGCGTGGATGGGAGATAAATGAAGTTCTTTTTCTCCTCTCAGATGGCCCATTTATTGATGATCCACACTGATGTCCTCGTACGAATCTCCTTTCCACACAAGAGGCGATTTTTCCTGTCACCCCTGCTCCTGTTTCCGTGCTCTTACCCTTTCTTAATTACTTTGCGAAGTTGAGTATGTTACAATACTACGCTAATGACTTTTCCTTTCATCAGACCCTAGCTACCCTGTTCCTCACGGTTGCCTTAAACTGGTTTTCAATACATAAATATTTACTCGAAGACCGCTACATTGTTTCCCTCTTTAATATAAGATATTTTGAATTTCAAGATCTATCTTGCTTTCCCTCACGTTTCCTACACGAATCTTTCCCTACAAATCATCATCTCTCCCCGACGTTTCGACACAGAGTCTTCTTCTCTCCCCGACGTTTCGACACAGAGTGTATTATCTTACGCACGTCTGAATGTCGCTCTGCCTCATAGACAATTTTCTATTTCACGCCTATTTTCTAGTTTCTTTCTCACTTTTTGCTATTCACGGGACTTTTCTTCGTTATGATTGGTTACATTTCTGAATTTTTCCTTCGTCTACCATTGGTTCTCAATAACATCGTCCGAGCGTCGCTCGCGTCTAACGTTAACAAATTATGTTCGCTTTACTGCATTTTCTCTGCGCTTGATTAACTTCGGTTTCCTGCCCGTTGTCTTGGCTTCCCGTGTGCATAACTCGGTTCCTATTGTCACTAAGCGATCTCTAATGTTCTTTTTCCTGTCCTTTCCTACGTCCGCTATCTTTATGTGATTTTCGCCAAGTTTGTTCGTTTTCAACTACACGTTTTATTTCATGTTCTTTTTATTTATTAATATCTAGCCTCTACGTTTTTTCTCTCTTCATGATTTCATTCCCCCCTTTCTCTAATTCTTAAAGTTCTCTTTTATTTTTCCCTGATACTGGTATTCCTTATTATTTTGATGATATGCTTATTAATTATTCTTCTTATTCGTTATTATTTATTGTTTATTATTCGGGCGGATCTTATCACTTCAGTCTGTAGATGAGAACTCGCATCCAAGTACTCTGCTCATTGTAGAACCATGACTGCAAGGGGGCGCTAATGTACATTCATCCCCTCTAGTAGAACTTGCGACAGTGTGCCTTCTTTGAGGCATTTAAATACCATTTTAACAAGATTTGTTTATTTTGCTTTTTTGATGCTTTTGAGGGTTTTGGGTAATTCGACCGTTTTATGTATTCCATCCATATTCGACGTTGTTGGTGAAAATCGATATTTCTGACTTCTTTGAGGCGTTAGAATACCATTTTAATAAGATACGATTATTCTTAATGGGAGTAAACACGTATCCTTAACGTTCTAATGCCCGACACTTGAGTAACCAACCTATTTTTATGTAAAATACATATTTAGTTTTTTTACTTTTGATATGGAATTAAGTTTTGCAATTTGTTTCATGTTTATCTGTGCTTGTATGTAAAGTTTTATAATGCATATAATTGTAAATTTTCGACGTTGCCTCACATTTCATGATTTTTCTATGTATCTAGCACACAATACAGTAGTTTTTACTTTTTGGTTCTAAACTTAATGTGTAAACACAATGGTGATGAAGTAATACAATCCTTTGGAGACGCCATATCATTTTTCACGAAGCTCAGAGTAAACTGGAGAGTGCTTATTTGAAGTATGCAGGGAATTAAGCGGTAAATTGTGCAATGTCTTAGAGAGAAATCCTGATTTTAAACGTTTGTGTTCTGTGAATAAATATATTCAAGGTAAAAAGTAGTGCCTCCTGAAGAAATTTCCCCAGAGTTAATTGGTTTCAAATTTTGCCCAATAACATGTGTAGACGTGGAAAGATCCCTCTCAGCATACAAACTTCGTTAACCGATGAACATCATAAATTACACCTGAGCATTTGGAGAAAGTGATCACTACTGAAAATCAAATAATATTAAAGTTAACAATGTTAATGCATCCTTAGTGCATATTTTCGAAATTATGAGCATATTTTAAAGATTTTGGCAGCATAAATGAATACATGTTTTAGAAAAATTTTGTGCATACAAATCCGATGTCTAGTAATAAACTATGCGCAATTAGGTTTCGTGTGTAACTGGTAAACTGCACATATCCCTATCTGACTGTATGTCATATGCAGTTCTTTTGAACAATCGGTATCGTCATAAAGCGATAGACGTATGTTAGCCCATGAGGAAAACTTCTTCTCGAACTATAGAGTGAAAATATACCACGCTGAATACTAGGTAATAAAGGCAGACTGGTATATTTTAAGCTATGACTAGATACATTTTAATTTTCTGCGTAACTAAACATGGTTTAACTTCAGGGTGTTGAAATAACAGTTGCAAAAACCTCATTTTATTTCAGTAACAATATTTACTTTCTGGGCCTGTATTACCTTATAACATTGTACAAAGGTCCATCAAAACAACTGTGTTGCTATCACATAATACTTCGCTTCAAATCTTCCACAACAATAACGTTTATAGGGTGCCAGTAGCTCTGTTTGAACGCCTCAAAACGTTTGTCCTTATTGCATTTTAATGAGTTTTGAAGGAGTGTTCCCAAATAATATTTGAAGAAAATGTCTGTAAGAGCAAAATTTACTTCATAAAATCATAACACCATTAGTTTACAAAATGTGTAAAGTCTTCGAAGTAAAAGAAAGAAAAAAATCTGAATTTGACACCCATACACACGCTTTTCTGTACCAATTCACATTGTTATATGCTATAGTATTGATATGAAAGGCGTTTCTTCTACACATATTACGTTACTCAGGATATGTATTTGCCTAGGAATGTTTTCAAAGAGTAACAACTGCTTGGTCACTTGCAATATACTGAAAAAGCATCCGCATGTTTAGTGTTGTAGCGAAGCCTTGGATGGAAAGAAACAAGAGAAAAGAAGAGTCGCAAACTTTCAGCCACGTCTATCAGATTGCGCACTTACATCTGGAAAAGTGTAAACTTACAACACGGATGTTTTGAAAGCAGCTAACCTCAAAAATTTTTGATGTAAATTGCGCATCTTGATTTTTGCTCTGATAGATTTTGTTTCTCTGATTTTCTAATTTTGCAAAATAATGCAAACTTGAGAGGATTTCACAATCTGTACACAGAAAAGTCAATGTGCACGCTTAGTTCGTCGTATTATCTAAAAAATATTATATTAAAGCCATTTTGCAGAAGATGGAAAATATCGAAAAATGCTCGATGTATAAGATTGAAGTAGGAGTAGGACCAGATCAGAGGGGGACTTTGCACCTCGACCTACAAGATCTTTTGTGCCCATGTCCCTGACGGTGTGCCCCCGGGAGGGAGGGGTGAGCTGAGAAGAGACAAAGGGCGGCTAGACCAGGGGGCACGACAGGGCAGAGTGCAGGGTCCCTACCTTTTATATATGAAACTCCCCGGATGACAGCTGGTGCAACCGGCTTCCCTCCCCCTGCAGCCTTGCACATCCCACTGGGAGGGGGCCCGGAACTCTGAGACCGCCCCCATTGCGGGTGACGAAGGTTACATACAGCATCCTTTTCCCCTGCCATGCAACGCCGAGACTCCCGCCGACAACACTTTCAACCCTGAACAGACCAAGCAGATGAAAGGTGAAGTGAAATGAGAATGGAGGTGAAATAGAGGGAAAAGAAATTCGGGGGATGAAATAAACCTTCCCAGCATTCGCCTAGCGACCCGGGGGTACTCCCGAAAGGGCCCTTGGGTCAGGAAGGTTGGCCGCGGGAATCAAACCCACGACCTCCCGAATACGGGCCACATGCGTTACCGCCTGAGCCATCCCTCTGGGTATGTAAACGTAGTTTGGGGTGTGAGAATTTTCTTGAAAGTCTGCGCCAGGCGTACTTAAACAGTGTTCTCAATTATGGAGTTTGGATTTATCGACTTTTCGTTGCGTTATATTGTTCACAGACATACAAGAACCATTTTCTAAAAACGTTTCTTTTAAATTGGACGTTCTGGTGGACTTCAAAAATTGTATTGCTGATAAAATATCGACATTACATTTATAATCCAATACTCCCTCTACCTAGTATAGGTAAATGATAGAGAAATTAAAAACAAAAGTATGGTCATTAGTAACTGACAGTGACAGATAGAAAAAAATCAACTGTTTTAGCTGGCTGCTAAACTTTAACTACAAATATTCGTTGTGTGGAAAACATAAACAAATTTCAAATGGAGATAAAAGTGATTGGTTGTCAACCTATTGCACAGAATTGCGTGATATTTTTTAAATGATAGAGAATATCGCAAGACAAAGTTAGATATTGAAAGAAAATCACCAATGAATGACTTCTATTCTGCACTTTATTTTTAACGAGTTTGGTATATGAACATTTTCCTCCTCCGCTAAACTAATTTCTTCCTTGTTAACATGTTTCCTTATAGTGACTCATGAAGTATGACCCACTTTGACATCAATAATGATCTAAGTATACACATATTTTAATGCTCACATGAAATATATTTCTAATGAACGCTTATCTGTTATGCCTAGATCACGATCAAAATTTGGTTTGGTGAGGAGTTAATGCATACTTTGATTCTTAGAATCTACCGATTGCTTGCCTCTGGTTACTCCGCAACAAGCAGGGCAAGTTAGCTCGCTAGTCCGCAAGCTAAGATTGCACACGCACTCAGCATAAAAATTCTGGTGACCAAAAAATAAAATGGAGTTTTACTTATGGACGCTCTTTAACGTTTTTACACCCGAAAAACTCCATCGCCCTCCGGCGAGTTGTAACCCGCGACCTCGGGAATTACTTAGCGGCTAGCATGTCACCCCTAGATCACGGAGAACGACCAGATGACCAAACCTGCCTGGAAGGTTTTACCTGACCCGTTATGGTTGCTGCGCCTGATTGTAGTGTACTACACACATGTAGCTTAATTATGTCACTTGTGTATTTCGTTCACTGCAGTTGAGGTTGTGAGTGGTACAAACTGAAGGAAAATGAATAAATCCACCTTAAAGGAGATAGAGCAGAAACTATCAATAAGAAGTAAAGAAAGAGCAATGAAGTCCAGTGTGGTAACATTTTTCATGCGTTTGTGAGCACGTATGGAATAAGCCAATAGGCTTCATCCAGCATATTTGTTGTGATTTTCTGGCGGGGAAATTCCGAGTTGCATACCTACCAGCCACAAGCGTATATTATCTTCGTACTTCCTAATTTTCTCGAGTAATTACGCTATGCATTACCTTTAAGATTATCTTTACATCTATTGGGATTATATTTATTACCGAAGTGATTTGTTCAAGGGATTTTTATATGACTGCTTTTGACGGAGTTGAACTTGATTTGTGAAACAATTATTTAAACGTCTGCTTTTGGAAACAAAACAAACGTGTAATAGCTAAAGCGAATGAATTATAATAATATAAATTTAGTTCTTAAACGCATGTTTAAGTTCAAAAAAGAGGTCTGTCCACTTTTCGTGGCCTCTTAATGCAGACGTGGAAATATGAGGCTCACATTCTTTAAGTAAATGGCGGAAGAACAGCTAGCTTAATATTTTTTGTTTTGTATCTTGACTTTATGGTCATATACCAACCGTTAATTTAAGGTTCCTTAATTCACCTGAGTCAGTGTGTGCCAGAACTTTGCGTAGTGACTTTCTGGTGTCATCTATTACGTTTTTAATGAGTTAATCGGAATGCAGATATTTGCAGATGTTCTTCGAATATACATGTAGTTAAGTATGAAGGCATGAGATGGCCCTGGTTACACGGCCACCCTCCTATATAATCTATTTTATCGCTAGTTGAAAAATATGGATAGTGGTAACGAAATATCCAATCCGGCATTTACCTAGAGACAAAGCGAAACCACGAAAAAAACTCAGATTACCCGGTGCACGAGGTTTAAATACGAGACCTGAATGCGTGTCATGGACGCTATCCTTCCTAAAATGATAACATATATTACGGCTTTTAATGCCTACACACGTTTTGCTTCAGAACCATATACCGTTTCTAGAACCACCTTGTAAACCTAACTTATTTCTGACCCTTTTATACGTTTTCCTTGCATTTGATGTTAAGTTTGTTCACTTATCCTTGTTTGAACTAGTATATCCACGGTAAGCATTATGTAACGTATTTGAGTACAAAATTGTATAGGGTTACGAATAACGGCTGTACAAAACGATATTTTAAGTACTGACGAAAGAGGAAATTCCGAGCTAGTAAAAGATGAACGGCAGAGATTTTCCAACGATAATTGTGTTGCCCTTGTGATTGTTTTCTGTTGTGGTCAAGCCTCGAAGTTCTGTATCGTCATCGTTACCACGTGCTCTTTTTAATCGGAATTGCTTCTGACCAATGGTTTTGAAATGATTCCGAGAATTGCCTTAATTTCCTATGTAACACTGATCCATATATTTGTTGTAGCGATCAACAACCCAACCGCTTTATCATGAAATTAGATGTGCGTGTCGCTTCTGTGTGATCCCGCTTACAAGGTTTATGGAGTTGATAAAGTTGAGAACGATTGCACTTTATACAATGAAGATGGAGAAATAATGTATACAGGAAAATATTATGGTATACATATCCTCTTAATGCAGTTATGGAGCAATCATAACACGCATTGTTCATGAGAATGAACATTAATGCAGAGTGCATGGTTATATTAAGCTTCCAGATAGCTACAAGTTTTTAGAAGAAAATTCTCAGTCCGGAATACTTACTATTGTAATTGTAAAGTAGCTACGCTGTTTGAACATTTTGTTTTAAAGCATGCCACGCAATTAAACACACATTAATATATTTTGTAAGAAGAAGTTCGATATGTTTTAACAAATTATAGCGAACACATTAAAAATGCAGGTGAAAATAAAGGACAAAAAATTAAAATAACGCGTTGCTACGACCATGAATCAAAGGAAGTATCCGATTCAGAAAACAGCACTTAAAGTGAATGTCATTTAACATGATGGAGTCAGCGCAATAAATAAATGTCTCTTTTCGTTTAGGAACATACATAGATGTTTTGCTCATTTGTGTGGTATGTTTTACTCTGTTTTTTAAAGAAAAATGTAAATTCTCTCTCCCTAACTTTTAAGCATACGATTTCAAGCTCTGGGGAGGGTAGGGAGTAATCCTAGACAATATACGAGGGTGGATTGATAAGTCAGTGACTTTTTAAAGAAAATAATTTTTTTCCAAAAAATCAATTTTATTTCTCAACATAGTCTCCTTTCAATTCAATACACCTTGTCCAACGTTTCTGCATTTTTTAACCCTTCCAAAAATGATTTTTCGAAGTCTGTAAAATATGAGGTTATTTCTGCCATGATGTGTTCACTGGACGTGAATTCCTTCCCAGCGAGCCAATTTTTCAGATTTACGAAGAGGAAGAAGTCGCTCGGAGCCGAATCTGGAGAATATGGTGGGTGAGGTAGCAGTTCGTAGCCCAATTCTACAAATTTTGCGATGGCAATGGCTGACTTGTGTGCTGGTGCATTATCCTGGTGAAAGAGTACCTTTTTCTTCACCAAATGTTTTTTTTATCAATTCCTTGTGAAACTGATCCAGCATTGCGGCATAATATGAACCTGTTGTCGTTTTACCGTTTTTCAGGTAGTGGATGTCTATCACCCCTTGTGAACCCCAAAAGACAACATCCATGATTTTTCCTGCCGACGGAATGGTTTTCGCTTTCTTTGGAGCAGGTTCGCCGAAGGATATCCACTGCTTTGATTGTTGTTTGGTTTCAGGTTGATAGTAATGGATCCAAGTTTCATCAACCGTGATATAACGCCGCAAAGACTCATATGGGTTGCGCTGGAACATGTTCAAACATCCGCGTGAGATGGTCACACGATTCCGCTTATTATCAACTGTAAGCAGTCGCGACACCCATCCTGCTGAAAGTTTTCTCATACCCCAAAATTCGTGCAGAATGTTATGCATCCGATCACTCGAGATGTTTACAGTCTTGGCTATCTCACGGATTTTCACTCGGCGATCTTCCAACACAATATCGCGAATGTTGTTCACTATTTCTTCTGTTGTGACCTCAACCGGCCGTCCTGTGCGCTCGGCATCTCTTGTGCTCGAACGGCCACATCGAAATTCTGTGAACCATACCATGTGATGGAGCAGAGTCCCCATAATACTTGTTCAGCGTTTTATCCGTTTCCTTCACCGTCTTACCATGCAAAAAGTAGTACTTTACCAGAACACGAAATTCACTTTTCTCTATTTTCTACGAAGCAACACACTTCTGTTTATTTTAGACGCTCTCAACAGTGTTCTAAGAAACAAATGCCGACGAATTTCTGCGATTATACCCAGAATACATGTAAGACTTGGGTGAAACAATAAACATGTGATTAGAACGCTATCTCTTGTCAAAGTCATGGACTTATCAATCCGCCTTCATCTGGGAATCGAACACGAGACCTCTGATTTAAGAAGTCAGAACCTGATGATATAACCACGGAGGCAGCATCTCTACTTTTAGTTTTCATTGTACCTTTCCCTTCTGTTACGTAGGATTCTATCAGCCACTTGCGTTTATAATAAGACTTATATGTCTTATAATTTCAGTTAAATGTCTGTATAAAATGCGCTGGTAGTAGTTGTTTTGCCTTTAAAACAATGTTTATATAAAATGTGTTTTCAAACACCCATTTTAATTGATTCTTATTTAAGAAAACCTGAATCATAAAGGTGATGAACAAATATTTCTTAGCTATTTAGGTTCCATAATTAAATTTATAAGTAGATAGAAGCCAGTGCACATGCAAAGAATAATAATTTGCGAATGACTCAAATGAGTGACAATCGGCAACTTACAATAAGGTCATTTAGTGCTCGATATTTTTCTTTACAACTATGAGTACTAAGTATAAAACTTTAATTGGGCAGTTTGTGTACATTAATATATAATCTCGACCTATACATTCAAAACAGGATATGTTTTCGACGCTGTAACAGCTGCTCCCAAGCATGCAAGCATAGTGTACTTTCATGGTTAAAACGAGTGGAAAATATGTATAAAATATGGATAATTTGGAGAGTGAAATCTGATTTGAAAAATTCAATACAAAGTACTTTAGGTAGTACTATAGCTACGGATTTTAGGCTTTCAATTCCAGTCCTCTACCAGTGCACTAAGATGGCGAGATGACGTAATTTACATTAAACCTTATGTGATTCATATCACCAGGGACAGCTTCAATGCGAACTCAAATATCCGAAATATCATACCTTTCCGACAAATAGCCGATGTTTCTCTTTTCCTAAATTCCAAATGTTAGCTGTAAAACTAAGACTTTTTTCTTTCTTATCGACCCATATTAAGCCACACAACCTGACAACACAACATACAGGATTTCGATCATGCCAGTCGCGCTCTTCAAGGATGTACCGAAGTAGCAAAGAGGTTAAACAAGTTCCCCAGATATTTAATTCACCTTGTGTACAATAGGGATTCAGAAAGATGAGGTGATAATTAAATGTTGAAAAAGCGGGTCGTTATATACTGCCTTTAAAATGGCACTTTTTGCCTGAGCGCCAGAAACAAACGAATGGCGACTTAACATTTAATAAAGTATAAAGTAATTGAACATTCAAACCAATACCCACAAATATTTAGGATGCTACAAAAATTTGACATAAACCGTGTATTTTAAAGAGATCTACATGTTTTGTAAAGCATGTTCGCACAATCGCTATTCAGAATGTATATTTTATTTGACATGCAAATATCATAAATATATGTTTTCATCAAAATCATTAGAGGCATTTTTGAGAAAATCAAAGATAACGAAAAATGCTTCACGTAAAGGTTAGTTTGGGCTAGCGAGTTTTCTTTAAAAAATGCTGTTCTTGGAAAATGCTGAACTTAAATACCATATTCGCTTTTTACACGTTCACACACACACACGCGCGCGCGCATACATACATACAAACACGCGCGCACGGATCTTTTCCTAAAGTGTTTGTTTTGCATTCAGGGGACTTCATAAGATGCATTTCCGGTAAAATCTATGCATATATCGATTTTTGGGGGAAATATAATACTTCCTTTACCCACTTCCGTGGGTGTCGGCCTCACATTCAAGACCTTCATGTATTCTTACTGTTGCTACGTGTTCCTAGCAATATAAACCACTAACTAGTATGCCTAAGATCATTTTATACATTTGTTATTAAAGTTCCTCCAAGGTTAGAAACAAATTATAATATCATAAGCATTGCAGGCACAGCAAACGGCTCGTATCAACAATGCACAATTTTTCCAAGTTTGATGTGCTTAACCACTAAATGTAACAATGGACAGATATAGCCCTATGAGCCGCTGCTTTATCGATGCTCGAGTCCACGTTTCATATAAAATGCTCAGAAGAATGTTAAAATGCGTAATCTTCATGCAACTTTTTTCCACCGCTCATTACACCTGAAAACCCGTTTAATACTTCTAGTAGTACTGGACTGCTACCTGTGCTGCCTGCACAAAAACGGACGGTCTTAACCGGACTGCTTGTGCACGCTAGATAATACATGGCGTTTCTACTTATATAACACATCCTAGCCTAGTGTGTTTTGTTGGGAACTTTTTCCTGAGATTCTTTAATTCCTTATGATCATGCTGGATCAAAAGTACAAGCTTCAGTGCGCTTCAATTTCTTTCCATTACTTTCCGAAAGTATGGAACTCAAAAATAATGGATTAGGGCACTCGTAATGAGAAGCCAAGTTCAATGTGCAAAGTGCATGAGCATCTGTTATATTTAGGCGAGGATTTTCACAAGAATTGGAATTCATAGTAATAGGAAATAAAGTAGAGAACTTAGTATGTAATTCACATTAAAACAAAATATAAAGCTCGAAATGGACTAACATGTTCTTAACGCATTATTTATTTTTTAAATGTGTTTAACACCTACTCTTACTACAAACGGTGGTACTGGCAAAACTTGACATGATAATTTGGAAAGAAAATTTGGGAAGGAAGCGTTCCAGACCTAAGTTTAGGGTACCTTTCCCCCAGTTATGAGGACAAGAAAGTCTGGAAAAATCTGTCAACGAGGATGTCCTGGCGAGATTTGTAGCGTAGACTTCCCGTCTAGGAGTCCGTACCTTAACGGCATCGACTATAAGTGTCGGTGCCCTTAAAGCATGATTTATCTGAGTGGAATATACCGGGTGAAATTAAATTCAATACTTAAACTTCTAGGGATGATAGAAGAGAGCAAATATATGCCTTTTGTTTAATGACCATGGGCCTGAAACTGCTTATTGAATGGCAAAACTAGAAACTACACAAAGAGCAAAGACTACAGTTGTAATGGTCGTGATGATGCTCATGCTTCTAATGCATGTTTACATCAATGTGTAAAGGCACCTTGACATTAGAATGCAATGTGCAATACGCTATTTTCACTGAAAGCAGAGCAATGAAAGAGTATAATGGTCTGAATTTACAGATGCACACTTGATTTGCAGTGGAGTGCAATAGAAAAAGCTGCTACATGTCTTTATGTGGAGCGATGTCCTGGGCGACCATCGCACATTTGTAACCAACAGTTTCGTTATAGGTGGATCGGCTGAGGCCGGCCCTCCCAACCTCACCTCTTTTGACATTTTTATACCGGTGCATTTGAAGAGCCTGGTACCTAAACTCGAAGGAAGAGCTCGGCGCTCAGGTGCCTTCAGCAGTTGAGTCTCTCTCTGCAGCACATGTCTGAAATATTTGAACGTGTACAAAAGGCAATGACACATCGTTGCAGAGTTTGTATTGAAGCAGGTGGCTGCAATTTTGAACAGTTTGAACTTTCTCTACTGTGTACTTAAAGTAGAGGAAATATTGTATCCCACCCAAAAATTCGATATCGAGATTTCAGCGGAAATGCATGCTTTGAGTTCTCTGAACCCAAAATAGCATTTTTACAAAAAAGGTACATGTGTGTGTCTTTGAAGACAGAAAAGTACGAAACTTAGTATTTAAGCTCAGGACTTTCTATGGACGGGAGAAAGATTTTCAAGAAAATCTCCTACCCCAAACTACCCTTTACATGGAAACTTTTGCGAAAATTTTGGTTTTTCTCAAAAATGGCTCTAACGATTTTGATTAAAGTACCATATGTTTAGGCTATTTTCATAACAAATAAAATGTATGTCTTGAACTTTCTGGCAATAGCCTGTGAAGTCTTCTTTATTTTGAATGACTTTTGCATAACTGACAAACCGTATGAGACAGACAAAATCTTAATGCACAAAAAATATAGATCTCGTAAAAGCGCACAATTTATGTCAAATAACATTTTCTTTTCTTTGTGACGTTAAAAAAATTTCAAGATACTCTTTGAAATTTGTTTTGAATTTTTAGATACTGTGTACTTTTGACAACTGCAAATCACTCTTCTTTTTTTCCTTTGTTTTTTCTTTATTTAATTTAAGGCATTTGGCTTTTCTTTCTTTCTTTTTTTCTTTCTCTCTTTCTTTCTTTTTCATGTTCGTGCAAAGAGAACAGAATTTCAAAGTCATCACGCAGCAACCGGTTATGAAAAGCTTTGACTATCTCTTTAGCTCAATTTATTCTTCTTATACCTACAACGAAATGTGTAAATAAGTAAATTAAATTGAGTTTTATTTATGGACGCTCTTTAACTGCTGTGGCCCTTAGCGTCCCAATCTATATTGGGCGTGAAAGACCGGAGATTTTGGCTTGAGGTTCTTTAACCTACGACACGGGACCACCGGCTTTACTTCCCTTCCAAAGGAAGACATGCTAAGGATTTTTACGCCCGAAAAAATCCATCGCCCTCCGCCGGGTTTGAACCCGCGACCTCGGGAATTAGGGGATAGCTTGGTAACCTAGCTAGAATATTTTGTAAGAGTAGTTTGTAGAAGAGTGAGTAGAGAAAGTTATATGAATGCAACACATCGATTGATTGTACAGGGTTACAGAGTGAAATGATTTTGAAGCATCAGAGTCATCAGTAACATTAAAGTGTCAACTTTACAATGTTTCAATAGTTAGTTTCAAATTCATGATCATTTAACAAAACATTTGTTCTCTTCAAGAAGTTTGCATAATGAATTTAGTTACATCGTCTACAAAGCTTCTGCTTTAGAGGCGCATTTGCAAACAAAAGTTTTTGTTGAATATATATTTCTATCTGATAATAGAATTTGCTTTCCCTCTAATTTGATTTTCAATCTTTGAGACTAGAGGCACATAGTATAGTTTTCATCCAAAAAAGCCTGTCTTCGATCAAAGGCTGCTTAAATTCCCCGTACTGTTCCAATTGCCTCCTCCATTTAACTCTATTTCACCACCTATCTTCATAAAGCAGCAAAACCACTGAAAAGAAGACGAAAACTACCTGGGAATATACTGTAATCTCTACAAACAGAACACGATACAAGAATCCACAAAGTAATTAAATATAAAATTAATAGTTTTGTAGCCAGATGTACATATATGCCACAAACCATACTGCGCGATAGTTAAATGAATGCATGTATAGGAACTATATATTGCGCGCCATGACATTTAATGCGTTTTATTTTACTTTGCACTTAAGCCAATGCAAACTATTGCATTTCTATTCACTGCTTTGAAATTATATTCGTGCATTATAAACATGTAATTATGAGATACCTCAGTCACTGTCATATTAACAGCGCATGTAGAACAGGTTCGAGATTGCATAATAATTTCGGTAGCCGGATCTGAAGGGTAAAAAAATAAATATAAGTTAATACGCCAAAAATACAAGGTCCTCTTAAGACCAACAATATTCATAGCAAAAATAATAGAGCCTAAATATACTTTTGTACTTTTCTTTCTCCTGTCTGCTTTTCTGCGCAGTGATTCCTTCGTATTCCTACACCTGAATTATATTTGTGCAACAAACCATGCATGAAATTGGTTTTCCTCTTAATTATCTTTCAAAGGGCTGTCATTCAGCAAATTTAATTATACATGTAGATTTATGTTACTTATATACAACGTGCACGAAAGTGCACGTTAATAATAATAATAATAATAATAATAATAATAATAATAATAATAAATTTGTTAATAGCTGCAGTAGTCAAACTGTGAATGAGGTTAAAAATATTCATTCTGAACTTGGTTCGATTACCAATCGCTTTTAAATGTTTGATCTGTCAGCTAAACAAAACAGAAAGCCGGCAAATGAAAATCAGTTATTCTTTCCGGCGTATGGAAAAAAATTATAATAATAATAATAATAATAAAACACAAGTTATTCAAGTAATCGTACACTTTATGCACTATAAGGAATAACAAATCTCTATGGTGTTTAAACATTGCCAACTTAGAAGTAATGAATACGTCGAAGTTAATGTTGATTCATTCGGCACTCATACTCCGAAATTCAGATACTACAGCTTCTCCACGAATTTCTAGGATTTGGAACGAAAAGAGGAGGGGGAGAGTGAGAGAATGGAAAAGAAAATTGAAGAGAGAGAAGGATTAAAAGAAGAGAATTGTAGGGGAAAGATAGGGGCAGGAAGGGAGGTAGAGAGAGGCAGAGGGAGTGGGGAGAGGGAGAGAGAGAGAGAGAGAGAGAAGAATCTCCGCATTTAAGGTAACAGCGCAATATAAAGTTTTATTTTTCGTATTATGCATGCCACCAACTCCATATTGCTTAGTTTCAGATTATTTCTAGGCATTAACTTAACGAATTAACGTAATATGAGTAAATAATTCTCTTTTTATTTAAATTCTAATAATACGCAAGAACTGTTTGAAGTTGTAATGGGCGAAGAACGTACTATTAAGGATACGGATTGGAGACGGAGGAGGGTTTCAGCACTGCGGCCAAGACTACATACGTAATTTTTCTCAAATAGCAACATTTTTATGCCATTAACGATTTTATAGATATTCTTTGTGATTGGTTTGAATTTTCAAATGTTTATACTTTTTTTTCCAAGTGGTAAGTCGCTATGCGTTTTTTCTCGTGGTCATGCAAAGAAGATGGAATTTCAAAGCCATCATATAGCGACTCATTTTTTAACAATCTGACTATCGCTTTACCTACTGTATCCTTCTTATACCTGCAACGAAATATGTATTGGAACGTTTATTTTGCTTTATTTTGTGTGTGTGTTTAACGTCCTTTGACCTGTAGGTTATATCGGGCAAATGAATTAATGAAATGGGTGAGTTAAATGATGCTCAAGTGAGCCCCGGGTCCATTGAGCTGAAAGTGACCCTGCACTCGTCTAATGAATTAATGAAATGGGTAGGTTAAATGATGCTCAAGTGAGCCCCGGGTCCATTGAGCTTAAAGTTACCCTACATTCGTCTTCTCAGTAAGGGAAAACCCCAGAAAAAAATGTATCGCGTAAGCTTGTGTAAAACGTCGTGACACTCCATATGCGCAAGAGAGGAGAAATGAAGAGAGGTGGTGAGAGCAGTGGGGGAGCAAAGGACTACAAGTGATATCAGAACTCGGAGGAGTCACATAGGTACACAACGCATTGTAAACAAATGCATAAGCTTACCTTACACTTGAAATCACAGCAGGTGGAACATTGACCCCCACCTCTCTTATTATGTAAGTGGGCTGGTCAGTGTTATTGTGCATCTATGCTTCAGGAGTGGGGGTCTGTCACGACGTTTTACACGAGCTGTAACTCACCCTAACCGAGATTCGAACTCGGGACCTCTTGAATGTGAGGCAGACTCTACCGCCATACTACAGATGTGGGCTATAATGGAAGTTGTCTCAATAAGAATAAGTAGATGGAAGAAAAAGATTTTGTAAGAATAGTTTGTAGAAGGGAGAGTACAGAGAGTCATGTGAATGCAACACATCAGATTTTTACTTTTCTCTGCCACGTCCCTAGAAATAGAGAAGGTATCACTTTCCACTCAAAAATTCAATATCGAGATTTCACCGGAAATACATGTTTTGAGGCCCTCTGAATAAAAAAAAACCTTTTTTGAAAAGGGTCCGCGCGCGCGCGCGTGTGTGTGTGTGAACAGCATAACTCAAAAACGAAGTCGGATAAGTACCAAACATGGTATTTAGGTTCGATATCTTCCACAGATGCAACACGAAGATTTTCAAGCAAATCCCCATCCCAGACTACCTTTTGCATGGGACATTTTTCGATTTTTTTTTATTTTCTAACGTTGATTAAAATACCATATATTGAAGATATTTACATGACAAATAAAATGTATATTTGGAATTTTCTGGATATAGCTTGTGAATACCTCTTCATTCGGAAGGAATTTTGTATAATCTCGTATGATGGCAAGCGTCGATAGACGAAAATGTACTGCACATAAACTGTAGATCTCTTTAAAACACACAATTTATTTCAAATAACTGTTTTGTGACTCAGCCATGTCAGAGATATCCTTATTAATGTTTCGATTTGTTCAATACTTTGTCATTATTTTAAGTAAATGTTCAGTTGTTTCCGGCGATTCCATTGAAACAGTATGGAATTTTAAGGCCAGCGTATAGCGTCCAGTTCTTAAACATTTAAATATCACTATTCCCTTTGTATCTATAAAAATGTGTAATGCAACTATTTCTACAAAGGTTTATCTGCATTAAAATGAAGTAGATAGAAAAATAAACTTTCGTAAGAATAATATGTATATTAGAAAAATAAACTTTCGTAAGAATAATTTGTATATTCACTAATAAAGGACAGAGGGAAGAGAAAGTCATGTGAATGTAAAACATCAGGTTTTATTAAGTGCTGTCACCATTCAGTGTTTCTCGTGATGTCATAGAAAGTCTGTGGAATTTAAAAACCAGCATACAGAGACCCACTTTTAAAAGATTTGACAATCGCCCTCCCTTATCTCCCTTGTACCTAAAACGAAATATGTAATTCATCTATTTCTACAAAGGTTTATGTTCATCAACATGAAGTAGACAGAAAAGTAAGCTTTTGTAAGAATATTTGGTGTAAGAGATACAAAAATGAACGATAGTGACTAGAAAAGGTCGTGTGAATGTAACACATCCGATATTTTTTTTGCTTTCGGAAGAGTTTGTTACTATGTTTTCTGAACTTATTCCTCTATGCTTCCAATAAACGTTCCCCGCATGTTGTATGTAAGTAGATACTTGCTGCTTACTTTGAAATCCTTTCTAGGCAAAAGTGTATCCTGAAGAACGTAACTTGCACAAAACAATTTTATTTTAACGAATAATGAAATATACAAGGTTGCCTGCAAATGTTTAATCGGTAGAGAAAGTGATGTGACTATACTACATGAGATTTTTCTTTCGGAAATGCTTATAGACACAGATAGTTACGTTGAAAAGGTAATTCCTTGAAATAAAGTGGTTTATAGTTTTTGTTTTCACTTAGAATATGTGAGGACAAGAACTCTCTCTTTAAAAACATACAAGTTATTTTAAATAACGTATTTTGAGGCATCAGTTATTTTCGAGACATCTGTTATTAATGGTCGAATTGTTTAATACTTAGCCATTCCTTTAAGGTCCTGTCGATTTTCTATTGCTTCTCGCGATGTTATGGACAGAGTGTGGCATTTTAGGATCAGCGTAGAGCGTAGAGCATCTGCCTACTGTACGAGAGGTCCCGGGTTCGATTCCTGGCTGCGGGGAGCGAGAATTTTTCTCTAGCCAAGATTATTCCCTATCCTTCCCAGAGACTGGAAGTATGAATGTGAATGTCTGAGTGATCCAATGATTAAAAAGTGCAAGAAACCCAATGACAAGAGAATACGAGTTAACACATTGCTAATAGGCAAGCAAAGGCCGCCGATCAGACCAATGCAATTAAAGGCGGGGTATAAATGGAACTAAAAAGAGAACTCTCGCAAAGCATTTAATTAGATGGGTTTGATTATGGCTCTTTATATAGAAATTCTTAGTAACGATTGTTTGTGATTGTGGCTTGTTTACCATCTTATTTATCTAAAGCTTAAAACGCAGGACACTTATCAGTTTTAACACAACTTATCGATTGTTGACATTTGAAAGTGTTTACGTTATGTACGTGTTAGCGGCGGAATGTTTTCGGCAGTAATTGTTCCACGCAAATCCGTTAAATAATATAATGATGGTAATAATCTGAGTGTTATATAAACCGAGCCTACTTTTTGACGCGTGTGAAAATGTTCTACAATTCTTACATACATTTTCATGCATTTCAGAACGTTCGTCAGTTCGCCGAAAACGATACAAGGAGTTGATCTACGTCTCCAATTTATAGCAGCTTAAACTCAATATATTATGTCGCTGTCTGAGATGGGAGAGTCTGTCCAAGTGTAACGGAGCGTGACTTTAGGGAAGAAGGGGACTCAGCATTAGCGTAATCTAACATATTTTTTCATTTTCTTTATTTATACATTTTTGATGTTGACAGGGTTGAAAAAATCTAGTACAAAAAGATACTTAAAGCCCGTTGAACATGTTATGCATATTTAGCTGGGGTTGACTTAATTCAGTAGATGTAAATGGTAACAATGTTATTGCTGATTAGAAGAAAACATAATGCCAGATTTACAAATTTTATGAAACTGCATTAAATTCTAATTGTTTTGTTAGATTAAAGTAATATTTGTCAGACTTCCATACAAGCTACTACATATTAGAAGGCAGCATTTATGGAAAGCTATTCATCTCCCATTTTATATTAAAGGTAGTTCATGAGCTCAGCTACAAATGATCTATGGCATTTCATAGTACATATTAGGAAAACATCACTGCTTTATCGTGATGCAGGTACCTTCTTAACTTTCTTAATTGCTTCATAAGTCTCAGATCAGTCACATTATTACATTCACATACTTTCTATACTCACTTCTCTACAAATTAATTTTACAGAAAATTATTCTTCTAGTTACGTCTTAATCAAGATAAACTTTGAATTTACATTTCGTATTTCGTTGTTACATACGTACGGTAGGTAAGTCAAAAGTGGTAGTCACAAGAATTTGAAAATTCAAACCGATAACAAGGAATATCTCGGAAATAGTTAATTCAATAATCTCATGTGCTACATTCACATGACTTTCTCTAGTATCTATCGTTTGTTAGTGGGTATACAAATTTATATTACGAAACTGTATTTTCCTCTACTTCATTTTAATCCAGATAAACCTTTCCGGAAATAGCTGCATTTCACCTTTCGTTATAGATATAAAGGGAATACGATAATCAAATTTCAAATTGCTATACGATGGGCTTAAAATTCCATACTGTTTCCAAGACATCGGAAGAAACAATAGAAAATCCACAGAACTTTAAAAGAATTGCTAAGTATTGAAAAATTCCAACCATTAATAACGGATGTCTCGGAAATGATTATGCCTCAAAAAAGTTATTTTAAATAAATTGTGTGTTTTAGAAGTCTACATTTCTTATGTAGCACGTTTTCGTTTATCGCTTAACGTTTACCAGTTATATAAGATTATACTAAATTCCTTCCGAATGAATAGGTCTTCACAATTCAAGTATTAACACTTTGTTTGTCATGTAAATATCTTTAAATACATGGTATTTTAATTAAAATCGTTAGCCAGATAGGGTATTTTCTTGAAAATCTTCGTGTCACATCTTTGAAAGGCATTGAACTTAAATTACCAGGTTTGGTGTTTATACGATTTTTCGTTTTTGAGTTATGCTGTTCACACACACACTCGGACCGTTGTCTAAAAATCCTTGTTTTGGATTCAGGTACTCTCAAAACATGTATTTTACTTCCGGTGAAATCTCATATTGAATTTTTGGGTGGACTACAATACTTCTACTCTACTATACGTAGTAAAGTAAAAATACATACATTGTGCTTTTAACGAGATATACATTTGTTGTGCAGTAAGAGTTGTCTATATCTTACGGTTTTTTAATTACACAAAAGTAATTTAGAATGAAAAGGAACTTCACAGTATGCATTTTATTTGTCATGAAAAATATCTTTAAAGTATCATCGTTAGAGCAATTTTTGAAGAAATAAAAATTTTCGAGAAAAAAATTCCACATAAAGGATAGTTTAGGGTAGTTATTGAAAACCTCCGTGTCTCATCCTTGCAGGATGCTGAATTTAAATATCAAGTTTAGTATTTAACCAACTTTTGGCTTTTGAGTTTTGCTGTTCACACATACATACGCCCGCCATTGCGCGAATCTTTTTATAAAACTGTTTATCTCTGTATTCAGGGGATCTCAAAACGTGTATTTCCGATTAAATCTAGGTATCGAATTTTTAATATTTCCTATATTTACTACAGGTACCTAAGCAGTAGAGAAGGTAAACATTAAGTTTGAATCCAATTGTAGATCAATTCTACGAGTGTGTTAAGAATAGTTAATGTATTAATACATTGTTGCATCAAACTCAAATTTCGGAAAATAATATTTATGTGTATTATTCAATTAATTCTGTCCAGCGCTTTTATCAGATAATAAACTGGGAAATGGAAGACAAAAAACAGTTTATTAGTCTGTGTATGAATCTATCATTGCTTATCAAGTAAGACAACCAAATAAAACAAAAGTATCCAAATTATATGAAATGTCAGGATTCGTTTACTTATAGTGTCTTATAAGAATTTTAGGTTATTGTACCGGTGTGATACTGAGGTATTCCCACCTTCCTTCCATATCTTAAAACATTATTTGCAAATTTCACTTTAGAGGTTAGAATTAGATGAGGATTTCAGCACTGCGGCCAAGATTAGGCCTATGGCGCGTATCAAACCTCCGGTAGAAGGGCTGAGACGAGAGAGCACGAAGGGCGGCCAGATTTGATGGTAGGCGCAGCACAGCGGGGTCCTACTGTTTTCAAGGGGAGCATCCTCTCAAGCCTGCTCTAGCGGGTTTAACCGATTTTCAGTGTTCAAATTTATTTAATAAAGTCGATGATAGTGAAGAAGAGAGAAATTTATTCAAAACAATAGTAATGCTTACAATCTGAAAATAACGATCAACCATCTTCAAGTATTTTTAATTTTCTGCGACGTACATAGTAGGCAGAGAAGGTATTGCATTCCACCCAAAAATTCGTTTCCGAGATTTCAACGGAAATACATGTTCTGAGCCCCCTGAATTCGCGCGCGGTGTTTGTGTGTGTGTGTGTGTGTGAATAGAATAACTTAAATACGAAAAGTTGGATAAATACCAAACTTGGTATTTAGGTTCAGTAGTTTCCAAAGATGCAACACGCAGATTTTCAAGAACTCGCAAACTACCCTTCAAATGGAACATTTTTCGAATATTTTTTATTTTCGAAAAATGGATCTTAACGATTTTGTTTAAAATACCATATATTAAAGATAGTAACATGATAAACAAAATGTATATCTTGAATTTTTTGGGAATAGTCTGTGAAGTCCTCTTCATTCGGAAGCGATTTTATGTCATCTTGCATAACTGATAAACGTTAACGATAGACGAAAACGTTCTCACAAAGAATAAAGATCTCTTTAAAACATACAATTTATTTCGAATAAGTGTTTTTGTGGCATAAGCCATTTCTGGGATATCTGTTATTAATGGTTCGAATTTTTTTATTTGGACATTCTCTTAAAAAGTCCTGTCAACGTTCAATTGTTTCTCGCTCTTGCATGGAAACAGTATGGAATTTTAAGCCCAGCTTATAGCTTCACTTTTTAAACATTTGACTACCGCTGTTTTCTTTGTATCTATAACGAAATGTGAGATGCGGCTATTTCTGAAAATGTTTATTTGGATTAAAATTCAGTAGAAAGAATAATAAGCTTTAGTAAGGATAGTTTGTATACCCACTAATAAAAATAGAGGGTAAATAAAGTCATGTGAATGTATCACATCAGATTTTTGTGTCCTAGCTGTGCGATAGACGGAGTCTGCACCAGTTGGATGATCAAGAAATAGCTTATCTAAAGTGGAGCCACGTTATGATTCATGGTCGTTTATCAGTTTAAGACTATTTTCTGATTAAGAGACAACCACTTATTCGCTCGGGAGGCTGATTAAAATATTCTCCCTTGTGTTCACATATTACCAGAAGCTTTGTGATGCTGTTAGATTCGTCTCGGCTATTGGCAACCGAGAGATCTCATTTTTACTTATTATTTAATAGCTGCTCTCTACGCTTAGAAACAAAAAACTTCTAAAACAAGCCACTAACGTTCTCAAATTTAACACTAGACGCCTTATTAATGATTACCCAAAGTGATTTGCGGATATTTAATTATTTTGGTTAATTTCCTGAAACTAAATAATGTCAAGGTATAACTAACATAATTACTGTTGTGTTATTAACCTTTATTTAGTAACTGAAAAATATGTGTAACATTCGCGTTATTTTCTCTAACCACGATCATCTATTTCATATTGTACCTGCAAACTATCATTAGTTTTCTATCTAAATTTCGTTGCAAGTACAAGGGGGTGCAGGTAACTGTCCAGCCAAAAAATAATAGTCAAATCTTAAAAAGCGGGTCGCTATATGCTGAGTTTGCATGATATCACGACAGTAGTTTATACAGGGGGTTCCTGGCAGAGGTTTTTTTTTTGTTTATATCGGAAAGCATAGGGAAAACGGGGAGAGATACGTCGGTTCATGGAGGAAAATGCGTTTATATGGGAGAGATAGGGAATACAAGGGCTGAGGCTAGGCTAGACAGGGGTTGAAGGAGCGAAATGCGTTTATATGCGAGAGGTAGGGAAAACGATGATAGGTGTTAGGAATTGTGGTTAAAACTGTTATAAGAAGAAACGCATTATTCAGGAACTTTTACAACAAAAAAAACCCAAGTATAGATCATTTGTGCGGTATTCGAGGAGTGCTTTTAGTGGAAAAATCCCAAAGACTCAGTAGGGTACCTTTAGGGATTCCAGATCACTTAATATGCAGGAATGTGCAATTAATATGCTAATTAGGTCTCCTCCCTCCACCAGCCACGCCCCCTTGGTGCCTTTTTGGTTACAGCTGAGGTCATAAACTTTGTGGAGTATAAACGAAAGGTTGACAAGCATGCAATTAAGGTTGTCCATCACCTGTCAACATGAACAATGCTGTAATAAATTATGCTTTGTAACAAAGGAGCAGATCCTATTCTCCCCATTCCATTTCCGCACACGCGCAATTTAGAAAGGCCACACCTGTAGCAAACCCCTCCGCCCCAGCTGCATTCTCTCACCATACACGCGCACTTGGGCAATATAACAAAGACTGTACCTTTTTCCGGTCAAAATGAACAATGGTGTAATAAATTATGCTTTGTGACAAAGGAACAAGCGCTATTGTCTCCATTGTCCCGCACAAGTGTTCGTTAGGAAGGCTCCACATGTAGCAACCCCCTCCGCCGCTGCATTCTATTCTCTTCAAACACGCGCACTTGGCATATATAACAAAACATCAGGCTGGTGCCCACGCTAACAAAATAACTCTTGGAGACTGTGCTATTATACACTGGAGTGTCTTTGTTTGACGGTGGAAAAGAGAGAGACCCGTTCCCACGAGGCAAGCTTCCATTCATTATAGACGGCGACATGATGGCACCGACTCTGCCCCGCGGGCAGTTCTCTCTGAGAGCAGCCGAACCTTCACGAAGACCTACGGCATTTCCGAGCATAGATCACACGATCGTAACAACTCCAACACTTCCTCCAAGCACACGATCTTGCACGAAGACCTACGGTCATCGCCGAACATAGTTATACATGCTCTAACTCTCTCTTTTTGCATATATTGGATCATTCAAACAGCGATATCAGAAAACGATTAAACCCCTGTGTATACTTAGATATCCTTAGATCTATGTTCGAATCTTACTGCAGGCAAAAGTTTAATGTTTTAATTGCTAATGAAAAATTGATACTTTGATAGGGTAAAACATTATTATGGCTTTACATTGATTAATGAAAGGCGTTCTCGGGGTCCGAGTTCGAGTCTTAGTGTAGTGAAACATTAATGCTTAATAACCCTTAAAATTTAGGAACATAGACGAATAGGGTAAATCATGTTAATTTTTATATACCATTATGATGTTTAATGCAGGGTATTCTTAGGTGCCCAGAGGTGCTAGTTCGAATGTTACCCTGCGAAACTCTAATGCTTAATAAATATTAAACTATGGGAGTATGCGCGGTCAGATTAAAATGCATTTAACAAATACAAGTATTTATATTAAACCGTGGTGTATACTTAGGTATCCCGATGCCTAGATTCGATTCTTTATTTCCTTTCTTCTCTCTGTTTTCTTTCTATCTCTTTCTTTCTTCTTGACTTACATACAGCCTAGCATTCATATATACACATGCACATACACAGAGCCATTACACACATACACATGCATACGTATACATACACTAGTACACTTACACACGCACATACATTTACATTCGTATACATACACCAGTACACTTACACACACATACGCCAACAAACATACACACATACACCAGTGCACATACAAACACACACACAGACACACACGCTAACATTGGATATTATTGTCTTTACAGAATTCAAAGATCTTTGTTTTATTTCCCTGTAACCTAGCAAAATGTAATTCTTTTCAGGCTACCACATTCACATGACTTTCATCCCCACGCATTTTTATAGCTCGTGTAAAGATGGAGGTACTCTCTGAGAGGCAGAGAGTGAGTGAGAGGGGGGGATTTGCACCAAGCGGGGATAGAAGTGCTGAGAGCCTCTGCGCATGTGCAACAGGTGATAATTCCATTGGGTGCAATAATCACGTGATGTGTAAACACCCCTGCAATGACGATGTGCTGACATAGCGAGGTGGCATTTAGATCTCATATAAGCAGCTAACGACGCTGGCTAGAACCGTTGCGAGCTTATTAACTCTACATTTAAATTTTAAGGAATTTCAAAAATAGCAATACGAGGTGTTTTTTAATTTAAAAAGAGGGGTGAGTCGTCGATTTCTACACACACAACGTTCATCAACACAATAATGCAAGGTGAGTGAGGTTTTACATGCTTTTGGAAGTGAAGGTAGCCTGAAAAGAATTACATTTTTTCTGTTAGGCTACATGGAAAATGAAACACAAAAGATTTGTATAAACATTAGGACATCAGGCATTATTTCAATGTGACATATAGAACTGAATTCAAAACATGTGACATTGTCATTTCATGATTTTTTTATGAATTCTATAGCATGTATCTTTATATGTAATATTAATGAGTCAGCTGTTTTATTTATGATTTTTTCATAGTAAAATAGGAAAACATTGAATACTTAAGTTTGACATTTCTACATACCTTCGCTGCAGGTACAGAAGACAATTTACATGTCTTAAATTTCCCCATCTCTGCCATGCCCTTATATATCGAATATATTTTTTCAGGTATTTCTTCGAGCTCTTCGTCGGTTAACGAATTATAGCGTTCAGGCATACCATTGGCAATCTTGCAGCGAAGATACGATCCTGATACCGTATCTTGTTTGAGCTCTGTTTAAGGCCTTTATCATATTTAAGACCTATTTCGAGATCTTGAACTCGCCGAGTCGGTAGGAAAATGCGCTCTTCAGTCATCTTGTTAAGTCTATCTGCTAAACACTCTGTAACAGACATAGATCATGAATTATTTTCTCAATGTATTATTCAGATGGAAGGACAAGTTATGCATTTCTTATCTTAGAACTAAAGTATGTGTTATGCTACATGACCGCAGTTTCTGTTAAGTATGTTTATGCATGTTTGTGTTCGGGGATATCCGTAGGTCCTCAAGCAGGTTCGGGTGCTTGTTAGAAGTGATAGTTTGTGACAACCATGTAGGAGGTGAAATCTGCGTGATGTGAATAGAAGAAGAGTGTGTGTAAAAATTTCTGTGATTGTGAAACCAAGAGCGAGTAGAGAAAATTGTGCGAATGGAAGAAGGATGTGTTTAGAAAATCGTATGAATGTGGAAGAAGAATGGGTGTAGAAATCCATGTGGTGGTAAAACAATGAGGGGAATAGGGAAAATCGTGTGAATATCAATGGAAGAAGAGGGTGTAGAGAAAACCGTATGAATGTGAATGGAAGAAGAGCCCGCCGAGAAATCTATGTGAATGAAAAGTTAGATTAAAAAATATGATACTCGTGCAACGGTTCGACTTCCATGCACTGCATCGTTTAAACAAAATTAAATGCTTCGTAAAAAGCCGACACTGATTTGTATAGTTATGTAAAAACTCACTCACCTTGCATTGTATCGTGTTGATGAATGTTGTGTGTGTAGAAATTGACGACTCACACCTCTTCTTAAATTAAAAAAAAACGCTAGCTTTGCTACTTTTGCAGTTCTTTAAAATTTAAATGTAGGGTTAATAAGTTCTAGACAGCGTAGTTAGCTGTTTATACAGAGATCTAAATCTTCTCTGGCAATGTTAGCACATCGTCACTGCAGGGGTGTTTACACATCACCCAATGGAATTATCTCCTGTTACACATGCGCAGAGGCTCTCAGCATTTCTATCCCCGCTTGGTTCAATTCTCACCCCATTCCTCTCTCTCTCTCTCTGTCTCTCTTTCACAGAGTACCTTCATGTCTTTACACGAGCTATAAAATATATGGGGATGAAAGTCATGTGAAAGTGGTTGCCTGAAAAGAATTACATTTTGATAGGTTACAGGGAAATGAAACAAAGAATTTTGAATTCTGTAAAGACAATAATTTCCAATGCTAGCGTGTGTGTCTGCGTGTGTTTGTGTGTAAGTGTACTGGTGTATGTATGTGTACGTGCGCGCGCGCGTGTGTGTGTCTAAGTGTACTGGTGTATGTATACTATGCATGTGTATGTGTGTGTAAGTGTATTGGTGTATGAATACGTATGCATGTGTATGCGTGTGTAATGGCTCTGTGTATGTGCATGTGTGTATATATGGATGCTCGGCTGTATGCAAGTCAAGAAGAAAGAGAGAGATGGAAAGAAAAAAGAGAGAAGAAGAAAGGAAATAAAGAATCGAATCTATGCATCGGGATACCTAAGTATACACACGGTTTAATATAAATAATTGTAATTGTTAAATACATTTTAATCTGGCCGCGCATACTCCCATAGTTTAATATTTATTAAGCATTAGAGTTTCGCAGGGTAACATTCAAACTAGGATCTCTGGGTACCTAAGTATACCCTGCATTAAACATCATAATGATATATAAAAAATTAACATGATTTACGCTATTCATGTATGTTCCTAAATTTTAAGAGTTATTAAGCATTAATGATTCACTGCACTAAGACTCGAACTCGGACCTCTGGATACCCCGAGAACGCCTTTCATTAATCAGGGTAATTCCATAATGATGTTTTACCCTATCAAAGTGGCAATTTTTCATTAGCAATTAAAACATTAAACTCTTGCCTGCAGTAAGATTCGAACACAGATCTAAGGATATCTAAGTATACACAGGTATTTAATACAGGTAATATATGTTAAACAGTTTTTTGATATGGCATGCATAACTATGTTCGGCGATGACTGTAGTTGTTCCTGCAGGATCGTGTGCTTGGGGGAAGTGTTGGAGTTGTTACGATCGTGTATATCTATGCTCGGAAATGTTCGTAGGTCTTCGTGAAGGTCTTCTCTCAAAGAGAACTGCCCGCGAGGCAGAGTCGGTGTCATCATGTCGCCGTCAATAATGAATGGAAACTTGCCTCGTGGGAACGGGTCTCTCTCTTTTCACCGTCAAACACAGGCACTCCAGGTATAATAGCAGTCTCCAAGAGTTCTTTTGTTAGCGTGGGCACCAGCCTGGTCTTTTGTTATATACGCCAGGTGCGCGTGTTTGGAGAGAATAGGGTGCAGCGGTGCAGGGGGTTGCTATATGTGGAGCCTTCCTAACGAACACGTGCGGGACAATGGGATGGAGACAATAGCGCTTGTTCCTTTGTCACAAAGCATAAATTTTTTACACCATTGCTCATTTTGACAGGAAAACGGTAGGGGCGTTGTTATATTGCCCAGGTGTGCGTGTTTGGAGGGACTATACAGTTGGGGTGGGGAGTGCTACAGGTGTGGTCTTCCTAAAGTGTACGTGTGCGAAAATGGAATGGGGCGAATAGCATCAGCTCCTTGGTTACAAAGCATAATTTATTACAGCATTGTTCATTTTGACAGGTCATGGACAACCTTAATTGGATGCTTGTCAACCAATCCATTATACTCCAAAACATTTATGACCTCAGCTGCAACCAAAAGGTACCAAGGGGGCGTGGCTGGTGGAGGGGGAGACCTAATTAGCATATTAATTGCACATTTCTGCATATTAAGTGATCTGGAATCCCTAAAAATACCCTACTGAGACTTTGAGGGGTTTCCACTAAAGACCCCTCCTCGAATACCGTACAAATGATCTATACTTGGGTGTTTTTGTTGTTAAAGTTCCTGAATAATGCATTTCTTTGTATTACAGTTTTAACCACCATTCCTAACACCTATCATCGTTTTCCCTACCTTTCGCATATAAACGCATTTCGCTCCTTCAACCCCTGTTTAGCCTAGCATCAGCCCTCGTATTCCCTAACTCTCCCATATAAACGCATTTTCCTCCATGAACCGCCGCATCTCTCCCCGTTTTCCCTATCCTTTCCCGTATAAACGCAAAAAACTGTGCCAGGGACCCCCTATGTAAGCTACTCACGATAAACTATATGGTTACAACATGACAAAGTAATAAGCAATTAAAACGAATAACAACGAATATCTCGGAAATGGCTCATGCCTCAGTAAAAGTTATTTGAATTAAATTGCGTTAAAAAGAAAGCCACACATTCTGTACAGCAAGGCTTGTCTCTCTCTAATGGTCTACCAGTTCGTAAAATTAAACACAACTCATTCCGAATGAAGGGCTATTCGCAGAAAACTCAAAAGTATTCATTGTATCAGTCATACAAATATCTCAAACATATGATATTTAAATCAAAATCCTTAGAGCCTTTTTGAGAAATTAAAAGATAGTGACAATTATTCCATGCAAAGGATCGTTTGGTATCGGGAGATTTTCTTGTAAATCTTCGTGTCGCATCTTTGAAAAATGCTGAATTTAAACACCAAGTTAGATATTTATCCGACTTTTCGTATCGGGTGAAACTGCTACTACTCCCTCTCTCGCACACGCGCGCGCGCGCGCACATGCATACACACACACACACACACCTGTTACTAAAATTTTTTATTCAGAGGACCTCAAAGCAGTATTTCTGGTGAAATCTCTATATCGAATTTTTGGGTAGAATATAATGCTTCCTGTACGCAGTCTATTTAGCGTCTCTGTGACCTGTGTGCCTGTGGCCTACAGCCTCCAACGGTTGCTTCAGTTTATCCGTTTCTCCTGTGGGGTGGTAGCCACGAAAACATCCTCCTTGAGATGAACCTTTTATTTAAATTCTTAGTATTTAATATAGTTTTTAAGACAATTTTGGAAGAAAAATAACAATGAAAATATATTTCAGTTTTATCTCGCTTATAGATTATAAAAAAGTATTTTATATGGAAAGTTAAATAGGTTTAAGAGTTAGGATTATAGAAGCGGTGTTGGATTTCAGTAATACGGCCAAGCTAGGGCGATTGTGTCTACTAAATCTCCGGGAAGAAGGGATGAAGGGTATGAAGGGCAGCCAGATCTGATGGTGGCAGGCGCAGCAATACGGGGTGCATAACGTTTCCAGATAAAGCCTCATCCGGACACCTCAGTGCCCCCACTATACACACTGATAGGCTCGGACAGAAGGTCGTATGCCAGGGAAGAAACAGTTATCTCCTTAAAGCACATCCACCGCGTGCGCCGCACACTATCAACGTCGTCTCAGGCCCAAAATTAGGTTATAACATACAAACTAATTACTTGGTGAATAAGAAACCTACAATAAAATTATAAAAAATTCAAGTTGTTTTAACATACCTTGATATATGCAGCTTAACATCTAAAAAAGTTAAAAATGCAAGTTCATAAAATATCTGTGGTTATAAAGTGGAATACAAGAAATCTACAGTACAAGAAATTTAAATATATAGACTCCTAGTATTGACATTAAAAAAAGATTCACAGCGTTGCACATTTTAACAAGCAGGAGAAAATGGCGACTGCATACTTTTTGAGAATGCAACTCAACCTTCACGGTATAAAACGAAATTTTGACGAAAATTACCGTTATTTCACTTCAGTCTCCGCTTAATGTTCTTATTTCTAGGAAACACGTCTCATTTATGTAAACAATCAAGTAGGTAGGTATGCTTTGACGGAGTCAAATGAGCTGAAAATTATTTTATGGATTTCTAAATTAATTTTTGAGAATTAGAAGAAACACAGAAAAACTATTGTAGTCATCACGTTAAAAATTATCTTTACTAACTCGCGGGTCTTAGAACACTTACTTCTTCCGGTCATGTTCTAACTTGAAGACCTCGCTACTAACCTCTATTTTTAATTTTGCAGTTAATTGTCTAATGATAATTATTACCGGTTTCCAAAACATCACATGGCATGTATGTTGCGAGCAGTGAGGGGAAGGAGAGGGAGTCAAAGGGGAAGAGGGGAGAATGGACAGGCATCGATGGAACTTCCCCAATTAACGCAATTACTATTCTATACGTGTAATAAACTTGTGGGCGAGAGGATTCTGCTAATTTTAAAACGTGCGTGTGTGTGTGTGTGTGTGTGTGTGTGTGTGTGTGTGTGTGTGTGTGTGTGTGTTATCTCACTAAGAAGGGCCAAACCAATGGTCATGAAACTAGTGTGCAGTGCACCATAGAACTCACTTAGAAAATTGCCCTACATGAAATCTTAACAACTTTCTTAAAAGCGGATGGAATTCTAATGTGGCGTAAAATACAAACATTGAAATATTTCGCTGATTACTCAGATTTTTTAATGCTATGAGCATAAGATTTCTGAAAAGTTTTGTTATTTACAAAGTTTCGACAAGGTGCACATTTAAGAAGTTCTACGACTTAGGAACGCAAACCAACACAAACTCCATATAGCGACCTTCAACGTCAGAACCCTCAGAACAACAGAACGAGAATACGAACTGGAGCACGCACTTGGAAGACTAGAATATAGTATCATCATTGGACTCAGCGAGGTACGCAAACAAGGCGAAGCACTAATAAAACGAAAAATGGAGACTGGTTGCGTTATATAGGACAAACAGAAGATCAGAAGGGAGTAGGCTTTATAATACACAAAAACCTAAAGGACCAAAAGAAGAAATAATTCCAATCTCAAAAAGGATAAGGGTCCTTAAGTTAAACACACAAAAGCAAAATATCTCTGTAATTTAAGCATATGTACCAACAGAAAAAAGCACTGAAAACAAAATAGATGAATTCTACGAGAACTCAAAAGAAACCTACAACACATATAGATCAGACATAAACATCATAGTTGGAGATTTCGACAGTAAAATTGGAAAACATGAACACGAGAATGAGGAAACGGTCGGAGGATACGGGATAGGAGAAAGAAACGAAAGAGGAAACAAGCTAGTTCAATTTGCAGAGTGCCACAATCTCAAAATAGCAAACTCCTTTCACCGCGGAAGTAAGGTGACTAAATGGACATGGAAATCGCTAGACGGGATAACCAAAAACGAGAATTGATTACATTATAACTGGCAAGCTAGAATACATTACAAAACTAATAGTTATTAATAACCTTCCATTTGACACGGATCACAGAATAGTCAGAGCGACGATAAATATTGGAAAAATAAAGAGAAATACAGAGCCCAACGAATCAATACGTCGAACAGAATGAAGAAGAGTTCAAATCAGCTCTAAACGATAATATCAATGGAACGAACTTCAAGATAGAAGGCACACAAGAAAGATACTCCATGTTAGAGAACTGCCTAATAGACGCAGGATACAAAGCGAGAAACCAAGAAATCCCAAAAAGAATGAAAAGATTAAGTGGACACCCTACAACAGATATATAGGAGAGAATAACTAAAACAACAGCAACAACACGAATAAGAAGAAAAGTAGGCGGCAGAATCCAACCAAGTGAATAGAGAGGGCAATAAGGGAAGATCTAAGAAGGCACAACGCGAAGTTTAGTAAAAGAAATAATGTAAACGTCGAGATGCGCTAGGGAAATGAAGAAAGAAATATTTTAAGACAAAAGTTTAATTGTTAATACAACAGACTCAAGAGGGAACAAAATCACGTCAAGAAATGGAATTGTTGCAGCTGCGGCCACATTCTACGAGGAGCTATACAAGAGCACCATAGAAGACAGAGAAGAAGAAATGGAAAAATACAGGAGCCTAGAGGCCGACGAGGTTCCCCCAATCATCATGTTCGAAATAAGAACAGCTATCAACGAACTAAAGCGAGAGAAAGCACCAGGAGAAGACGGGATAACAAACGAGTGCAAAAAAGTCACCGAAGAAATACTTGAGCCACTGAAACAGATATTCGATATCCGAGAGAGAGAGAGAGAGAGAGAGAGAGAGAGAGAGAAATACATCAACAGTGGAAAGATAGCACCATCATACTGCTGCACAAAAGGGATCAAAAGATGAAATAAACAATTATTCTTCAATCACCCTTCTATCAAACATCTACAAGTTGTTCTCGAAGATTCTAACTAGAAAACTGTCCAAAAAACTAGACGAGAATCAACCCTTGAGCAAGCAGACTTCAGAGCAAGCTGTTCCACAGTAGACCACTTACAAACAATAAACCAAATCCTAGAAAAGTCACAATAATTCAGGCTAGGACTCTACATAGCATCCGTAGACTTCACAAATGCATTCAATAGTGTAGAGTATCCATGCATACTGACGCACTACTGAAACAGGGAATAGAGAGAAAATACATACGTCTACTAGCGAGGATTTACTTCAACAACAAAGCCAAGATCAAAACGGACAAAGAAGGCACACCATTCACACTATTTAGAGGCGTCAAACAGGGAGATCGTATATCCCCTAAACTGTTCATCTGCCAATTAGAGCAAGTGTTCTGCCAAATAAACTGGCACAACTACGGGATAGACATAGATAGTAAGAGACCTACAAACCTAAGATTCGCGGATGACGTAGTTTTGTTTGCGAAGTCGGCAGAAGAACTCGAGAGCATGGTAAAACAACTACAGACCCAATGCAAGGTAGGCCTTCAAATAAATCGTACGAAAACGAAAGCAATGACGAACAGAGAAGAAACCCACATCCAAATGTCTCGGAAGCACTATAATTCGTCCAAGAATATGTATACTTACGTCAAAGTGTGTCATTTCAAGATAGTATCAACAAAGAAATAAAAAGAAGGATATCACTAAACTGAGAAAGTTTTGGAGTTTAAACTTCATCCTAATGGACAAAACGCAATAGCTAAAGATTAAACAAGAAATTCTAGACAGCTGCATCCTCCCAACATTAATATATGGAGCTCAAACTTGGACAACAACTCAGCAACAAAAGACATCAATACAGATTACTCAGAGAAAGATGGAAAGGAAGGTATTACAGATACCAGTAAGAGACCGGGTAAGAAACAGAAATTAGAAGGACAAAAGCGAAGGACGCCGCTACCGCAGCACAAGTAGCGATATGGTGATGGGCAGGTTTCACAGTAAGGCTCGACAACAACCGATGGACTAACATAGCAACGGTGTGGGACCCAAGAGGAGGAGAGCGGAGGCGGGAAGACCGAGAACGAACTGGGCGGACAAAATGAAAAGGGAACGCTGGCAGCATCTGGACTATGATGGCGAGAAACCCTGACGCCTGGAAGGCACACGAAAACTGTTCAGCAACTAAGACATTCAGCGTGACCGCGTGTCAAGGAAGATGGGACATACCAGAATACAACAGTGATAGTTACAAGTGTCGTGTGTCAAAAAGAGTCAGATTAAAGTGAGAATGAGTGCCAGTGCCAAAACGAGTGAGACTTAAGGTCAGAGGGCCAAGTAGTAAAAGTGTGTAAATCTAAAAACAAATCTAGGTTAAGACAATACAATTAATGAATTATCAAAGACGAGTACAGGGAAATTCCACAGTTTTAGCTCAGATGCGGGAACCTATCGAGCTACCCTCCTCTGAGAGGACGTTGCCCTATAGGGATTAAAATCTATTATTGTTACTATATTATTATTATTATTATTATTATTATTATTATTATTATTATTATTAGTGTACGTATACCGTTTACCACAGGAAACAGTGTAACTCGGATCACATAACAGTGTGAGGAACGGGCCGAAATTAAACCTTTCGCTGACATATTTTAATGCTGATAAGCATATATGCAGCTTTATCACCAGCTTTCGAAACATCGCATGACATCTAAGTTGCACAGAAAGAAGAGAAGGCGCGAAAGTAGGAGAGAGAAGGAGGAGGGAGGGATAGAGAGAAAGAAATAGGATAATGGTAGAGGGAGAGAAAGTCTTGAGATGGAGGGAGAGAGGTAGTGAAATAGTGAGAAAGAGAGAAGAAGAATCTCCACACTACAGAGATAAGGGTTCTGCAAGTTTATTAAATGCGGAAACGCTTTTCGATACTATCGCCATGACAGGAATTCTTGCTACAACGAAATGTAAAGCCGAATAGTGTACGTGACTGAGACATTGACTGATATTCTAGCCATTAAAAATTCCAAGTGTTACTATAATTATTTGCAGCACTGTTTTTCTCAACAAAAAATAACATTATTTTTAACCGCTTAATTTTAAATGACGTCTTAAGTACGCGTACTTATTGCAAGGAAAGCTTATTAATTCCAAGAACAGTTTCCCTCTCCGTCATTTGACAGATAATTAGGAAGATGTTACAACTCTATCTTATCGATCTGTCGCGTCCTTCAGAAGGTTAAGTTAGATAATCGTTTGTCAACAAGGTGTATGCACTCTCTGTAGGTTATGTCACATCTTGTCATTCTGGTAAGAACGGTGAAGTGGCAAAGATACTGGCTTTGATACAACAAAATATCTGGAAAACACTCCCACCACAGAAAAGCACGGCAGTTGCTGATAAAGCATTTCACAATTTCGTAGACGGAGACTGGGTAACACGTGGATTGGCACACGCAGGCACATTAACGCTAGAGAAGTTGTGTATATCTGCACTGACGCTTCATTCACACATTTTATTATTAAATAGGGCTAGGACGGAGCGAGGTGGCGCCGCGGTAACGTGTGCGAGTCGCATTCGGGAGGTCCCGGCTTCAAAACCCTAGGGCCGACCAATCCGACTGAAGGCTCTTTTTTTTATTATCTGCGATTTTCCTCGTTGCTAGGCGAATTTTGCGTTGGATATTTGATACGCAAATTTTCCTATCATCCCTTTCACCACTACATTTCATGTACTTCTTCACCGCCATACCCGGAGGGTGATGGATTTTTTCGGGCGTAAAAATCCATAGCATGGCTTGCTTTGGAAGGGTCCCGTGACGTAGATTTACGGCACGTAAAAGAACCTCAAGTCTGATAAAGAGGCCTCTGAGCAAAATTACCGGTCTTTCACGCCCAATATAGAATGGGACGCTAAGGACCACAGCAGTTAAAGAGCGTCCATAAATAAAATTCAATTTAATTGAATTTTACCGCCATACCAGGCATTGGGCTGATCATCCTTCCTGCTTATGCTATGATCCAACGTTTGTTTGCTCCTTAAGAGGCTAGTGGCCCAAGGCATTGTCTTGTAAGTCCTTGGGGGTGTAAGTCTTAAAAAGAGGAGGGTAATCCATTGAAAACGAAGATAGGGATTTTATTCCTATTGAGTGAAAATTTACACTTACATATTGAGTAAACGTAGACGAATTACCTATAACGATTGGATTGGATTTTGAAGCGAAGGGGATTCGGCACCGATCCAGAAATGAGGATATTGTACCGGCGCCTCACAAGGGGGCGTCCCCGGGAGGGATGAGGTTAAAGGAGACACCGGGTGGCCGAACCAGGAATGATAGCACAGCATGAGAGGGCCCCTACAGTTTCCAGATTGAGACGCCGCGGTAGTCGGGCAGGCAGACCTGGGACCCTGCCCCACAAACGGCGGCCCTTATGCTCCAGCAACCAGCCAAAGGCGGAGGGACAGAGAAAGTTCACAAAGAGCATCCTTTTCCCTGGCATGCTGCACCGAAACACCACCGCCGACACTTCCAACCTGAAACACATCAAACGGAGTAAGGATGAATGAAATGATGAAAGAAACCACTGCAGCATTCGCCTGACGACCCGGGAAAACCCCGATAAAACCCATGTGTCAGAGTGGCGGTTACCGGGAATCGAACCTGGGACCTCCCGAATGCGGGCCACAGACGCTACCGCCTGAGCCGTTCCTCTCAGTACCTGTAACGATTCTATATTACACATGTTTACTTGTAATCTGTATTTTTACTCGCAAATTACTCATAATAAAACTTCAATCGTTGCCTTTTAATAATCGAAATACATCGCATCCAAAGTTTGGTGACGTTGAAGTAAGGCGTCCCCCAAGGATACGACCACAACCAACCGCACCAATAGATATGGTACCGATGCCAGTGACCCGACGTAGACACAAGTGGTCGACTTATTCTTCTCAATGCCAGGATTCGAAGGATCTTACGTTAATCCCTCAAGCGCAGTGGTGAACAAGTAATTTAGAAGTGTAGTTTTTGAGGACGAGTTTATCATTAAAGGCACGGCACGCACGATTGCTTTAAAACGATGTAGAACGTTGCAGAATTAGTTAACTTCTACAGTATGTATGCTATACAACAGTGTAACGTTTTAGGAAACTCGATTAAATGAGAATACATTAACTACGTAGAAACACTGATGTGTTACGTTCACGAGGCTTTCTTTACCCAACTATTCTTACAGAAGCTTATTTTTCTTTTATATTAATCGAGATAAACATTTGCAGAAAAGGAATGGTTTTATTACATACCTCCTTATAGGTACAAGGGGATCAGGGGAATACAGTAGGCTTAAGCGACAGTCAAAATCTTTTAAGAACAAGTCTCTATGTGATGGCTCTTGAAGTTTAGTACTCTTTGCATAACCACGAGGAAACAAAAAATGATTAGCGATGTTGCACTTGAGAAAAGTATTTGAAAATTCAAACCAATAAGAAAGAATACCTTAGAAATGGTTAACGCCCAAAACTTATTATTTATCATACATTGAGTAGTAAGATGTCTATTTCTTACGGTTTACCAGCTATATAAAAGTTATTCAGAATGAAGAGGACTTCACAGGTTATAAAATTCAAGAAATGCATTTTATTTGTCATGAAAATATCTTAAACAAGTGGCATTTTATTAAAAAAAATTTGAGAAAATAAAAAATAACGAAACATTTCCTTTGTAAAGGATAGTTTGGATTGATAAATTTTCTTGAAAATCTTCGTGTCGCAGTCTAAGAAGATACAGAACTTAAATACCACCTTCAGTATTTACTGCTCTCTCTCTCTCTCTCTCTCTCTCTCTCTCTCTCACACACACACACACACACACACAGATACGCACGCGCGCGCGCGGTCCTTTTTTAAAAATGCTTTTTCTGGGTGTCAGGGAGTCTCGTTTCCGGTGAAATCTTGTTATCGAATTTTTGGGTGGAGTACAAAACTCCTCTGCTTACTCTAATTACGTAGCAGAAAAAGTGATTGTGTTACATATACATGACTGTCTGCTTGACTTCACTCTTCTGCTAACTATTCTTACAAAACCTTGTTCTTTTAATTAGGTACCTGTAAATCGAGGTAATAGAAATACGTTCGCTGTAGGTGAAAAGGGATATAGGAGACTGAAGCTATTGTCAAATGTTTAAAAACCGCTCGCTATACGCAGGCTCTGAAGTTCCACTCTTTGCATGACCACGAGAAAAAGTCTGATGTTAATTCAAGGACGTTCTCTACCCCCGCTTTCACAAACCATTCTTATAAAAGCATATTCTTTCATCTGCTTCATGTTAACTGAGATAAACGTTTGTAGATATGCTTTTATTACATATTTCGTTGTAGTTACAATGGAAATACAGTGGACTGAAGAGATAGTCAAATTATTAAAAAACTGGTTGATGGCTTTGAAATTCCGTTCTTTACAGGACTACGAGAAAAAGAACGAAAGAAAAAGAGAATAGCGACACAGCACTTAAAAAATTATTAAGTATTTGAGCATTCAAACCTTTATCAAAGAATATCTGGAAATGATAACCGCCTCAAAATGTTGTTGAAATAAATTGTGTTTTTTTAATGAGATCCACATTTTTGTGTAATCAAGTTTTTGTCTACCTCTTTCAGTTTACAGGAAGGCAAATTATGCTTTTATGTTCGCTTTAACTTCTACAGCAAATATTTGATGCCGTCCTGACTATATGTTGTTCACCTTCTTCCAAACGTCATCTTTAATCAGAATTATTGTTGGGCAGAAATAATATAGAAATATCGGCGAAAATGAGTAAAGAAAGATATAGGCGTGGCACAAATGCTAGTTCACTTTTAACTTATAGTCGCTTATAATCCGCATACAGCACCGAGGATAACTGTCCCTTTCTTACCTCAAAGCAAAAAAAAAAAAAAAAAAAATGTCGCGATATGACCACACAGTTAAAGCGACGTAAAATAATATAAAGAGAATAGAGACAGAGCAAAATCTAAACAGCCAAACTAAACTTGGGACCAGAATTGTTGCAAGTTGGAAGAAATATTGATATTTGAAAACGTATGGAAACAAGTATCTGGCCATCCATTAATGGAGCACAAGGCCATTCATTTAAATTAATGCAATCCTACTCTGAGATTTTGATCGAAAATAACAGTTTACATTTTTTATTTTTCCCATTTTTGACAACTTTGAGTCTATTATTGGCATATGGTATTCTGTTATTGCTAAAAAAATTTAACCTCTGATCAGGATTAGCAACACAAAATGTGTCTGTCTTTAAAGCTGATTTTATAGGAAACAAGAGTTTTCACATTTTAGTACACAAATACTCTATGTGATGCAAATGTTTCCCTGTCTCACTGAGACTTCAGAGCAAAATATAGAAAAACCAAAATAAAGAGCTTTAAATAGCCCATTCTTAAATATGTGAATTATTTAAAATAAATACCATATTAATGAACGGGCAATGGAAACTTGTTGTAATATTGCTCAAAAAGTTGTTTTTCTTCTGAAACTGTGAAACATAGGTGTAAAGAAAGTTCAATTTGTGGCTCTTAACAATACTTAAATTTACTTGCAGGGAAATTCCTATAATGAACAATTTTACTATAAAAATTAATAACTCCAACTATTTGTACAAACAGTGTGGAAATTTGCATAGATACAATTATGCGGTAACCTGGTACCTGGTTAAAATTTCAAAGCAATCGGTAAATAATTATTGAATTTAAAGTTTTAGCATAGGATTGGCTTAAAGCAACTATGTATGCTTTAATAATAATAATAATAATAATAATAATAATAATAATAATAATAATCTACAAACCTAAAACGGATTTTGTTTTTAAATTGTAATCTTAGTTGTTTTGATCATAGTGTATATAAGTGAATTATAAATAGGATTGTACTATACTCAGAAACTAAATATCATTTCTTTAAAATACAAAGAGAAACTAAAACTTACCTTAATGAGAAAGCTTTATGAGCTTGAAACCTAACTTTATGAGCTTCGAGGTTGGCATTGCAATCGTTTATTGTTGTAGTTTCCGGTAGAGATTAGTACCTACTTTAGTAAGACTGAATTTAAATGTTGCGATAATGGAACCTGAAGAAATGTGTATCGGCGAAGAGGTTAAGGCAGGTCAGTGATTTCCTAAGACTAGCGTTTGGTAAAGTAATTGTAATTTTAATGATTCTTTTTTGAAAAAGTTATTTGTAATTGCATTGTAGTAAAATGCTTCTCAGGTGGGTAACCTTAATTTATCCCAGTTACTTTATTATTGTACTTTACTTTTTTCCATCACTGATTGTGATGTCCTTCAGGCGACCCTACCATAAGCAAATCGTGCTGCTTGCAGTATAAGATGAGAAGGTCGATTCGCACTATAACGCCCACGTCAGGTCATATAACTGCACAACTTTTTTGCAAACGAACTGCAGTAATTCGTCGTTTAGAGAGGCAAGAAAAGCAATGCCAAGATAATGTGTATGAAAATAAGATGCTGAAAGAGTGTGGATCAGTGTCATACTACAAGGAGTTGGAAGGTGTATTGTACAATGTAGCATACTATCAAAATACCAGCTTGGTATTTTATTGCAGAAAATAGATAAGCAAAATGCACACTCAGGGATGCAAGTAGTGCCAAAGAAAAACATTTTTGTGGAAAAGAGGGGAAAAAATCGAATCTAGAATTCCTTGTCCACAATAATATTTATTCTAAGGCTTTTAATTTTAAAATTTATGTTCCCTTTTGATATTGTGGATGTTTACCTTTATACGCAACAAGTAACAATAGGGAAGTAAAATGTTTCTCATTTTGATATTTGAGTTTTTAAAATTCTTTTTCATATCACTTTTGCTCGTTTCAAAATGTTCCGTACCATTAAATTCTTCATGTATCTTTCGAAAGTTCGAACAATTAAAATTGTCAGTTTTTACTGTTGCGATCGGTATCCGAATTATTCATTTTTAAATCCAAAATGAGCTGTAAAATATAAAACTATAACGATAACGCTTTAAAACTAATTATTTTCTTGTGAGTTACAACTAGAACACAAAAGTATATGACAAAGTCGTACACTATGCTCAAATAAGTGACATGGATGTCTAGAAAAAAAGAAAGTCTTTTTAAAATGACACAATTTGGAACATTTGGCATCAGACATTAACATTTAGTTTTGAAACTCAATCAAGATATGAAACGAAACGTTGAACATTTAGTAAGACAAACTTAAAATTAAATTTTCAGCCAAATGAATTGGAAAATTTATAAAATAAAGATACAGAGGTGTATGTCCTTAAAACACAAAATGGATTATTCCTATGCCAGCTTTAGTGCAAATATTTTGTTACAGCATTTTGTTGCACAGAAAACCATTGTTATATAACATTCTCACCTCTTTTATTTAATGCTACTCTGATATGTCACTGATATTTGTGATTATCACCTATTTTTTCATCATTTATAACACACTTGTAACAGTTTGTTCTCGTTAATCTGTAAAGTACATCTGCACATTCTCATTAAGTAAAAAGAATGTTTAACATCTAAGGTCATATTATCACTCTGGACACTGTTCACACATTTCACATTTGGTTCTTATCGTTGGGTTTTATTGCCATTGATTTTAAGTATTATATTGACCCTCTTCCACTTCCCCATTGTCTCTATCATACACGCGCACGCGCATATTTGCGTGCATATACATTTTCCTAAAATTTCTGCTTTGGGGGTTTGCCACAAAACATGCATTTCTTGCGAAAACCGATACATTAAGTGATAAGGAAAGTTGTATGAAGCTTGGTTGTAAATATTGCATCTGAGTAATGCACTGGTAAAATTTGGCAAAGAATTAGAGCATTTATATTGTTTTTATATCGCTTATATCATGCACTTCCATTTTACGCTACCGTTTTCTTAATATTGATAATTTTGAAATCCAAAAAGGCTGCTTGAATACTGCGTGTCATTTAGGTAAAACCCATGTTTAAACATCAAGCGCATTTTTCTCAGTTCCCCCTCCACCAATCCCCAGTATTTTCCATGATTCAAAATGTCCTGCATACCGCAGTTTTTAATTTAATACTTCAAATATGAGGATAGCCTCGGGTGTTAAAGAGTTAATTACTCTACTACGTATGGTAAGTAGGGGAAGTATTGCATTCCACCCAAAAATTCGATACTGAGATTTCACTGGAAATACATGTTTTGAGACCTCCTGAATCCAAAAAAAGTATTTTTGGTAACATGTCCATGTGTGTGTGTCTGTCTGTGAACAGCATAACTCAGAAACGAACAGTTGGATAAACATCACATTTGGTATTTAGGTTCAGTATCTTCCAGAGTTGCGACACGAAGGTTTTCAAGAAAATCTCCCCACCCCAGATTACCCTTTATATGGACCATTTTTCGAAAATTTTAATTTTCTCAAAAAAGGCTCTAACGATTTTGATTAAAATATCTATATTTAAGATACTTTCATGACGAATAAAATGTATATCTTGAATTTTCTGGGAATGTCTCTAAAAGTATTCTTCATTGTGAACGACTTTTGCATAACTGGTAAACCATAAGAGATAGACAAAATTTTACTACTCAAAAAATGTAGATCGCGTTAAACTACACAATTTATGTCATGTACATGTTTTTTGTTGAGTGAACCATTTTCGAGATATTGCTTGTTATTCCCTTAAATTTTCCAATACTTTTACTTTTTCTCAAATGGGAATTCGTTATTCATTTTTGTTTGTCCTGGTAATGCAAAGAGAATGAAATACTCCACATAGCAACCACCTCTTAAAATATTTGACTATCGCTTAAAGCCTACCAATTCCCCTTGCATCTACAAGAAAATTAGCAATAAGATTAACATCTCGATTAACATGAATCATATGGAGTATAAGCGTTTGTAAAAATAGTTTTTCAAGAGTAGAGAAAGTCATGTGAGTGTAACACATCAGATATTTTTTTTTGTGATACATTGCAAAATACTTGGTAGTTTATTTGTTGTCAAATGCTTTCCATAACGCATATTCGAAAATTCCAATATGCAAAAGCCTTTCTTCTATCACCTAAATAAAATTAAACAGTTCCTGTACGAACATTTCCTTAGATTGATTTTTTAAGTTCAAAATAAACCTATAGAGAAAACAAAATAAACATTTGGTACAATGATCATATTATATTAGCCTATTAAAATGTTTAATTTAAAATTTACAAAAAAAAAATCTCAACGTTTCGCATAGCTCATTAAAATGTTGTATGCACTATTTGCTTTGTGTTCCGCAAACATGGTAAAATTTTCAAGTTAATTACAAGAAATGTCTGAATTCTAAAACATTCACAAATACATTACCTTAAGCTCATAATTGTGCATGTTTTATACATTTCAGGACCAAATTTAAAATTAAAGCTTCGTAAAGACTAATTGACCAATTAATTGTTGGTCGAGGCCGACAAATGTAAATGAATATGTTTCTGAAAGTATATATTAGAACATAATCGAGTCTAAAACTCTTTTCTACTTTCTTTGCTGCTTACCTATAGTGAGCAAAAAAAGTATTGTATTCCACCCAAAAATTCAATACCAAGATATCACCGGAAATACATGTTTTGGCCCCCCCCTGAACGCAAAAAAGAGAATGTTTAGAAAAAAGTTCGGCACACGCTTGTGTGTGAGAACAGCATAACCAAAAAACGAAAAGTCGGTTAAATACCACACTTGGTATTTAAGTTCAGCATCTTCAAGGATGCAACATGAAAATCCCCCACTCCAAACTACCTTTGTATGGAAAATTGTGCATTTAAATTGATCTACATTTTTTATGTAGTACTTTTTTGTTTACCTCCTAACGTTTACCAGTTACACAAAATAATACACAATTTCTTTAGAATGAAGAAGATTTCACAGGCTATTTCCAGAAAATTCAAAATATTATTTTTATTTGTCATGTAAATATCTTAAATATATGAAATTTTAATCAAAATCGTTAAGGTCATTTTTGAGAAAATAAAAATGTTCGAAAAATCTTCCATGATAAGGGTAGTTTGGGGTGGGGGAGTTTTCTTGAAAATCTTCGTGTCGCAACGTTATGCTGTTCTCACACACACGCACACGCGGATCATTTTCTAACAGGATCGTCGTCGTTTGTAACGCTTCCCCATAGCATATGACCTTCGGGGGTACCTCATTCCACCAAGCGATGACTGGACCCATTTTCTAGGTGGAGGTACCCAGCGGGCGAAATCCGTTGCTACCGGTGATGATGAGGATGGAGGTGGAATGAGAGGACCTATATATAGCTTTAACCGTGGACTCGAACCACGTTGGGACTTGTGCATGTTTCAATGAGCAAGTCAGAGGCGAAGGCGTGGATAGGGCCGACTTAAAATCTCCAACCCAGAGCCTTGAATTGGCCCCGGACCCTCAGCACGAGCCGGAAATCAAACCACTGCGCTACCCCGATGCCCTCTTTTAATTCTTTTTTAAAATTCAGGATGCCTCAAAACATGTATTTCCATTGAAATCTCGACATCGAATTGTCGTTCTCCGTGGTGTAGGGTTACCATGCTAGCCTCTAGTTCCCGAGGTCGCGGATTCAAGCCCGGCAGAGGGCGATGGAATTTTTTGGGCGTAAAAATCCTTAGCATGGCATCCTTCGGAAGAGAAGTAAAGCCGGTGGTCCCGAAAAAAATTGAGTTTTATTTATGGACGCTCTTTAACTACTATGGTCCTTAGCGTCCCATTCTATATTGGGCGTGAAAGACCGGAAATTTTGCTCAGAGGCCTCTTATCAGGCTTGAGGTTCTTTTACGTGCCGTAAATAACCTCAAGTTTGATAAAGAAGCTCTGAGCAAAATTACCGGTCTTTCACGTCCAATATAGAACGGACCACAGTAGTTAAAGAGCGTCCATAAATAAAACTCAATTTTTTTGACATCGAATTTTTGTGTGGAATGCAATACTTCCTCCACCTACAGGTATGGATAAAGATATTAAAAATGACAATAAGCATTGAAAAATTGAAACCAATAATAATGGATACATTGAAAATGACATGCCAAAAAAAAAGGTTATCTTAATATCCTTCATTCTGCGATCATACTCCGATATTCGGATATTCACTTGTTATAATTTATAGATTCTCATTTTTTGTAAGCAGCGCGTTTCTTTCTCAATGGGAAATTTGCGATGCTTTTATAAGCATAAAAATAAAAACTGAGTGACATATAAAGGGTACGGATAACAACAGCAGCATCAAATCAAAGTCGACTACTTCTTATTGTTATTTTTCTTTTCTTTGTATATTCATTTTGACCTTCATTTTATTTTGTCTTTCTTGTGTTTTCTTAGTAGTTAGTGTATGTTGGTCACTGAGAATGAACAAGGTTATGTTGATGTTACTTAAACTGCTCTTATTTCTTCCCAGCGAGATTTTTTTCTATAAATAACGACGAAGCATCCCGAATGTGACAATGTGGAAGTCGCTCAGCTACATTCACGAGAAATCATCATTACAAACTGTGATATCTGTGGCCGCTCAGCAGTGCTTTTGCATAGTGCTTTCTCAGCGTTTTTATTTATTCATTTTTGTTGCTTTTAGAGCCCTGAGAGTTTTAATTAACCCTTTAAGTATCTTGCGCAATACTTTTAAATGCCTTCAGATAAACACAACGCTATAATAGGGTAGGTAAGTGCATTCTAAGGCTAAATGTTGTAGGGATAAACTGTCAAACCACGGACAAAGCCGGGTTTCGGCTAGTTTGAAACAAATTGTGGTATTTTGAAGATAACTGCATTTTTGTGTATTGTAGCGGGGTTTGGAAAATAAAGGTATCGTTTCTGGTTTGTGAGGTCTTGGTGTAGGGTTTCAGGTGATTGCCGACTGCTCAGGTAGAGGATTATGGGTTACGAGAATCTTACCTCAGGGAGTGTGTGGATGGGAGGTGAATGATACTCACAACTCCTCTCAATGGCCCATTTATTATGAAGATCCACACTGGTTTTCGTACTGCAGGCCCTTCACACAAGACGCGTTCCTATCAGTTTTTCCCCCGGTACAGTCTCCGTGCTTTTACCCTTGAATTTATTCTATTTCTCATTTACTTACAATATGACTTTTGTCATCCCTAGCTACCCTATCTCTTTTCCCGATACAGAATTCTAACATCCTCTTTCTATCTCCTCCCAACACAAACTATCACGTCTTCCTCCTAGCGTTTCCCCACACGAAGTTTTACATCCTCCTCCTAACGTTTCCCGACACAAAGTTTTACATCCTACTCATAGCTCTTCCCGACACAAAGTGTTCCATCTTTCGCGTGTCTAAAGCGCGCTCCTGCTCCTAGACCAAAATCTATTTCACGCCTCTTTTCTAGTTTTGTTCCCTGGTTTTACTATTCACGTGACATTTAATCTTCCTTATTGGTTATCTGGCTCCTCTGCGCTTTCTCACCCATTGGTTCAATTTCAATACCCTTAGGCTCAGTTAGCGTTTCTACTGTTTCTCGTTATTCACGGCTGATTTAATTTTCTGTTCGCATGAGTGACTAGCACATCCGTTTCTTTGTTTCGCACGCCGGAGAGCACTCGGCGATTTCAATAGAACCTAACTGTTTCTCCAGCTAGTCTTTCCTGTATTTATTCAGGGTTTTGCCCTCTGGCATATTTTCTTGTGTCTGTTTCCTTTCACGTTCTTTTACTTTCTGATCTATTTATACGTGTCTCTATTTTATTTTATTTCATCCGTAATAATATTTTATTTCATTTCTACTTTATTTTATTTCATCCATAATAATGTTTATTCCCCCCTTTACTTAATCTTTAATATTCTCTTTTATCTCCTTCTTATTTTGTTTGATTCGCGCATTAATCTTAACTTTTCTTCTGGCTATGGTTATTCTTGTACTCGCGGAGTACTCGCGGATCTTATCACTTCAGTATTCAGTTTTCGCCCAACTCATATGGGTTACCCGTTATACAAAATTCCTTCTAAATGAAGAGGACTTCACGGCCCTTTCCCAGAAAATTCAGGATATACATTTTATTTGTCATAAATATCCTGAAATGTATGCTATTTAATCAAACTCGTTACAGCAATTGTTGAGGAAATCGAATATTTCCAACATTTTTTACGTAAAGGCTAGTCTGGGGTAGAGGGATTTTCTGGAAAATCTTCGTGTCACATCATTTGAAGATACTAAGCTTAAACACCAAGTATGGATTTATCGGACCTTTCTTTTTTTTATTTATGCTTCACATACGTATACTCTCTCTCTCTCTCTCTCTCTCTCTCAGAGATGTTTCTAAAATGCTCTTTTTGATTCAGGGGACCTAAAAGATTCATTTATGATGAAATCTATACATTGAGATTTTGGTTGGAACACACTAATTCCTCTACTTATTAGATACGTGGCAGAGAAAGTAAAAGTGCTGCTTTTTATTCAGGAGGGGGCTGCAAAACCTGTATTTCCGGTGATATCTTGACGTGAAATGTTTGGGCAAAATGCAATACTTGGTCTACCTACTAGTTATGTGGTAGAGAAAGTAAAAAAGCAAACCTGACAAACAACATGGTTAACCAATCATAAAGTAGAGTAGGTGTTATTTGATTGGTCGAATGGAGAGAATACGTTTCATTTGGAATCTGCCTCTAGAGAAACCATTTTTAGTTTGTATCTGTGATATTTAGCAGTTCAATTAAATGGCAAAAAAAATGTTTGGACTAAAACATGTCAGAATATGGGAAACCTTGTGAAATTGCGCATAAATTATATCTTAACAGAATACAAAAATTAGAGAAGTTATTTTTATTCTTACCTGGTATAATTATCTCCACCTATTGAGGCTGTTAGTTTTATTGTTTATTTTAATGCGTTTCGCATCCATTACTTTTCGTACAAAACTTTCTGTATCACGTTAGAAAAGATTTCGTTAAGGATATGTGATTACTAGTTCTGCATCTTAAACGATGTGTACTGCAGTTATATGAATCTACTCACTGCTCTAAGCTTGTGCGTTTAGAAAACAGAGGTCATGCTATGTGTGAGAGTGTTTTCAGAGATGATAGAAGCGATAACAGTCGTTGTGAGGTCTGGTACAGCAAGCCACACACATTCTAAGTCGTCTATCACACATCTTCGGAACCATGAATGAGAAGAGATGTGTGGAAAAATACCTCATCGTAGAGATTGAGCCCGTTGAATAGAAGACAGTCTTCGGCTAAGTGTGTGAGTGTTCCCTTTCATTTCTTTGGAGGAACAGGATGCATTTGAGTAAAAAAATATTGATCATGTAGGTATGCAGTTGTTTACAAGTATTTTCTGAAAAGGTGATCTTTTCACTTGAATACGTGTGCTTAGCTTTTGAATATACATGTATTTCATTATATATAGGGTAGAGCGGGGCTATTTCGCTCATTTCAAATTTGGGGTGCTATAAAACAAATTAAAAACATCGTTTTCTATGTGGAACACAAAGCAAATCAGTCCTTATTAATCCCTTAAAGCATACACATATTATAGACATTCATATCTTACTTTCTATATCTAGTTGTGATAGAATGAAACAACGAATATTGCACGGAGAGAAAATCTCAGAATTAATGGGGTTATTACGCCTGGACCTGGGCTATTAACGCTCAAAGTACTTTATGTATTTTAATTATATGCATTTGCCACAAATTAAGTTTTTCTTGCCAATTGCACCAACACACACTTTGTGAAATCATATTCCACATTTTTCACATTTGGATGCCGATTTCCGAGAATAAAATTTTAACCCATAAAATCCACATGGTGCATCTTCCTCATCACTGTCTCCTATTTGGACTAGTACTAACTCATCACTTGACCCACTAATCCCACGATTTCGTTTTACAGTAGCTCTAGGTTTTTCTTTGTTTTCTTTTTCCATCTTCGATTTCCATTTGACCCGGCTTTCTACAATGTTCGAGTCTGATGTCAAATGTTTGGTTTCTTGTGTTCTTCGGCGCTTCCTTAATTCCTTCTTTTCTGGAGCGGGAATAATAGTAGTAGTAGTAGTAATAATAATAATAATAATAATAATAATAATAATAATAGAAAAGGGAGCTCCTGTTTTCGGCGCTGGCGCTTGTTGATGCCTGCTCTGGAGTTTCTGGCTAGAAGTGGTGTGAAGGCAGAAACATCTTCAGGAATAACCAAGGGGTTGAATGGAAATATACATGTGCATTCAAAACCTTTGACAGCGTTTCCAACTGTTGCTCCTTTACTCCAAGAGTTTCCCTAAATTGAATTTATTAGTATCACCGGTTGGGTGCCTCTTAATGGTAAAACGTTTTGTTGGTTTAAAAACAGTTCTATCAAGAGGCTGCAGAACATGTGTCGTATGTGGTGGTAGACACAACATCTCAATTTAATTTTCTCGGCCGTAATCCAGACTCTGCAATGAATAATGTGGACCATGGCCATCAAGAACTAGTAGATACTTTCCTTGTGCACGATGTTTCTGAAAGTGCTGGAGCCATTCAAGAAATATGTTTTCGTCGATGTAACCTGGATCGCTCATGGCCACTTCAGAACCAGGGGGTAAATCTGTTTGTACATCTCTCCGTACTTTACAACCTTAAATATTACAAATGGGGGAATAAACACACCACTCGTACTACAGCAAGCAACTAGTGTAACATTTTCCCCTCTCTCGACGCTAGTTAACTTCACAACTTCCCTAGCACCTTTAGTTCCAACAATGTTTGTTGGGACATTGTCAAGGGGCAATCCGGTCTCGTCCATATTGAAAACCAGATGAGGTTTGTGATTAATATTCAACTCTGTGGTTAAACTCTGATAAAGCAGAAAAAAATCTGTAACTGCCTTTCTATTCAATCACTCGGATTTTGCTTTAGAGAGATCTCATAAATCCTGTGAACCAATCTTTACCAGCAGATTTTGACTCTGTATTCCATGGATGGTTTATTTTCTTGGTAGTAGCATATACAAATGCGGCCATTCGCATTTGCTCCGGTGTACATCCAATACCTCTTGCTGCCAATTTTTTATAACCTGGAAACTAAATCTTTCTGCTCCTCCAAACTGTAGGATGATCAACTCATTTGCACACTACTTTTCCTAATGCTTCTTGCCGTTTATGAGCATGAACACGATCCTTAAGTGTAAAGTAAGGCAATTTGAAAAGGCTCGTTGCTCCTCTCATACTTACATCGCCGTTTAATACGCTTGTAATAGCACGTGCAATGTCATCCTCCGTCCAATTTCGTCCCAGCCTCCTTCATTTATATGTCCGTACCATCTGAAATGACCAAATAGAAATCGGTAATAGTTATAAGAAATATTTAAGTTAAAGGAGAAAAATTGAAATTGAGTTTTATTTATGGACGCTCTTTAACTGCTGTGGTCCTTAGCGTCCCATTCTATATTGGGCGTGAAAGGCCGGTAATTTTGCTCAGAGGACTCTTTATCAGGCTTGAGGTTATTTTACGTGCCGTAAATCTACGACACGGTACCATCGGCTTTATTTCCCTTCCGAAAGTTAAAGGGGTACAAAAAAACCTACATTGTAACTGGGCGAGAATAACCACTCTTCCTTGGGCGGATTAGCCGCAACTGTTGAACTTTTAAATAGCGTGCCATATGAGAGCTATGATAAAACAAACGCGTCTCTGTTATGCATGGACGTAACCCAAACTATAACCTACACCGAGACTGATTTTCAGTCGAAAATCTCTAAGTTACAAACAGATTTATTTATGAAGGCAAATAATGCAATCTAAATTGCTTACCTTGTGATCTTCTTCTGTCGTATCGTTAAACAGCAGCCGACAACATCCAAGCGAATACACGGTGGAGTAGCAACCTTGGCAACGAATTGGGACGGAAGTCCTCACTGCAGATGACGGTTGTGTAGTAAACCGTTTCCTTATTCGGGTGGAAAACCCCCACCCTACTCTATACATAATTTGAAGCTGTACATGAATTTACGCATTAATCCTGAAAGTACGACTAAGAGTAGCATACCAATCAAAACTGCTCAATACAATGTCGCAAAAATATTAAATTCTAAAATTACTTCCTTAATTACCAACATATTTACAAAATATGTGTCGATTTCACAACAATTGGTTGTTTTAAGTTCATAGCCATCTGTATTTGTTGCAATCAAACAGAAGAATACGTTGATCACAGCGTTGGTAACCATGACACCAAATGTTTATCGGCTAAAAAGACAGTGCCACAAATAAAACTAAACATGCGCTTAAAACTAAATTATTTTGTTCTGATCGTTTTGTTATATTGGTTTATATGCTTTATTTTTTAATCTTGAAAGTTCGGACTAAGAGTAGCATACCAATCGAAGCTGCTCAGTCTCTATAGGGTCGCAAAAACATTAAATTCTAATTAATATGTTGATCACAGCGTTGGTAACCATGTCACCAAATGTTTATCTGCTAGACGGTGCCACAAACATAAAAGTGTTGCATTATCATTAGTTTAACATCCTTTAACCTGGCAGTCATATCGGTCGATGAATGAAATGGGTAAAATGATGCTCAAATGAGCATGGGGTCCTAAAGTTAGCTGATTCGTCTTCGCAGGATAAGGGAAAACCCCAGAAAAACCTTATCCGGGTAACTGATCCTAACCTAGATTCGAACTCGGGACCTCTACCCCCACACCACAGAGGCGGGCTTATTTTGATCTGTTATGTTGATTAATTTAATGAGTCATCGTTTAAGAGGATGTCCAAAGCGGCGTGGTATAGTGCAAAGGGATTCTTCAATAGCAAGAGCCAGAATACGAATGATGGTACAAAATATTCGTGAAAGACATGCAAGTTCCTTAGGCCGCCAACACTATTCAAAACGAAAACTCTTTTCCAAAGTGGCAATTTACTCACAATATTATGTTTTACGTTATGTACAATTAAGTATATTGAACTTTCTTGATAAATGGTTTCTGCTTTCAACAATTACAGGCTTTAATTCGAGGTAAAACTGCGATTAGCCACTTGTATTATATATTTATGAAATGTATTATCTATTAATGTTAAGTAAATTTTGGGATTGGGTGTTTAATTGCTTTATTTTCCTGCAGTTACATAACAAGAGCTCCAGATTTTGTTCATAAATTCGCGAACAAAGAACCAGCAAATGAAATTGATTTTGAGAAAATCTAAAGTTTCAGTTTTTATTTATTTTGTGTACCCATTTGTCAAATAACAAGGGAAAACTTTAAATAAAATACATAGATATTTTATTTGTTTGTGAACTGACTTCATTCATTCCGCCTGTGCAACTGGATTTATTCCATTTGTAACGTATTCAAAGAACAAAACTTTTAGCATGTGTTTGCATTGGTATCGCATGCATATCATACCGTTATAATCAGATTCCATTCCATTTTGTTTTGCTGTGTATAGTTATTAAATCGTGACCATATGCAAATAATATAAAGAATGAATTTTACGTGCACCGACAAATTTCAGGGGGTGATTCCTGACTGGAAATGGAGCATAAAAGTTCATATCACCTTGTGTCTGGAAATGCATAGTTTCCATGATAGATGGCACTGACGACATTGTCTCATAACCGGCAGTGGGCGTTTTGTGTTGCGGATAGTGTGATTTAAGCAACGTAGAAGCACAATGGTCCTGTATTCATTCCAGGAACAAGCCAAGATGGCGTTGGTGTATTGCTAATCAGGGAAAATGGTCGAGAGGCAGCTACGTATCCTGTCAGACAGCACCACAATCATCACACAACATATGGAGCCATTTTTTCGACGTTTGTATGAGCATGGGTCCTTTGAGACAGACGAACATTCAGGCGGCCGCGGACTGTGTGTATACCGGAAGTGGAGGAACATGTTCTCTATGATATTGAGAACAACTCTGGTTCAAGCTCCAGGCAGTTGGCCCGCCAACAGGGTGTAAGCCCAAACGACGGTTATCTGTATCCTACATGACAACCGCTATTATCCCTATCACTTCCAACGTACACAGGGACTATCACCGGCGGATTTTCCTCCACGGTAAAGATTCTGTCGCTGGTTTCTGCAACAGGATCGCCATTATGGGATTTCTGTCTTCAGTCCTCTTCACCGATGAAGTGAGCTTTGATAGAGATGGCATCATTAACCTGCACAATTGTCATATGTGGGCCACAGAAAATCCTCAGGGAATGTTGAAGCAGCGGTTTAGCATTAATGTTTGGGCAGGGATTATTGGCGACCGTCTACTTGGACCAGTTCTTCTTCCACAACAGCTGAACGGAGAAACGTATCTGGACTTCCCGCAAAACACTCTGCCTTCATTTTTGGAAAATGTGCCTATGGCAATACGATAGGCAATGTAGCTGCAGCACGATGGAGCGCCAGTCCATTTCTCATTAATGTTCACCGACACCTCAACATCTTCCTTAGACGTTGGATAGGACGTGGAGGTCATGTTGCATGACTGCTCGATCACTGGAGTTAAACTCCCTGGAGTTTTACTTTTGGGAGGATCTGAAAAGCATTGTGTATGGTAACCCTGTTCCCTTCAATAGTGGGTCCACGTAGTCTGTGACGATATTCGGACACAGCCTGGAACTTCCAACGAGTAAGACAATCAATGATGCGACGTGTGAACGCGTACATTGCATCCCATGGAAGCCACTTTGAACATCTGTTTTAACCCGGCGGAGGTCGATGAGTATTTTCGGGCGTAAAAATCCTTAGCATGGCTTCCTTCGGAAGGGAAGTAAAGCCGGTGGTCCCGTGTCCTAGATTTACGGCACGTAAAAGATCCTCAAGCCTCATGAATAGGTCTTTGAGCAAAATTTCCGGTCTTTCACGCCCAATATAGAATGGGATCTTAAGGACCACAGCAGTTAAAGGGCGTCCATTAATAAAACACTATTTAATATTTTTGAATGGCTGTTGTGACGTGGATGGGATTCAGGTCATGTACTGTGTAACAGGGCGCTTTCATATCATTCTTCAGTGCTATCTACCGTGGAAACTATGCATTTCCAGATACAAGGTGATATGAACTTTTGTGGTCCATTTCCGGATAAGAATTACTCCTTGAAATTTGTCGATGGACTTCAAACTTACCCTGTATTGCTTGAAATAAAATTTGCGCCGCGTTTATATGATAGGGTAATTACTAACGGGAAGATATAATAATTAAATAAAGAAATAACAGTAAGATAGAGAAATAATTGCAGTAAATAATTTCCGCATATTAAATCAATGTATAATATAACAAGCTTAAAATGAAAGTTTTGTCCAAGAAGAAGGCAATTACGAAGTCAGGTTAGCGAAAGTCATTAGTATCAGCCAAAGTAGTGAAGCATTAGCTTAAAGATTTTGAGAATTCAGTTAGGTTACAAGCTCAGTACGTTTGCAGTCATGAAGGAAAGTCTGTAAATAAGAGAGTTACTCTCTCTCTCTCTGGTACCGACACTGGTACTTACATTAGTTGTGCGCACTTTCGTGCACACAGTCGTGCATGCATTGACTCTCCCTGGTGCCGTCACCGGAATGAACTACTCGTGTGATGTTTTAAACGCATAGTGACGCGCTTGTGTGAGTAAGATTTCGTGGTTATTGCAAGAGGTCTCGCCAATAAGCATTTTAGCGACTCACGGCAAGTTACGCTTCTAGATTCTTTTATTGCGGAAACAGTCCTTTTCAACCGTAACTTTAATCCTGCAGAAGTTAGCAGGTATAATAATTCATTTGTTACAATTTCGAATACGATTCATAATCAGTTTCATTCTTTTTCTTAATCAGTTTCATTTCTTTTCTTTTTGAAGCAATTCGCTTCAAAAGCTGAAGTATTGATCACTTTACATTTCTCAGCCAATTTAAACAGGTGTTATCCTTTAACAGTACGTCCAACGCGTATCCTGAGAGAAAGAATCTCATAGCCTACCACTAGAGCAGCTGGCGCACGGGATAATAAATCGAGTTACGAGATCAGCAGAATCAACAACGAAGCAGGTAAAGTAAATGGCATCAAAGTGACGACCATGGTTCCATCATGTCTTATTTTACATCCATGTCCTGTAGAATAACAACAGGTGTTTTCTACTCCATGGCATTCTCAACTAAAAGTAAAAGCCTTAATCGCAAAGTTGTACTTTTATAACTCCAGTGTGTTCATATTCAACTACCATGGCTTTGTAAATCCTTTTTAAGCTTTTAGAGATTTGTGAAATGAAATTAGAAGTTGCTTTATAGATCCTGTCAGCCACAGAAAGTGGGCTTTTCAAGGGTGAAAGAATTATCAAAGTCGGTTGAGTAGGTTTTGAGGTTACCCTAATAAACATCCTACTCATACATGCAAATTTGCTCTCTTTATAATATTAATATAGACTGTCTCATAAAGTATGCTTAAATTAAGATGTCTGAATCCGTTTGAAACATTCCTAAACAAAAAACTCCATTTGAGCTCCGACACAGATATTTTAATCCAGATGGTAGTAGTGTCCTTTGTTTTGTTAATTTTAATATAAAGCATTATATTCAAGGATAGTGATATTTATACTGCTTGAAATACAACAGTGTACCTAACTTCGCCTTCAAATATAATTTGATTCTCTTTAAAGCCAACAGTGGATCTTTATCTTGAATAATGCAACACATGCACAACACGCGTCTTACTAAGGAAAAGTCTCTATAAAGCTTTCCTATTTCTCCCAAACTGTTTTTACAAAAGTGTTAATAGTGGTTCATTTTCTTTAGGAATCATTTATAGCTGGTGATTTCTGAATTTGGTCCTAACCTGGCTTGAACTTAACGTAACCGAACGTCCGGAGTCTGACTGTAGGTCATAGGCCTGCAATAGCTAATGTCCATGAAGAATATCTGCTGTATATAAAAACGACCAAACTCTCTTACTGCTTGAGAAGTCCCATCCAGCTGTGGAGGCGGAAGGACGGACGGACGGAATGTAGAGGGTATCTCGCTGTGTGATCGCGGAATTTTTCTCGCTCGTCACGAGGAAGTTAGAGTTCTCAGAAACGAGAGGTTAACAATGGCGGCCTTGTGCGTATCTCAGAGCACAGTATGATGGAAAAGTGTGCATGTCTTCCAATGACATTCCTTATGTCGCAGCTTGTTTCACACCTGAACTGAAGGAGGCCTTATATGGGACAGTTTAGTCATCTTCCACAAAGTGGATAAAGTTGATATAATATTTACAAGTTTCCTTGCAGGATGCATAATGTCACCAAAACTCTAAAAATGTACTCACCCATCGGCAGTGTCGAGCAGATTGTGACCATGAAAGCAATAAACTACAAGAGTTCCATAAATGAATTGGAGAGCATAAAATAGTAGGGTAGGTGTAACAGTAATGATTATGCCACGAGGACGACGAGGTAACAAACCCTAAGTGCTCTGGTCCGAAGACATCTATAATAATTTACGTGGTACATACAACAATAATCTATAAATTAAAAACTCGATTCGAGAGCTCCATTTTTCCTGGGGAATATATCTAGGGAGTATATTTAACAAAGCTTCCTTTCGAATCTAAATAAGGAATCTGATGAAATTCCAGGTGAAATCTTAATTAAAGCTAAAGAAGTTGGTAAGCTACTGCCAGTGAAATCTATAATAAGAAATATACTACTTTGAAAGCTCATCAATAGGAAATTCAGTGAACAGTATTAACGAAAATACTACTGGTTTACATCGGGGATCTGACAAACATTTTCTCCTAATTCCCTGGGCCAAGTATTACGGCGAACTTCAGCAGCTTTGCTAAGGAGCAAGCATGACAGTTTTAAAGCACCATGGAGAATGGATAAGTACATCTATTGAAGGATGTCTAGAACACAACACGACATTGAAAAATCACATTCCCAGGAAGCTACCTAGATTCCTTCCACGGATTCCTTCTATTAATGACAGGGATCAGCTGTCCGTGTAAATGAATATGGATGAGGATTTACTACAGGCTGCATCGGGGGTTCATTTAATCATTGCAGTTTTTATCTTAGTTCTAATTAATTATAGCTAAGTATGTGTCAAGGACTTAATGAAGATGTATATGCCGAATGGCGATGGTGTTAATGTTTACGACTAATTTAATTTCTGAGGTTTATTACATACTAGTTGCCTCGGTTACTTTCTAAACTCGAATGACGAATTAATGAATTTCATTTACCTCTCCCCGTAAAGCTAATGGTACGAATCAACGGAGGGGGCCCCCGAAACCGGGGCAGAGCACAGCATGAGGCCAGTCTACCAGGGACCTCCAGGAGGGACGGATGAAAAGAGAGACCCGAAGGTCGACCAGTTCCAGATGACGAACGCAAGCACAGACGGGGACCCTAACATTTCCAGATGTAACGCTCCCAAAGCCGCCCGGGCCCGCCCACAAGGACCTACCTCCTGAGGGCCTCCGGGGCGGAGCCCACTCGGAGGAGAGATCTAACTGGGCGGACTCCACAGTGACAGCAGACCTCTATAATGCGCAAGCCACCATCCAGCCGATACCCGCCGAACACCGTCTGGTCTTACATCCCGAAAGGGATGACAGGGAAGATGATGGGTACAGGAAATGAAAGGGATAGTTGTGGTAAAAGATGAATCACCCCAGCATTCCCCTGACAACCCGGGGAAACCACGAAAGACTCACGGGCCAAAGTGGGCGGTCGCCGAGGATCGAACCCGGGACCTCCCAAATGCGTCCACAGACGTTGCCACCTGAGTCATCCCGCCCGGTTACCTCACCCCATTCTTTATGAAATTATCATACAATGATCTAGAGGATTTTTATGGCGAAGCCTCCCTTTTACTCCCTTATAATTGTAATTTTATGCAGCCCGGGCTATTCCTAATAACGGACGAAAAATCCCCTGATATTCACGCAAAAGGAAGTGAAACATCGGCGGAATATTTTCCCCAAAAATCTTCCAAGTTTTGGAAATGCTGCTTAGCCTTTAAGTACCCTTTTGGCGGTGGCAAAACCACTGGTCAGAACGGTCGAGTAATTTTTCAGGTAATTATAATAGGTGGCATTTTAAACCTTTGTACCTTCTCTTTGGATTCATGGTTATTTACTAACATAAAATATATATAGTCTTCACATAATCCAGAATCCTTTAACGTATATCTACAACAAATAAAGTCGAAGCAGGTGAATATTGAGAGTCCGCCCTCCCAGGTCACCAAGACTCTCTGGAAAGGACAGTCTGCGACCATCGAGAAAAATAATCTCCTCAGTTAATTACAACATATGGGTTCACTTGTTTATAATGGTAACAGTTTTCTTTCGTTTTACAGTTATATAGTGTGCCCTGCTAACGAATATTACAATATAAATACAACGGAAATAAAGCAAAACCTTACATGATGGTTATAAGAAGATTCTAGCATCCAGAAAATTCAGTGCATACAACTATAGAATTGGAATAAAGGCAATTCAGAGGTTTTGACACTGTTTCATTACATACATTCTTCAATATTTGATAAATGGCAATTAAATAAATAATACGATTTATAAATATTATCGGTTGTTGCTTTTTAAGCTCTGTCTTCTGTTTCTTTAAGTGTTGCATCATGATTATTTAGTATATTGCTTGGAATAACATATAATCGGCTTATGATTTTACACGCATTTTCTGTGGACCACAGCAACTATTTTTTACTCCATGGTATTCTCAACGAAGGCTATCTAAATCATTTTTAGTCTTTTAGTAACTTATGAATTTAAATGTTATAGCCAACGTCCGACAGATAAAATAGGACTTAGAAATGATGAACGAATTTTTAAAATCGGTTGAGTGGTATACCAGGTGGCCTACATAAGTCGTCCTTAGTTGAAGTTAGTTTATACCGGATAGCGTGGATGCCAAAACGTTTACCTAAGCAGAACTGCAACGGGGACTCCATACCGACAGAGAGGAGACCGCTAAATGAAAGACCAATGCTTGAAAACTAAAACGTTTGTCATTTATCCGATTTTTGGTTTTTGAGTTATGCTGTTCACACACACACACACACACACACACACACGAATATTTTTCTAAAAATGTTTTTGTTTATTCAGAAGGCCTCAACAGATGTATTTCCGGTGAAATCTCGGTAGTGAATTTTTGGGTGGAATGCAATGCATTCTCTGCCGACTAGGTACGTGGTAGAGACAGTAAAAGTTTGCAAAGTATTGAACAATTGAAACCAATATTAACGGATATCTCGGAAATTACCGATGCCACAAAAAAGTTAGGCATTTGAAATAAATTGTATGTTTTAAAGAGATCTACAGTTTTTGTCTCTCGTAGCTTTTACCAGTTATACAAGATCATATAAAGTTCCTTCTGAATGAAGTGAACTTCATGGGCTATTCCAAGATATACATTACATTTGTAATGTAAATATAATAAATATATGGTATTTTAAATATAACCTTAGAGGCATTTTAGAAGAAAAAAATAATAATGAAAGAGGTTCCATGTAAAGAGCAATTTGGAGTAGGAGATTTTATGGAAAATATTCGTGTCGCATCTTTGGAAGATGCTGCATTTAAATTCCAGGTTTGGTAGTTAGCCGACTTTTCGATTTTGAGTTATGCTATTAAGACACACGCTCGCGCCCGCGGGTATTTTTCTATAAATGCTTTCTTTTTTGATTCAGGAAATCCTGAAAAATGTGTTTTCGGAAAATCTCGATACCGAGTTTTTGGAAGCAATGCAATATTTCATCTACTTACTTAAGTAGTAGAGAAAGTATAAAGAGGGCCAACAAACGTGAGACATATTTATGAAAAGCTAACGAACCAAACAAAAACATATTTTAATTTTTACTGAAAGACAATGTAATGTTATCGTATTTTACATGGTCGCTCTAGACCTAGTTGTTTCTAAAATAAATAAATTAAAAAAAATCCGATGTGATAAATTCGTATGACTTTCTCTAACCTCTATGTTTATTAGTGGATATATAAACTATTCTTACTACAGCTTATCTTTTTATTTGAAGCTTATTTGAAATAAATTGCATGTTTTAAAGAGATCTACATTTTTGTATAGGCCGTTTTCGTCTACAGCTTAACGTTTATCAGTTATATAAGATTATACAAAGTATCTTCCGAATGAGGTGGACTTCAAGGGCTATTACCAGAAAATTCAAGATATACATTTTATTTGTCATGTAAATATCTTTAATATATGTTATTTTACAGCCATTGGTATGGTAATCGTTACAGCCATTTTTAGAAACTAAAAAATTTCGAAAACTTTCCATGTAAAGGGCAGTTTGGGGTGTTTTCGTGTCGCATCTTTTGAAAGTACTGAACCTAAATACCAAGTTTGGCATTTATCCGCCCTTTCTTTTTTGAGTTATGGTGCTCAAAGACACACATACGGACCTTTTTCTAAAAATGGTTTTTTTTCAATTCAGGGGGCCTCAAAATATATATTTCCAGTAAAATCTCGGTGTTGAATTTTTGGGTGAAATGCATTACCTTCTATACCCACTATGTATGTGGCAGAGAAAGTAAAAACATGTTTTTTGCTAGCAAATGGCAAAAGAATAAAAATGCCCTATATCATAGGCGTCTCCAGGAGACGGCTATAACTATATATTGTAAAGAATCGTACTCAACTGCTGCACAGACAAAAGTAGTTCATTTCTCCGGTACACCCGCTTCCAACTCGCTTCACCGCAGCTTCAGGTGTCATTCTACTGCCCTTCACAGGTGGAGTATGCTACATAGGCGAGGGGAGGCTTGTGTATCTGTTTATCCTTTCGCGCAAGTAGTGGCGTTCTGTTTTACGTGCATAGTTATAGATTATTCGCATATGAATACATAACTTTGATAATAGTTTTACTCATCACCTATAATAACCATGTTTAATTAGGTATATAACTAATAAATCCTGTTTTGTACAATATCTCCATGAAGAAATATTTTTAATGACAACTTAATGTAAAACTTAAATACATTATACTTTTTACTCTCAAAGAGAACACATTTACTACACATTATTTTAATAATCTGTCCATGTGAATTCTGCATTGAATTGCCCTAGCAATGTCTTCAAATGGTAAATTGGCTTCCCACATATATACACACAATTCTTCCCCGATGCACCTCCGAAATATTTGCATACATCGCGTGAGCTACAGTCAATACACAGCAATGTTTGATTGAACAACAAAGGCAAATCACTCCAAACACACCCTTTCCTGCTATGTACGCGCCTGCTGAGAAAGTTGGTAAAATGCCTTCGGAAACTGTGGTGGGGCCATAAATGGAAGCGAGTGTACTTAGGGAGTTGGTTTAGGATGCGCGTAAAAGCGTTTACGTATTGTGTTTGAGCACCATATAATGCACCACCGAAAATGCTCATAATTTCGGCTGAGAGAAAGCAATCTTCTTGATAGTAGTATTGTCGAAACACAACGAAGAATGTATATCTCTATATAAGAAAAATTACATAGTATTTTCAAGTCAAAGAACGCCGTACTGCGCAAGCTCAGTCGAGCCTTTACGAGAAAAATCGGAGCGAATAACTCGTCATCATGTGGATCAAGATTTCAGCTAGCAGCATATGAAATTGCTTTTTTGACCTATAAAACGGAGAGCACATTATTGAACAATCTAAATCTAAAGAATGGGTTCCATTAATTACTAAAAGCACACTGTTTATATCTATGTAAAATCTTGAAGGCGATAATTTCGAAAGTACCCCATTTTATCACTCCTCAGTTAAAATGCAAATAATGTCGCTGAGTAACTGTGTTATTTAAAATAGCTTTCTCGTTGTCGCACATGTTTATGTTTCTCATTTGTAACACAGTTTCTATATTATTTTTTGGGGGGTAACCAACTGATAATCATCTGGAAGGGGCCGTACTTGCTGCAGATTGCGCTTTCCATTTACTGAAGCTTTTAGTAAGCTTATCATCACCGAGCGGGATGGCTCAGGCGGCAACGTCTGTGGTCCGCATTCGGGAGGTCGGACTCGATTCCCGCGGCCGACCTTCCTGACTCATGGGGTTTTTCGGGTTTCCCCAAGTCGGTAGGCGAATGCTGGGAAGGATCATTACATCCCCGGATTTCCTGTTCCTCCATTTCACCGCCATTCACATTTCACTTCACCTTTCATCTGCTAGGTCTCTTTCAGGGTTACAAGTGTCGGCGGGAGTCTCGGCATGTAAATGGCAGGGGAAAACGATGCTCGTGTAAATATTTGTCCACCGGAATGGGGGCGGTCTCCGGGTCCCGGGCCTCTCAGGTAATGTGTAAGCTTACAGGGGGGTTGCCGACTGTAGCTGCTGCCATCCGAAGAGTTTAAATCTGTAAACGGTAGGGATCTTGCCCTCTGCCTGCCTGCCTGCCCCCTGGTCCGGCCGCTCTGTCTCCTCTTAGGTCATTTCTCCCTCCCGGGGAAGCCCCGTCAGGGTCCTAGGTACAAAAGATCTGCGTTGGTCAGGTGCTGAGTCCCCCTCCTCTCCAAGTCCTGTCCTTCCTATCCTATCTTATCCTATCCTGCCTTATCAAATAGTACTTAGCTTCATATGAATACAATAGCCCGAAGTGGTAGATCTTGTCAACATATTCTAAATTCATAAATAAACGCCACCATGACCTCTTAGGCAGAACAGGGGGCACTTTTGGATGGAATAGCTTCAGGCTGTTTACTTAACGTCCTCACAAACAATATTGATATTGTTCCCAATTTGACTTTCAGCTCTTTAAGGCGTTATATGAAAAAAAGGACGAAGAAGGATGCGTACATTGAAAATGGCGATATCACTCTGCCTCGTAATTGGTAAAATCTTTACCCCAATACTATTTGCTTTTATAATTCGCTGTATTTACTTTCTTTGCTGTTACTAATGTTAGGATGAAGTATTGCATTCGACTTAAAAAGTCATTATCGAGATTTCATTGAAAGTGCACGTTTGGGATACAAAAAACTAAACTAAAATAAAAAAAAAATAGAGTGTTCCCCCTTTTTGTGTGTGAATGGATAAACTCGAAAACAAAAAACTTCGATGCATACCAATGTCATACTTAAGTCGTCAACTTGTAAGGATGTAAGGGGAAGATTTTAATGGATTTTACCCTAACCTCCAACACTTTGAATTATCAATTTTTCGTTATTTTTTAGTTTATCAAAATAGCTAATGGTTTTGATTAAGGTACAATACGTTTGAGGTACTGATATGACAAATAAAATGTAGGTTTTGAAGCCATTTATAGTCTTATTCAGTTATATTCAGCTGGAAGACCATAACAACATATAGACTAAATAACCATAAGATATGTACAAAAATGGAAAGCATAGACCTCAAGGTAGTAATGCATAACGAGCATGAGCACGGAGAGCCAAAATCCTTGGTTCAAGTTCTGGCCACAGCATTGCATTTTTCAAATGTAATTCAACTTTCCAACTTACTGCCTACTCAAGACTAATATGAAAGAACAATAATTATCAAACGTAAATCAATTCTAATAGAGGCTAACCATATGGATCAAAATTTAAAATTACTTGCAACATTGTAAGCCACCTTTGAGGTATATCCCTAATAATCAAGGTTTCCTTGGAAATATAACGGAATACTTGAATCAGAGGAGAAAGATTAATGCCATATAGATATTTCGCCATGGTAGCTCAAGCAGTGAGAGCATCGGCACGAGGAACCGAAATTCCATGATTCGAGTCCCGGCGTGGTATTACGTTTTTTAGGATTTGATTCAACTTTCTAAAATAGATGTACAATATATGCCAATAAAGTTTTATGATATTAGTGGATTCCGAAATACTCGTGTTGTATGCTTAATTTTTGGCAGATCGAATTCTAGTTTGCTCGTTATCATGAGCATTTGATAATGAACGTCTCTCCTTTTTTCACGTTATTTCATAAACATATGATTTGTGATATAAATAGCTGAATGTTTCCACATTTTGTATAACCATACTGCCGAATTTTAAATTGCTTTTTGGGCAAACAGCTTTATGGTGATTAATATAAAGTTAAGAAGAATAATTTTTTAAAAGAGTGGCATATGACTAATTTAAAGGGATATATAAGGAATAGCAATGGGTATTGAAAGAAAGGTGTAGGTTACAAACCAGAATTTCAATATCAGTAATGCATTACGATTTATGAGCTTAAAATTAAGTTCGGTTTAAGAGCCGTGGAATGTTCACATTTAGCTGTAGAATCTGTCTTTACTCTTTTGACGAATGGCATGGTGCAGAAGGATTTATCTGTGTCTATACCATAATTAAACTCCTCTAACGGTAGTCCAATCGAGCGAAATGGCTCCACGGTAAAGTGTGAAGCTCTCATTCGGAAGGTACCGGGTTCATTCTGACATTGGATTTTTCGTGCTCAAATCCTTTTATTTAAATGCTTTCTCTACTGCGTACTTAGCACTAAGTAGGGGAAGTATCGTATTCCACCCCAAAATTCTATACAGAGGTTTTACCGGAAATACATGTTGTGAGGGCCCTTGCACCCAATACAAGCCTTTTTTTTTAGAAAAACGTCCGTGTGTGTGTCTGTCTCTCTGTGTATGAGTGCGAGTGCGATGTGTGTGTGTGTGTGTGTGTGTGTGTGTGTGTGTGTGTCTGAACAGCTTAACTGAAAAAGAAGAGTCCGATAAATACCAAACTTGGTATGAAGTTCCGTATCTTCCAAAGATGAGACATGAAGATTTTCAAGAAAATCTCCCCAATCAAAACTACCCTTAATATGGAAAATTTTCCTTATTTTGGATTTTCTCAAAAATGACTAAAAATGTTGGCTAAAATACCGCATGTTTTAGATATTTTTATGACAAATAAAACCCATATCTTTAATTTTCTGAGAATAGCCTGTGAAGTCCTCTTTATACTGAGCTACTTTTCTGCTAAACCGCAAGAGAGAGACAAAATCTTACTACACCAAAAATATAGATCTCGTTAAAGCACACAATTTATGCAAAATACTTTTTGTGGCATTCACTATTTCCAAAGTATTCTTTGTTATGGTTTGAGGTTTCAAATACGTATGTTTTTCTCAAGTGGAAAACCGCCGTTTTTTTTCTCGTGGTCATAAAAAAAACTGAATTTCAAAGCCATCACATAAGCGACTTGCTCTTAAAATATTTGACTATCGCTTAAGCCTCCTGTATTTCCCTAATCCCCTTGTACCTACAAGGAAATATCATTTCTGTAAATATTTATCTCGATGAACATAAAGTAAATAAAATAGCTTTTGTAAGAATACTTTATTAAGGAATGGGCAGAGAAAGTCTCGTGAATGTAACACATCAGATTTGCTTTACTGTTAAATCTAACAAGGATTTTAACAAGGCTATTACGCAATTAAGGCCATGTTGTTAAGTTACCCGCACAACTAAGGCAATCTGTCTGATCTCAAAGAAACTATGTATACACCCAAAGAAGAGTTTGCTTCCACAATTCCAAAAAAGGCATAAGGTCAAAACTCAACAGCAACAAAGTAGATAGAACAGGATGGCAGCTGTGGTCATCTGTCTGGTCTCACACTGGCTGAGTATACACCCAAGGAAGAACTTGCTTCCATGATCCCAAAGACAACATTAAGTCAAAACTCAATAACAAATTACAGGAACAGGGTGACGGCTATAAATAAAAACTGTACATTGAATTTTATTTATGGATATTCTTTAACTACTATCCTTAACGTCCCAATCTATATTGGGCGTGAAAGACCGAAAAGTTTGCTCAGAGGCCCCTATTAGGCTTGAGGTGCTTTTACGTGCCGTAAATCCACGACACAGGATCATCGGCCTTACTTCCCTACCGAAGGAAGCCACGTTAAGGATTTTGACGTCCGAAAAAAAAAAATCCATCGTCGTCCTTCGCCGGGTTTGTACCCGCGACCTCGGATCGGGACAACATTTATGGGCATCTGTCTGGCTTACACTGGCTCAAGTGAACCAAAAAATCGACATTAATCGTCGAAATATGACTAAGAAGTTAAAGCCATCTAAAAACAAGTAACAATTTACAAAATCTATGTCAGAATAATTTACTGACTGTGGAAAACGAACCGTCTACTTCCGCTAGCTTTCACTTCAAATGGTTGTACTTTTTTCTAGGCTTCATGCGATGTTTGCATAAAATTACAGCAGCAAGATCAGATCCATGCACATCTAAGTACTGCTTTTGTCCAAATATCTTCTGTTAAATTATTGAGACAGTTGAAATGAAATGAAAGGCACCTTCACGTAGCATTTTTATAACACAACACTGCATCAAAGCGTTGGTTTTTTTTAATACTCCTGCAATTCTTCCGCTGTTATGCTTATTTTATCTTATGGCAAACCATCTTTCCTATCAATTGCACGTAATACAACGAATACAATAACTAAATCCCACCCAACTTAACACTAAGTATTTGGTAGGAGATAAAACAATTTGCAACTTTCAGCAGCCCTCCTGTGAATTCCAACTTAATCTCTCCTCGTATGTTCTTAAATTCAACAAAATGGTTTTACGTTAAATTTCTCTATAAAGCTTTGTAATCTTTTGCACCAGCAAACATTGTGTTGCCTGCCTAAGGCGTAATTTTGGAGACGGCAGCTTCGTGTGCTTTAATGTGTGTACACACGAAATCCTTTCAAAAGATACCATTTTTAGGAAATTGATACAACCCAAACCGACTCGGTGTGTTGCGAGATGCCGTAATACAGTAGGTACATCCCTCCATTAGACACACGGTATGACAGTGGCTCTGCGTCCAGCAGCCAAGGCTAACGTAACTCCTCGCGTAACTACGTTTTTTTATGCTCAAATATGTCGCAGTAACCTGTCGTGTTATCTTATTTGCTGAGCGCCTGTTATTGTTTTACTATTTTGAATTTTGGGTTCTTTGTCCTCCGGCTAGCTATTATTACTCAGTCGAACAAATATCTCTTGAACAGGGTGTTTAAACGGAAAGGAGTTGTTACTAAAAGATAATACTGATAAAAGAATTTGTTTTTACACTTTTATTGCCGTCACACTTAATTAATTTCACATATTTAATCTTGATACACGCCCGACTGAAACTGTTATGTTTTCGAATGTAACTACAATCACTTATTTGCCGCGCACTATTAATTCGCGTATTTCACATTTTGTAACTAACTTTACGACGCGAGAGATTCTGTAGAGTTGCATAATGTGTACTTCATGAATGCTTCCTTAGAACTGCCTGACGTGTAACTCGCGAGAGAGATTTCTTAGAACTGCCGGACGTTTACCTTGTGAATGCTTCTGTAGAACTGCGCGATACTTGCCTCTGGCTCAAGAATTTATACTCTCTCACCCCGATATGCCTAAACATTATAATAGAGCTGCTATTGGTTAATAAATCGCGCCAACATTAGCGTCTGTTTTATAAGCCAATCAAAATTATAAAAACATATGCTCTAGGGAAGATATTCCCTCCATTTCTAAAGAAAGAAAGTCTATTCTGACGTCATTTGTTTGTCTCTTCTAATTGATAAACAACTCACCCCCTCGCTTCATTGTTGCCCGCTCCTATTGTCAGTTTCAGTGAGGCCGTGTAAACTTATTTCCTAACAATTCTTATAGTTAACGAACAGCTAAAATCATTGTCATACAATAATGTTCATTTACACTACAATCACTCTGGCATTCACAGTGTTGTGATATAAAATACTGCCTCAAATAATAACAACACACATAAATTACTACTCATTGGCGCTGTTTAAAGTAGTGTCCATCTGCATTTAAACTTTTCTGGCGTCTTCTGATGAAATTTCCAATAATGCGTATAATTCTCATTTCTATAATTTTTGTTCTTATGGTATCTTTAAGTTCGTCTGTGAAGCAAAAATAATTCATACACCCTTGGGGAAAGGGTTTCTCATAAGTAAAAGTTTAGCTGGAAACGGGATGTCGCGCGATGATGGTGCGACAATTTAAAGCAGGAATCTAGTCGCTACATTTTTCCGTTGCCTCCAATATCTGCCGTTGATTCTGCTGCCAGGTGCTCCAGTGACAGAGCTATGAGTATTTCCCCTCAGGATATGCGTGGATGTTTGTGAAGGACAACGCCAGTTTAACTTGACTGAGAAATTTATTGTGAACTAATATTTGAGTTCTTGCAGTGAGTTGTCGACCGTTTGAAATAAAGAAATAGACTGATTCTGAACTGTAGCACTCGAAACTATGTATAACACTTGAATTATTATATCTGCTAACTTCTGTAGGATCAATTTTACGGTTTGAAATAACTGTTTGCGCAATAAAAGAAACTAAACGCGTAACTCGCCGTGAGTCGCTAAAATGTTGATCGACAGGATCCCTCGCAGGAGCCGAAAATCATAATCACACAAGCGCGTTACTGGTGCTTAAGATCACACACGAGCAAGTACCGCTGGCGATACAAGAGAAGAGTAATTAATGTGTGCACAACTGTGTGCCCGAATATAAGTACCACTGCCGGTACTAGAGAAGAAAATCCTCGAATCTAGATGCACGAACGTTTATTAATTTTAGCTCCGCCTACATATTATTCCCCCACAAACGTGATTTTGCACGCGCATCCTATCTTCAATTCGTACGTGTTCTTACGTCCTTGACTTAGTTACTTATTGAAACCTGCTAAATTCTCAGAATGTAAATGCCTTTCTCTTTTCCAGAGTTTCTGTCTGCGTGATTGGCAAACGTACTGAGCTTATAATTTATCTACGTTCCCAGAAATGGTTAAGCTAATGTGCTCGCTATTCTCGGCTGATACTAATGACTTTCGCTAACCTGACCTCCTAATTATCTTCGTCTTTCCGGATAAACGTTTCAACCCGAACTTGTTACATTATACATTGGTTTAATATACGGAAATTATATATTGCAATTATTTCTTTATCTTACTGTTATTCTTTATTTGATCACTTATATACCCCCGTCAGTAATTACGGAATCAAAGTCACACATGTGGATAACACGGGGCCGTAACCCTTTAGAACATTTTTTTTTCAAATGTCAGTTGAGGCAGACTCTGCTGTTTCCAACACGATTCTATTACATCCCACGCAGCAGTTAATTCCTTGGACGACATAGAAGCTGTTTTTGACGGCAGGATAATTTCTAAAGGATTATGGCCCCGCGACATAATTAATTTACAATAGCTCTTTCAGCCACAGTAATACACTTTTGTGTGTGTGCATAGTAGACATCTTGTTTTAAAACAATCAGTAAATCGATCTAGGCAAGCAATGGATTCATGAGAAACAAGGAAACCAGGTTCATAGGAAATGGAAGTGTTTCCAGCTAATGCTACAGAATATTCACACGAATATTTCGATATAGTGAATGATGGATCGGAAGTTAGTTGCTGTGCACTTAAACGATGAATCTGATAGATGGGTTGAAAAATGGAGCTTTATTTATGGACGATCTTTAACTACTGTGGTTCTTAGCATCCCATTCTATATTGGGCATGAAAGACCGAAAATGTTGCTCAGATGCCTCTTTATTAGGTTTGAGGTTCCTTTACGTACCGTGAATCCACGACTTACTTCCCTTCCGAAGGAAGCCATGCTAAGGATTTTTATACCCGAAAAAATCCATCGCCCTCCGCCGGGTTTGAACCTGTGACCTCGGGAACTAGAGGTTAGCATCGTATCCTTTAGACACGGAGGAGAATATAAATGGATTGGAGCTACATTAGGCGACTAAAATCATCGGATTTCACACAGGTGGGGAAGTATGGAATCTCCTGCCTATGAGGCTCCCGTGAACACAGAATTAGAGTTGTAGCGAGTTTCAAGTAGGTGCAGTAATCAGAGAGCAGCCAGGTATGCTAGTTCAGTTACTCTGTCCATTGGGTTACTTGGGGAGTTAAGCAATAAAAGTCAGTGCCAGGCATTTCCAACAATTGCTTTAAAGATTATGTAATAGATTTGATATTTGCTACAGTCAATAAACAACAAGTTGCGATAAATAATCTGCATTGTGTTCTCATTTTTGCTGTTACAGTGAATCCCCGATCGACGGTTCAGTGTATGGAAACACTCATCTGGACGTCCTCTAGCATCATACAAAATTTCTGCATTTATATTGCGGCCACCTTGTATTTAGAATTTTCATTTCAAGAACTTTGCATTCAAGTAGGTATAGCAAGGCTGTATTGAGGAGAAGTGATGCAACCTTAAGTTCAAGATTAGTATTAAATACTGTATACGCTTCTAACAATATATCCAATTTACGATTTCTTTAGCCTTTTAGTCGTCTTCCGTGGAATAGTGGTACAGAGCTAGCCTCTAGTTCCCGAGGTCGCGGGTTCAAACCCGGCGGAGGGCGATGGATTTTTTTCGGTCGTAAAAATCCTTAGTATGGCTTCCTTTGGAAGGGAAGTAAAGCCGGTGATCCCGTGTCGTAGATTTGCGGCACGTAAAAGAACCTCAAGCCTGATAAAGAGGCCTCTGAGCCTTTCACGCCCAATATAGAATGGGAGCTAAGGATCACAGCAGTTAAATAGCGTCCATAAAAAGAATCTTCTACCACGACTCTCCTTCCTCTCATTTCCTGTACCCATCATCCTCCTTGTCATCTGTTTCAGAATTGTAGGACCAGACGACGGTGTTCGGTGGGTTGTGGCTGCCGGTGGCTTGCGCTCTGTAAAGGTTTCTTCCCTGGAGTACCGCTCAGTCAGGTGTCTCCTCAGCGCGGGGCCCCGCTCCGGGGAGACCCTGGAGATTGAGGCCTTATGGGCAGGGACCATACTGCTCATGAAATACCGGATTATGCAACTAGAAACCCACCGGACCCACAACACTGTTGTACGACTCTTTTTGTGCAGTAACGCGGACCGGCCTGCCGTTTCTCCCCCCAAAATTCAATAAGAATATGTAGCTTACCTTCCCTTGTAAAAGGTGTTCGAAATCTGCATCAGCCGAGCACACCCTGTTGAACACATTATTGAACCCCTACAAATTTCTGCTGCCGAAATATCGGATAAATCTGAAGAGCGAGCAGGCAGTCAATTATTGTCATCAAAAGCACGCTGTATTACGACATAGCGATTTTCTAGACCTTCCTTGGTCAGAACTGTCACACGTCAGAATTGTCTAATACTGCCCCAGTCTGTTTAACCTTTTTTTAACAAACTATAAATTGTGGATTTGTTAGGACGGTGACACCAGGAAATTTCCGTGTGAATCCAAACTAACAGTCCACGCCGACTCCGTTCGAGTAAAACTTATAATAAACACGTGCTCTTCCGTAGTATATATCAGATAACTTACATACAATAAACATGAGAACATTCAGCTTCATATAACGATATTCTCACTATACGCCATGCCAAACAACGTTTTAATGAATTGCACATGTCATTAACGCCCGTAGGTGCAAGAGCAAGGCTACCGCAGAGTATTGTAATTTAACCTAGTCAAACCCGTGGACCCCCAGTCGCTTTATTGGAGATAAAACGGTATTTGGGTTAAATTTGGGTTTCCTCTACCCTAGGTGTGATATACAAATACTAAAGATGTATTTATATTACTGCAATTTGCTATAAATTATGCACTCTGCTACTATGAAACTGTAAGTAATTGCATCTTCTGACTCGCATTGCTCTGGGAAGGTAAGAATATACACTTTGTGTCATTCTATCAACCATCCACAGAAAGGCACCCTCCACATAAGAATCGATAAACTGGGCCTATTCACTTAATGATCCCCACTCCAGTGTGGAGATGTAAAGAATGTTATCCTAAGATTGTAGCTTGTAGACAAGTACCAGCAACAATCTGCTGGAGACACATCATTAATCTACACAGGTTCGCTCCTGAGAAACCCTCCTTGGAGTGACGTTATTATTTGAGATGAAGAAAATGATGCTAGTGTGCGTGTGTGTGTGCGCGCGCGCGTGGTTGTGTGCTTGCGTGTGTCCGATATACAGTGTGTCCCGTTGAATCGTTACCACAAATAAACCTTAATATCTCCGAAACTAATAGACATAGAATAGCCGGATAGAATAGATTGTATGTTAGAGGAACTCACCAAATTTCAATAAATCTCTTATCTCCCTCCATGTGTTCCGCAGCATTACTGGGTGACGGAAGCACATGCGTCAATTATCCGCCTTCGGAGGTCAGCTAGGTCCTGTACTGGAGTTCGATAAACAATGCTTTTTACATACCCCCAATAGAAAGAAATCTAAGGGGGTTAAGTCTGGTGACCTTGGAGGCTCTTCCAATCCACTTGTTTGGAAATTGTGTGTTTAGATAGTGTCAAACTTCATAAGCGTATTGTGGAGGGGCTCCATTTTACTGAAAGAAGAACTCATCCGGTATTTGTAGGACTGCATAGTTCTCCAGCATATCTAGGTATGTTGTCCCTGTTACTGTGCTTTCAGCAAAGAAGAAAAGTCCGATCAGTGTATCACAAGTTAAAGTACACCACACGTTAACTTTGGGGCTATAACGTTCATATTCCATTATGACACGTGGGTTTTCTGCTCCCAATATTCTGCAGTTATGGCGGTGCACTTTACCAGACGTATGAAAGGTTGCTTCGTCTGAGAATGCGATGTGGTTGAGGAATTCATTGTCATCATCAATGCGGGATAACAGTGCAATAATGAACTCGGCCCGTTTGGGTTTATCATTCTGCTGTAACTTTTGCGTAAGTTGGATTGTGTATGCTCTAAGTCGCAGTCTTTTATGGACAACCGTGTGAACAGTCGCCTTCGGAATACCTAGCTCTAAACTGGCCCGCCGAAATGACTTCCTTGGGCTACGCTGAAATGCTTCCTTACATCTTCAACTGTAGCTGCGAACGCTGGTTGTTTGCCGCTGCTTCCCTTTTTCCTCAACAGAGATCCTGTTTCCAACAGCTGATTATGCCATTTCACAATGGTATGACGATCTGGAGCATTCACACCATACTCCTGCCTAAATCCTCTTTGTACTGCAATTGGGAATATCAATTCGGCTAATCACTTTCTGCTGAATTCCGCCATTTTAACTCTGTGTGTTGTCATACCTTGCGCATACGCAGTAGCGTCATAATTGCATTGTCACGAAACTTGGAGAGTGTCTACACAAGACAAGCTGAACAGCCAGTTTCACCAACCGATGTTAAAAATACTCTAACATCTAGTTTGTTAACAATCTGTTTAAAGTTTAACATAAGGTTAAAACTTTTGCATTTCATCAAGCTTTTACAACAAATTGTTAGCTAACATTTTGTTAACAGCAAAGAGAACTGCGAACGCTAGCTTTCGGGAAGGCGGTGGCCGAACTACACTGCTTCTGAAGTACTCGATGCACTTTTATCCACGTATCACGGCGCTCTCTGTGTCAGTAGCCGACAACTATTTATATTCATGGCAATGGCCATGTGATTTTCCCGGTTGTTTGAGGTTAGAATCACGATGTAAACTGAAATAAACGTTTCACCGTTTGAAACGCGTTAATTAATATCTGGTTAATAAGTAGACGTATTGTCAAGTGCGAAAAAGCCGACGGTCTTACATTAAAGGATAAGATTGCAGCCTGGGACAAAATCCAAGAGTAATTTAATTGAAATGAACACGTTTCTCTTAAGTCCAGTAAGCAACTACGGCAATTTTATGCTAACATAAAGTGCTGCACCAGAAACGTTAGGTGCGAAGAGCGTTTAAGACAGTTTAAAACTGGTAGTGGACACTGCATTGAAACTAATGTGAACGAAAACATGTTATCGCTGATTAACCAAGCAGACCCGAAAAAAAAAATAGTTTGATTCTTGAAGCAATTGCTTTGAAAATTTTCCGGATAAACCCACAAACGGTAGTTTTGGAAATACCAACATTATCACAAGTAAATGAAAAATGTTAGTACCATAAAATCTAAATACCTAATTAACACTCTTCTATTGGTAGTATTCTAACCCCTCGTATTTCCCATAAAACCATGCACATGACCCCTTGGACAGTCTGTATCACTTTAAGAATTCCTCCTTTTGCGGGGTTTCAAATTTATTATGACATACGACTACTCTATTAGGAATGACATTAAAAAAATGCCAGTTGTAGCAAACTCGCATCAACAGCTTGGTTTGCGGCAGCCATTTTCCAGTTTCTAACATTTGTTAAACGCCTTAACACAGGGTTATGGGGATGTTAACTTAACACCGACTTTAACACATTGTTAAGTAAACATTGCTTGATGAAACAGAATTTGTGTCAACTTCAGTATTAAATCAGTTTAACATTGTGTTAAAATTTAGCATCTGTTGGTGAAACCGGCCCTTAGTGGTAACGATCAACGGGACACATAGTGTAACAAAACACTTTGCGCTCCATTCCAATCCCGTGTACTGACCAACCTGATTTTTTTCGTGCTTTGTTATTAGTTTATCGTCAGAGGACTGGTGCTACTCAGCATCATCGTATTATCACAATTATATGAGGTTTCCCAATGTGTTAATTACTTTTAGGGTAGCTTTTACGATGTTTTAATCTGAAAAAGAGGTGCCAGTCATACTTAGTATTCCTAGGCGCACGCTCCGGGATGTTAAAAAACGAAACCTAATCATGGCATTAACCGAATCCATCAGTGAAAATACTAAAATGCGCAATTATTCTTGACTTGTCAACTTCAAATTTTTATCTGGTAATTGGCATGGGCTCTAAAATAAAATATCAAATTTGGAACCTCTAACTAACCATTATTGAGAAATTAATTATTTACCAAAATATTAGGTTCTAATTTTGATTTTTTTTTCAAAACACGCCTTGCGATGAACGATTGCAGATTTAAGGCTACATTGAATTTCTGCAACATTAAACCATAATAAAGAGTCTTATCGGCTCTTTTTGAGGGAAATGTTCATTATTTTGGCTGTAAAAATTTTCAAACATTCATATTATGCTCTTCCTATTTTTTGTGCTCAACATTATATAAAATATTTAATTGCACAATGAGTATGCATTATAAAAAAAAGCCCAAATAGGTTTCTTTGTTCAATATTTCTCCACCAATGCTGAAAATTTCAGGAAAACTAGTTAAGATCTGCATCACATGGAGCAATTTGAATATAGCAAAATGTTGAATAAAAATATTAGAGATAAAAACATTTGAAAATTGGAGTATCAAGTAAAATACTCGTAAATGCGCACTAACTTTTAAGTTTTTGCTCCATAAATATCACAGTTATTGGAACGCTATAAGCAGAATATGAAACTAGAATGTACAGACAGAATAAATAAAGATCCGAAAATAGATTTTTGAACACTTTTTGACATTTTACCCATGGTTTGTCTTAAATGTGAAATAAAAAAGCAAGAGTGATCATCAATCAAGTTTGAACGTTCAAGAATATTTTTAATCATTTGGAGCTTATAAAAATATACCTCTCTGTTAGCAAATGGTCTCACTTCACCAGTGAGGACCACCATCTGTCATCATCTACTAGCACTTCATGAACAAACTACAATCCACTGCAGTAACTCAGCCGTTGTGTTATGCGTATCTTCCATGTCTTATGTTAGTAAAAATAACGAATTCAGTTTCTCTTGTCGAGATACAGAAAATTTCTTCAGAATACGTTGTAGTGGCCCTCGTAATGGAGGAACTTTCGATATCGAGGTGAGCAGATATCAACTTAGGGACTCACCACATGAGAGAATACACAGTGTTCTGCAAAGGGAACTTGCAACTTTGAAGCCATCCATTACTTTCTTCTTTAAGTATGCTCGTTGTTTAGTAGGTTTTGGGTGCATATTTTATATGAAGGTTTGATTAGCAGAATTCAAGAATGAATTAGATGAAAAAATATTAATTAGAAATACTCTAACTGTAAAAGGAGAGAAAATATAAAAATAATTGGGTCTATTTTGGCAAAGTTAAGGAAAAGTGGTTAAGAATTGTCGGGAGGAATCTAAAGGGAAATGCAATTCTAGAAGAAGAATATGTTAGATAATTGCATATGAACAAAATAACAGTAAGAATAACACTAATAGCCTGGAGTTGTGTGTTTTGAGACTAGAAATACAGACAAGCAACTTTAGGAAGAATAATATTTAGAGAAGGCAAATAAGATTGTTTTATATTTTTTATGTCCCTAGACGAAGACAATACTCGTAGCCTGTTATTAGTCCATAAATAATACGCCTATTTGGTTAGTGTATCTAATAAAAGTCATCGACAAATATCATGATTCTGCTTCTGTAACTCAAGCTAAATAGTAATGAAAATGTGTTTTTTGAAATTATCTAATGTCATTGTTTTAGACATGCAGAAAACTTTCTCTAAGAACTCTTTCTCTCTATAGCTAAAGTTGAATTTATTTTGTGTTTTATTGCATTCTCAACAATATATTATAACTTTTTTTTTGTATTTCAGAAACCGTTTGTCTCCCGTCCTAACGGTTTAATGTGATTTTATTTTGTTTTCAGCTTATGATAATGGTGCAGATTCGCGTAGGGGTGCCTGTCAGATCAGTTTGTATTCCTTGAACTACCAGCAAAGGCGTCTTTTATTGGTAAGCTAATTTTTCTTGGTTCTTTTAGGCATCTTTTTATTACTTATGCATGTTGGCTGTCATTTAAAGTCCCAGATTGCCTTGTCTAAGTCGCAGCTATCTTGTTTATTATCCACAGAAAATCCTTTAGAGCAATACAACTACGCTGATAAAATTACGAGTTTCTATTTTGAATATAGATTTACATAGCAGGAGAACTGATAAATAGACATCAGATGTTAGGGCACTAAAATGTCTTTTAGGCACCTAAACACCTTAAGACGTGAAACTAAGGTTATAAAAAGCAGTAAAATGTTTAATGCATTTTGTAAGAGGTAGGCTGTAGCATGTGGGATGTAAGATGCAGGTTTTCTACATTTAGCATATTGCAGGATTTAAGTAGGTGTAGACCCAGTTCCTTATGGTGGGACGTTGATGCCTTTCTTTCTGGCCACCTTTACCCCAAAGAAATAAACATGAAATCTACTCACTGGTTAAGCAGTTGCTTCTAAAGAATATTTTAGTGTTTTAAATATTAATCGCTGCTACATTCTTTGCACAACCAGCGACCCCTAACTCGTCCGTGCCAAACGTTGTTCACTCCCTCTGAAATGCTTTCCATGCGAGTACGCGATTTGAGAGTTACCTATATATTTTTTGCGTTTTTCAATACACCTACTAACTCTGCTGAATTACATTCTGCAATGAATGTATAGCCGTATTTTATGTAAAGAGGGCCACGGCGTAATGACGTATAACATCCATAAAATTAAAGGGGACACGTGGCTTGCATAAATACACATGGGCAATTTATTGTGTTTAGTGTGTAGGGCAGTGACGAAGAAGGATTTCAGCTCTGCGGCCAAGGACCTAATATTATTATCCCTACCTAACCTCCGGGAGGAGAGGATGAGGTGAGGAATAGTTAGGGCAGCCAGCACAGAGGGGTCACTAACGTTTCCAGATCGTGCACCCGACAGATCTAACCTTTGTTGCCGTCCCTCCCATCCTCGCTGACAGGCTCGGACAGAAGGTTCCGAAGCTAGAATAGAAACAGTTCTCTCCTCAAAGCATATATGCCACAGCGCTTACGACACTCATCACTTTCCACTGCGCATGACCTGGAGTGGAAATGAAATGAAATGAAATGAGAAGGACTGAGACACAAGAAAATATTCGTTGTCTAGCGACCAGGCAAAACCTTTAGTGAGGAATTTTGGTCACTTGAACTCGTGACCGCCGGAGTACGAGCCTTGGCGCTACCGCCTGAGCCATCCCGCTCGATACTATATTGTGTAAATGGCAAAGTTCAAAATCATATTCAACTCCAATACTTGCCTACTACCACAGGCTATTTGTTGAGAAAATGAAAGTTACAGAAAAACAAATAAGTCTTCATTCAAGGTGGATGGCGGAAGAGGACCCTTCACTCAAGATTTTCTCTTTTTTTCCCCCTTTTCCAATTTCTCCTTGCTTTCGTTAAAGAGTAATGGCCGATGTGGAAGCGTAACCGTAATTATCTAATACAAACATTAACAAAAAATTCCAATGAAAAATCTTTCTATTGCAAGAATTTTTTATGATATACCTGCGTTTGAATGTAATTTTTGTAACAAATTGTATAGTAGATAATTGGCATAATGGACTACTGAACAGTCCAATATAAGCTATTGCGATGAAAATTTTGTTCTGTCAAAAGTTTTCCGATTTACATAAAAGCTGACATGAAGCTATTATTTTGTATTTTTGCAGAATGTTAACTATAAAGCATAACACAATATGTGAACTGAGTATAGCCGTAAATACCAAAATATGCTGCGGCCATTTTAGGGGGGGATGGCATCCCCTCCAAATCTTCTGAATGCGTCCTTTGCTTCATCTATTTTTCTCTGCTGCCAGTTACCTATGATAGATAGAGGAGGTATTGTAACCGCTTTCCATGAACCCAGGTTTTTGGAAAAAGGTGTGTGAGTGAGTGTGTGTGGGTGTGTGTGTGTGTGTGTGTACAGCATAACTAAAAAGCGAAGAGTCAGATAAATACAAAATTAATATTAAAGGCAAGCAAGCATCTTCTAAGGATGCGACATGAAGGTTTTCATGAAAATTCCCCTACCCTGGACTACACTTCATATATGTTGGTTTAAATTTTCTCAATACCTTATACAATTTTGAAGTGCAAAGTTGCCATTATTTTATTTCATGCGATGTCATTTATAGAGTATGGAATTTCAAAGCCGACATATAGAGAACTGCTTTTAAATATCTATAGCTTCAGTCTTCTAACAGTATATGCCCCTGTACATATCACGAAATGAGAAATGAAGTCATTTTTGAAAAATTCATCTCGATTAACATGAAATAGAAAAATAAACTTTTTTAAGAATAGTGTGTAGAAGATATATGAATATAAACTATAGTGGATAGTGAAAGTCATGCCAATGTGACACATCATACAATATTCACATATTAGAAATTCTAAATCTGGCGTTTTTACTTGTATTATTATTATTAATAATAATAATAATAATAATAATATAAAAGTAATATTTCGTACAGAAGAGTGTAAATGCGTAAATTGCAGATGCTATAGTTATATAATTATGCCTCTAGTTCTTTGTATTGCACTCACTGGTTTGTAGAAGTCTCTCTGGATTTTAATTTGGTTACACTGAAATTCTTAACAGACGTAAAACGGAGTTTTGTTCCTTGATGTTTCTTCCAACTTTTGAATTTTAGAGACTTATTGGATGTATTTGCTACTGCACATAATAGTGCCAGTTTGTCGTCCTCTGTGTAGGAAACAACTCTCGAACTACTACACTTGCCGATATATTTTAAAAGCATATAATAAAAATGCTGGAACAAATTGTGAGAAGCAAAGTGTTTCACATATGAATAAGACAAAAATGCCTAATTACATGGGTATTAACATCAATAATTTCTAAGAAAATCGCTTTAAAACTGGTGTTACAGAAGGGGAATTTATTTTATATTAAGTCTTTGCTTGCTTGCTTCTACCTGCAATGCCGTAAACAAAAGAGTGAGATGATGTGGTATCATTTGTCTTTGAAGTGAAGAGTATTTCATGAAGCAAAGATGTTTCACTATAATACATGCTTATTTTATAACACGCATTTCTAAAGTTTTTTTACTTTCTCTACTACGTATAGTAAGTAGGGGAAGTATTGTATTCCACCCAAAAATTCGATGCCGAGATTTCACCGGAAATACATGTTTTGAGACACCCTGAATCCAAAAAAAAGCATCTTTGGAAACATGTCCGTGTGTGTGTCTGTGTGTCAGTGTGTCTGTGTGTGTGTGTCTGTCTGTGAACAGCATAACTCAGAAACGAACAGTCGGATAAACACCAAACTTGGTATTTAGGTTCAGTATCTTCCAAGGATGCGACACGAAGGTTTTCAAGAAAATCCCCCCACCCCAGATTACCCTTTACATGGAAGATTTTTCGAAAATTTTAATTTTCTCAGAAATGGCTCTAACGATTTTGATAAAAATATCATATGTTTAAGATATTTTCATGACAAATAAAATGTATATCTTGAATTTTCTGGGAATGTCTCCAAAAGTATTCTTCATTGTGAACGACTTTTGCATAACTGATAAACCATAAGAGATAGACAAAATTTTACTACACAAAAAATGTAGATCGCGTTAAAACACACAATTTATGTCATATACTTTTTTTTTTGTTGAGTGAACCATTTTCGAAATATTGCTTGTTATTCCCTTAAATTTTTCAATACATATTTTCTCAAATGGGAATTCGTTATTCATTTTTTGTCTTTGATATGCAAAGAGTATTAATCTGTGGCAAAGGGAATGGTGCTGCACCTAGCAACCAGCTATTAAGAGATACTATGTGCTTAAAGGCTACTGTATTTCTATATTGCCCTTGTAAATATATATTTCCTTACTTATACAAGAAAATTAGCAATAAGATATAGTCTGCAAATGTTTATCTCGATTAAAATGAAGTAGATGGAGAATAAGCGTTTGTAAAAATAGTTTGTACAAGAGTAGAGAAAGTCATGTGAGTGTAACACATCAGATTTTTTTCTTTTCTTTCTTCCTTAGCATTAATTTTGGAACAAATCCTATGTCAGGGAACGGAGGGAACACCTCGCACTTCGACCATACGTTGTTCTTTTAACTTACCACCCCAGGAGGAACGGATGGGGTGAAGGAATCGCAGGCAAGCAAGCCCACAGACGCACGCAGAGGTCCCTAACTATTCGAAGCTTAATGATCCGATCACATCGACGGACTGCTCAGATAAGGCTTACCTCTGGCGGAATCGGGGAGAACTGACCCACCTGGGGCGGCTCAGAGAAGGCTGCTATCTGGCAGGGCCGAGAGGAACTTTCCAACGAAAAGTACCTGTGGCATCTGTCCGACACCGTCCGACATTGTACAACCACTAAGCCTACTTGTAACATGAAAGGGGAAGTGAAATGATAGAAAATGAAGGAAAGGACATTCGTGATAGAAGATAAACCACCCTAGCATTCGTCTTGCCAACCAAGGAAAACCATGTAAAACCCATAGTAAGAGTGGCCGGCCCCAGGACTCGAATCTAGGACCTCCCGAATGCGAGCCTTGCATGTTACCGCGGAGTAATTTTAGGACAATACGTTCATTAGATATTGTTTCCGTATTTTGGTGCGAGGAATTTTTCCTTGTAATTACTTACAGCGTTTTTGTTGTATTCAATGCATAAGATGTAAAAAAGAAAAAAAAATGTTCACATATTTCAAATTTGGTTAAGATCGACACTAAGTTAAGGGTCAGGTTATAGGAGAATCTTCCAAAAGTTCATACTTTATCATTTCTAGGCGAGACGTTTTAAAGAAGAAACTGTTTCCGTAGAAGTTCCAGGAATCAAATTTGTTTGTAAGCAGTACAAAATTAAGGCTAGTTTATATGGAGGATCTCCTAATAAATTTACAATTTTAGGATCATTTCCCAAAATTGTGTAGGCACAAAATTTTACCAATGCTAGCGTATATTTCTGCTACAAAACCAAGACACCGAAATTTAACGTCATGTTATTGCTAGGACACCGGCGATGAATGCAGTAGATAATGTGATAGAGCAACTAGCTCGCAATTCTGGCGCCGAGAGCTACTGGACATTTTTGTTTTCAGGACGAGGAAAAACTCCATAAATGTAACTTCTCTGCACCACTGTATGCAAGTTGGAAGACAAGCGAAAATATTTATAATTTTGGACTTAAATTCATCTTGCAACAGCTGCCCAGACGATGAAGAGAGTGCATGAAGAATGGCACATAGGGGCTCGAGATTCGTCGGCCTCGTAGCTGAAGTGTAGAGTTAAGATAGGTTTCCATATAGATTACTGTGTTTCTACTGAGTCCCTGTTATTTGCCTTGATTTGGAGCGCCATAGAACACATCCCATTTTATTTATGAAGGGATTTGTTTTTGCACTGAAACTTGACGTAGCTGTCGAGCAGCTACTCGTACTGCCGGCAATCACTTCTGAGAGTAAATTTACGGTATTGTCCAGTGCACAATAGGAGCACGGTAGAATAAGTAGAAATGAGCAGTAAACGCCATTTGGTCCCCTTTAGCAGTCTCCAACATGTTAAAACAATGTCTTCTTCCCTGTGTTCACTGTATTAGAACCTATCGTAATGTCGGGGATCACTAGTGAGATTAATTTTACAACAGTTGGAACACGGTAGGCCATGTGAAAATGCCCAATGGACGCCGTTTGGTCGCCCTTTGGCAATCACTAGTATAAAACAATGTCTTCTTCCCTGTGCTCACTGCATTAGAGCCTATCGCTGCTGTCGGTGATCACTACTGAGATTGATTTTACGACAGTTGGAACACGGTTGGTATTATGAAAGCGTCCAAAGGACGCCATTTGGTCGCCGTTTGCAATCCTGACACAAAACAACGTCCTCTCGTGCTGCATTCGAAACAACGAGGTGTAGGTCAGAGGTAGCAAGTAGGAACACGACCTGAGCAGTCAGATCACGACAAAAGACATGGGGAACATGGTAGGAACGCAGGGAGAGCACGGTACGCTATGTGGTAAGTAGCCTTTATATTGCGAAAAATTCTTACTAGGAAGTTTCGTCAGATCGGGGATCGACAGTGGGCCCACCAGATGTCAGCAGACACACTACTTTTTACATCGTGACCATGATATGCACTTGGTATGACAAAGGTTCTCGTAGAAAAAGACGGCGGTGTCTGAACATAAATCTCATTCTGTTGAGTAATGTGTAATCTACAACTAATATTCCAGAAGCGATCTACAAACAGTATATAAATTATTCTTAAGTATAAGGTGCCCAGGTTTCTGGTAGTTGTAACTTGAGGTAGGCGTCCTCCAATTGCTACGCAATCAAACAGACCATCAGTCTGCCGGTAGAGGATGAAGGGAAACAAAACAAAAAAACACGTTTTTTGCATGTGACAAGGGAGGGGGGATTATATCTGTAACACAGTGTGGAGGCAGTTCCGCCGAGAACCTGTGTTAGTTCCGGGGAGGAACCCAATGTGGCCTCCGTGAGATTTGCTTGCCTGAGGCGCAGCAACTTGCCAAGCCTAAAACAGCCAGCGTTACGCAAAAGTCTATCTGCAATGTCTCGCACTGCCACGGTATCTCTACAACATTTTGCATTAGGTAAGTGAACGAGTGATGCATTGCAAATCCTGTCCAGAATTTCTCAACCACGTAGGTAGATGCGGGAAAAAATTACAATGTTCATAAATATTCTGCGTTCCATTTTTCGATATGGTTTACTAGCGACTGAGCCAGTTATCAGACGACCTCACAGAGTATAACATTTCTACTGTCTAAACGGCCTATTCTCTCACGCAACTATTCACAATAACAGCGTATGTTATATATTTTCAATGGCACATGTCATGTAGCAAGGCTTTAAAACTAACCATGGTTGTTTTTCAAATAGTATACGGACGCTGTTGTTGGATAACTGCCTTATCGTCATGTAGAAATGCAATGGTTTTCAGTTTGGGCACTGCATATATACAGAATATTGGGAAAACTATTACTTAACTTTACATACCAGAATTTTTGTGTGAGGATAATAGATTTAAATTTGAGCAGCAACCACTCAAAATCATTTTTATCAAATACCAACAAAGAGGCATCACTTGCTATTGCACTATCAATATAACAGTAATTCATCTGTTCAGTTTACGTTAATCATGAAATGTTTGCTTCTAAATGCTCCCACATGAGATAATAGGTCTCGATTGCATTAATGATGTGAAAATCTCTACACGACTGTTTGTAGTCTGTTACTATCAGCCCATACAGAAGCCTGAGGAACTGTGTATGTTCAAACATGTTTCACAGGAGCCGTAATGAGTTCAACCAGGAAAAACTTAGAATATAGAATATCAAGATTTCGTCGGAAAGACATATTTTGAGGCATCTTAATCCAAAAATGAGTACTTTTAGACGCGCGCGCGCGTTTGTGTATCCCTGAAGAGCATAATCATTCAAAAACGAAATGTTCGATAAATACCAAACTTAGAATTTAAATTCCATATCTTCCAAAGATGCTGACACTAGAATTTTCAAGAACATTTTACCATCTTAAACTACCCTGTACATGTAAAAATATTCCAATTTTTTTATATTCTCAAAAATGGCTTTAACTATATTGGTTACAATACCATATATTTAAAGTATGTACATAAAATGAAATTTATATAGTTAATTTTCGTGGAATTCCCCGTGAAGTCCTCCTTATTCCTAAGGAATTTCGTATACTTTTGTATAACGGATAAACCACAAGATATAGACAAAAACATATATTACACCAAAAATATAGAGCTGTATAAAACACAAATTATTTCACTTGGCATCAGCTATTTTATTGGTTACAATATTTCAATATTTTGTAATTCTTTAAACTGACGTCGCCATTCTGTTGTTTCTCGCGAAGTCATGGGAAGAATATAAAATTTCGAGGCCAGCATTTAGAGATCCGCTTTTAAACATCTGATTATGATTCGGTTTCATATATTTCTATTGTACCTATTATGAAATATACAATGAAGTTATTTATGCATATTTTATCTCGATTAATTTGAAGTGGATATATATATATATATATATATATATATATATATATATATAACTTTCTCTACTCTCTCGTTTATTAGCAGGTATACAGATTTTCCTTACGAAAGCTAATTTTTCTATCTACTTCATTTTAATCCAGATAAACTTTTGCAGAAATACCTACATCACACATTTCTTATAGATACAAAGAGAATAGCGATAGTAAGATGCTTAAGAAAAGGAAATGCTAGCCTTAAAATTCCATGCTCTTTCCATGCAATCGCGAAAAACAACTGAATATGACAAGACTTGAAAAGACAAAAGTGTTGAACAATGCGAACCATTAATAACGGATGTTGTCCTTCGTGGTCTAGCGGTACACTACTAGCCTCTAGTTCCCGAGGTCGTGGGTTCAAACCCGGCGGAGGGGATGGATTTTTTCCGGCGTAAAAATCCTTAGCATGGTTTTCTTCGGAAGGGAAACAAAGCCCGGGGACCCGTGTCGTAAATTTACGGCACGTAAAAGAACCTCAAACCTGATAAAGTGGCCCTGAGCAAAATTTCCGGTCTTTCACGTCCGATATAGAATGGGACGCTAAGGATCATAGCAGTTAAAGAGCTTCCATAAATAAAACTCAATTTAATTTTTAAGGGTGCGCTCTGACCTAATTTGTATATCCGGGCCTGACGAAAAATATAAACTTTCTCTTTTTCTCGCATCCTCTCTTCTTTGGAAACTAATCTTTTATCTTGTATCTTTTATATTCTATAAATCTTATCACTGGAGCTACTTCTTTCTCTCTTCTTAAAAGTGATCCAAAACCCTGGATACAGAATTTTCTCTCATATCTCTATGAATCTCGTTTGTCAACAAGTGACAAAACATAAATTTGTTTTGCTATCCTTGATACTAACATCTCGTTTGGCTAAATTATTTGATCTAAATATTAATTAACATGATTATCGTTTATTATATGGCAATTGGCAAAGTTTTTATAATGAATTCTTAATAACCTTGGTTCACCAATGTTGTTTCAATAGTATTACGAAGTTTTTTTTATTGTGTACTTACTTCATAGCGCTTTTATAAACAGTTCATAGAAAGCGCTACTTTCCTATTCGCTACTAGCTAATGACTATACTTACTTGCAGAGATTATACATGTACAGGTTATGCCTATCAATGAGCCAATGGAACTATAGGTAATATACGTGTTATAATGTGCAGAAGGGTTGAGATGAGAAAACAGTCAATGTTGACACAAAAAGTTGGTTTAAGCCACCAACTTAGGTACAACAACATTGACGGTTAGTACAACACTAACATATCTAAATGCTTCTTCTTTACCCTTCTCTTTGTAGGATTTACACCCCCAAACACTTACAAGCCAATGTCTTGGGTCAGTAGTCTGTCGAGGAACAAGCAAACTTTGGATCAAAGCGCATCCAGCAGAGGTGATCAACCCAATTCTTGGTATGGCGGTGAAAAGGTAGGAAAAGAAATGTGGTGATGAAAGGAATGATAGGAAAATTCACGGATCAAATTATCCAACCCAGCATTCGCCTAGCGACCGAGGAAAACCGTGAAAAACCTTCGGTCAGATTGGTCGGCCCCGGGGGTTTGAACCCGGAAACTCCCGAATGCAGGTCACAGACGTTACCGCCTGAGCCATCCGTTCGATGTATCAAAATACAGTGAACTTAAATTATTTGATCAATGTACTGCTTTACATTAATACACAAATCAAGCACTGACAGGTTAAATAAAATCTAAGATGGACTCAATCTCGTTAAGAGAAAATAAGCCAATTTAGTTTAGAGTAAAACGACGACGAAGTTGCCTACTAAGTATTTCTGTAAACAGCTATGTGTGTGGAAATTAAGTTTATTCACGCATAAAATGAAATAAAGGTGTTGACATGAAGGTCTTTGTAGGATTTATATTGTTCTGCTTTTAATTAATATAAATGTCATAATTTTCACGTTCAGTTACAGCAAATGTATATGTATTTTAATTAAAGGAAACCTATTTCATTCCAAGACAGTTCCAGGAATGTATCTCGGACATATTTCCGGTTTTTAATTACTTCTCTAACCCCCACCACCTCACAAAACGAGTTGTTTATGTTTCAAGAACCTGCAATAATCGCATAGGGAAACAGGAAAGCACCTGAGAATTAGGGAACTCTCATAAAATGTCTTAAGGGAAAGTATTGTATTATATAACAAAACAGGTGTTATCTCTAGGTATGTAATGACTGGTATTTGCTAAGACCATTTCATGAATGTAGTTGCAATAAAGTATAAACTCTTATTGTGTATTAGTATTCAATTTAATGCATTTACATATCTTATTTGACAGGAATGGCCTTTCATGCATTTTAATTTGTCTACGAGCTATGAAAAATTGAAAATCAGGGTTGATAATATTATAGAAATTATGATAATTTCCAGAGATTTACAACTTGATTTGATTACACTGAAGCCACTTACATTCGAGTGATCAGTATCAAATGCCTTGCATATGTACAGAATAGGCTTAACTAATGCAACGGCAGTACCGGGAAATTAAATAGGTAAGTTGAAAATCATGAGATGCATCAGTAAAACTGTTGAATGATAATGTTGAAAGCATATGATAATAGTTACTGTTATATCGAATATAGTAATAAAATTACAGTTGGCTTCAAACAATTCTGCAGTTAAAAAACAAACCCACTGTCAATCAGAACCGTCAACACAGAATATTAGAATCTCTCTACATAGCCTATTGATACAAACTCAAAGTCCATTTAGTAAGACTATCTCACAATTATATTTAATTATATACAATTAGATAACATTGTGAAATACAGTAATAAAATACGCTCACTTTTAAACAGCAGTTCTGTCGTTTAAAATTTCACAGAACAAAGAAGTAGGTATTATGTAAAAACAAAGGAAAATTTAATGTCAATAGGAGGAAGTGAGAATATGTCTAACCTCAAAGGTAAGAGCAGCTAAAATGCTTCGGTATGAAAATAAAATCAAAATTGTATAGAGCGAGTGAGTTCTAGCCTTGTATGGCATTACCCAAAATAATTGAAGGATTCAGGGGGGGAAACGCTTTCAGTCCACAAAAAATCAAAATTTATGTTTGTATAGTTTCAGTACTGTCAGTTTCAACCACGAGACACACCATGGGGAAAAAGGAAAGAAACGCTATCAACAAACACCTATGGGCGAACTGAAAGTTTTGTCCCAGGCCCCAATCCCAATCTTTCGTATGAAATACAAGGACCTAAATCTTTAACAAGGTTTTTCATTACAGCTAAGAGCCGAGTTTTTTTTTATTTATGGACGCTTTTTAACTACTGTGGTCCTTAACGTCCCATTCTATACTGTGCGTGAAAGAACGGTAATTTTGCTCAGAGGCCTCTTATCAGGCTTGAGGTTCCTTTACGTGCCGTAAATCTACGACACGGTACCAACGACTTTACTTTTTTTCCGAAGGAAGCCATGCTAAGGATTTTTATGCCCGAAAAAATCCATCACCCTCCGCCGGGTTTGAACCCGCGCCCTAGGGAACTAGAGGCTAGCGCGGTACCACGAGTCCACGGAGGAACTTTTACAACAATCTGATAGGATGGATATGAGAGTAACGAGCAGCATGACAACGTAAACTTGGACTTCATCAACGACAACGATGACTAAAGGTGATTATTTTTCTGCACTTCAACCAATGTTACCTACTTTTACTTGATTTCACCATACCATAATAGTAATAGTAATAATAATAATAAACATAAACATTATATACATTATATACACTGCAACTTGCACACTACAACTGTGCGTTTTATTTCAGCCTGCTCAAATGACAAGGTGCAGACCAAGAGACATTTTTCACACCCATTTTTATTATTGCTTACACAAAATATTTTGTATTTAGTTTTGTATACATGCACCATGATGTAATATTAAAATCAGGATTCTAACAGTGTAATTAAGCTGTATTTTTAAAGAGAAACTTTGTTTTTAATCTCGTTTAGCTTTTTGATGATTGGACTGAAAGCGTTTTCCCCCTGACCCTTCAATTGAAACGAGATTCTCCGTCCTATTTAAAGTTAAGATAGGAAGTTTGCATGGAAACGATAAGTAAAGAGAAGTTTTCAGCGAATCGTAGCTCTGGATGATGATACCTAACACAGTCTTATACACAACTGATCTATATTGGCTGGTATAGCTAAACGCGGAATCGCAATCTAAAGAAAGAAAGAAAGAAAAATACGAAAACTACTGTTCGTTCCACAACTAGAGAAACTTGTTCTATCTATATCTACCCCACTAATCACAGTGCGCAACAGGAATCTTTGGAATAAACGTGTCCGGCTATTGACAGTTTTTTAAAACTGTTCCTCCCTCACTCGCTTCCTCCGCCTTGAAGAAGTCCCTTCTTAGCAGTTGTTCGCAAAAGCCGAAAACTGACAACTCTGATTATTGAAAGATTGGTTTAATCTTCCTTTGTTGGTCATTTGGCGCCTAAATAAGTTCTCGTGACACTTAGATTATAGTCTCTTCTTCGATAAGGTTTTATAGTTGAGAAACGAAGAATAGCCAGATTTGCGACGCGAGTTCTATGTGTAAATGTTGTACCGGACTGTCTTGCATTCATATCAGTAATCCATCAGATGGTTCAGTGTGATCGCAAAACCGACACTATTTATTATCAAATGAATGGTAACCATTCATTGTTGTACAAATGAATGGTTGTATTGCCTAATTGTGGGGATATTATGACTATAATACTGATAACCTTCGGTTTCAAACATTTGAAATATTTGCATATCCACATTTACTAAACACTTAAAAATAAACAATAATTATTTTCATTTGCAGCATTGCGTGATGTAATATTCAGAATTTCCGGGTTTTATGTAAAATCATTCATAGCGCAGCAGAGAGAATTTTTTCACATTTAAGCTGTGACCCGAGTAAAAATCATTATATGATTTGAGATCCATAGGAAACCGAAATAAGCTTCTATCTTGTCTCACAATTGGTTATTATTGCAAAAACCTTTCGAAACAACTTTTCCTCCGTTTGTTTATTTTATCCTATTCATTTTCTTTTTAACGCACAGGAATAAGCATCTTCAGTACTAGCCCCACAAAAAAGGCTAAATGTTTTTTATTCCATGTATTTTACGTCGCTTTAACTACATGCTCATATCGCGATCGGTGTGTGGCGGGACAGTTAGCCTGTATCGCACCACTTGCTTCGTCACGTGCCCACAGAGGCTTCAGTGCTAGGCAACTGTACCTCTGTTTCTGTGACGGGCAGATGGTAGCTTCTATACGTGCCCACAGATGCCTTAGTGCTAGGCAACTGTATCTCTACTTCGTGCCGGGCAGATGGCATTAGGATCCGTCCAGACTATGTGATTTCATTATCTGTGGATAAATTGAATTGAGTTTTATTTATGGACGCTCTTTAATTATTTGATTCTTAGCGTCCCTTTTCTATATTGGGCGTGAAATGCCGAAAATTTTGCTTAGAGGCCTCCTTATCAGGCTTGAGGTTCTTTTACGTGCCGCAAATCTACGACACGGCTTTACTTCTCTTCCGAAGGAAGCCATGCTAAGGATTTTTACGCCCGAAAAAAAAATCCATCGCCCTCCGCGGGTATAAATCCGCTACCTCTGGATGTGTGGTTAGATGGCAGAGCATTTCGCTATTTTCATCTTACTATTGTTTTAGACTTGGGGTGAAAGTTTGGGTCGTGGTATTAAATATCCAATCCCGTATTTATCTTGGCGATTGAGAGAAAGCACAAACACCCCAGTTAAATTGGTCGGCCCGCGGGATCTCATCCCGGCAACTGCCGAATTCGGGCCACAGACGTTACCGGCTGAGCCATCCCGCTAGGTGGCTAAATGTTTAGATTAGTAATCATACGATATGTGCGAGAGTACGTTCAATTACTGCTGTCTTCATTGATACCTTACCCTAACCTGTAAATTGATGAAAAGTAATACAAATTTTAATAGTAATCAGCAACTTGCTGAACATCTTTTAATCAATATTTTTTCTTATTTATTGAAAAATTAAAAGGTCAAAGAAATATGAGAAAGAAAACTGACAACTATTTTATGTAAGCCATAACTTCGTAAGTCAACTATTACTAAACTACTCCTAAATTTATAATTATAACTATAGAATTATAGAATAGAATAACTTAATCAATTAGAAAGTGGTTCATAATTTTACTAGGAAACTCGGAATTTCATAGCTGTAGGTATGTTTTTTGAGTAAATACGCGAACTTTTAAAATACGCAAACACTCACTGCTGAACAACAAATGTTATATTTACTGATGAAAGCAACGTTCCAAAGTTATGGTGCTGCATTTCAGACGTTAAACAATTGGTTGCAAAAATAGTTGACAGGCCCGCTACACGCACCAATTACATCGACATCTGTTATTACACATCAAGAAGGGAACCTAGTTTAAAACAAATTCATGATTACACAACTTCAGACATGAAAGATGCCGACACAAGCAGTCCGTATTATATCTTCATTATATTGTGTATGGAAGTAACATTAGAGCTATATCAAGGAAATAATACGACGTGTAAAGTTTTTAAATCACAGCATAGAACTATTCAGCTGTTGGATTGCATAAAACATTAAATCATTTTGAAACCATGGTTTCTCTCTCACGCTACATAATCAACATTCATGAATGCAATTAAATGTAATAAAATATGAAATGCTGTGCGAGCAATGATTCGCCCGTCCGTTTATGCTGCCTTACGAGTCACTGGCAGGTGTGCCTAACAGCGACGGTTAACAGGTGCTGGAAAATGTATTGCACAGAATGCTATAACTTAGGCAGCTCATGATTTTTCTCAAAAATAAATTATCAACAAACGCTTATGAAGTGATTTACATATTCATAGAGGCAAGGGATGTTGCAACTCTATTTTCACTTACTACACATTTCTGACTTTTGCTTACGAAAATGTTCTATACGATGTGATACTTCGTGAAATGTTTAGAGGGTAACTTCTTCTTGTTGGACATGAGGGATTTATTCCTAACTGCTTATCACTGATAGGAAATCTGCACGGGCCGAGGTTTTCAGGCCCGACCCGGGGTGAATGGAGCCGCACCAAGCCCAAGCCCAAGAGTAGATTTACCACCAGCTCTGCGCCCGTTTATGCAAAATGGTAAATAATCTTAACGGAAATTACGGCAAAGATTCAATTCTGACACATCCGCATATATGTAGAGTTTTAAAGATTTGACTTCTTGCAACCGCATTAACTTTCTCTACCCTTTACAAATTTGCAGGAATAGTTAAATTGTAGCATTCATTAAAAACTTCTTCGTTCTTCCGCTTAGGTTACGTCATTCACAATGCTTTTGATGGAAAACTATTTCAAATTAAGCAATAAATACATTTAGCATCAAGGAGGAATGCATTTAGAAGTCGTCGTAACGATCTCTTGTGAAGGGGAAAGAAAGAACGACTAGAAACTTCTAATTATTTTCCGTCAGGCGGCGCCCTTACAGTTGAAGCATACGGAATGTAAACATTAACTGCATAATTTAATGAGCTCTACATTATTCCTGCAGTAAGCTCTTGTCTGTCTTCTAGCTATACAAAACTCTTCAAAATGTATACAAAATGAAGAGGACTACGCAGCTTATTTAGAAAAAGAAAATCAAGAAATACATGCTAATAATAATGCAAATATCCTAAACGTATGGTCTTTCAATCAAAATCCTTAAGAGCCATTTTTTAAGATTATGAAAAATACCTAAAGAAAATTCTTCATTGTAAAGGATAGTTTGGGGTGGGGTTGATTTTCTTCATCTAGCATGACTCAAATATAAAATTTGGTGTTTTTCCGATTTTTCGTTTTTGAGCTTCAGGTCGACCTGCTTTCTCCTCTAAAAATGTTTTTTTTTTGTCCTGGGTTCAGTTTTATTTCTAGCTATATCTCGATATTCGATTTTTGGATATAATACGGTACTTCCAACCAGTCTAGGTAGGAAACAGAGAAAGTCAAAATTAACATTTTTTTAAAGCCAAAAAATTAATACAATGGCCGGTCAAGCATTGCCAGTTTACACTGTGGTAAATGTGGACATTAAAAAGTTTTGTAACCTATTTCTAAATAAAACTTAGGAAAGTTACTGTTTAAATAACTGAGAAAGGAGCAAAATCAAAATTTAAAAATTGATCATTTGGACAATTATATTTAAACTTCAACTTGGATTAAAAGAACCAAGATAAGTGCAGATGTACATTCTATTTCAACATAGTTATCCTAGCTATGTATGACACCTTCGACCTATGACACTATCTTTCCTTATTAATACCGATACAAAGTGCAATTTTATGAATTATATTGATTTTATTTGCAAAGTCGTAGACAAGGAGGGTATAATCCCTTATCATTGCGTGTTCAACTGTATATTTTTCATGTTTACCATTATTAATAGCGCGTTAAATACTTTCGAATTTCAAAATATGAATGCTTCTGCTCAGAACAGTTTTCAATTTCGACCATCCTTTTCTGTAATCTTCAGTTTGGGTTATCAGCTGCTTCTCAGTGTTTCAGGCCACTGAGGCTAATGTGCACTCCACGAGGAAAGCCGCAGGCTCCAATTAGGAATAAAAGGTGCAATAATTCGTGTGATGGGCTCTGGAGAACTTCAACAAAGTTATATAAAGCATCTGAATTTGTTCTCCCGTATTTCCTGGATAATCGTCTGGATACTTTTGTAGAACACTCACTTCCATGTTTAGTTCACTCAAAAACCTACAGATTGTCTTAAATTGCTAAAGAATGTTCATCATGAGAGGATGAACACAGATGAACACAAATATGTTATCAGTAAGTTCGTTTTGCAGCTTCAGTTGCATTAAAGGATAAAGGAGGAAATGCAAACATAAAAGCGGCAATTGTAGTAGCATTTCGTGTGACATTCTGCGCCCCCCTTCTTAAGTCCCTCAAGAAAGAGATTGGTATGTTGGGAGCTACTGGCTGACCAGAGGAACTGGCTAAACATGGGCAATTTCTTGGCTAAAGTGCGCGAAGCTAGGTCAAATTTGTTCAGTTAGACAAAGGTAATTTATCTCTATTTTCCTTTCTCTTGTTCTTTTTGTTTTGTTTTCTTTTTCTGTTGTTTATTTTGTCACCATACTTGTACATGTACGGTCAATTATCCATGCTCTAAATACTTGTGTAATAACTTCCTACACCTTATTTATCTAACTTGAAGAATGAAAAAATTTACTCTCAGTGTGTTTTGAAACAGATGCTTGTTTTAAATTCGATTATACTTTGTAAATATTTTTTAAAAATGACAAACTTTGGCGAAAGTTATGCCTTCTTTTTTAGCTTGGTTGTTTTACATGGCATCTTTGCTTGATATAACCTGTAGTCCAGCGGTTTCAAAATTTTCCCACCTGTCACCCCTATTATAAGCACTGCAATCCTCTCTGTAAACTTTTTTTCTTTTTTCTCAAAAGCATGTGCATTTGGAAATAATGTAGAGTAAACCAGAGGGGTTCAGCGTACACAATATTAAGCTAATTAATTTTATCCGCTACTGCCAAATTATCGTTCTTTTCCCGTCGTTCCTAGCAACATAAATACTGGTTTTAATCACATTAATGAAAAAAAGAAAACACTGCACTCTGAGCATCCATTAGAACTTTTTCAAAAATAAATATTTCTTCCTTTTCCGTACAAATTTCAATTTACGCTTATACAGTGAGTCTCAGTGACCGTTGGGATAACTGTTACCCGACGGTCTGTGGGTCTGGTGCGACAACTCCCGGTCTCGCGTGCCGCGAGCGCTCGGTAGAAATTGGACACAAGATATTAAATAACGGTGTACATTACTCACTCTTATCATAGAAGATGCTGGAAGTGCCTCGTATGCAAGGTGTAATTGGTGAGATATTGAAATTATGTAGGGTTTTAATTTGAGTAATTTCGTTCGTGTGATGCTCTCGAAATTTCTGTCTGCTGTCCCAAACACCTCAAAGATTTTCTAGGACTACGTTCCAAGGCAGCACCGATTTCGTCAAGTTTTTCCTCAGTAAGAACGCAACTGTTTCATTAGCTTTTGTTGTTATTCACAGAACCGGTTTTGTTAAACCTATCCACTATATTCTACGCGGAAGTGGTCTGTTAGGAAATTTAAGTCTAAATTTTCGTCTACTTTTTCCACACGAATTCTTATTTCTTCAAAATGTTTTTAACGTGTACACAAGCTCGCGTTGTGAATGTACAACCATACTGTAGTGCGAACACGTGTAAATACACACATACACTTCAAGGTCTAATCTCACACTGAGTGTGTCTGACTTGCAGCAGAGGAAGCCGGAAATGCACACTTTCTACCGAGCGCTCGCGGCACCCGAGATCGGTAGTTGTCGCACCAGACCGGCGGGTAACGTTTACTGAGACTCACTGTACTATCTGCCATCAATTTCGGTTCATTTATATCCATTATTTCCAAGACAACCAGATTTGGTGCCACCATGCTCCCATCCAGCAACGATAAATCTGCATATTTAATTAAAATAATTGCTCTGATTTAGTTTTAATAGCGCATGGAAATTTGTATGCCACACGAGATTAAACTATATTTAATATTTCGGCAATCCTCGGCAATCCTCAGGCGTTACATTTTCACTCAATATTAAAACATTATTTTAATCTCTTATATCATAAATTACTTTTAACAGACACTAGTGAGAGTGATGCTAAAATAATGTAACTTGAAATTTATCAACAAACTATAAATATGAATCTGCTCCTCTCATTTATAAGTGCTGGACCAAACATTTACAAGAAAATCTGATGTATCACAGTCGCATGACTTTCTGTACAAACTACGAGTATTCTTACAAAAGCTTATTTTTCTATCTACTTCACGTTGATAGAAATAAATGGTTACAGAAATGTTTTATTACGCTTCTTTGTAGGTCAAAAGAAATACAGGAGGCTTAAGCGATAGTCAATGCTTAATAATCAGCTTGTTATAGCAGACTGAAATTCCATACCTTTTCCATGACCGAAAACATAAGAATGGCGACTTAGCGCTTCAAAAATGTTTTGGAAAGTACATAGCAATGAAGATCTCGGAAGTAAATAATACCACGTACAATTGTTTTTCATATAAAAGGTATGTTTATGTCCAATCTGTACATTTTTTTAAATTTAATGTCTTTTAACCTGGTTGGTCATATCGAACGATGAATGAAATGGGTGAAATGATGCTAAAATGAGGCCGGAGACGATAGAGCCTAAAATTACCCGACATTCGTCTTTTCAGGATAAGGGGAAACCCCGGCAAAAACCTTATCGGGGTAACTCGCACTAACCGAGAGTCTACATTGTTTGTGCAAAGTTTTGGTCTATCGCTTGTAGTTTAACAGTTGTAAAAAGTTGTACAAAATTCATTCGGAATGAATAGACTATTCATAGGAAATTCAAGATATATAGGTACATTTTATTAGTCATGGAAATACCGTGAATATGTTGTATTTTAATCAAAATTGTTAGTGCCATTTTTGAGAAAATAAAGAATACGAAACACCTTTTACTGAAAGGATAGTTTGGGAGGATTTTCTTGAAAGAAATTGTGTCGTATTCCTGGAAGATGCTGAACTTGGTGTAAAAGTTTAGTATATATCTGACTTTTTTAATTATGCTGCTCTCTCTCTCTCTCCATTTCACACACATAGATATGTTTTCTGGAAATAGGCATGTGTTTCTGATGAAATCTCCATGTCGAAATTTTGGGTGGAATATAATACTTCCTTTATTTATTAAAATATGTAGTAATAAATACAAACGTCACGCGAGGAACCATTTTTATTTTCTCTACTAACTGCAGAGAAGGTTAGAGGAAGTGTTGTAGGTACTTTATTCAAACATTTGATTTCTATATTTCACTGGAAATGTAAATTTTGGGATCCATCAATCACCCCCAAAAGCATTTTTAGAAATGGTCCGCGCGAGCTCGTGTGCACTTTTTTTTATTAATTATTCTTTTTGGTAGTGTATAATGGCCGTTCCTACCACTTACGACACCACAGGCAGTGGGCACTGATGATACATGAAATGAAATGGTTACTGGGAAAGAAAATTTGTATAGAAAACTTTCCAGGCCTAAGTTTAAGTTACCTCCTCGGCATTTGCCACCTATGAGAACTGAGCAAAACCTGGAGGACAGTATATTATTCTTGAAATATGAACCATATACCCTAGAAGCCTGCTTATGTTAACTATAATTTTCACCTTTCCAATAGTGAAAGAATTCACAAAATCGGTTGAGTGTTTTCCGAGTACCTTCACACACACACACACACACACACACACACACACACACACACACACACACACACACACACACACACACACACACATTATATCTTATAACATTAGTCTGCGTCGCGAACGAAGACGGTTGCGCAGTAGCAAAAACTTTATATTCACGTGCTTGCTAGCTAATCGCGGTAGTCTGTTTCAAAGTATGAATTCGCTTGCTGTTTATCATAAAATTAGTTAATCTCCGCTACATATCGACTCAATTATGTGGACACCTCTGAGATTCTGACCCTGAAAGAAAATCCAACAATGCAGCATAAGTTAAGACAGTATCTTAATGGTGCATTAATGCGAATTAACAACAAAATAATGTACCGCCCAATTCGCGCAAAACCGCCACATGCTTGCGAATACTCCTGTACCTCCTCCTTGTAAGTGCGCGGCAACTGTCATTTACCGCATTCGTTCCCGAAGGAGACTGTAGACATAGTCGACTCAATAGCTAAATCAGATTAGTCGACCTAACAAGGGCTTTCGGGCCACGGATTTAGCCGTTTAATTTTAGTTTAGCTTGGGCATTAAATACTGTTCCAAAATTATCGTGATACATATTGTTTACGTGAGTAATTATTCTATTTGTGGCAGAATGGTTAGATTTTAATAACCAAATAGGAATTACGTAAAATCTATTCGGAATTATGGGAATTTTGCCTCCCCCTAAATAGCGGTGATGACGCCCATGCTTATTTGCGTTTATCTCACCTTGTTATAAAAGTGATATTCACTGATGTGACTCCAAGATAAGAGTGTTGTGCCCCTATTCGTATGAAGACTTGTCCCGAGAAGGTGGATGTTTTCATCTGCGGGTTACTATAACAAAGGGAGTGCGTAGGGACTTGGGTAAACGTGTAGGATGCTGATAGAAGATGCTGAGTCAAAGCAACCAGGGGGCCAAGTCTTGATTTACAAACCTGCCAATTAATGCACCGTGTAATCACGTATGTTGGCAGTACATTTTATCTGATACGTTGGTAGTATCGACACACGAAAAACATAACTCATCCGCCACCTCCAACCTATCAACCCACGACGACCGTTTTATATGTGGGAAAGATAAGCCACTAAAAGTGCTTAAAAGATGTGACAAAGAAGATTAATTTCCAATGTAGCCGAGTATGATCATTATCCTTTATTACAAAGTTGCTATATCAGATCAACATATTAATACAATTTGTCAGTGTTATGGCTATACAATACATTGTTATGTTAGCGGAACACGTGCATCTGTGTGAAGTATGACTATCGATGATCTCATATCCTCCAGAAAATATAGGTATCCTACACTAGTTATGCTTGTCGTTCTATACTGAAGTTTTTCACCCTTCTCCACCTATGATTAAAAGTCTTATAATTTATGCCTTTCAGACTGAAGTCTGATTCACTACACTCACATGGCTTTCTTTAACATAGTTGTTTATTTTTATATCTCTTTTACACATACTATTCTTACGCAAGCTTATTTTTCTATCTGTTTCATGATAATCGAGGTAAAATTTTCATTTGATATTTCGTTGTGGATACAAAAGAATACAAGAGACTGAAGGGATAGCCAAATGTTTAAACAACGAGAATGGTAATGAAAACTAGATGATAAAAGATAGAGGAAAAGTAGCACATTAAAGTTTTTCCCTTTATTTGAAAAAAAAGCATTTCGTCACGTAATTTGTTGATAACATGGTCTTAATAAAGGTGGCTTTTGGTCAGGCAATCGATCTTCACTCTGCCAATATCACATCTACCAGTACTGAAACATTTCCAAGGAAACTATTGACCCTTTTCTGTTTGTCCATTAGTGCAACTGGGATGTATGAAAGAGTCTCGTGAATTAAGTATTTAAATTTCTAATTTAAACAAGTTAGTCACAATTGGAATCACAGGTTTGTTCAACATTGCAGGAAAGTAATTTTCAAAACAATGAAAAACGAGCCTCATGTGAAATGATTCACGGGATGAAAATTTGGAAAGGTTTTAAATTTTGCATACTATTACTCGAATATAGTTATTTACAATAAACGATTAAATATTAATGGAAAAAATCATAAAGTTTACGTTTTCTAAAAATCAATGATGTATTAAATTATTAAAACTTAAATTCAAAACTATATTTGGTGGCAAGAAACATTCTTCATTAACATTCAAAAAACGTATATTGAAATTCTGAAAGAAATTGAACAAAAATGGCATAATGTGTAGTATTTGAAAGTGGAATAGGGTAAGGAAACAAGATAATGAGATTTACAGATTTATATTTACACACACCTACACAAGTCCATTTAAACGACGCGTTTGAGCATTTCACTGGCCAGAAAGGCAAAATTGCAAATGGGTTTGATTCTAAAACGAGGATTTTTCCATGAAAATATTTTTAAAAGTATATATATATATATATATATATATATATATATATATAGTATCAAGTATCCTTGATCTCTTAACAATGCAACCGTTGCATTGTATGCCCCGTCTGAAAACTGCCTTTGGAAACGTTGGCAGTGGAGGGTGGAGAGTTCTGAATTTCCTGTATACTAATCAACAGATGTCTAATACTGTCATAACTTCATCGAGCACTGGAAATGTTGCCCGAATGTCAATAGATGACAGGGTTCTTCGATAATTTCAACCGAGCTGACAATGAACCAGGATGGCGGTGATCTTACCTGTTTTGTGATACAAACATATCAATATTTTATAACAGACATTAATATATGCGTTGTAATTCACCGTGTAGCATTAATAATATGTATATTGGGATAAGCATGAAGGTGAACCACTTCACACCTCCTGGGTGTGTTAACCTACTTCCGGCCTAAATTATCGCACGGGTTTGATCATTACGTCATGGACCACCGCCGTGATGTGGAGAGAGAGGGTGTCTGCCTAATAATCTCTTGGACCCGAACTCGAATTTCGATTGGTTCGAGTCAACTGGTTGAGGTTCTCTCCAGCGTTTTCACTTATCCTGTGAAGTATGGGTAAATCTCTAGGTTTGTGGACCTCATTCTGTCTCCCGTACTTGCCTTGTCACCAGCCAGGATTCATCGTACTCACAGGCAGAAGGGGAATGAACACTCTCTCGTTAGGCGTGCGGCCCAAATCAGTAGGGTCTGTGTCCAAAACAGAGGAAAAAGTAAATGTAAGGAGAAGAAGAACCTACTGGTCTTGATTGATTGTTGCGCCTATAGTGGTATTCAATCAGAGTGTAATTGCGGTCGAATCGGATTAATAGATATCTGCTCAACTGATTCAAGTTCTCCAGTTATAGCTTTGTTTCCAATGAATATAAACGCCTACCTTATGTGAGAAGCTTTTGGAAACTTCCTGATTGTTACAACCGTACATTAGCAACTTCTTTTTTTAAAAAAATCTGATGTGTTACATTCCTACCACTTTCGCTACCCATTATTATTTGTTTTAACACTTATGTCCTCAAATTACTTTCCATAAGCTTATTACTTTTCTACATATAGTAGGTTCGGGAAATATTGTATTCCACCCAAAAATTCGATGTAGAGATTTCACTGGAAATAGATATTTTAAGACACCCTACATCCAAAAAAAGAGGGATTTTTTTAGAAAAAGCTCCATGTGTGTGTTTGTGTGTGTGTGTGTGTGTGAATAGCATAACTCAAAAACGAAAAGTCGGATAAGCACCAAACCTGGTATTTAAGTTCAGTATCTTCCAAGGATGTGACACGAATATTTTCAAGAAAATCCCCACCCCAACTACCCTTTGATTTTCTAAAAATTGCCCTAACGATTTTAATTAAAATAACATAGATTAAAGATATTTACATGACATAACATATATATCTTGAGTTTTCCAAGAGTCGCCAAAGTGTATGTTGTGTAATCAGAACGAAATCGTGGACTGGGAACACCTTAGGATATGTAGTGCACTTCGGAATTACTGGTCTAAAACAGATGGACGATTATATTGGGAAGCCAGAAGACTGATGACAGTGTTTCAAAATATCTAGACCATTAGAATAAATAGATGAACTTTCTGGGAATAGCGTTTAAAGTCCTCTTCATTCGGGAGGAATTTTGTATAATCTTGTATAGGTGTTAAACGTTAACCGACAGACGAAAATATGTAGTTCTCTTTAAAACACGCAATTTATTTCAAGTAAGTTTTTGTGTCGTAAGCCATTTCTGAGATATCCCTTATTAATGGTTTAATTGTTCATTTCTTGGTCATTCTTTAAAGTCCTTTGAACATTTAGTTGTTTCTCGCGATGTCATGGAAACAGTATGTAATTTTAAGGTTAGCATACAGCGTCCAGTTCTTAAACATTTCTCTATCGTTTTTCTCTTTGTATCTATAACGAAATATGTAATGTAGCTATTCCTGCAAAGGTTTATTTGAATTAAAACGTAGTAGATATAAAAATAAGCGTTAATAAGAATAGTTTGTATGCTCACCAATAAACGATGGAGCGTAGAGAAAGTCATGTGAATGTATCACATCAGATTTTTTTATATGTAATTCGTTTGAAGAAATGATTTCATTATCATATTCTTCGCAGAGTACACAGTGATTGACACTTTGTATCTCTATATGGAAGTGTTTCGTGTAGCACGAGTCTCTGGGAGTTGTGTGTTAACAGTGGTTATGTCTAACGTGACATAGAGATTATTATTTACTATGTGTTAGGGGTTTTGTTTAATCCTTTGGTTGGTATATAGTACCTATTTTGTCTCAATAACGTAACCAAACTTTACATAGTTTTATAATTTTTCGTAGTTTTATAAGATGAATTACAACTAATGGAGGCAAAAAGCAATTCACTAAATTCGTAATTATTGAACAGGCTGAATAGAAGTGGATATCTGAGACTGTCTTCTGAGTAGTACTATGGTGGACAATTGTGTATGCTGCAAGGTATTCAATTACTATATACTGGAAACTCAAAGAAGAAGCTCAAAATGATCTGTCTTACTCTGTACACAATACCACTCTTCTTTAGCCCCTCCTACACTCCTTATAAGACTACAGGCCCTTGCTGTTTATGTTATTCACAGTATCTTTCTGTGTTAATAGGTACACCCGTGGAACACATACAAAATAAAACATCCAAAGGGCTTCGTCTACCATCGTAACAGCTGTGTTCACAACTCACATGAACTGTAGAATGGTCTCTGCTCTGTGAGCGCAATGATCACCTTGTAACGGTGTTTGTTGGTGACGATGCTTATAAACTACTGAAAACAAAGAACATAAAAACGTTTCATTGGCCGAGAGGCTAAGTAGGTATCGCCTGCGCTCATAAGCTCCTAGGTTGAAATCTCGCATTATTTATTGTTATTCCACCAAAAAATTCGATACCGGAATTCGATACCGTATTTCACCGGAAATACGTGTTTTGAGACCCCTGAATCCAAAAAAGCATTTTTGGAAACATGCCCGTATTGTGTGTGTGTTTGTGTGTGTGTGTGTGTGTCTGTGTGTGTGTGTGTGTCTGTCTGTCTGTCTGTCTGTGTGTCTGTCTGTGAACAGCATAACTCAGAAACGAACAGTCGCATAAACACCAAACTTGGTATTTAGGTTCAGTATCTTCCAGAGATGCCACACGAAGGTTTTCAAGAAAATTCCCCCACCCCAGACTACCCTTTACATGGAACATTTCTCGAAATTTTTAATTTTCTCAAAAATGGCTCTAACGATTTTGTTTAAAATATCATATGTTTAAGATATTTTCATGACAAATGAAATGTATATCTCGAATTTTCTGGGAATGTCTCCAAAAGTATTCTTCATTGTGAACGACTTTTGCATAACTGGTAAACCATAAAAGATAGACTAACTTTTACTACACAAAAAATGTAGATCGCGTTAAAATACACAATTTATGTGGTATACATTTTTACTTTCTCTACTACGTATAGTAAGTAGGGGAAGTATTGCATTCCACCCAAAAATTCGATACCGAGATTTCACCGGAAATACATGTTTTGATACCTCCTGAATCCAAAAAAAGCATTTTTGGAAACATGTCCGTGTGTGTGTCTGTGTGTGTGTGTGTGTGTGTCTGTGTGTGTGTGTCTGTGTGTCTGTGAACAGCATAACTCAAAAACGAACAGTCGGATAAGCACCAAACTTGGTATTTAGGTTCAGTATCTTCCAGAGATGCGACACGAAGGTTTTCAAGAAAATCCCCCCACCCCAGACTACCCTTTACATGGAAGATTTTTCGAAAACTTTAATTTTCTCAAAAATGGCTCTAACGATTTTGATGAAAATATGATATGTTTAAGATAATGTAATGAGAAATGAAATGTATATCTCGAATTTTCTGGGAATGTCTTCAAAAGTATTGTTCATTGTGAACGACTTTTGAATAACTGGTAAACCATAAGAGATAGACAAAATGTTACTACACAAAAAATGTAGATCGCGTTAAAATACACAACTTATGTCATATACATTTCTTTTGTTGAGTGAACCGTTTTCGAGATATTGCTTGTTATTTCCTTAAATTTTGCAATACTTATACTTTTTCTCAAATTCGTTATTCATTTTTTTTATGTCCTGGACATGCAAAGAGAATGGAATGCGCCACATAGCAACCAGCGTTAAAATATTTGACTATCGCTTAAAAACTACCATATTCCCCTTGCATCTACAAGAAAATTACCAATAATATCGACATCTCGATTAACATGAAGCATATGGAGAATAGGCGTTTGTAAAAATAGATTGTACAAGAGTAGAGAAAGTCATGTGAGTGTAACACATCAGATTTTTTTTTGTTGAGTGAACCATTTTCGAGATATTGCCTGTTATTCCCTTAAAATTTCCAATACTTATACTTTTTCTCAAATGGGAATTCGTTATTCATTTTTTTTTTTTGGTCCTGGTAATGCAAAGAGAATGGAATACTCCACATAGCAACCAGCTCTTAAAATATTTGACTGTCGCTTAAAGTCTACCAATTCCCCTTGCATCTACAAGAAAATTGGCAATAAGATTAACATCTCGATATCTCGATTAACATGAAGCATATGGAGAATAAGCGTTTGTAAAAATAGGTTGTACAAGAGTAGAGAAAGTCATGTGATTGTAACACATCAGATTATTTATAGGTATTATTAATTTTATGACTTGATGTGTAGAACATAATATTACATTAATATAACTGTAGCATTTTAAGTTTTAGTCATATCTCTGCATACATAAACACAGGTCTACTAAAATACTAGTTTTAAATAAATAAATAGATAAATGCAAATAAACTATCTTCTAAAACATATAAAAAATAAACAAAATTAATATCGGGTGTATGAACCCTGAGTACATATAACTGCCCTAATTTTCGGGTTATTGATGAAATTAAATCCCGTAATAACAAGGACGAGAAGGTACAACATTTCAGGCTTCTTGAATTTGTGCCCAAAATCCTGTACGAATTCAACAATTCCATCAGGATATCTTATCCTCACAGAGGAAATAAAATATTCTCAAGCATTGCCGTGTATGACGCACTGTTCAGTGTATCGTGAAGCTGCCACAACAGACCTAGACCGTCCCTTGATATCAAACAAGGTACAAATATGCGACCATGATGAAACTGTGAAGTCATGTATTTTGCATCGTAATAACTATTGTTATGAACAATACCAAATGCCGTGTATGAAATGGAGTATATCGAAAATAAGTAGTCACTAATGTGTTGATTAAACATTATTAACAGAAGAAAGATAAAAAAAGTGTTTGCTACATGCGAGAAGCCAATCTGAGGTGCTAACTACAGAAGTACCCTATCCTTTGCCACAGCGCTACAGAGAAGACACATGGAAGGTAGCATGTTTAATAGTGCCGTACAACTTGCTGCAGCGACTGCTCAACTGTATTGAATATGGTGTAAACAAGGCGCTGTGCCGTGTAGGACTTAGAAAAAAATTGGCGTTCAAGATTTGACTCAGTTTTTGTCCATGCGTGTACTTAAACACAACCTTTTATGTAACATGTAGAGAAAAGGAACGCCAGATTACTTGTTCTGTACACTTCTGTAAAAAAAATTATAGTTAATAAAAAATCACATAACCTTACATTTCAGGTACGCTCGTAACATTTTCTTATATTCTGGTGTTTATTGGATATTTTACGAAACAATCCTAAAAATACTACAGTTTTTAGCAGTCTACCCATAGTATAACTGACTAACATTTGAATCTATTTTAACAATTACATCCATGAACAATCGCTTAGTATTTGTTAAACTTGTTTACATAGTACCTACCTTCACTTTTTCTCTCATAAAGTACAAATACACCAATATATTGTTTCACTTCCGTGTGCAGTTTGTATTTTGCAAGTCGTTTTACATGTGTGGGATTTTATCGTTATGTTGTATGATGCGTTATTTTGTAAATCTATGAGATTCCCTAAGGTTTGCTTTTTACTTTCTCTACTACGTATAGTAAGTAGGGGAAGTATTGTATTCCACCAAAAAATTCGATACCGAGATTTCACCGGAAATATATGTTTTGAGACCCCCTGAATAAAAAAAAGCATTCTTGGAAACATGTCCGTGTGTGTGTCTCTGTCTGTGTGTGTGTGTGTGTGTGTGTGTGTCTCTGTTTGTGTGTGTGTGTGTGTCTGTGAACAGCATAACTCAGAAACGAACAGTCGGATAAACACCAAACTTGGTATTTAGGTTCAGTATCTTCCAGAGATGCGACACGAAGGTTTTCAAGAAAATCCCCCATCCCAGATTACCCTTTACATGGAACAGTTTTCGAAAATTTGATTTTCTCAAAAATGGCTAACGATTTTGATTAAAATATCATATGTTTTAGATATTTTTATGAGAAATGAAATGTATATCTCGAAATTTTGGGAATATCTCCAAAAGTATTCATTGTGAACGACTTTTGGTAAACTGGTAAACCATAAGAGATAGACAAAATTTTACTACACAAAAAATGTAGATCGCGTTAAAATACACAATTTATTTCATATACATTTTTGTTGTTGAGTGAACCATTTTCGAGATATTGGTTGTTATTCCCTTAAATTTTCCAATACTTTTTCTCAAATAGAATTCGTTATTCATTTTTTATGTCCTGGATATACAAAGAGAATGGAATGCGCCACTTAGCAACCAGCTCTTAAAATATTTGACTATCGCTTAAAGCCTATCATATTCCCCTTGCATCTACAAGAAAATTAGCAATAAGATTAACATCTCGATTAACATGAAGCATATGGAGAATAAGCGTTTGTAAAAATAGTTTGTACAAGAGTAGAAAAAGTCATGCGAGTGTAACACATCAGATTTTTTCCCCATATATTTATTTAAGATCGCATTAACAGAGGTCATGGACGATCCCTTATGTACATATTTATATTTATATTTACTTTCATTTTCAGGTACATGAATGTCAATACGATTTAATGTTCTTAGAGATATTACATCAATAATAGATCAGCTTGTAACCATGTGTAAAGCAAAACGTGTAAGAAAACATACAGAAAGGACTATTTCATTTCCAATAGTGTCAATAATTCATATCATATTAAACATTTTAAAATTATATTACATAAGTGGTAAATCAATACCCAAAAATAAAACGGTACTTAATTTAACAATAGAAACACGAGTCAGGCGCAGAACTGTACAGTTTCCGAGCTTGTAGGTCCATTGGAATTTCTTCTAATTTCTTATATTCACAACTACAATGAACGAGACTTTTGGAGTTAAGAAATTCCAATGGACCATGGCCTATAAGCCCGGAAACTGGACAGTCAATACCATTATGTGTCATGTAATTCTCAACAACGAAAACTTCATTAAAAATCCAAAAATAAAAAGCGTAATTATTTCCTTCAGTCAAGTTGCAGATGATTAAAAGGACGTTTAATCCAGTTAAGGCTTGCGATTAAGGGCTCGATTTCGGTGAGAATCGAAACCCGGTTTCATGTTGATGTACAAACCATTAAACTACGAAGACACTAACTGAAGAATTAAGCTTTATAACAGAATTTAGCTATTCTACTGGATTGCATCGTGGTCCTATTCAGCTTCTAATGACAATAACGACTGTGTGAAAGAGCGTATTTCCCTCTTGTTGAGCTTCAGTCAGCTACGTGTGTATATCAGTATTTCTTTTAGCTAGCAAATTTAACCACTCGGTGCGCAAAACTCTTCTGTAACCTTTAAACTGTAACCTCAATTCGGAAGCGTTCGGCTATGGAATTGATAAATTGTGACAAATATTTTGAAGATCTTCATATAAACTCCCTTGATATGTACCGTCGTCCTTCGTGGTGTAGTGGTTACCATGCTAACCTCTAGTTTCCGAGGTCGCGGGTTCAAACCCGGCGGAGGGCGACGGATTTTTTCGGGCGTAAAAATCCTTAGAATAGCTTCCTTCGGAAGGGAAGTAAAGCCGGTGGTCCCGTGTCGTAGATTTACGGCACGTAAAAGAACCTCAAGCCTGATAAAAAGGCCTCTGAGCAAAATTACCTGTCTTTCACGCCCAATATAGATTGGGGCGCTAAGGACCACAGCAGTTAAAGAGCATCCATAACTAAAACTCAATTTTGATGTGTACCAACGTCAACCAAATTTGAAATGTGTCGACAAATTCTCTTCACTCTTAAATATAAAATCTCAGCTCCGTGTTTCAGCGGTCAGAGAGTTGTATCATGCGCACGGATGGACAGATGGACGAAGCACCGCTAATAGGTACTCCGTAGTAGCGATCGCACCTAAAATTCAAGATGCTTGTTCTAAAAGGAGAGAGAAAGATCGGTGTTTATTTCAGAACAGTTTTTAATGTAGATCAATTACAAACTAATGATCTAAATGCAGTTTATCATGTGACTATTCCACTTATAGGTACTTCAGTCATCTGGTATCATGTTCTAGAATGGTAGGATTTCAACCAATTGCGACTATATTGAGAACTGAGAATCATATTCTATCATCGCTGGACAATTATCCCTTGTTCCTTTACTGTTAGGTGGGGAACATGTGTGCGGTGGAAACAAACGCTAAATTCAAACGACAATATGGCGCCTCAAATATTTGGCCAAGCTACGATAGAGGAAATAAATCATTTAATATGACAGGATAAACCTCACAACGCCGAAATGAAAAGAGGGCTATGTTTGGAATCGATTGCAAAATGAGTTAACAATCACAGGCTGAACCTCAGAACACCGAAATGAATACAAGGTATGTCTGCAACCACGAGCGTGATGGCGTTGCGTTAAAGCGTGCGACTTGCATTCGAGAGGTCCGGGTTCGGTTCCCGACGATCGTCCACTGTGACCATGGGTTTTATCGGGGGTTTTCCTTTATCGTCAAGCGAATGCTGGAGTGGCTTTCTGTCATCCCCGAATTTCATGTCACTCCATATCGTTCCATTAGTCTTTTCATTCATCCTTCACCCCATTAGGTCTATTTCAGGGTCGGAAGTGTCGGCATGGTGTTCCGGTGCGGCGTGGCAAGGAAAAAGGATGATCTCTGTAAACTTTCTCCGTCCCTCGGCTGGTTGCCGGGGTATAAGGACCGCCCGTTGGGGGGAGCGTTGGATCCTATGTGGGGCGGGGTCCCCGGTTTGCCTGTCCGACTACCGAGGCGTTTCCATTTGGAATCTGTAGGGATCCTATCATTGCTGTGCCGTCGCTCAGATTCGGTCGACCGTTGTCTCCTCTCACCTCATCCCTCCATCCCGAGGGCACCCCCTCGTGGGCATAGGTGCAATATCCGCATTCCCTGGATCGTTACGAGTCCCTATCCGCTATGCATTCCATTCCATGTTTGCAATCAATCGCAACAATTTTGTCGCGTTAAATGTTTTGAGCTGGAAAAGCAAACTCCAACATAGCGGATTCCTTACATTTTGAAATATTGGACAGTTAACATGAGAAAGTTAAACCGAGAAGATTATATGGCTTTATTACAATATGCAGCGCCACGTTTAATTTATGTTGTTCAGTATGTTCAGCAATTTATTTCACCTTATGGGTTTTATTGGTTGATTTTATTTGTTCTTAGAATAACCTAGAATATGCAACTCATAGGTTTCAGATTCTATAGATGAATACTCTCGTCATTTCATTACTCGGGGATTTAGCAACGATTTGAAAATCAATGATGGCATTACATATGAATTACATAATATACTACTTGCTCTTACATATGCCATATGTGTAAATAAAAGTAATCGAGAAGACTTCGAATACACCTTTGAATCTCAAGACAAAAACAAAAACCACATTATGTTCTTAATTGAAAAGTAAGTAACAGCATTTCAAGTCGCTTTTAAAGGCTGTTTCACAACAACTGAGAACGGTAACCAGAACGAGAACGACGAAGTTAAAAGACATATTATAATGTGAGCGTTCACAATTAACAGTAAGCTTTCCCGAGATCCTGGAACGGGAAAGAAGACTTGGTCAAGTTTGAACTTTCTCGTTCTCGGGCACATCATATTAGATCCTTATTGCATTCTAGACTCTTCACTGCAGAAATTATTCCACATGGCCGTGACATGAAACAGCCTCTAAAGCGCTCAGTTGCAAGCATGGAAAATGAAACTGGAAAAAATTCCAGCAAATGTGTGTTCAGACTACAGATCCCGAGTACTTTAGATCCATTGAGCGTTGGTTCTTCTAACGAAAGGTCATTTGTAGTTTCTACTTTCTCTACCACGTACATAGTAGTAGATGGAGAATGTATTGCATTCCTCCCAAAACCCCGATACGAGATTTCACCTGAAATACGCGTTTTGAGACCCCCTGAATAAAAAAAATCTTACTTTCTCTATTACGTAGAGTAATTAGAAGTATTGTATTCCACCCAAAAATTCAATACCGAGATATCACCGGAAATGCATGTTTTGAGGTCCCCGAATCCAAGAAAAGCATGTTTAGAAAAATGTTCGTGTGTTCGTGTCTGTCTGTGTGTGTGTGTGTGTGTGTGTGTGTGTGTGTCTGTCTGTCTGTCTGTGTGTCTGAACTCAAAAACGTAAAGTCGGATAAATACCAAACTTGGTGTTTAGGTTCAGTACCTTCCAAGGATTCGACAGGAAGATTTTCAGGAAAATTCCCCCACCCCAAACTATCCTTTACATGAAACATTTTTCGAAATTATTTATTTTCAAAAACTGGCTCGAACGATTTTTACTAAAATTCCATAAATTAAAGATATTTGCATCATAAATAAAATGTACAACTTGAATTTTCTGGGAGTAGCCTATGAAGTCCTTTTCATTCGGAAGCAATTCTGTATAATCTTGTATAACTAGTAAACGTTAGGCGATAAACGAAAACATACTTCACAAAAAATGTGGATCTCTTTAAAGCACACCATTTATTCCAAATAACTTTTTATGTGGCATAATTTCCGAGATATCTGTTATTCGAATTGTTCATTACTTGGTGATTCTTTAAAGTTTATAGCCACTTTAACATATCAGTCATATCGCGTCTTTACAACTAAAACATTCTTGACTTTACAAACAACATTCAGTTTGTCACGATTGCACAGAAACAGTATGGAATTTCAGGCCGGCATATAGCGTCCAGTTCTTAAACATTTGACTATCGCTGTTCTCTTTGTATCTATAACGAAATGCGTTATGTAGCTATTTTTGCAAAGATTTATTTGGATTAAAATGTAGTAGATAGAAAAATAAGTTTTAATAAGAATAGTTTGTATACCCACTAATAAAGATAAAGGGTAGAGAAAGTCATGTGAACGTTTCACATCAGATTTTTTAGAAAAAGATCCATGTGTGTGTGTGTGTGTCTGTGAACAGCATAACTCGAAAACGAAAAGTCGGATAAGACCAAACTTGGTACCTTCTGAAGATGTGACACGAGGATTTTCAAGAAAATCCCCGGACCACAAACTACCCTTTACATGGAACATTTTTCGAAAATTTTGATTTTCTAAAAAATGGCTGATTCAAATAGCAAATATTAAAGATATTTCCACAACAAATAAAATCGATATCTTGAATTTTCTGGAAATAGCCTTTGAAGTCCTCTTCATTCGGAAAGAATTTCGTAAATATAATCTTGTATAACTAGTAAACGTTAAGCGATAAACGAAAACGTACTTCACAAAGAATGTAGATCTCTTTAAGACATACAATTTATTCCAAATAACTTTTTATGTGATATCGTTTCCGAGATATCCGTTATTAATGGTCCGAATTGTTCATTGCTTGGTCATTCCTTAAAGTCCTTTCAACGTGCAGTGGTTTTGCATCTATAACGAAATGTGTAATGTGGCTACTTCTGCAAAGGTTTATTTAGATTAGAAAGAAGTAGATAGAAAAACATTCTTTAGTAAGAAGGGTTTGCATACCCAATAATAAAGATATAGGGTACAGAAAATCATGTGAATGTATCACATCAGGTTTTCTAATGTGTTACTCAAAACTGTCTATTGCCTAAAAAAATAGTAAAAACTACAAAGAGCAACAAAAACCGGTAGAAATTAGCAAAGAACAAACAAGTTTAATGTACGCTATTGACAAAGGAATGAAACGTGATACGACAAGAGAATGAGAAATATTAATAGATCTGCATTTAGAAAATGTTCACTCTCTCGAATTTTGACATTAACTAACCTGTATTATGTTGGCTGAATTGTAAGCAAGTGAATGAATACCATTGGTCAGTTAACAAATTACTTCCCAATACGCAAAATTGAACGTCTAGTCGCTATTAATCTGGTCAATTCCCGTTCTCTTTACCGAGGTGTTGTGAACCAAAATGGTGTATGCCTTATTGCGAGCTCGCCTTAACAGTGTTGTCTATGAATAGCAAAAATAGCAAAACGTAATTTTAATGAGAACCATGCTGATGCAGAAGTTTTAAATGGAGAAAGGTGATTATGGTCCTTGCTATTCTTCAGAATTGTAAACAATAGTCGAGGTCAAACTTTTAATGATAGATATCTAATGTCAATAACTTGTTTACGACGGTCAGATTGCCGTCACAAAACAGACTATTATATGGGCAAAAATGAAAATAGAAAACCTTGCATAAGAATAGCAGCGATTTTACAGAAGTACTAATATCCTACACAAATAAATGTTTTTGCTTGAGCTAAGCGAAATATTGCTTCTGTAATAGTGATAACCTTGATCTCTCTACAAGACAAAGAAAATGTGAAGATGGAACGTTTGCATCCTCCTCCCACACAAGCTTGGAACTGTGTAGGTGAACACATCTCCCTAAGAGCTAAACCAGGGCGAGCCATACTCAGACGTCCAGAGTAGACCGTGTGTTTATGATAAGCATGCAAATAACAGGAACACAGCTTGGACAAACCGAGCATATTGGAGGACTCAATAAAAAGTATTCGCTAAATAAAGGAGTGCTAGAAATAAATTATTACTTTAGTGTAAACATTTGAAATTTGGCATATATATTTAGATAGCTACATGGAATATCCGCAGTTTTAAATTCAAATACAATTAAATGTTTGACTTGACTGTCGTAGTGATGGAGACCGGTTGTAATTGTCGATAACACTGAAACCTAAGGGTTTGCTGTATTATCTCCTATCAATAATGTTTTAGTTAAACAGTCCCTAATTAAAGGGACAGGACTTTTAACTAACTACTGTCCCTAATTAAAGGGACAGTAGATAACAAAGTTATCTTTAGGAAAATCATCATTTGATTTTGTATCTTTTCCTATCCAGGCTTCACATTTGAAAATTATGTGATGAGAAAGGAGTATTTTAGAAGCTATTTTAGGAGTTGTATTACAGTTCAACTGTTGGAGAGCCGAACACTTCAAGTGATTGCAACCGCACGTAGCCTTTGCCCCAATTTTTAAAAACTTATTTTTTTACTGTATCTTTAAATATTATATTTATGTTTGCCTCGGCTGCGTCAGTATTTATTTTAGAGACATGGATGTCATGGCAGGGTTGTAGTGCGACTTAAGAATGTAGGCTTACACAGATTATAATTTTTTAATTCACTCCTTTTATTAATGCTTGATACGATTTAAATAACACTTCACTGATAGAGAGCTGTGAGATTCTTTTATGAATTACTAGCACTTTTTAACACGTAAACTATTTTCATCTCACACGAATACGTATTAATTTTCTTGAGGACACTTTTTGAGTTTGGTTAGTAACGCTGTCTGCAACCAACTGAATAGATTTCAACCGCCTAAACTTGTAAATTTCTGTATTTCTAGTCTCTGATTGGCCATTCCTAATCCAATAGAATACCTTCATTTAACTAAAGCTTTTTCTGGTTGTTGATTGACTAGGATTGCTTCCGCTAGGTGGCTTCTGAGTCTAGGCACTGTGTTTGTGAGCTCCCGTATTTTTACTTATATTTTCTTAAAACTTTCATCTCTCAGTAGTTAAATCTTTTAGGAGTGTAGTCGAGTTTAAATTGCAGCTGCTTTCACATAAGAATATATTTTTATTATACATTGTAGTGTAAAAAAAACCAAATAATACCATGTGTTAATATCAGCTGTTTACGTCCGCCATATTGAATTGATCTGTTTGTGTTTGTATAGCCTATTTTTTCGTGTTTTCTGTCTTTGGACGATTAGTGACTTGTGTTTGTGCTTAATTAGGAAATTACTTAGTGCATTACTAGTGGTTTAAAAGGTGAAATTAGTGCTTGGTGTATTACCAGTAGTTTAAGAAGTGAAATAAGTGTTTTGGTGCGTTACTAGTGGTTTAAGTAAGGTAGACGTGTGTTAGATTATCTTTTTGTAATTGTATGTGATTTCTGTGCGTGTGTGTGTGTGTGTGTGTGTTGTAGAGTAACTTATTAAGATATAAAGCTGTAGGTGTATTATAAATTGGTATAACTGTAGTAAACATTGTAGTCGTAACATAAGTGCTTGCAGATTGTACTAATCTTCTGACGGTGTTAGTTTAGCTTTATTGTGTCTGTCAGTGCAGTGTGCTAATAATGAGTGGTAAATCGTGTGATCTTAGTGGTAATTGTGGTGCTTGTCGCCGGAGGGTTAGCCAGGGTGTTTTCTGTGCAGGATGTAAGTTTTGGTTTCACTGGGCGTGTGCGAACATTGTTAGTGAGAATGTGAGTAATTGTGCGGAGTGGTTTTGTGAACTTTGTAAGTATAAGGCACTGGTCAGAAAGCACGAGGAAACCATTTCCAACCTGAGAAAAGAACTAGAATTTTTCAAAAAAGAAACTAGAAGCACTGTTTCGGCTTCAAATATTTTGGCTAATAACTTTCAGGACTTCAGGATGGTTTCTAAGAAGAATCTCAGGAGGAAAAGGCGTTTCTCTGCAGATGATCAACATCTTGTCCAACTGAGCAACAGATTCAGTGTTCTTGAAACGCTGAATGTTGATCAGGCCACAAATCCCCAAGAGCAGGTCTTAGATGAATCTGTAAATCACACAAAAAGCAAGGTCTTGTTGCTTGGGAGTAGTCATGGGAGGGGCATAGCATCCCTGCTCAAACGGGACTTGGGGTGTGATTATGATGTAGTAGGCATAGTTAAACCCAGTGCTGCGCTCTCTGATGTCACTGAAGACCTGGTAAAGCTAACTGCAGGTTTTACCAAGAGGGATCATGTAGTGATAGTGGGTGGGCCAGGGAATAGCCTGGATAGAAATAGTAGTTATATTATTGAAAAGGATCTGTGTGACATCAGTGAGACCAGCAGTCATACTAATGTGAAGGTAGTGGGTCTTTTACATAGGCATGACAAGCCTCAGCTTCATTGGAGGGTGAGGGATATGAATCTGAGACTTGAGCGTGCCTTGTTAAGTCCTGCTGCATCTCACATATGTATGATAGATGTCGATGGTATAGGCAGGAATGGTTATACCTCTCATGGCCTACACCTAAATTCTAGAGGCAAAGAGAAGCTTTCTCTTCTTATTGCTGACAGAATTAAGGGTAAAATTCCTGTTGTCACTAGTAGGAGGTCGTTTTTAGGTTAAGTATGTCCCATAGTCAACATAATCATCGACACTTAAAGCAAATTGAGATAACCATCCCAAATACCTCTGTATCCACAAGTAACTATAGAAATAATGCTTCTGACATCAATAGTAATAATGATAATAATAAAAATAAAAACTGCCTGTCTGTATTTCATCAGAATATAAGAGGCTTAAGAAACAAAGTAGATGAACTTACTATTAGTCTTAATACTGAAAACTCACTGCCACACATTTTGTGTTTATCCGAACACCACTTGACACAACAGGAATTTCAGCCAATTTTACTACATGGGTACTCTTTAGCAGCAGAGTTTTCAAGAAAAATCTTACATAAAGGTGGGGTTTGTATATATGTCAGAAATGATGTGACTTATAAAGTTTTGGATTTATCCAAGTTTTGTAGTGAACAAAACCTTGAACTCTGTGCAGTTCAGCTAAATGAAGGTAAATTGAATTTAACTATAGTAGCCCTTTATCGATCTCCCTTAGGCAATTTTGAAATATTCAGAAAGCAACTTGAACATCTTCTAAAATTTTTATTCAAACCAAAAAGAGAATTAATCATATGTGGTGATATAAATGTTGATTATTTGAAACCTAGTCCTCAAAGGGAACAACTCAGCACTTTACTTACAACATACCACATGACACATACAGTAAACTTTCCAACAAGAATCCAAAACAGCTCCTCTACAGCTATAGATAATATATTTGTAAACTCAGATAGCATTAATTTTTGCAATGTCTCATCAAAATCTAATGGCCTGTCGGATCACGATGCACAAGTTCTACACATTAAAAAGTTAAATTTAAAATCCAAACCTAAATATACTTATCAGAAATCTAGGGAAATAAATGAAAATACTCTGAGTGAGTTTAGCAAAATACTTGAACTTGAGTCATGGAATCAAACTTACCAAACGAATGGAACCAATAATAAATATAACATCTTTCTTCAGTGTTTCAAAACCCACTTTGAAGCTTGCTTCCCGGTCAAGTTAAACAAAATATCTAACTTCAAAAGAGAGAACGCCTGGATCACTTTAGGAATTAGGACGTCATGTAGACGTAAAAGAGAATTATATGAGCAAGTAAGAATTAGTAATAATATAGATTTAAAACACTACTTCAAAAAATATTGTAAGCTTCTAAAGAAGGTAATAAAAGCGGCTAGAATATTGCATTACAATAAACAGATTCAACTCTCTGACAATAAAATAAAAACTACTTGGAATATAATAAAAAGAGAAGCCGGTAAATCCTCATTACAAAATGACTTAATAACACTAAACATTGATAATCAAGAAATTAGTAAACCTCATGAAGTTGCAGAAATATTTAACAAATTCTTTTTGGATGTAACAAACAAAATGAGTATTAATTTTGGAAGTAAAGAGGCAGCTTTGGAATTTCTAAGATCAAATTTCACTAATGAAGTGCCTGAATTTAAAGTTAGCCTGACAACGCCTTCTGAAATAAACAAAATTATTAACTCTTTCAAAACAAAAAACTCTTCTGGTTATGATGAAATAACAATAAAAGTCTTAAAATCATGCTCATCTCAAATTTCCACTCCCCTTAGTTATTTGTGCAATGAGTCACTAAGGTCAGGAATTTTCCCTGACAGAATGAAATTTTCCATTGTTAAACCACTTTTCAAAAAAGGCAAACGCAATAATGTTTCAAATTATAGACCAATATCTCTCTTGCCAATTTTCTCAAAGGTTCTTGAAAAGGTGATGTTTAATAGACTTTATAAATACCTTGAATGTAACAACATACTTGTCAGGGATCAGTTCGGGTTCAGAAAAGGAATGTCGACCAATAATGCAACTTATAAACTTACTCATGAAGTGTTAACTGCATTAAACAAAAAAATGCATGTAGGTGGGATTTTTTGTGACTTAGCAAAGGCATTTGACTGTGTTAATCATGATATTCTGATAGCAAAATTGAAATTCTATGGACTAGAAAATGAAACTCTAAGTTGGTTTGTATCATATCTAAATGAAAGAAAACAAAGTGTTGAAGTTGTCAATGATATTGAATTTGGAAAACAGACATCAAAATGGAAAACAGTAACACATGGAGTGCCCCAAGGTTCAGTCCTAGGACCTTTATTATTCTTGATCTATATAAATGACCTATCACTTTATATAAAGGATATTGCAAGTATAATTCTGTTTGCTGATGACACGAGTGTTCTGGTGACTAGTAAAAACTTGAATGAGTGTGTAATTAAATTGAATTATGTTTTGAACTGTATGTCACACTGGTTTAAAGCTAACAAATTATCTGTAAATTTAGACAAAACAAAAGTTGTTAAATTTATAACCCATCAATCACTACACACTCCAATAGAAATTGGGATTAATGACATGTCACTAGAACAAATAGACAACATTAAATTTCTGGGCCTCCAAGTAGACAGATATTTAGATTGGAAAGTTCACATTAGGTATATCATACCCAAACTCAGTTCTGCATGTTATGCTATCCGAGCATTGGTAAATGTCAGTTCTATAGATACACTTAAATTAGTATACTATGCATATTTTAACTCTATCATTGAATATGGAATATTATTTTGGGGAAATTCGGTAGAAAGTCAACGAATATTCCTCATGCAAAAGAAGGTTATAAGAATCATTTCCAGCACTCATAGCAGACACTCTTGCAAACATCTTTTTAGAAGACTAAAGTTATTAACCCTACCTTGCATGTATATATTTTCAATCTTAAAATTCTATGTATGCAATCGAACCACATTTATTACAAACATGGAAATTCATGAGATAAACACTAGACAAAAGGGTAACATCCATCGTCCCAGTACAAAGCTTTCTTGCTTCCAGAAAGGTGTATATTATGAGACCATAAAAATATTTAATACTCTCCCTAATGATCTTAAGAGAAAAGTTGACAACTTCAATGTCTTTAAAACTGCTGTTAAAGAGTACCTATGCTCAAAAGCATATTATTCTGTACAAGATTATCTTAATGACAAATTATCCTACTGATAATACTTATATAGCTCTGTAAGTAGTATTAGTAAATATTAATGACAATTGCCAGTCATATTTGATATCTGCTCTAGAATTAATGAAGCTATTTAAATGTATGTATATTAAGAACTGACAGTAAATGCTATGCATTACACATCAAATAGAACAAAATGATCAGACTAACAAAGGTAAAATCCTAGTTAATGTTAAAATAACTGTTCTTGCCTATACGTATGTTAACCTTATAACAGTAAGGAGGTATACAACTCTGTAATAAATTACACTTGATTTGTTTCATTTTGTATATAATATGTCCTTATTCTATTTTAAATGTTCTGTATACTATGTAATATTTATGTATATATGTAACTTTATTGTACATTTCCTTAACATGCATATAGTATTTGTATTTTATTTCAAATGTTCCATATTCTATGTAATATTTATGTTTATATATAATTTTTGTACATTTCCTTGACATGTTCTATGTTCACAAGTCTTTATGGCTGCTAGTGAACTCACAGAATACAATCTAATCTAATCTAATCTAATCTATTTTTATAAACTGTCACTAAAATTACATTACTGCTTCCAAGAATCACAAGTAACATTTAAACTCTCAAACTCATTATTGTCTCAAGGTTACCTCATTGTTACCTCATTGTTAGCAACTTTTGACCTATTTCTCGCAGCTCCTACATTATTAAATTACGTAATACATTCACATGACATTATTACACACGAATACAATAATATAAACATATACAATGACTGTAAACACACTTTGTATATATTGTTACATACACATATTGCTTTAAGGCGGGCTGTTATTGAATTTATGTTATATAATCAGACTGAAATCATTTTAGTGTTAAAAACACAGCCTCAATGAGAGGCAGTTTCATCCTGCTTGTTACATAGCCTGCATACTGGTTCCTCTTTAAAGATTACCATTGTATTTAGGTTTTACATAATCTACGAGTAGGTACAACGTTCCGTCGAGAGCCCGATTATCAGGTTTATTTCAGATCTATTGAGATTGTCTTCACTGAGTGAGGAGGATATACCGCTCATCATTCTCTTATTGTGCTTGCATCCCTCTGAAGCCATCGCAATTGGTGGCTACGGTTGATCCACTCAGCAATGGTTCTTCGAACAAAGTTTAAGGGTAGGCCAAAAATTGGTTTGAGTTCAGTAAACGTTTGGGCAGATCATCCTCTTGCCAATTAAATGTTTACTTCTCAAATTTGAAATTTGATAATATGCGTATTTACAAGAGTATATTTTCTTACAAACCTAATCATGCATTCAATTTGTAGTTTTGTGTTTTTGCTCTACACAAGCTATATAAAATTAGGCAACTATTTATATAATTTTTCTTGTATGCATCTTAACATTCCTGATATTTTCATTTTTTTAAAACAAGTTCTACTAATAATATTTGGTTATTCAGTACAAGAAGCATACATAAAGTTGTAGTTTCATACAGCTGAAATCCTTATTAACCATAGGTGAAACAGTGTAAAATATTTTATAAACTAGCCTTAATAGTTTTCGAGACAAACATGTAGATTTTTACTGAAAAAAAAATTCTTGCACTAAAGTCAAATATATTCAGACGTATTAGCTATAAAAATTGTTTCTGAAGAATTAACATTTTTTATCCATTTTGCGTACATCCTCTCTTAGAATTAAAAAATAAGGAAAGAAAGAAAACTCTTGTGTAATAGCCACATCATTTGCTTCATCCATTAAAATTGATGTTCATAGTTCTATAAACTTCATACAAAATTTTTGTATTTACTTCCTGTTAATAATGATGAACGTATGCCAGAAATGATTTCAATACATAGGAGGCTGAGACGGCAGTCAATTGTTTTAAAAGTAGATCGATATACCAAGACCACTCATGAAAAACAAAATAAGTATTACTTGGCGTTTCAGCATTATGGAAATAAAATATTGGAACAGCGAATGCTTTGCGAAAAAGTTTAGGTGGCTTAAATTGTATATTTTAACAAGAACTAAATTTTACCTATACAAGTTTTTGTTTCTCTCTTAAGGTTTCCTAATTATATAAACTGTAATTCTAAAGAGGAGCACCTCACCGGATATTTGCAGAAAATTAACATATACAACGTTTTAGTTTTAATAAAAATCATTAAGAACCATTTAAGGAAGCACAATATTACTAACTTTTCAAGAAAGTGTATTTATTTAAAACAATTGTTTGTACGTGTTTAAGTATCTGGCTTAAATGAGAAATGTGATATTTATCCGATTTTTCTTTCAATGTATTTAGCCCAGAATATTTCCTAACTCACCTTTTAGATAGCTTGTTGCGACATGCACATCAATTTACCGTGTAACGAAAGACATATTTGCAGCATAGTTTGCAATATTTATTCATAGTTTAATTTCGACATAGTGTGAAGTAAAATTTATTACACACCGGCTAAGTAAGTGCCGTTTCCTTGCTGGTTTCGCAATTCCGACCGAGTCAGAGCTTCACTCGTAAGGACATGCCTGGCTTTCTTTAGAATTTTTAGCACTTACGTAAATACATTTTTAAACCGTATTACCCACATAGGACCTTCGTATTATCATTCATCATGGTTCAGCATCTGAGGTACATTTTGTGGCTAGTTCATCACGGCAAACGAAGCCTTCGTATCTACGGACCAATTTACTGTGAAGCTTATTAAACCATAAATATAGGAGACACAGTAAATAAAGCGTATCAACAAACCTCTCTGTAAACACAATGGATTATGTCAGCTGAAATGATCTGGGAACGAAATGGTTAATAATGAAACGCATGTGTAAATATAGGTAAGGTGAATAGTGATACAAACAGTGATGCCATGTCAAACCGGGGTTCACATGTGCGGCTGAGGAAACCAACAGGAACGCTAGTCGGGTTTGTCGGAATTAGGATTTTAACCTTAATGAGAGTACGTTCAGCATTTTAAGGCACATCGGTAAGCTTTATCCCGTTTAAGGCGACCGTTAATAATTGTTGAGTTATAAAAATGCACAGTGTGTTAACATATGAATTTGACTTTTTACTTTGAATTGTTATAAGGGCGCTGACGTAAAGTTTGCCGCATTTATGAGGAGGTTTGCAGATTATGACTTTTAAAACATTTCAATGATCTATCCAAAATGTTCCTTACGATGCAAGTTTCACTTTTTTTTGCCTCGAAATGTAATATTTTGAATCAGACTAAGTGAAAAAATAAATATATTATGTTACACAGAGAACACATTGCTTTCTTTTCATATATTCTTAATTTTTTAAAAATCTGTGCATATAATGAACCTCACATTCATTGGATGATGACATCTATATATCTTAAAACAAATATTTCATAGTGATTTCAGTTGGTATACGTTGGAGAAACCGCCTGTAAACCTATACAATAATAGCTTAAAAATATCATAAGGAACATTTTAACTGTTGGCAGATGTCTAAAAAGTTTAAAACGTTGGAAAATCTATTTTAAATGGAAAAAAATATAATGGTTTCTCGTGGTAAGATGTACTTAAACACTCAAATTCTTAGTTGTGTTAAAAGTAGTTAATTATACCAAAATGTCCTAAGGAATCATAATGAATAGTAGGCAGAAAAGTCAAAACTATTTCTTAACCGTTTTGCCATTTTACGGATTAGTTGCATTAAGCCGATAATGGATCCTCAAATAAATTTACGGTATGCAACTAAAGAGAAGTTAGATCCTTTTGTCGGGTTTACAACTGGATTTGACGATAACATTAAGTTTATTTGCATCATATGCGTGTGATCTTTCCTGGTCCAAATATATAGTCAAAAACATTGCGGTCCAATCATTTTTTTGCTCGACTTTCCAAACCTTGGCTTATACTACCGTGGTTATTGTGAACAATAGCCTAAATCAGGAGTAAAGAAGCGGGATTCAAGAAGACATTAAATGTGGCTCCCTGTGTCTTTTCATCCCTGGCTAGCTGTTCTTTTTACGTGATGCTAGATGATGGCATCGCCACTTCTGGTCTATTGCAGCCGGCGCTGATTGGTCAAGCACCGCGTAGATCCAGAGTAAAAGTCAACGTACCAGTGTCTTTTGAAATATTCTTGGAATGACCACAGATAGCATCGGCATTTCCGAAGCCAGTCATCTTTCATAGAAACATTTGTGCAATGATACAGAGGGATAGTTCAAGAATCGTAGTACGCATAGCTGTTTGTTACAGTATAGACGTGTGTATACGAAAACGTGGAAAATAACCTTGCGGTTATTAAGAACTTTATAAGGAAGCATATGAGTACCGCAGAAACTCATACCAATATGACAGACACTCAAAGGAACCCTGAAACATTATTTCCAACCATTTCCAAGTGTACCACGGAATTTAAAAGCGATCATGAAAACATGAAGATGGCGCAAGCAGGGAAGACTGAAATCCGCCACGACATGAATAAAGTACACGGCATGGTTGGTTCTGCAGGATCGCTGTATAAAGGTGTCCAAAATTGCTGAAGGTTTACATTTCAGGATAACCTGTGTTTCACATTTGAGAGAAGAGTTGGACATGAAAAAGTTATCTGCAAGATGGATGCCGCGACTGCTGAATCCTGATCAAAAGCTAATCAGAGCAAATCTCATAGCAAAGTTTCGCTCGAGTTCAGAGAGATCCCACCGACTCTATGTGTCGATTTTTAACCAGTGATGAAACATGGGTGCACTTCTAAATACCTGAAACAAATAACAGTCTAAGCAATGGAAACATCAAGATTCTCCATCACCAAAGAAGGCAAAACGTGTGAAGTCGGTCGGGAATATCATGTCGTTGGTTTTCTGGAATGCTAAGGGTGTGTTGCTAAATTATGGTTTACCTTCCTCCTGGGAAACATATCACTGTAGCTATTACGCTAACCTTCTGGACCAATTGTATACCAAATACGGGAGAAAAGCCCGAGTTTGGCAAGGAAGAAATTCATCTTCCATCAAGCAATGTTCGACCCTTACACATGTGTTGTTACAATGGCGAAAATCAACAAGTGGGTATGATTTGCTGTCACATTCACTTTTTCGTCCGATGAAGAGTTTAAATCGCCTGTTGAGGTGTAGTTTGCAGGCCTGGAGGAATCTGACTTCTATGGTGCGATGAAGGTCAAAGAGCATCTCATTGATGTCAAGGGAGACTGGGAAAAAATAAGAGAAGTTTCAAAAATCTTTAGCATCATTTTATCTTCATTCCGAGAAACTTTCAAATAACGCTCGTATATAAGCGATTGTTTAAGGAAGTTTGCTACAAGTTTTAATGAGTAGGTAAACGTTTTGTTATACTTATTCTTTGTCTTACGAGAGAAAAGTACGATTGAGTCGTGACAAAAGCTTAGAACGAGCTGAAGAGATCTGTTATCAACAGGTGCCTGAGCGTAAAGGTGTAATACCAAGCCAGTGATTTATTTCTTAAATAAATGGGAATATAATGAAAATTCCATTAAGACACTTCGGCACAAGCCACAACATTCTCCCAATGCAATTTGCCTTTGTTGCTACCGTGCAGTGTTTCACTACAATTACTGCCACGCGTGGATATAATCCATTTTTCTTAGTTGATAATTACCTTCAGTGTTTACGTCGATATCTCCGGTTCTGCTAAAGAAACTGTCACCATTTCCCGTTGCCCTTCATGCTACCAGTTTCAAGAATACGTAAACATGAACCATAATTATTCCTAAAACAACGGCAACAGCTCAAGGTTTTACTTCTTGTTTCATTCACTCAGTAAGGCACCTGACTAACATATAGACGCCGGTTAAGCAGTAAACTTTTTTCGGTTTCCTTCCCATACAGCTAAATATTTATTCTGAACAGTACACTGCCCCAAAATATAAATATTCGTCAGCGGGGACCAAAGTCCTGCAGTTTTCCGAGACAGCCTAAAAAAGCCGTTAGGTTTCTTAACAGACTATAGAATTTATGCATTGCTGAGCCAAAGTCATAATAGATTGCTATAACCCACATCAGAGAGCCAATTGCCGATATGTGAGGAAGAATTTGACAGAAAATAAAACTGAAAAGTCAGAGCCGTGTGGCTTGAAATCTGTTTATAGCAGCAAATGCCACGAACATTCAAGCTTATCTGGATTAAAATTTTACGCGGCTTACGGTTTTCTGAGATTTTAAAAGAAAACTACTGTATTAATCTTAAACTACAGCAAAAAAGGAAAAGTGAGGAGATATAACTTCGTATCAGTTCAGGCAGTTCACAAACTTTCATATTTATTTAATATTAAGACGAAGTATTTCAGTCACACTCCTCCGATGACGAGGTTGTAAGTTGCCGTACCTCCTCGCACGATATTTATCGAGTCATCTCCGGCAAAATATCCTATGGACTCTGTAAAAGCAATGCAGGCATCAATGCAGGATTATGTCGGAGGACGAGATATTGGTTATGGATATATCTCGGGTCGGAGATAGGTACGTGGAACTGTTTTGCTTGGAGAAAACAAAGTGTTTAATTTCTTGATCACGCAATTTAATAACGCTCCGTAGTTTGTCTCCTTTGCGGCACCTGAACTTAGGAACATTACATAACTTTAGTTTAAAATAGGAAGGAAGTATTGCTGGGAGGCATGGATAGACAATCTCTGCACCCGTCTCTGAAAAATCTATACACTGCCTCCTCTTTATTTTAGGTACTCCCTTTTTTAAATGATAGCGCCTATATAATCGTGACAGATCTCAAGTTTTATTATGTCTTCATCGTAACAAGGCAAAGTAAATGTTCACAGGACGTCTTGGAATACATGCATAAAAGCTTGATTAGAGCGCTACCTTCATATAAAGGTTCAATCAAAATTTTCCTCGGGTTACCACATAATGGCAAGCCTGGTGACTTTATTTCTTACTTACCATGCCTAACAATTTAACGTATTCTTGTACACTGAAATTGCGTAATGGGTAACTGATTTATATTCTTTGGACATTGAGTTGACCAGTCGCTGAAAAGTTTCCGTTCTGCAAGGACTTCCCGAGCATCTTCAACGCCATAACGTGTCAGCCATCATACGATTTTGACACTTGTAATTGTGTGTACTCGTCTACAGTATTGTCCAAATATTCTCATATTATTTGGGAAGCAGGGGTGTTAATGAGACATTCTGTCTCTGATTAAACTAGTCCCTTATTATTACGACCTTGTGGACAGTATATTTATTCTGCTGTCAAGTATCGTTCCACCAGCATACCTCTCTCTCTCTCACAGATGTAACTAACACGTTCTATTACGTAGCGAAAAGCCTACTTTTAAGCTTGTCATGTGTTTACCAACACCAGCATGCTCCCAAAAATCCAACCCAAACATGAGATACTTTGCTACTGCTGCAAGTCTGAGTGACGTCGGTCATATTGGTTACTATGCTGTTGGTGTTTGCGCACCGATCAGTCAGATGGCAATGAATGTTCGAGTAAATAACTCTCCTCCTGTGGGTGTGTTCAGCATCTTCGGCAAATGCCAAACAGTCTACGACATAGTGTTCACACAAGGTCTTCATATGCATGTTTCTTAGATGCAACATTGAGCCATAAACGAATGAATACAGCTGAAAGTGCAATTTGTGACAAGCCGCCGCAAAGTCAAACCACTTTGTAAAGTAACCTTAGCATATTGCATCAAAAATGGCTAAATATGGCGCATTCTTGGACTTTCTGTGTAATAGGTACAGAGGTAAAACCAATGCTCCTTTTTCCACCGTGTTTCAGCAAATTTGAGCAGACTAAGTTCCGAAACAACGTGATTGTCTTGTGACACTATAATGTACTATTCTTATCGAAGAGAAGCTACAATAGGCTATTGTTTTAAAACATTTGGATTTTGAGCTCAGAATTCTTTCCCATTATGCTTGTGATTCTTTTATTCTTTACTTTTTAAATAATTTGATTTGCTTGGAGCTGTTTTGATTTAATGTCCGCGTTTTTTGCATACTTATGAAATACAGCATTTGTGTTTGTTTCTTTCTTTCCATAATTTGATTTGTAGTAATAAGCTTTATTAAAATTCTTCCTTGTTACTTTCTCTGACTCCGATATGATAGAGAAAGGTCTGTATTCTATCTAAAAAGTGAATAAGGCGGCTCCGTCTGAAATTCCGTTTTTAGGCGCTGAGACATAAAATGAACATTCCAGAAGATCATTTTAATGTATGCAAGAGAGAGAGAGAGAGAGCGAAAGGGGAAGAGGGAGAGGTAGAGAAACAGACTCAAACATGAAAATTCGGGGAGAGACCAAACTTCTTGTTTAGTACTGCATATTTTAAAAATGCAGCCGAAAGTATTCATGGAATCCTTCCACTACAAACATTCATATGGAAAATGTTTAGCTACGTGTTTCCTCAAAAATTACCCTAACGATTTTTATGAAAAGATTATGAAGTTTGAGAGATTAAGATGAGGAATGAATGTTATGTAAACAGACGGCGAAATTCTTTAAATTCCCAATGAAATTTATACATATAACTGAGATATCATCAAAGTTAAAACATGTGTAAGTCGTTTGAAAGATAACTATGAAATAATAGTCGAGAAGAAAATTGTATCACATTGAAGAGCAACTTCATTAATCTCATTGTAACTTTCAGCTTTTGTGTTGAGAGTCTGAAATGAGCTATTAAAAGGAACTTATTTAAGCCTAGCGTGTTTATAAATTAAGTATAGAGTCCGTTAATTTTTCGTTTGCCTTAAGAGCACAGGTACCTAATTCGTCAAATATTTTCTCAGTGAAAATATGACATGGACTATGATGAACATTGCACTTGAACTCCTGCTTCTCTTTCCCACAGAGAATCTGGATGCAACATGATTACAGTTCCCTATCTTGCGCATTGCACCTCCTGTTTGTACGGCCCTGCATTCACGGAAAGCAAATGAGAGTTACTTCAACGTTCAGCACAGGTAAATGTACAGTGGTCGAAAAGTCCCTTATCACAATACTCTCCAATATTCGCTCATATTTGTACAACACAGATGCCATAACTGGAACCAACGAATAGTTCTTGTTTAAGTGCTGGATTCGCAATTGTTTTTTTATGCCATTTGCTAGCAATTGCGTCTTTACGTAGTGAATCTAGTATCCTATGACGAATAACAAATGAACCACAGAACAACGTGTTTATGTGCTATAACATAGTCTAATAAAATGTAAACTATATGTAGGGAACTGCTAGGGAAAGCACTTTTCGATCACTCTATAGAGATGGTGATTACTAATCCGCTGTAAACGTTAATCAACGGTACTGCTTTATCCTTCCACAGAAAGGTTTCCTTTTGTGATAATAAGATTGTCACCATCCATATTGAAACTTCGAGAATGTGGAAAGAGGACCCACTTTTCAAACTCTCACATTTAGTTACTGCAGACGTTTATTGGACCGGTGGTTAATGTACAGAGGTGTTTCATAGCAATATAAGCGCACGGTCTCAAATAGCGCGGAAAGCAATCAGCATAGGGCCAACATAGCGCAGCCGATTCGGCACAATGCGGTCCTGGTTGCGCGAAGTGTACCAGCAGAAAGGTAGAACAGGCCCAACCGAGTAAAGAAAGCATGCTATACTTGCTTTAAAGTGAAACTTGAAGACCATCACGAGCCAGGAGTGTCAAAGTTCATCATTGTTGTGTTAACAGTTTCAGGTTAAGAAAATTGAGACCCTTGCGATTCATAAGATATGAAGCAAGCATAACCGATGTTATTGACTACTACCTGTTTGGTTAAAGCAGGCCTAACAAGATCGCTTACTGGTGGCTCAGTAAGGGTGAAACCAAGCTGCCAGACGTCCCTCTGCTGGAGGGCCATACTATCAAAATTTTAACTTCTTTTGCGTTTTGTTTACGTTAACGAGTTGTCCCGGCTAACAAAGACACAGCAAATTATTTATGGAGTTTATCTTTACACTGGGTTATAGCAAAAGCACTGGGGCACGAGTTTGGCAGAGCGGAGACATTTTGTGCTTCTGATTGAAAACATTCTGAACGGGCTGCATCTAGACCCGTGAGAAAGTGTGCTTCCATCACGTATCCAATGTTGCTTTGAAATAAACAGTAAGACTTCATTGCATACAAATTAAGCACTTTTCAGTTAAAGCTTACTGTGTCAAACAAGAACAATTGAACTAAAGTTTTTTTTTCCTGGCCCTCAAAATAAAAATATTGATGAAGAATAAAGATATTGAGAAAACGGCGATTGTGAGAAAAAGAACAATGACCGCCTTCAGAACTCTACAGAAGCGTTGTAATATATTAAAAAACTAGTTTGAAACCTTATTGAATACCTCAAGTAGTGAAGAAGTGTGAAAATTAGTCATTTCCACAGAAGCTGAAGGAAGTTACTAAACATCCTCCTAATACACCTGACCTCAGCTGTAACAGCAGATGCCATGAGGTCTCTTCCTTTTCCAATTTTATTTATGCTATCAACATTTCTCATCTAGAGGTCAATTCATCCTATCCCACCTATACGCAACTGCATATTAACACTCACCGTCAATTTGGTTTCTTTACAAGATACAAGAAGCTTGTGAAATACGCCAGCAACCATCTCAGCATACCTAGAGGACCCAGGTTCTCTAAAAATGTGCTACACTTTGCTAAATCAACCAAATTGTATTCTTTATTGTAAAACACCTTATGTAGTCGTGATATGACTAATATTTAAAAGTAACATTAAAAAAGCACACTTTAAATGCAGACACGAGATATTCAATAACTTCATTAAGCAGAATATTGAAGTCCTTATCTAATAGGTAAACAATGATTCAGAACTATGGTAGCGGTTACGTCACTTATGAAGGATATTGTTGTTTGGGAGCTGTTAGAAGAAACGTAAAGAATAATAAAGATTGGAGCGGCTAGCGAGCGCTAGAGAAAGAATAAGAAAGTGGCAACGCGAGGAAGGACCGGTTGGTGTGGGCGAGATACGGTCGGTCATTCAGCTCCACGACCCACACCTCTGCCATTCACAACAACCTACCCACGCTGAGCCGTCTCCATTCATCCCTACCCAGCCATTCAGGTCGAACCAGCGCTCCGTCGCCTTTGTCTCAACAAATCCGTGTTATGCGCAGTCAGGCACGTAGGGTTCCAGAGCCCCTACGCGTCAGTCTACATGTGACAGCCCCCGTTGAAAACACATCTCCGTGAAACCCGAAATTAATGCAAAGACGCAAATCGTCCCAGCTGGAGATTTTAAATGAGGTCCATAAAGCCGCAAGCACCAACTGGACATATAACGATAACACAAGCATACAGCTTTTCTTAAGACATTTTGTAGATCCCAGAACTGACTTTATATAGGTATTCATGAAGTATAGATTACAGAAACAAATTCCACTTTCCTGCATCATATCATATCTAAAAATACTACATGTAATACAACATGGTTTAACTTCAAGTTCTGCGGTGCACATACATGATTCAGATGATCGTAATATACTAAATAGTATTCCAATACACATTAAATTGTATGGGTTCCAAAACAAAGATAGAGGTTAGTGTATGAAAATACAAACAATTAATTTAAAGCCTATTATGGTATATTTCAAAGGGAAAATACAAGAAAATACTTTTTTCTATTCGTATAGGTATCAATGTGTGTAGTTTGCTACAATCTATAAAAACACTTGTCACTTGTTCTGCTATGCAATCTATCAGCCTCTGCAACTAACAATCCATAGTGATTGCGTATTTCATTGCTTCTGGCCGAACTGAATCCCAAATCCAATTCTGCTATAGAAGATCAGATTCAGTTACATATCGAGACATATAAATGCAGATCGTGTTCAATTAGGTATTGTACAACCGCATAACTATTGACAAATAGAGTAACTTAATTCTCTCCATGGATAAACCTAAGCCGAACATCAAATTAACGGTATTTGTTGCTAAATTAAAGTGATTTAACAGCTTTAGTTATTTAAGATACTCGGATATAATGCTCTCATAAGCAGAATTCAAATCGATTTCTCGTAGTATTACACTTAATCTAGTGAATAGAGAAAATGGATTGAAATCAATTTTAGCACACCATGTATAGCTACTAAATATCTTGGCGAAATCTGTGACCTTATTCTTCATGGGACTTCTGAAAAATGATCTAAAAAAGAATTCCTACAAATTCGTAGTTTGTAAGAATATTGATATGTGAATTTCTTAAAAACAAATTGTTCCCTCCCGGTTAGCACAGACTCTGGACTGAGCAACCTTAGTGTAGGCTGGTGTGGTTGCAAGTTTTATCTTTCTTCATTGTTTCATATTATAACATTGTCAAACAACTAGGCATTAAGTCCTTAGGCAAAACATGGTTTCAAATAAATACGTCAAGGTCTTTATATTTTATTTTTACAAGACACTTTCTTAACGTAATCAAATCTTGTGATGCGCCCATGTGAACATTTATCCATCGCCTCTTTTAGAAAATCGTCTACCTTCAATGTCTTATTTTTGTTAAATGAGACATTCTTTGCTGCACTGCATCGTTTTACAAATCTGTTTGTCTGTATTCTCTAAAAATGCGATGATAAAAATTAACATTAAGCACGTCTGTTGGAAAATTACTTTCTTCGCTTGCATATGTATCAATAATGTAACCACAAAATCCATCCAATTTTTTATCTTGAGGCATGACAGACATCAAGTCATATTTCCATGGTGATGATGCTGGGTGACTATTGACTGTGGTCATTGTGCGGTGACTTTAACCTGTAGCACTTAACTGGTGAGAGTGAATTAGGAAAGAGGTTGACGCACTTCTTTGGATTGTCATTTCTTAATGAGACGTTATTGAAAGCTGTAACATGAGATAACTATTTTAAACACTTTTTGAGGAGGCCTTAATGCCTATCTGTTTGATAATGTTATAATTTCAAACAACGGACAAAGAGAATATTTTTAACCACTCCAACCTATATTTAAGGTTGCTCAGAATGCTTCACCACCCACAACACTGTAGGAACTATTACACCCCATCATTCCAATATTATAGGAATTCAACTATTCTCATTCCTTGCAGATTTCTACCTGCTATGATGTAGGGATTCACAGCTATCCAACAGAAGTGCGCTTTGAATTGAATTCTCCATCATAAAGCTTCGGATTGTTTACATGTTACACACAGAAAGTCTCTGTCTCTCATTTCCCAGGATCTTCTGAACCTTTTATTTTAAGGCAACCCAAACACTGTTTTAGAAGTCATACATTCCGATGTTTTTATGTGTAATTAGTTTGAACTAATGACCTACATAAGGTGTTCGATTTTTGTCTCTTGGATAGCAGAAATAGACTTAAAATTCGGTTTTTAATTTTTTTAGATGTGCTTACAGGTGAGCATTGTGTAACAAATTAAACTTAATTTTACACTATAAAGATTTCCCCATAAATTGTTACAAATTAGGCAATGCTGATATGTTTATTTGCAAAATGCTGTACGAACTCTAAGCTATTTACGTAGCAAGTGAATTTGTCAATTTTTATTAGTAATGAGTAGGCATAGGAATTTCTAGGCATTAAAGCCAGGACGAAAGAAGATACAATTGAACTGTTACTGGACTTTAGACATGGACGTCGCAGATAACAAAACACTACCATTCCTCATACAGCTGTTGGCGTTTGCAGACAGGACTTGCCGTACGGTCTTTATCTGCCAACAATAACTTTGGGCTCTATGGACCCCGGGCTCATTTGAGAATAATTTCACCCATTTCATTCATGGTCCGATATGACCTAACCGCTTAAAGGACGATAAAATCTAAAAACTAAAAAAGACTCTTGGCCGCTGTTGTTTACGTTCTTTGTATTGACATAAGGTTTGAGTGCAGATAGCTAAAAGCCAACAGCTTAAGAATTCCTTTGCCTGCTAATGAACTTATGCGAGAAAAGGCATTTTCGCACATGTTCCCACATGTTACATAGATGGTGTACCAAAATAAATTTCAGCCTAGATAAACTTAAACCTACAACGAATAGCAGCCAATGCTACTAAAAACCTATAAATCAAATTATTTACTTTAATGAGCTACATTATTGTTGTACAGGGTTTCTCTATATCTTGTCGTCTCTCGTTTGTGCAAAATTCAATGAAAATGATCAGAATTTCACGGATTGTTCACAAAAAAGTCAAGATATACATTTTATCTCTCAAACTCTCTTTTTCTCCTCTCTACCTGCTTACCCTCCCTGTTGAAGAACTTACACCCCCTGGACTTACAAGCCAACGCCTGGGGTCAGATACCTGTTGGGGAACAGAGAGACTATGGATCATAGTACAACCAGAATGGGTGATCAGTGCGAATCTGGTATGAGAGCAAGGAAGTGGATGATATGCAATGAAGTGAGATGAATGGTAGGAAAGGTGACAGATTAATTGGTGGACTGAGAGGCGGGGGAAACCGGAGGACCCGGAGAAAATCCACCCTAGCGACGCTTTGTCCACCACAATTCCCACATGGGGGTCCCTGGGATCGAATCTGGGCCGCCTAAGTGGGAGGTCTAACCGCTCGGCCACGGTGCCGACTATCTCTCAAACTTGTCGTATTTTAATCAATTCCTGGAGAAATACAAAGTAACGAAACATTTTTCGCCTAAGCATTTGTTTGGGGTGTAGGGATTCCATAAAAATCTCTTAACTTGTATGCTGAAGAGGTGTCTGGACTTTATGAAGTTCAGTATTAATCGAATTTTGGCGTTTTTATATTTTCTTCTACTTCTCTCTCTCTTTCTTGGAATTCAGGGGACTACAAAAGGAGTATTTCGTGAAATCATATATCGAAGTTTTGGGTGAAATAAAATATTTCCTGTATCTTAGATAAGTAGTAGGAAAAGTTAAAACGTCATCACCAATGCTTTCTTTCCTCGCTCATGGCGAACGTAGTTCTTAATACGGTCCGGCGGCTAACTTCTGAGAGGGAAATGCATAAATGGCATAATGACATAGAAACTGTATAAAAATTTAGTTTTAAGGTACGAAATATTTGTGAAAATAGCTCATTACCCCAAACACTTAATTTATATGTAAGTGTAAACGGGCCTCACTTTTAAAACAACCTATTACAAGCGATAACGTTTTTTACTTTCTCTACTATCTACGTATCGCAGGCACTGAAAATATCTATTGCATTCCGCGCAAAACTTCGATGTCAAGATTTCACTGGAAATTTACCTGTGAGGTCCACTGTAAACCCCCCTAAAAGGTCAGAAAGGTCCCTGTGTATGTGTGTATAAGTCTGTCAAATCTCATTTTGGTAGACACTGTTTAAGCTTGCCAGGCGAAGATTTAGGAAAATTCTGCCATCCCTAACTATCCTTTACATAGAAAGATTTTCACTAGCTGTAATTTTCTTAAAAAATGCTCTAATATTTTAATTAAAATGCTATATGTTTAATATATTTATGTGACTAATAAAATGTATGCGGCTGGCCCCGTAGCTCAGTCGGTTCGAACCCGAGCCTGGAAGTATGACTAAGAGTGTGAATGTGTGAGAGATCTATTGTATAAAAAACCCAAAGAAGCGTAGAAAGGCAACAAGTGCATACGAGTTAACACCTTTGCCAATAAGGCAATATGTTCCAAAGGTAAAAGGTCGCCGATATGACCATTGTAGTTAAAGGCGGGGTCTAATATATATATATATATATATATATATATATATATATATATATATATACTTGAATTTTCTGCAAATAGCCTTTGAAATCTTCATTCTGAATGAATTTTGTATAATTCTGTATGCATGGCAAACCATAACAGATAAACGAAAGCTTGCTCCACGAAAAATTTAGAGCTCATTAAAATAAAGCTCTAACAGTTTTATAAATATTCCTTGCCACATCTTGAAGTTTTCTCGGGTTGAATTTCATGGCCTCTATAGAGCAACTTGCGCAAATATTTTTTTTTCCTGCATGCGTTCATTAGTAACAGACGGACTTACTGACGACAGTTTTGTTTCCTTTATTCATTTATTTGTTTATTGTGCATTCAAGCCCATATTGCTTAATTCGAAATTAATACCGGCCAAATATTTATTGTCAGTAACTAATGTGAGTAGAAGGATACATTTATATATACTATATTAGGAATTAGATGAAGCTGTACGTGGGTATAGAAAGGTATGCGAGTGTGATACATCAGTCTTTCTTTTTTCTCTCTTTCTTTCTTTCTTTCTTTCTTTGTTTTCAAAGTTTATTGTACCCACTGTGTAACATCTCAGTGCCCTGGCATTAAATGTTACGATATGTTAAGTCCGGTGATGTTTAAAGCCAAAGAAGTCTTTCTCAATGTTTGAAAGGATTTCAGCATTTGACATTTTCGCATTCCATTTGTGAAATTAGCCATCCAAATCAATTGGTAATCAAGCTTACACATTCCATCATCCTGTCCTTTCACAATTTATATATCCCAATAAGATTCATTTGGCTCTTGATTGCCGAGTTACATAATGGAATGAGTTTTTATGCCATACCCAGTAACTTTAATTCTTACATAATAGAAATCAAGATTTTAACAGAAAAATTAACCTTTTTGCCGTTTATTTCAGCAACAGTTTAAATTACTACTAAAAGAAGTACTTTATGAGTCCAAGTGAATGGAAGGGTAAAATATGTTTATATCAAATAAGTTTTATAGAAAACGTCCTCTAATAGTTATAGCTCCCTGCTTTACACTATTAATACAGTTCTAGTGAAGTATTCGTGCCTCCCTAGAAGATTCTTTTCGTGTTCTTTTCTGGAATAGCATGTCCTCATATTCAAGTAACTAGGGCTTGTTTGGGAATGCAGCCTTATGACGTGCATCACAACTAGATACTTTTTTCTTTAAGGAAAAGCGATGACCCAGTTACCGGGAGAGACAAGAGAATGGAGTTGATCATAAAGACTCCAGTTGCCGTAGCATAATCATGTTCCTAATTATTATTCTGTAGGTTTTTGTTCTCTGGAATGTCGCTTTAATAAACGTCTCACGGCTCATTGCAAGGTGCCTCCATGTCTTTGTTATCGCCGCTTGTGTTCTAAACATAGGTGTTCAGAAAACTGCCCTGATTTATGCCGCAGAATAACTGTTCTATGGCTCCAAAGAGCAGCTGCGCACAAGCTAGCAGTTGCTAATGGCGAGCATTTCCTGTTGCTACTATAATGGCAGTGGATAAGTTAAGGAAAGGATCTCTACACGTCATCAAAATAACTGATTTTGTGGTCTTGTAATAAAAGCGTTGCTTCAGGTTCGATCAGAAGCGTTTCGGAGTTTTAAGCTCGCGGATGTGGAGGTAAGCGAACTTTGACCAAGAAAGGCCGTGTCCGAATGACAAATCTGGTTATTGAAAGATCGACTTGGTCTTCCTTAGTTGCTCCTTGCCTAAATGCATTCGACCAGTGAGGTTTATGGCAGGTTTTGCTAGTTGAGAAACAGTGATTCGGCGCACAATAGCAGTGATATCTGTACACCTGGTCAAAACAATAAAGAGGAAAGAATAACAAATCCCTACGCAGTTTGTCGTCCTCCATGGAGTAGTGGTTACCATGCTAGCCTCTAATTCCCGAGGTCGCGGGTTCAAACCCGGCGGAGGGTGATGGATTTTTTCGGGCGTAAAAATCCTTAGCATGGCTTCCTTCGGATGGGAAGTAAAGCCGGTGGTCCCGTGTCGTAGATTTACGGCACGTAAAAGAACCTCAAGCTTGATAAAGAGGCCTCTGAGCAAAATTACCGGTCTTTCGCGCTCAATATACGAGAATGGGACGCTAAGGACCAAAGTAGTTAAAGAGTGCCCATAAATAAAACTCAGTTTTTCCCCCTACAAAGTTAGGAAACCTATCTGAATAATTGCACAACTAACAAAGTGATTCTCGGGCATCGATAACTAACTTTTCAGCAAGATTCATTGGCCTTATCTTCAGGTAAACTAAACGACTGTAAAGGTCTATCACCTACTTTATACTGCTAAGGGGCAGGGCTGACTGGGGAGCTCGAAAGCGAATTATCAGTATGCTAGGAAAGACATAATTCATATTTTAATTAAAAGTATTTTGAATGTTTCATGTAAGGAATTATATCTAACCTTACAGTCCCTGAATAAAGAACAATATTTCAGAAATTCCAAACCTGAAAATCCAATATTTAATTATTACTCTTTCACATTAGCCGTGTGCCATGACCGGGATTCGAACCATGTACTTTCAAGTCTGATTCACCTTTCCAACTTGCTGCCTACACACGGTTAGCATGAAAGTATCATTAAGTACAAAATAACACTCCTAACAGAAGTTAACTATAAAACTGACAAATTAAAAACTACTTTTAACATTGCAAGTCGCCTTCAAGGTATAGCTCGAGTATTCGAGATCGTCTTCAAGGTTTCATGCGCGTATCACTCCACATTAGTTAAAGTGGCAAGAGCGTCGGTACGCGATAGCCAAGATTAATGGTACGAGTTCTGGCCTTGGCATTGGATTTTTCAAGTCTAATTCAACTTTCCAACTTCCAGATCCAAGTTTAAAGAATTTGTTTTCTTTACCTTCCCTGCCGTTTAGGTAGCAAAATTATCGTACTAGAGCCAAAAATATGCCTTGAAGTCTCCTGAATAAAAAAGAAGCATTTTTATGAAAAGATCCTCCACGTATGGATATGTGTGTGCTTTTGTGCGAACAATTTAATTAAAAATCGAAACTGTTTGAATTTATCTTGGTACAGATCCGTGTAACATGTTTGAAAGTATGTTATTTCTATATCTTTTCCCATGATTGAGTGTTGTTTCAGCATCCTAATTAAACCAAGACCGTGTTGTCCAATTTGAAACATTTCTAGTTAGCATTTATCGTGATTAATATAAAACGGATGTAGGGAGAACTGTGTATAGAGAAAACGTTGTGGTCAACGTATCGCACGGTGCACATTCTGTTTGTCCCATAGACCGTAGGAGTCACGTGAACATTTAGAGGAGTCAGCAGGCTTATCAGCAAATGTACAGGGGCAAATAATATGAACGAGCCGTCCCAAATCGCGAGCTCACGCATTAAGCATAATGTGAATAAACAAGGTCAGCGCGGTCGAGCCAGCACCACGCAAACAACGAGCAGCGAAAAGGTTAAGTTGTGACGTTCTCTATCACGAGTAGATTACAAACTGTTTGGGAGCAGACAAAAGGACAGTGCATGCTGGTGTTACAGGTTTTCCGAAGAGAGAAGTGGACCCGTCGTATATGCACTCCCACTCGAGATACTGGACAGGTAGCCCGTCATTAACTTCACACCATTTGTAGAAAGTGCCACGCATTTCATTGTGTTCTCTAAGAGCGCTAAAAAATATTTTCATCTTGTTATTTACACCTGCGGACTCCTACGCTAAACGCGCCGAAATGAGAGATCATTTTCAGGGCTGACTCTCTGAGATACCAGTCCCGTCATTCAGGCACACCTAGGTTCGTTCACAGTCTGAGACTTTTCTTTCTGCTTCTCTTGCAAGTTTGTTGATGAATATATCGATTACGGTTTACTGAAGAGTTCCTTCGTTTCAGGATTAGTTGTAAAAGACCTCACGGTTTGTCATATCTTAAGGATCTAATTTCTTCAAAAGGACAATTACATATTACTTTATCCCACAATCATACATTCTGATCAGATGACATCTCTTCGTAGCATGCGTGAATGAAGACTTGTCATCGTATCACAAGAAAGAAAGTGCAGTTAGTTTGTATCGTGCGGTACTTTACATAATCAGCTAGACTGCATTCTACAGTATTTACGCCGTCAGCTAGATCGCTTCCACAGTATTTTACACTGCTAGTTAGATGGTTTCCTACAGTGTTTTACACTGCATCTAGACTGCATCTTACCCAAAGAAGCGTTTAACAAATGTTAGAAATTGGAAAATGGCTTCACAAATCAAGCTGTTGATGCGAGTTTGCTACAATTGGCATTTCTGAATGCCATGCCTAATAGAAGAGCAGTCGTGCGTCATAATAAATTTGAAACCCTGCAAGAGGAGGGATTTTGAAAGCGATATATACTATCCAAGGGGTCATGAGCATGATTTTATGGGAAATGCGAGAGGTTAGAATACTACCAACAGAAGTATGCCTCCTTCTCCTATGCTGCAAGTGTTAATTGGGTAGTTAGATTTTATGCTTCTAACATTTTTCATTTACTTGGTGCGTTATAATGTTGGTATTTCCTAAGCTTCCGTTTGTGAGTTTATTCGGAAGGTTTCCAAAGCAATTACTTGAGCAAACAGTATTTTTTCAGGTCTACCTGATTAATCAGCGATAACACATTTTCGTCCACTTTAGTTTCGTGTCCATCACCAGTTTTTAACCGTCTTAAACGTTCTTCGCACCTAAGGTGCTGCACTTTATGTTAGCATAAAATTGGCGCAGTTGCTTACTGGACTTAGGAGAAATGCGTTCATTCCAATTAAATTACTCGCAGATTTTGTCCCAGGCTGCAATCTTACCCTTTAATGTAAGACCATCGGCTTTTTCTCTCTTGATAATACGCCTATACTTATTAATCAGATATTAATTAACGCGTTTCAAACAGTTAAACATTTATTTCAGCTGACATCGCGATTCTAACCGCCAACAATCGGGAACATCACATGGTAATTATTGCCATGAATGTAAATAGTTTCTGCTATTGACACAGAGAGCGCAGCGATACGTAACGACGTTCGATGAGTTGTTCCCCAGGGATCTGACAAGAGCGTTCTCATGATGAGTCAATCTGACGTAGACAGTTTTAGCCCGGCGTCTAATCCAGGGGCGTCATTTCGGTCTACAGGGAGGGGGGACAATTGCTACTCCCCCAAGTTATGAGACATATTTAACCTACTGGCTATTATTGCTCTACCAAAAGAAACATTACGAAAACTGTACTTTTAATATAAATATTTGACATTTAAGAAATAAAATATGACTTTCTCTTAGGCTAAATGCGTCGTTAAAATTCACATGAAAATATGGGCAACTGTACTTCAGTAATCTTGTCCCCCCCAAGCAGAAACAATGACTGACGCTCCTGACCAAATCACATCCTCCACGTATGGGAGGACCGAGGTTTCGTACAACGCAATATATGTGTAATGAAAGTTCATCTCGATTAACAAGAAGTAGATGTATGAGTAGGCTTTTGTAAGAATAGTTTCTAGAAGAGTGAGTAAAGAAAATCATGTGAATGCAGCTCATCGGATTTCTTAAAGAATTACTAACGCTACCTATACCAGCGTCAGCTATTTAAAACACATGGGTTATCTTTATACTTCAGATGACCGCCTTGCCATCTGTTGTCTAAAGGAAGAATTACCTGATGATACTCTAAAATATATACCTACTAAGAAATAACGCGTTATATTTAACAGTAATTAGGAACGTGTACTTAATTGAAGCAGATACAATTATTTTGATTACTTAATTTACTAAATAGTAATACGGCCAATACTGACATGCCTCAGAGACTATATTATAGAGCTGATACAACGAAAACGGAACAGATCTTAGGAAACACATGAGA